>JBBBDQ010000154.1:1500000-2160000 GCA_037127315.1 Ascarosepion bandense
GTTCAATACGGGGAATGCTCTAACGATCGTAGTGGTCAGTTAAAATTTAGCTGAACATATTGAGTCGCAAGGATATCATGTAAAAGTAGTATTATACTTCTGGTGCAACAGATGCCCATCTTGCTGAAGAAATAGTATCAGAACGAGTTGGACAATATTCTTGACAGACATGATAGTGTGAAACGTTTTCTTTAGTTACAAGAAAGGCGAGCGAGAATTGTAACTCAACATTTCATACTCTGATGTCGCTCATTATGTTTACTTCAAATATATAAGTGACCATCTCATTCATAAATGCAGAACTTGTTCTTATCAATAAAAACTACGGAGAGTTTTTTAGTCAGCCAGATAAACTTCTAGCGGAAATGTTAGAGACAGACTTAAGAAACCCTGCGAGTGATCTATAAATTGGGAGTGTGTGCAAAGAGTCACACATCACCTTATGATATTCTATGATAAGAAACTGCCAGTCACCGTACGGTACTGATTTCTATGTCTACACTGTTCTCATAAATATATATATATATATATATATATATATATATATATATATATGAGAAATTGTATGAGGATTTGAAATATTAAGTAAGTAATTCATCGAGTTTATTCAACCTCAACTGAATGTAGAAAGCACTGGACGGCCTTTCGTCTTATATTTGGAATTCATCAGCAGTGCGCATCCACTACTAAGAATTGAAATCCAGACAGTTGCATTACTAAGCGAATGTCATACCAACTGTACCACAGGCTCCTGTGACGAAGAGGTAAAGAATTAAACTCGATATAGCGCCGCTCATTCACATATTACGTGGTGGAACTCTGCTCAGTTCTTTTTACCCATAGGATTGTGCCTCCCAGAGACACAACTACTATCACAAACACTGGAGCATTAGAAGCCTGTTCAAGCAACGCTATGCAGATGAGAAATTGTAGGAGTACTTGAAATATTAAGTATATAATTCATCGAGTTTTATTCAACCTCAACAGAATGCAGAAAGCACTGTCTGGGTTTCAATTCCTGGTAGTGGATGCGCACTGCTGATGAGTCCCAAATATAGGACGAAACTAACTATCCTAACAAATTGGATTTCAAAACAGTGACTATCATATTTACCATAATCATGACATAGAAGATTCCCATGACAAGTACATATGTAATATTATTTTACCAATCCATCTGCTAAAGATAATTAAATAAATCCTCTTTCTCTTTTACTCCGCAAACTGACGCCTCTTTATTCGAAACGTCCTACTTGTTGATTGACTACATTTTGGTAAACACAAAAACTCTGAAGTAGATTTTACCTGACATGAAATGAACAATTGGATGTTGGTCTTACAAGCGATAGTCAATCTGTCAGATCGCTTATAGCACACTGTTTGCCACACTATTGTATTATGGACACTGATTATTGCTAAGTAAATAAGTTTAAAATATATAGTTACAATAATCTTAAAATAAAACGTCAATAGGAGGCACTAATAGATTAAATTAAGTAAATCGCTTAGATTTCCAGTCATAATAGAAGAGTAGAGTTCGAAATTATGTGGACACAAAAACTGATCTTAGAACCCCTTGATACCCCAAAATTTTTGTTAATCCACAAATAATTCATTAGATATTTTCAGTAAAACCTCAAATCGTCTTTAATTAATATTAATATAGGAGACTGTTGTCTTGATCTGTATTGTCATATTTACGACGTTTCGCCCGTTGTACGCTCTGACCTTCAAGTGATTGGAACTTCGAACCGATCCTTTTATTTCGATCAGGGAGGTATATTGTTCTAATTCCATGAGTCATGCTACTTCCATGTGTCTTAGTGATCTCCCTTTAACTCAACTCAAGTTTTTGTTCATCTGTAGTCAGGTATTAAACTCACAACTCTTTGGTTCAAGCCATTGGATTTAAGCAACGTTGTGTTCTGGGCAATATGTCCTTGAGGTCACTTTGTCCCGAACACTGTATCCCAGTGTTCGAAATAAATGGTTCGGTTTGGAATTCCAGTCACTTGGAGTGTACAACGGCCGAAACTTCGTGAATATTGCATCATGAGGGCAACGGTCCAAACAATGTGAATAATAATCTCAGAATTATAGACAAATAATATAGGAGGGTCGAAAAAGATTTCCAAAGAGTTTTATTTGCATTCCTAGTTAAAGTGTGAGTGTTGATGTTAAAGACAACAACCAATTGAAAGAGCTTCTACCTTCTTGGCTTTATTTCTGCTGAAACTGAGTGTATCTCTACAAGCCATCCTTCATAAGTAAGTTCTAAACCAAGATAAATAAAAACAAAAAAATTCTATCGGATGGATGATATTTTTAATGAGAATATTCATGTGAGTAATCTGCTAGTGTCTTTTGATAATTTTTTTAATCATATCACCCTGAGCAAGGCGGTAACGCCACTGATATGCAGGGGGCTACGTAAGAGTGAAAAGATTGGACAAGAGAATGAAAGCCTGAAACCACATCCTAAACCGGAAACAAGGAATGAGCCTCTTCGCCCGTTCAGTATTGCATATTATGATGATATATTCTAATCTGAGTTTAGTCAAATACATGGCTGCAAAAATATCGGTACGGTGAGAATGAACCACAGACAGTGTTTTGAGAAACGAGGATGTTCATTGTTTCTCTTCAACAGTTTTCTTTTTAGGTTGCTGTTTACATTATTAGTCTATATACACACAATTGATGGAATAATAAAGATATCTACATAGAAACAAGACGAAAGATAGGGAAAATGATTAGAATATCTATATATGAAAAAGAAATGATAATTTCTTTTTAGATTTGTGACAGGAAATGTATACATTTGTTCTCGAACCACAACCAGTCTCAATTAAGTGCCTTGAGAGGATATTGGGTCTCAAGCTCACACCTGACCACAAGTGGAAGTCCTGTTTACCATCCATTGCTAAAGATGCAGGTAAAATAATCTGCTCTTCGTACCGCTCAAGTAAATACCCGAATCCTCGTGCAATACTCTATCTTTATAAGAGTCAGATCAGGACGAGTACTGTTGCAATATTTGGTCAGAAGTTGCCCAGACCTGACTTTCCAGTCCTGAGAGAGTTCAAAGATGACTCCGTGTCTTTGTTTGAGTAGAATTATTTTATTCACTCCAACGTCTTTGTCACAGGCAATATGTGGTGTGTCACTCACTTCTTTATTGCTATTATTATGAAAAATTCTCAGACGAACTGCATCGTCTGGTTTCATGGTTAGGTCCCGCCAGGCTACTTAGATAGCAAACCACCCACACTCCATTCTTATTCCACGAGAAGAAAGTTCCACTCAAACAACTTCTTGCAAATCATTTACCTGTAGAACAAACTCCTAAAAGAATGTTTTACGTATTACTACACTTGACTTGTGCAAGTCTAGAGTCACCCGTCATCATTCTCTCCGATCGTAATCCTCTACCTCGAGTGACCACTTGCCTCGTACAGAATCAACCATACTTTAAATTTTAAAAAAATTCCTACCCCGTAAATTAACAATTAAAAGCGAACTAACTGGTATTTTAAGCTGGTGGCCAAGAATTGTCCTTACGGCATTCAAAATGTTTTATTTCGATATTGAATTAATGCGAGTAAAGTTTCTCAAGATTCTTCTGACGTTAATGGTTGTTTTCCATGAAGTATATTTTAATTGTAGTATATTTTTATAAGAATAAAACACATTACTTTATGTACGTTATAGGTGGCCGTTTAACAGGATGAAATGGAATTTTTAATTCTGCAAAAATAAGAAGAATCCCTCCATCTTAGATAACACAGAGTTTTATTGGTTTAAATCACTCAAAACCCCATAACCTGACGAGCAATTATCGAGATTTGAGAACGTTTTATTTGATCTAATTAACAAAATTAAATTCTGTAATAACACCAACGACTTGCAAAAAACAATGCGGATGGAAATAAGTAAGTTCGACTAATCTGACAAAATGATTATTAAATCGAACAAGACAAGCCAGCATTATTTTATTAACGCAGAGTCATACCACAAAGCCATTCTCGGTGAAATCAACAAAAATTATAAAAATGCTCCTAGTAAATGGGAAAACAAGATAAATAGGGAAGCCAAGAAAATAACTAAAGAACTAAAATGATAGGGTACAAATTTTACATAAGCAACAAGCATTCATTTTACATAAGCAACAGGCATTCATCACAATCAAAGACCACAAACACAATTTCATAAACAACCCAAAATACAGATTATTAAACACTTCAAAAACTACATAGATAAAATTAGCAAAATTATACCTGAAAGAGCTTCCACTTTCACTAAGAATGTCTTAGACAAGAACCAATGGAAGAACACAAACGTGCCAATTGATTGATTCACAAAAATAAAAATAAAATGGATTGCCCTTCCATCCAGTTTGATATTTGTTTTTTCTATCCGTGTATATCTGAAAAAACCCTTGACCGCAGCCTTAAATTTGGCTAAAAACTACTGCCCCATCAGCGAGCAGGACGTCAGCATCATCAAACAGACCCCAAATCTATTGTATTTTACAATCAATGCTTGTGGACTAGAAAAAGCATACCTGATTTCTGCATCTCTATGGGGGTGTATGATTCTGCAGAGACCTGAAGTTTGGTAGGATTATTTTTGCTCTGGAATCTTAGGCACATCTTCGACTTATGTAACACCGGACTTTACCGAAACGACGTGCTGATAATCTCCAGGAAAATAATCCACAAAACACGGATAAACTCAGAATCTAATATTTTTTTTCAAAAAACACAAGTTTAATATTACCACCAAACTAAAGCTAAAGCCGTAAATTTCTTAGATGTTACCTTCGACCAGAGCAATGTTCTGTACAAACCGTACACTAAGGACTCACATAATCATTTACACATCAACAGGAAATCAACGCAACCCCAGTGAATCATAACAACTTACACATATCTATTTCGTTTAAGTACCAATTTCTGACATTTTTAAAAGTAAATACATTAAGGCTCTAGAAAAAAAGGAAACTCAACGCTAGACTCCTGTTAAAAACGAGGTAGGCATAAGCAGAAATTACGTAAACGTAACATTATTTTGTTTATCACACCTTTCCGTCGTAACGTTCAAACTAGCACTGGTAATTCTTTCTAAACTTAATCCACAAATATTTATACGATTTACCCACACCCAAAAAAATCTTCAACAAAAACAATGTTGAAGTCAGTTATAGTTGCGTTAAGAACATAGATAAATGTATTTCACAAGATAATATCAAATAAATACTTGGCCCACAAAAACAACATCCGTCACCTTAGTAATAACAACAATGACACTTTTAAAAATAATTGCAACTGCTGAAAAAATAACACCTGCCCATTGAATGGCCAATGTATGTCCGAAGGTATTGTTTATAGAGCTCAAATTCATTCAGATGATAATGATGATAAATTTCATTTTGGAAGCACTTCTAACAGGTGGAAGAAAAGATTTAATAATTACGTGTTGTCTTTAAACAGCAGTAAATACAGCAAAAGTATTGCATTATTCATATAATATTGGAAATTAAAAAACAATAACAAGAAACCAATTATTACCTGGAATATCTTAGCTAAATCCAAATCTTACAACGAAAAAAGAGGTAGGTGTAACTCATGACTTTTAGAAAAATTTGTCATATTAATAATCCTAATTTACTTAACAAAAAAGGGGTTTAATGATCACATGCTGTCATAAAAATACATACTTAAATTATTAGACCCAGATTGATAGAGACTCCTCTATACTTTTGCCACTTTTCTTTCCTCTCTTACTTCCTTAATTACCCCTTTCTTTCTTTCTTTCTTTCTTTCTTTCTTTCTTTCTTTCCACCACAATATTACATTAAACAATTATGAGTTACGCCCCTTTAACTTTTGCTTCTTGCATTGTTATACCAACTGGAACACGGACCCTGGTGACGAAGCGGTAACGAATTAAGCTCGATGAAGTGCGCCGCTCCTCACGAATTCCGTGGTGGAACTAATCTAAGCTCCTTTGCCCATAGGATAGTGCCTCCCCAAGCAACGACTTCTGCAACCAAGCCGCTACATCCATAGAGTGTTTCGTGGTTGAAGCACAGAGATATAATTCAAGAAGTAGTAGGAGGATTTGAACAATTATTAAGTAAATCATCGAGCTTTATATAACATCAGCTTAATAACCAAGACTGTCTGGGTTCGATTCCTGGTAGTGGATGCGCACTGCTGATGAGTCCCAAATATAGGACGAAACGGCCGTCCAGTGCTTTCTGCATTCTGTTGAGGTCGAATATATTTTGTTCAATTTTCGGTTGGCATGTTTTTCATTTCTATGCTCCTTCAAATAAAAGGGATCGTCTTGATCATCTGTTGGGATAAGCTCACCCAGATATCAAGTAATAAGTATATAGAATACATAGTTAAGATACTGGAAAAGCAGTTCTCTAAATCGCTTCAAGAAGTACCTAAACCTCCTACTATCTTCTACTTTTACATGAACCAAATCAAGCCAAAAATTGAGTCCTGTCGCCACATCTAGGCTCGAGCTGCTCAGTCATAGCTTTTTAGTCTCGATAGAATACAAACCCAATTTCCGCGGCCTTGTTGATAATGAACTATTTCCTACCTTACAAATTCTTCCCTAAAGACGAAATTTTGTAAGCCTCTCGTTACTCTATAACTATTCTCAACTAAAATGTTCTGACGATCTATATTCCTTAATTCCATCAGTTCTAACCTTCACCGCTAAGCCCCGCCATGCCACATACACTGTAGTGAGTCACCTTCATTTCTTTTTGCATTCCATTCTTGAGAAGTAAATATGACTCGAACATGTCCTTCCCGATAATTTTTGAGACTGACACCGATTCATTAAAGGATGCTTCTCTAACCACTACATTATTAACTCGTTACTTTTCCCACATATCCTCATAAACTGCGCATCTTACATCTAAGTCTTTCCGCTCACACAACAAACTCCTTCAATTATATCTACTTTGAGTTACTCTTGGGCCTTGTATAGAATAAACATTGGTACAAAAAATAGAAGAATTACAATAAAGATCACCGCAAACCATAAAACAAGAAGATCTGCAGGAATAAAGCAGGAAATATGGCGGGATTTTCTACAGAAGTGGAATATAAAGTTATTCTAATTCATCTTCGGCATGCCTAGTTAAAATATATAAAGAAAAAAGTGAATATATTTAGAAAGCTCTAAGAGTTAGTATTTGGAACGATTTTCTATTCCGATGAAAAACTAAACAGTGTTTGTTGATATTGGTATTACTGGGGATGACGTGAATTCCTTTATCTACATCCTGGTATAACTGTATACAAAGGAATTCTGTCTGCGACACAGACACCACATTGATTCTTGAAAATGATTGGAAGTACTTAAACAAATCACAAACCTGAACTTTGGACAGTTTAGCAAAAAGTTGATCTCAATACACAACACCTTATTCGGAAATTCTCAAAAATACAACACAAAATTAATCAGCTAGATGTTTATGTCCCTTTATTTAAACATGTTTGTACACACACACACACATGCCCACGCACACACACACACACACACACACATACGTTTATATATATATATATATATATATATATATAAGATGGAGTGCATAAGAATAAGCTGGATAATTAAGTTAATCATTTTTTCAACGTTTCGCTTTGTACGTGCATTTTCAATGTAACTGAATAATTATATATATATATATATATATATTAAACTCAATATGATTCTTAATTAGTCATCTATGTCTCTAAGAATCCATCTGAGCTTCTTTCTTAAATTCACTCCACTACATTTCATTTCCTTTTTTAGGCATTCTACCTTTCCGCTTTTCATTTTCCTTCCCTTTATTATCTTTCTTTTTATTTTTTTATTTTTCTTTCTTTTTTTTCTTTCTGTTTCTTTTCTTTGATATTTCATTTTCCTTGTCTCACCCTTTTTTTTTATTTTCAATACTTTTTCTTATCCGTACCTTTTCATTTAGTCACCATAATTTCTTTCTTTCTTTCTTTCTTTCTTTCTTTCTTTCTTTCGTCCCACTTCAACTCTCTTCCACACACTTACCATTATCTTATTTCTTTAGCCTCGTCTTCATATTTTTTTCATAATATTGTTCTGTCAGAATTATCAGCAGTTCTCTAAACATATTCTGCACCTTTCCTCTTCTTCCAGTGGACAGGTTATCAATAACATGAACATTATCGAAAAAGCCCCTACACTTCGCTATTTTTCAGCATCGACTAACAATCATATTTCTTATTCTAGAAGAGATCAGCTTAGAGTTCACCCTGTCCGTCTGCCGACGTGTGAAAATGTATATAAATATATTTTTCTATGGTTTTGAATCTAATCAGACAAGCACGTCTGGGCGCAACAAAATAATACATCAAGTCATTTTTGGTTCGATGCCCGGATAGCTTGATAATTTTTTAATAAGTTGCAACAAGTAAATAAATTTCTGTTCTTTTCATTTTGTTTATATCATTTTTTTTTAAGTATTTAATCATATGTTGAAGTTCGATCTTTTGTTGACTTCTAACCGAAGCTGTAAAGGTTGCAAAGATATAATTTAACAATTATCAAAATTTAATTCTTTAAGTTATACAAGTAATAATAAGTTTTTAGACAATAGAAGTTTTTGTGATATTATTATTACTACTATTATTA
This sequence comes from Ascarosepion bandense, assembly GCA_037127315.1. NCBI lineage: Eukaryota > Metazoa > Mollusca > Cephalopoda > Sepiida > Sepiidae > Ascarosepion > Ascarosepion bandense. The sequence goes on from JBBBDQ010000154.1 coordinate 1,508,683, forward strand.
TTCTGAAATACTTTTACACGAAATCTTAGAATGATGCGACGTCTGATTGACAGTCCTCATTAAGTCTTGTATGTTTCTTTATTGAATATTGTCAAGGTTTATTTCCTATCTTTGATAAAGTTTTTCTCTAATACACTTAGCTTTTGAAATGTCTTCTGTTATCTTTTCAAACACAAATATTTATCGTTTCATTCGTTGTATTGTAGATTCATTCATTTTAGCTAGAAGAGAAAATTCTAGAAGAAATATTTATTGAAATTTTCAGTTTCATTTTTTGTTCTGCTGCATCAGCGACAGCAATTGTTTGACAAATTTTACTGAAGCTGTTCCTAACAACAGGACTTTTATTTCCTATGCTCTATAGAAAGAATCGTATAAAAATCTACATAACGTAGAATTTTCTACATTCTCGAAGGCAAATTCGTGCAATTGCAACTGTATCAAAAACAGTAGAAAAAAGATTCGAAAAATTAGTAACCTCAAGACGTAAGAATGGAGGGACCATGGCGTTTCTCGTATCTTTGAAGATACTGAGAAAGGTGCTACTTTGAGAATACTTGGTGCATGTAATCTTCAGAGCTATCCTCCAGACATACAATGCACGAATTATAAACTTTTTACAAAGATGCTCTCATGCAAATCTCAAGAAAGTAGCCATAGTTTAACAGTTGTAGTAATGATATTCATGATTGTACTGCCTCTATTATCAACATCTTTTTTTATTTTAAATAAAAAAGACTACAAAAGAGATAATGTATGTGATAATAATAAAGTGGTTGATGATAATAATAATAATAATAATAATAATAATAATAATTGCTTCTTCTTCATAATATTCAATAATAAAAGAAGGCAGTGAATACAAACGAGATTTGCAGTTAGTAGATTCTGCAGAAAAGCAAAACAGAAGCCAAGAACCAACTACTGCGGCAAAAAATATGAAAATGAAAGCCAAAGTTAAATCTCTTGAACAGATGAAACAACGCTGGCAAGACAAACCTCTGCATGGCCAATATCCAGAACGTGCCAATAAATCCAATGTTGATAAAATTAATACACATCGATGGTTACGTGCATCTGGATTAAAGTCTGAGACTGAAGGCTTTATTCTTGCAGCGCAAGACCAAAGTCTAGATACTGACCACTAGATACTTTCAGGCAAATATTATGCATAATAATGTGGATCCGAAATGCAGGTTCTGTGATAAACACCAAGAAACAATAGACCATCTAATCTCAGGTTGTTCTGGCCCAAATGAATATTAAAAAAAAGTCACGATAGAGTGGGGCAATATTTACATTGGACAATGTGCAAACACCATAAAAAATTTGTAAACAAACACTGGTATGAACATCACCCAGCACCGGTTACAGAAATAGAAGATGTAACCATTCTATGGGATAACACCATCTACACAGACAGAAAAATTAAAGCAAATAGGCCGGACATTATTGTTAAACACCAGAGAGAAAAAACTTGCCTATTAATTGATATGGCTTGTCAAGCGGATTGTCACATCGCAACCAAGGAATTCGAAGAACTGTCAAAATATAAAGGCCTGGAAATTGAAATAGAAAAAATGTGGAAATTGAAAACAAGAATCGTGCCAGTGATAGTGGGTGCACTTGGAATGATAAAAAAGGAACAAAACAACTCATTGAAAGAATCCCTGGAAACCCCAAGCTTAAGAAATATACAAAAAAATGTCTTGTTAACTACAGCCCACACACTAAGAAGAACTTTGTCTATGTCATGCTAAGGATGAAATGAGAGATAGAAAAAACATGAAATGGAGCCACGACCTGCCTTATGTCTTCTTGCAGGCTTGGTAGGTAGTGTAACCATAGCAGAAATGAAATATGATGCAAAATGACAACATAATAATAATAATTGCTATTATTATTATTTTGCTTTTGAATTTATTTGTTGTCATTTTATTCTTGTCTGTGGTGTGATGACAGTGATATTATTAATCCATTTTTATGGTCTCATGTTGAGTAATATTAATATATTGGCTAGTGTCCCAATAACAAAAATGTCAGATCATCTGTTTGAAAAAATAATAACTTGTATCCAGACATAGTATCAGTATCTAAATACACATACATACACGTACACACACGCACACGCACACATACAGTGACACACACATGCACAAGCACACACACATGCACAAGCACACATACACACACACGCACAAAGACTCTCACACACACATATAATGCATTCGTTATCAAATGCATATTTTTTTTCAAATGCTTTTAGATGTAAATTGATTTTGTGAAGTATAGTTTATCAATAATATCGAAAAAGAGAGTGCCGTCAAACATTTTGTAAATGAAAATTGCCAAACAGAGACAACTTTATATATAGTGGTAATCTGCAATGATGCTTAGTGCTAATACTTATACTTTTTCAGTAGTTCACTGCTAGAAAGTCATTTTGGCAAGCAGGTTTTGTCATAAAGTTCTCGATATTGAGACAGAGAAAGGGCGTTAAAAGGATCAGTGTAGATAATTTTCTCAATTGAGCAGAGTAATGCCAACTTCAAAATTCCGTGAAAGCATTATTCTATGTCTTCTGTGGTGAGAATTGAAGACATCACAATAATGCCTTCACGAAACTTCGAAGTCGACATTACTCTGCTCAATCAAGTGAGAAGCTTCTTAACATTAATCATATATATATATATATATATATATATATATATATATATATATATATATATATCAAGTGCTTCACAACAGCTACAATCTTCAGCTGACCACGGTGTTTTTACAAAACAAAAAAAATGTTAGTACCTCTCCACACGGTGTTCAGTCGAGCCATCGACCCTGCTGAATCTGTTAAGCACACTGCATCTGTCGTCTCTCCTAGTCAAGCTTTCGAAACCCCTGCTCCAGTAACTTGCTTTGTTCCTGTCTACAGGCGTCTTACCATAATCACTTTTTCTCAACTGGTCCAAATCCAGCACATTACATTTTGTGATACCCTGAATCTCCACTGTTTCACCATCCTTTCCACTGTTGTCATCACGTCTGACACCTTCCACCTTCATCTTGTTTTTACATCCGGTAAATTTTCCTGGATTACTTCATCCTTCAATCCCTACAATATAGACTGCAATCTCACCTTTACCACTTTATACTTCTCCACCAAAGAAGTAAAAGGTAACCAAAGCCCCCTTGTGCTGCCATACAAAGTAACCGGCAAAAGAATCCTGGTAACACCAAGCCACTTTCATATGCACTTACTGATATTCCTCTCAATTAGCTCAACTTGAGACAGTGCCACCTTATATATAGTTATCGACCACATTAGTCTCGAGATCAACCCAAAATGCATGCCCTAAACTTTAAATTTCCCAGGAAACTCACATTGAGTCTGTGCTATTCAGACCCGCCTCTGCCTGCCGCTAAATTTCAACCCCGTGGTAACGATCTGTCACAGGGAAGTTATACCCTCTCCCAAGACTCTTTACACCCTGCTTCCGCACTGTTGGTATCTTTTCATCTGCGATGGAAAACACTTCATTAATCACAGAATCTCTTTTCATCTGACTCCAAATTACCAACTCTGCAAGTCTCTCCAGAACCAACTGTGCTATTTTCGTATTGTCTTGAATTATTGTTAAACCATTCATAAATGTCCGGATTTTGATCTCATTCTGCAGGCTGCTGTACTATGGCCTTAGACCTCTCAGGATCCCTTTCATTACCATCACAAGCAGTACTAGAGAAATGGCAAACACCATCGCAATACACCTCTAAGAGATCCATAAATCTTGTAGTGTACTTCATTGTTAAAAAACTCAGCTTGAACTATATGAAATGCACACCCAGACAACCCCTGAATATCTGTAGAACATAGAAGAATTCCAGCGTCAGTTGTATTGTGCTTTGAGGGATTGAACCGTACTCGCAAGATCCAGCCAGATGTCATAAATATCCTTCCTTGTAGCTCTAGCCTCACTGATCTTTGCCCAAATCAGTAACACATGCTCCAAGCACCCCAGAGAAAATGCGACTGCTGCCTTTTGAATATGAGTGTCTATGTAATTATTCTTGACCTGGTAGCCCGTTAGCCTTCTGGCAATCACCTTAAAAAACACTTTTCCTTGAACGTTCACAAGAGAGATTGAATTAAACTGACTAAGAGTCAAAATTTCTCTTTCTACGGCTCCACACTAACACTCTGGAACATCACCAACTTTCCAAATCTTCACAATAAGTCTCCATAACTACCTCAATAGCGTGGGACAGCTCTTGTAAACCGCATGTGTCACACCATTAGGACCACCCAATGACTATCTCCAAATGGGCAAAATCATCAATGAAGAGTTCTATGCCAACTTACTGAGACAGTTCGAAAAGCTATCAAGAACAAACGCCCAGGAAAACTGACGAAAGTTATTTTGTTTCATCAGGTCAATGCTCTAGCCATCAATTCTTTGTTTTAAATAGCTGCTGGGTATGACTGTTGCTTTGAGATGATTGATCAGACTCCTTATTCTCCTGATTTGGTTCCAACTGACTATCATCTCTTTCTATGCGTGAATAATACACTTGGCTGCGAATCAGTGATGATGTCATATCTACTGTTGAGATTTTAGGCCAACGGAATAAACAGTCTTCTTTAAACAGTCAGATGTCAGTTTACCTGGAAAGAAACAATGGAGTTATAATAAGAAGAGTTGAAATCAAGGCATGCAATTTGCACAGCTTTTGAATCATTTCTTCATAGTCAGCCTATGAACTTTTCAATCCATTCTCGTAGTAGTCTAGAGGATTCAAATCAGGATAGACACAAGGCCACATTTTAGAGGTGACATGATCGTGAAAATTAATGACCAGTCATTCTTGGGCAACTTGGACGATGTGAAAGGGATCAAGGTGTTACTTACACACGTGTGGCCATCCATTCGATTCAGGTTTTGATCACCATGTAAAACACCACAGTGTAGGCAGTGACATTGATCTTGATGTCTTGCAAACAAATGGGGTAATATGATATATTTCTCGTTTTTCCCAACTTCTATGACCACCATTGATAACATCATTTTGGTTTGCGTCATCGTGATTAATGTTAGCTGTGCCATAGGTCGTTCTTTCTCATGGTCAGATTCTGGAAAGTGGCTACGTGAATACCTAACTACTTTCAGGAATTTCAATAGCGGTCCAAGTTTTTGTGATTGGCGTACCTTTCCATTTATGGTGTGAAATTGGAAACTGCCATGTTATTGCTCTCGATACACGAAAAAGAAAAATTAGAATGTTAAAATTTGGCACATGCACAAAATGCTACATAACATCTTTCAATTATAGTCCATCAGTTCCTGGGACAATATATATATATATATATATATATATATATATATATATATATATGTGTGTGTGTGTGTGTGTGTGTGTGTGTGTGTGTGTGTGTTAGTTTAGGAGTATTTATTTCAAGAAGATAAAATGCAATCAACCTAAGAATAATACCGACAGTTTGATACTGAAAAATGAAGATGATAATTTTTATCTAAATTAATGCAGACAGAATATCACAATATCAAAGCAGATTAGAAGATCTAGAGAATCGAAATTGTTTTTAATTTTTTTTTTAATCATTTCACCCTGAGCAAGGCAGAAATGCCACTGATGTGCGGGGGGGGGCTACATAACTATAAAAGGATTAATTAGAAAAGAGTGAGGAGTACAAACTAGTTAGAAAGGAGCAATAGAAAGCTGAGAATGCAGGTACGATGACAGATACATAGGTGGAGAGAAAGGGAAGGTTATACGGGGGTTGGGAGGGAGCTAGTGTCCAGTGGTTAGTAGATGAGTAATGACTTTGCATTTAAATTTCTGGAGGTTGTAGCTGTCAGGAAAGCAAGAATATTAGAGCGAGTTCCACAGGCGGGAGGTTCGAGAGAAGGAGTTTCAGGAGTAGAATTGTCGTCTGCATTTGGCTAACCTGACTGTGAATGGGTGGGACCCAGTTGCCAGTCTGGTTGCACGAGTAAACACCTGTTGAGGATGCACCAGTGACTTAAGTTCGTTGGAGCAGAAGCTATGAAAGTATTTATAGAACAGACAAAGGGAGGCCACATTTCGACGGTGGGGAAGTGGCTGCAGTCGAGCCACCAGATCAGTACCTATCACATTACAGACTCTCCTTTGGAGCTTGTCAAGAACACTGAGGAGAACGGCAGGGGCACCTGACCATAAATGGCAGCAGTACTCCATGCACGGATGGATGGTTGACTTGATGGATTCAGGTGGAAAAAACATCCTGGATTGACATAGTGACCCAACCTTCCTAGCAGTAGATTTTGCTATGGATTCAATATAGTAGTTCCATTTGAGGTCTGAGGACAGGGTAAGGCCGAGGAGGCGTAGTGTATTGCTCTCAGGGAGAATCGCTTGGCTCATGCTTATGGGAGGCAGGAGAGGTTGCCTGTAATGGTTGACAGACAACAGCTTGGTCTTAGACGAATTGAAGTTGACAAGCCACTTCTTGCTCCAGTTCACCACAGAGTGTAGATCCCGTTCAAGGTCAGCAGCGAGATTATGTCTGTCCGCCACGACAGGTTTCTTACTGGTGCGGGAGTATATTGTAGTGTCATTTGCGTAGATGCCTACTTGGGACTTGATCTCGTCTGGGAGGTCGTTGATGAAAATAAGGAAGAGCGTCGGGCCCAGGATAGATCCCTGTGGAACACCAGCATTCGGCTGTAGGATGAAGAGGCACGCCCATTCAAAACGACCTTCATTTTGCGGTTATTTAAAAAGGATTGGATTAGGTCAAGCAGGCGACCGGTAATACCGTAACACCGTAGCTTGCATAGGAGGCCAGAGTGCCAAGCCCTGTCGAAAACCTTGGAGATGTCCGAGCAACCGCGCGAGCCTCGTCAGACTCATCAAGGGCCTGTAGCATGTACTCCGTTACGGTTGTTAGCAAGTCGGCCTTGGACCTGGCAACGCGGAAGCCATATTGCTTGTCAGAGAAGAGTTTGTGGGCAGTGAGATGATGAACTATTTCAATTTTATATTTATTGTTGTACCCATAATATACTGATTAATTAAAGAAGACAAATATATAGTATTCGTAAAAAAATTTGAGAAAGGCATGAATCTAAAGGGTGCGATGCGTAAATTGTCGCCATTTTATATTTTTAATTTCACACATGCGCATAGTTTTCTTTTTTTATTTTGTTGACTGCACACTATAGTGAGGTCATTTGGGTAACGTCTGTAAAAAAATGAGCACCATGACGCAAACCACACCGACAGAATGTTTGAAAAGCATGCTGTACTGGTTGTCATTGGCACCGGAAGCTTCGATACGAACATTTCAGAGTGTTTCAGTTTCAATCTGTGGACAGTTTGATGAGTCTAATAATGATTAAGAAGGCACGACAGTTCGGAAAACTCACTCTTATCGTTCTGATAAGAAAGAAAACTACAGACGTTGTTGTTGAGAGGCCTACATTAAGTGCCTTGGGGATATTGGGTCAAGAAGGGACCTTCTAGACGGCCTCATGACTGGCAACAGGATTCTTTGCCATGCTACACAAACGGGATTTCCCTGTCATGGCTTTCAAACAATTTCTGCGACCACATTGCCCCTTACATCTGGTCACTTAGCCTCCCAGACTACCACCCCTTTTATTATTATGTGTTGAGTGAGAAACCAACAAAACTCCTTGTCACACCAACGAAGAACTGGAAGCAACGATTGTAGCAGCATTCACCTACATAAGGAGACCGTCTAGAAGAGTTGCAGAAAAATTCGGAGTCGGCTGAAAGCTGTGGTTGAAGCCAATGACAATTTAATTGAATAAATTTACTCTTTTTACTTCAAGATATTTTCTTGTACTTGTGGTAAATATATCTGTTAAATCGAGATATCTGTGTCATTTTCTCTTTTGCGTAATTTAGACGACAATTTATCCATCACACTCTGTACTTAAAGAAATATGAATGTATAATCGACCTTTCACTCAGTCCATTTCTATCTATCTATCTATCTATCTATCTATCTATCTATCTATCTATCTATCTATTTCAAATTATTTGAAAGTAATTGAACACGTACAACTATTTTTATTTTACTATTGCGTAGTTCTGAGTTTCTTTCTAAATCAACTGTTATGTCATTTGACTTGAAATCCAGATCCTCATTATTATGCCTTAAGATTTATTTCTCGTGAGAATAAGTGAATGATTCTGTATTTATCCGGCCAGCTACGAGAAAATAAAATAAAATAATTAAAGCCTATCGATGATTAGTTGTAGGTGATAAGTAGGTCGAATACTTTGTAAGAACGCTCTGTTTCGTTAAATATTCTTGATGCCACTTTAGATATCTTGATTTTCTATGGTTGAATCTCGTCTTTAATATATACTAATATGTCGACTGTTATATTAATAGATTGTTTTCTTCACATATTTTATTTTGAGTGTTTTCATGCTTTTTGTGGTACACTTAAATTTCCATTATCTTGTCAATGGATTTTTTTTTTTTTTTTTAATCATATCACCCCAAGCAAGGCGATAACGCCACTGATGCGCAGGGGGCTACGTAAGGGTAAAAAGAATGTAAAAGAGAAAGCCGGAAACCGCATCCTAAACAGGAAACAAGTTCAATAGATGTGGGTGGAGTGTGAACCGGGCGATAGTTTAGTCTATCTACTCCAATTGGAAAAAAAATAAAAATAAAAATAAAAGTGAAAAGACTTGAGAAGGGAAAACCTGAAACCACATCCTAAACAGGAAACAAGGGATGAGCCTCTTCACCTGTTCAATAGATGTGGGTGGAGTGTGAACCGGGCGATAGTTTAGTCTATCTACTCCAATTGGAAAAAAAAATAAAAGAGTGAAAAGATTGGAAAAGAGAAAACTGGAAACCGCATCCCAAACAGGAAACAAGGGATGAGCCTCCTCACCCGCCCAATAGAGGTGGGTGGAGTGTGAACCGGGCGACAGTTTAGTCTATCCACTCCAATTGGAGAAAAAAATAAATAAATAAAAGAGTGAAAAGATTGGAAAAGAGAAAACCGGAAACCGCATCCTAAACAGGAAACAAGGGATGAGCCTCCTCACCCGCTCAACAGATGTGTGTGGAGTGTGAACCGGGCGATTGTTTAGTCCATTCGATCCAATTGAAAAAAAATGGGAAAACGTTGTTGAATTGCTAAGTTTTAACTTAGTTAAAGTCCAGGTATTGTTCAATTGTCAATATTAACGTAGTCATAATGTGAAGTATGTGACAAACTAAATCGCAATCTTGTATATCATTTTAATTCCTGCTTACGTTATACAACCCACAATAGCCAGTGTTGCCCTACTTCTATTTTTTATATAGAAATGGGATACACTAGTGACGTCAACAAACGATGTCATCCCAAAGGAAAACAGATGTAAAAGGAAAAATGCGTAGATGAGATTCTCGTCATGATGCAAAAGAGACAGAAAACAACGCCAAGACAGGGAACGAATACAGAAATCTAAACAAAGATATAAGAAACAAATGCAGACAGGATAAAAAATAATGGATCAAAGCCAAATTTACAGAAATCGAGAGATTGAGCATGAATAATAAAGTAGATATGCATAAAAAATATAAAGAAACTAACAAGACAAAACATGCTCTATAAGATGTATGAAATCTTAGACTGGAACGCTCATATGAAAGAAAGAGAAAATACTTAAGCGATGGAACGAATATATCGAAGATTTCTTCCATGAAATGAGAGAGCAACTGACAATACACAGAAAAACTGACTGACAGGAATTATTAAAAACCAAAATGGAAGCTGGCCAAATTGAATAGAAACAAAGCAGCAAGACCAGAAGGTATTATAATAGAGATGCTCGTCTAAGGTGGTTACCTTAGACGAACTCGACGTAGACAAAATTACAGAAATAATAAACGAAATCTACAACAGCGGAAATATACCGGAACACCTAAGTAGATCGATTTTTCTAGCACTGCCTGAGAATGAATATGAACTCCACCGAACAATCAGTTTAAACTCATCATCCGAATTCTGATGAATAGAGCGCGCAGTAGTATAAGATCAGAGATAGAACAAGAACAGTATGGTTTCGTCAAAGACACTGGAACAAGGAACGCAATATTTATGCTCAGAATGTTTTTGGAAAAGGCAATAAAATACGTGGACATGTATTTTATAGACTACGCAAAGGCGTTCGACAAAGACTTGATAGAGATGCTTGGCAACCTAGACATATTCGGGAAAGACATTAGAATAATCACGAACTTATACTGCTAGCAACCCGCGTGCATACAGACAGGAAATGAATTAAGTAGATATAAAAAATAGAAAGATGAGCATGTATTTTCTTACTAATCTTCTAATCAAACTATACAGCCTATAAATTCTGAGAGAACTACAAACTCTGCCAGGAATCTTCATTGACGGCCACAGTCTGAACAATATAGGATACGCAAATGATACAGTGCTGATAGCAGACATAGAAAGGAAACTACAAGAGGTTTTACAGAATGTAGTTAAAGAACATGAAAAGAAAGAACTAAGCATAAACTACAATAAAACTGAATACATGGTCATCAGTAAGAACAGGAGCCCAAAATGGGCAAAGAAATGTCAATACTAGAAGATAGAAAGTGCGACACTGAGAGCCGAAGGATGCATTTTAAAGGTTGAGTAGAGTATTGTGAGACAATAAAATATCATTAGAAAATGAGAGTACTGGATTATTATTTGGTTTCTGTCCTTCAGTATGTCACGGAATGCTGGACAATCTTATCAAGGAAAAAGGAAAGATTTGAAGTAACCAAATGTGACTCTACAGAAGGATGCTGAGAAAAGCATGGACCAAATATATTAGGAATGGCGAGGTTTTGGAGAGGACTGAAACGAAGAAGAAACTTATACTTTTTAGGGAAAAACAGCTAAGTTTCATGAAAAAAACGTGTGCTTGGAGAATCTGATACTCACAGGACAGAGAGAGGGAGAGAAAGATAGAGGAAGGCAACGCATGACATACTTGATGATCTTGAGCAAATGGATGGCAGAGCAGGTTTTAGGAGAAGTTACGAGAGAAAGGCTGTTAAGTGATATAAGGTATCAGGAGATATGGAAGGTCATAATCGCTTATGTTCTGAAGGGACACTGAAGAAGAAGAAGAAGAAAAAGAAGAAGAAGAAGAAGAATATACACATTTTACTCAATATTAATATTTTTTTATTTGCTATTATTTTGTATTGCTATAGTTAGTATGTAATGGGATTCATTTATTAGAAAATATCCTTATTTAGTTACAAACAAACAAAAATTCACCAAATTGGAATAGGCGTTATAAAAAGAGAACATAATTTCTAACAACCCGCATTGTTTCTTGTTTTGGTAATGTGACACCAAGGAGATTCAAAATGCAAAAAATAGCATCACCTTTAAGTGTTAACAAAAATATAAAAATTTCAATATCACGCTAAATATAAATGCTATCACATAGATTTGAATTTTATCTACATTTATTTTCATTCTAAAACTATAACTCTGCATCTTAACATGAATGGCTATATATATATATTTATAAATATATGTGTGTGTGTGTGTGTATATTTATGGATGTATGTGTGTTTGTGTGGGTATGTGTATATTTTGAATGAAAATATGATAAAGATGGAGAATCTGAAGTTATCTATCTAATATATTCTTTTTAATTTTTACAGTAAAGATCACTCTTTTATAAAGATAGAGGGTTACGTTAAGGGGTAGTTTATATGTATAGTAATGGAAGATAACAGTTAACTCTAGACTTGAACAGTTTAAGATTGTAATGATCGGGAAAACATCTTTTTGCTAGTTTGTTTTACAGGTCAGTGGTTCATGGGAAAATATGTTTTTGTGGAGTTTAGTTCTCACCGATGGAATACGGAGGAAACATGGGCGGTTTGAGTGGCATGGCAGGCCTTAACTGTGAAGATAATGAGCGTCAATTGTCCAGTCACATATAGAAAAATTTCCGGCTCAGTATATATATATATATATATATATATATATATATATACTCTAGAAAAATCTTTAGAAATTCTCCAGTTCCATGGGTAATATGTGTTTTGCAACAAACCTTGCTGCTCGTCAGACCTAACTGATACAACAATTAATATTTAAAAAAAAAACTTTTGTATCATTTGGATCTGACAAGCAGCAATGTTTGCTGCTAAGGATAGAGTATTTTCAGGGAAATACTTACTAAAGAATATTTCGTTCAAAATATTGGAGAAAAAATAATCAAATTTGAATAAATCTTTAAATAAGAAAGATATTTATTTGAAACATTTAATTCCAGATCGTTAAAGAAGTATACACAGTTTTTTAAAAATCTGTTAATTGAGTGAACGAAATTGCAGAAAACAGTTCTGATAATTTAATGTAAAAACAGCTGCTAAACATCTAAGCCATTTAGTTTCTGGTTTTACTGTGTTACAAACGTTATTTCAAAATGTTCGCATTTAAAAATGAATTCTAAATATATTTTCATAATTGTGTACACGTCAACATTCCTCCGTTCTTGTCATATTATTGATGTTTATTTTCACTTTGACATATTTTGCAATTGTTTGTGAATATTTTCTATTGTGGCGTGATTGTATCATTAATTGCAATGGATTTTTACTGATTTCAATTTTATTAAATTCTTTGTGGCTTTCATTTTTTTCTATTAGCTTAGGGATCAAGGCAACGAAAAGCGTTGCATTTTTTATTTGGTTCTTTATCATTGCTTGACTAGAAGTATTCGTGTGTTTCACGAAGTAACTCAAGAGCAGTTTGCTGAAACGTGATTGATAAATTCACTGTGGAAATGAGAAGAAATAGAAACAATTTAGAATATTTAGTTTAAAATATGAATGTAATCATCAGATGCATCTCTTATTATTTTTATGAAATTGTCATATATATATATATATATATATATATATATAAAGTAAGTTTCATATCTAGTAATAATATAAAGATCTTTGTCCTGTGTTATATAAAATAATGAAGTACCAGAAACTAAGATGAAAAACACAAGAAAGAAAGACAAATTGAAAGAGAATTAGGATGACAAAAACAACACCAATCTCAAATACTCCTAGTCAACAAAATGAGAACAAGATTATTGTGGTGTGCTAGGATCAAAGAGTGTGACTAGCTAAGTTTAAAATTAAGACAGCTGAAGACCAGTCTCCCCCGTCCCCATTTTTGGCCTTATGCCAAATTTGTACTCATTATACAATAAATATTGAAAAAACACATATGCACTGAAGTAGTAAGCCGGCAATTAGAAGGTGTCTCTAGATAGTAGCCCTCACCCAAGCAAAGTAGAAGCTCTGATTTTTAATATCTAACATAAATTCTATTTGCGTGATAGAAATTATGAAGTCTTTGAAGTGTTAATATGTGATAAATTAATGTAGTATAATTCATTGAATAAAATTGAGAGAATCTTATTTTATTCTCTGCCACTTATTTAGTTAGTCAAACGTAATTATCTACTGGCATGATATCGGCAAATTTTGTGAATCTCCTTCGAAATGATTATCTGCCATCATATGGTTGTCGTGTGTCCATACAAATGCCTCGTTATCTTTCTATCTTCTTTTCAGTATATCGGCTAATAATATCGGTAAAATATATTAATAAATCAAGTGAACGACAAATTTTATTTACATCGTCAGTGTATAGATAAAAAAAAATTCTTTTCACAAAGAAGCAAACAATTGTTAATGTCGTCTTTCAATTCTTTAATATATATGACTTGTTCTCTCTATGTACTATTGGGCTATATTTTGTGAAATTATTTTGCTCTGCTAGTACCATCCGATTGTAACAAAATGGAGCCGAGATTATGTATAAATTATAACAGATAAGTGTGAATAACTCGCAGAGGATTGCAGATAAATGTTTTGAGACCTTTACAAATTTGCCTACATACGGAATATACAAATCCATTTATTTGCATATCTAGACAGTTTTTTTTAGTTAAGAATTTTCTTTGGATTCTGTTAATTATAAATTGACATAACTTTACAGCATTTACATTATTCAGACATTTGTACGACGTTTCGGCCGTTGTACGCTTCGGCCTTCTTTAGTTGCTAGGAATTTCGAACCGAACCTTTTATTACAATTACTGGGGTATATGATTTTCATTCCTTGCGTGGTAGTGTCTCTTTTGATAGTTATAAGTTATCTCCTTCTAACCTAACTCTTCAAAGTATTCCATGTATATGTTAGCCAGTGATGGAGAGCCCATTGCTAAGTCTTTGTCCTACATGTCTGATCCCAATCCGAAGTGGGTTGTTTTGTGCAGAAAGTTATCATCTCCATCAGGTTATCTAGTGGAAAACTGGTACATTCTTCTTTGGATGAGTCCGAGGCCAGTCTATCCCTGATTATCGATAATGCCTCCACCGTAGGTACGTTGGTGAACAGACTCACCACATCCAGGCTCACCATCTGGTTGCATTGTATGGGAGCATCTGTGATAAGTTCCACGGAGATAACTTTCCTATCAATGTGTCAATTATATCTACAAGGAGGCGACTCAGAGGGTGACACACCAAGCTTAAGCTGCTAACAATTGGCCTGAGCGGAATACCGTTTTTATGAATCTTTGGTAGACCGTATATGTGAGATAGCTTGCTGTAACGTTGAATCAACTGTCTTTATATCCTAGGCTGGAAGTGATCCTTGTTCTTAGTTAGGTTCTGCGACAGCTGTCGTTCTATGAGGTCTTTCTTTACCTTGCTATAGCTACTATTCTAAGGAGCTCTTCCAGTTTCTTCGTGTATTCAGTATTGTCCATCACTACAGTTGCATTGCCTTTATCAGTAACAAAGATGAGGACAATAGTACGAATATTGTAAATATTGTAAATACTACTTCATCTCATAAATATAGACAAATGGCATAACTTTATTTCAACAGAATTCCTTATTATCAGACTGCGATCGCTAACAATGATAGGTCGGAGTTTCGTATTTTAAGGACTTAATCTGCAAATGGCGTAACATTTTGGGTGTCTATAAAACCAGAATGAAAACAGTGATGTCTGTGTAAATCATTTTCTATTTGAACTAAAATCATAAGCTGTGATTCTGAGAAGAAGCAGAATCAAGTGTACAAAGAACAACTAGTTACGTTAGTAAAAAATTATAGAAAATGTATTGAATATTTTATGACTATTTAATGACAAGCAATCAGCAAAACCAAAAATGGGAGTTGTAGGCAATGGATGATCGGGAAATTTCTCAATATGTCTAAAAGAAAATTACAGATTTATAGTTTTTAAAGAGAGTAATTACCCAAAAATAAAAGCTTGGCTAACTAACAGTTAAACAGAGAGAAGAGACAGATTGTCGTCCGGTCAGGCCGTATTTGATCCAGATTATTTTGTTTGGTTATTGATCGAGTCTGTCTTCTTGGTTGACCTAGAAATAAAAGATGAAGTGACAATTTCAAGACATAAACACGTAGAAGATAAGGGATAAAAAGAATTTAAATTATCTGCGAAGAAATAGTGAGATTAGTTTCTGCGAATAAAAGAGAAGAGACAAGATGGGAGATCAGGTAGTTGTTAGAATGTATTGATCAAATGACGAGAAGCTAAATGCTTAGTAACAGACATAACGTCTCTCTCTGTCTTTCACACACACACACACACACACACACACACACACACACACACACACACATATATATATATATATATATATATATATATATATATATCCGGTCATTCCATAAGTGCTGTCCCATTTTTGGATAAAGAAAACAAATTAACAAAACGTTGTATTTAATCAAAATTTAATCATCAATGTTGATTTCTTGATTTTCTATGACTTTCTTCCATCTATCTTTAAGCTGGCTAATCCTATTAAAGTAAAACTCTTTTGGTTTTGAAGCGAAGAACTTTGCAATGTCCATTTCCATCACCTCCTGGCTTGTGAAAGTCATTTCCTGCAAATTATTTTGTAAACTACGAAACGAATGGTAGTCTGAAGGAGCAAGGTCTGGAGATTAAAGTGGATGAGCAATTTTCCCAGGCTCTTCTGTGATGTGATTTTTGCAATGTGAGTTCATGCATTGTCCTAATAAAACACCACTCGTTTTCGATTCACTAAAGCGTTTTTTTTTTCTTCAAACCTTGGTTCAAACGCTCTAATTGCTGGCGGTAGACTTGTGCATTGATTGATGAATTAGGTGGTAACAATTCAAAGTGAATTACTCATTTGCAAACCCCCCGGATAGAAAGGAGAACCTTTTTCTCTTGAAGCTCCTTTTTCGGTTGTGCATAGGCCTTTTCCCATTTACCAAGCCCATGTTTACGACGTTTATCATTACGATAGAAGATCTATTTTTCATCAACATTTACAAATCTATACAAAAAGGTTGAAATGAATTCGCTAGAATGGAGCGAAGAGCAGATGTCAACTCGGGATTTGCGGTTGCTTTCAGACAATTCATGAGGTACCTATTTTCCAAGTTTAGGAGCCTTTCCAAGTTGCTGAAGATGACGATGATCAGTTGTATGGTTTGAACTAAGCTTGATAATGCAGGATTTTCTTCAAGTACTGCCTCAAGAAGCTCGACATCGAAATCAACTAGATGACCTGTTCGATCTCCATCTCCAAGGCTGAAATCTCCACTTCTGAATTTTGCGAACCATCATCTGCAAGTTCTTTCATTCAAGCACTCAGTTCCATAAGCTGAGTGAATGTTTCGAGCCGCTTCTGTTGCAGAGTTTCCTTTTTTCTATTCATAAAGCATTACGTGCTTTAAATGATCCTTGGATACCTCCATGTTAGAAGGGCTTTGATCAAAGTATTTATTTCTACTAATCTGTGAAATAAAATTTAATGAGTTTCAATGTATACGAATACATAAAAATGTTTTTAATTTCATTTGAGATTCTAAAATACTATTGAATTTTATTCAACTTAAATGAAGTTAAATTTGGACAGAACTTATGGAATGACCTGATATATATATATATATAATGGTAGAGAGAGGGAAAAAGTATTTAAATACTTATCATATGTACAAGAGTACATATCTTAGGTATTTAAATACTTGCGTCGAGCAAAGATTTTCTTCCCAAATACAAACATTAATTAGGCTAAAAACAATATTTTATGTCATATAGAACACGTTTCATGAAACTTACAAAAATTTTCGCTAAGCCCATGAAACACACGCTAGAGCCAAATATTTGCCATTTACACTGAAATATGTCACTTTTCATAAAAATTGTTCGAGATTTTGATCAGCTATTCATGTCAATTAACAAATAACAATATCATTATAATAGGGCAACTATTTTAATACGTGATGCATATTTGTTAATCTCTGAAAGTCATAGACGTTAACACTGCGCAGTTTCAATTCGGATGATTTCTCTTAGCCGCAAACTTTGACTTATAAATCCTGTTGCAAAATAACTTTTATACGTCAAACAAACAGAAACAAATGAATAAAATGAAAATGAACGAACGATAACGCTCACCATTTATTATTACACTGATTTATACTTCTTTCATTTTAGTTGAAAACTATCTAATTTTTTCTATCTATCTATCTATCTATCTATCTATCTCAATTTGTTTCTATCTGTCTATGAAGGTAGTTTTTACGTAAACCAGTTTCTGTTCGCACCACATTCTACTTAGTACAATAGAGACTATATTATCGAGATTTTGTATGTTGTCTCACTGCGCCACTATGCCGTAATTGACTCAGAATCTCCCCTACTTATGCACGCCTACTGCACAACGAAAAATCCAGAAAATTATTTAAGGTTTCTCCATGGGCGGTACATATTAAATATTTGGTTCTTTCCTTCATGTCTTCTTTCTTCCTTCATTATTATTTAAATTTTGAGGGAAAGTTCCGCATGCCACAAAGTGATGTTGGCTTTACCAATATACAAAGCCCAATATGCCTATCGTGACACCCAGTCTAATAAAGTTATACCAGGCACATTCTTTCCAAATAGATATACAGGATATAGAATAATTCACTTAGAAATGCCTCGAGTTAGAGTAACCGATTAAGGGTGTTCTCAATCATGTAGTTGAGATACATAAATAGGCAAATGTTGCATGGAAAGGTGACAGATAGTAATGAAATCAGTTCATAATTTCTGATAAATTTATCAAATTTTCATTTTCAGTCAATATCTGCTGGCACATATTTGAGAGGTGCTGAGAATTTATTTACCCACCAACTTCTCAAAATCTGAACAAATGACGAAGCATTAGAACTATTGGTGGGTATCTCTTCGTGGTCACCCCTCGTATATATCCGATATCGTAAGTTCACGTTTATAACAGATTCAGAATTCTCGTGTAGGGGTGATTTTCTAAGCGTAGCTTACATATGACACAAGGATAAAAGCATAGGGCACCCAGTGAGGATCAAGTTAAAGATTCTATCGAGGCAAACTTAATAACCATTACACCAATTTGAGGTGCCCGAATTCTCGTCTAAGCAATGTGATCTCCCTTGATCGCAGGATCCTATATTTGATTTTGTGGTGATAGACAGTGAACGTAAATAATTTGCATAGTTCTTGTTGCATTAGTGTTCCTCCTCTGTCGTATCTTATTTTGTAAACTTTGGGAACTAATATCATTAACATTATTATTCTATAGCAATTTGTTCATGATTAACTTCACAGTTGTTTCAAATCTGCTCGAAGGTGAATCCATTTCATTGCTGAAAATATCAGTTTTAATTTCTACTTTTGAGAAAATTTATCTGAGACATTTTTATAGGAATGGAAATACGTTTATAACGGCAGGTGATCAAAGTATTGATCAAGGCTGAGGCCCCGGAAGAATGGGTATATTTCAATCGATATTTCGCAGCATCAGTATATGAGCTCATCGAACTATCGATACAATTTACAACTGATATTTCTGGATACATTTATCTGATGCACTGAACAAAAACCGAAGATATGATTATCATTATTATTGCTATAATTGTTATTATCAGCAATACTCGTGAAAATTTCACGATTCTTCTTTCTGAACGTTTAATGATTGATTAAGGCCCTTGTGAGTTCCACAACAATAAAATACACATGAAAATTCCTTTATTACATCGTTAAATCAAAAGCAAAATATTGCAGTAACAATCATCAATATCTTTCTTGGTGATCAAAACGGAATAGTCTATTATTTTTTAGGTATTGACAGGGGGTAACGTACGCGATATCTCAGGAAGAAGCAGAACTATATTATCATTATGTCATTTTTCATTATAAATCTATTTCTGCTATAGTCGCATTACCTACCAAGACTGCAGGAAAACCTAAGAGAGGTAGCGATGTGTTGTTATGGATCCATTTCATGTTTTTTTCTATCTCCCCTAACATCCCTAGCGTTACATAGACAAAATTTCCCTTAGTGTATGGGCAGTACTTAACAAAACAATTTTTTGTATATCTCTTAAGCTGAGGTTTCAAGGGATTCTTTCAATGTGTTTTTTGTTCCATTTTTTATCATTCCAAGTGCACCCACTATCACTGGTACGATACTTGTTTTCAATTTCCACTTTTTCCTATTTCAATTTCCAGGTCTTTATATTTTGACAGTTTTTCGAATTCCTTGGTTGCTATGTTACAATCCGCTGGACAAGCCATATCAATTAATAAGCATGGTTTTCTTTTTGGTTTTTAACAATAATGTCCGGCCTATTTGCTTCAATTTTTCTGTCTGTATAGATGGTGTAATCCTATAGAATGGCGTCATCTATTTCCGTAACCGGTGCTGGGTAATGTTCATACCAGTGTTTGTTTACATATTTTCCATAGTGTTTGCACATTGTCAAATGTAAATATTGCCCTGCTCCACCGTGACTATTTTTATATTCATTTGGGGCAAGTACAGAACATTCTGAGATTAGATGGTCTATTGTTTCTTGGTATTTATCACAGAACCTGCATCTGGGATCTACATTATTATGTATAATATTTGCCTGAAAGTTTCTAGTGAAAAGACTTTGGTCTTGCGCAACAAGAATAAAGCCTTCACTTTATTATTATTATTATTATTATTATTATTATTATTATTATTATTATTATTATTATGTCATTTTTCATCATATTTCGATTTCTGCTTTGATCTCACTACCAACCAAGTCTGCGGGGAGACCTAAGGCAGGTAGTGGCGTGTTGTTATGGCTCCATTTCATGTTTTTCTATCTTCCCTATCATCTCCAGCATTACATAGATAAAGTTTTCCTTAGTGTGTGGGCTGTACTTAATAAGACAATTTTTTGTATGTCTCTTAACCTGGGGTTTCCAGGGATTCTTTCAA
The DNA here is from genome assembly GCA_037127315.1 of Ascarosepion bandense. Taxonomy (NCBI): domain Eukaryota; kingdom Metazoa; phylum Mollusca; class Cephalopoda; order Sepiida; family Sepiidae; genus Ascarosepion; species Ascarosepion bandense. The sequence goes on from JBBBDQ010000154.1 coordinate 1,529,033, forward strand.
TGTGTTGTTTTGTTCCATTTTTTATCATTCCAAGTGCACCTACTATCACTGGCACAACTCTTGTTTTCAATTTCCACATTTTTTCTATTTCAATTTCCAGGTCTTTATATTTTGACAGTTTTTCAAATTCCTTGATTGCTATGTTACAATCCGCTGGACAAGCCATATCAATTAATAGACAAGTTTTCTCCTTCTGGTTTTTAACAATAATGTCTGGCCTGTTTGCTTCAATTTTTCTGTCTGTGTAGATGGTGTAATCCCATAGAATGGTTACATCTTCTATATCTGTAACCGGTGCTGGGTGATGTTCATACCAGTGTTTGCCTACAGCTTTTCCATAATGTTTGCATATTGCCCAATGTAAATATTGCCCAACTCTATCGTGGCGATTTTTATATTCATTTGGGGCTAGCACAGAACAGCCTGAGATTAGTTGGTCTATTGTTTCTTGGTGTTTATCACAAAACCTGCATTTTGGATCCATATTATTATGCATAATATTTGCCTGAAAGTTTCTCGTGAAAAGACTTTGGTCTTGTGCTGCAAGAATAAAGCCTTCAGTTTCGGACTTTAATCCAGATGCACGTAACCATCGATGAGTATTAACTTTGTCAACATTGGATTTATTGGCACGTACTGGATATTTGCCATGCAGAGGTTTGTCTTGCCAGCGCTGTTTCATCTGTTCAAGAGCTTTATCTTTGGCTTTCATTTTCATATTCTTTGCCGCAATAGTCGGCTCTTGGCTTCCGTTCTGCTTTTCTACAGAATCTACTAACTGTAAATCTTGTTTGAATTTACTGCCTTTTTTTATTATTGAATATTTTTTCTTTCTTTCTTCATGTTGCCTTACTAATTGTATCATCCAATCCTTTGTTGTTTCTATGTATGTTAGTAAGCCAATAGTTGTTGTCTTGTATGACAATTCCAGCTGAATAAGACCCCTTCCACCTTCTTTACGGGGTATGTATAGACGGTCTACATCAGCCTTTGGATGATGCATCTTATGCTTAGAAAGAAGCTTTCTTGTTTTAGCATCCATTCGCCTGATGTCGTTTAGAGTCCAGTTTAAGATGTTTATTATTATTATTAGAGTCCAGTTTAAGATGTTTATTATTATTATTATCCAGTTTAAGATGTTTATTATTATTATTATCCAGTTTAAGATGTTTATTATTATTATTAAGATGTTTATTATTATTTTTATTATTATTATTATTATTATTATTATTATTATTATGTCATTTTTCATCATATTTCGATTTCTGCTTTGGTCTCACTACCAACCAAGTCTGCGGGGTGACCTAAGGCAGGTCGTGGCGTGTTGTTATGGCTCCATTTCATGTTTTTCTATCTTCCCTATCATCCCTAGCATTACACAGATAAAGTTTATTATTATTATTATTATTATTATTATTATTATTATTATTATTATTATTATTATTCAATGAGAATAGTATACCCAAATGCACTTGGTTCAAATCTACAAAAAGCAATAAACCCATTATGGAATTTAGTCTGGTAAGGATATAGACGGTAAATACATCACTGATAAATGTACGTGATATGGTGGCTTGTTTTAATAAATCTCTAGCTGTTTCAAATAGCCTCAGGTAGGATAACTTTTTGTCAGTAGAGACAATTTCCATTTAAGTATGTTTCCAATTATCTAGATGCGGCTTCACCGTTGCTCTGATTGTATCATCCTCTAAAATTAAAAGCAAAACCCTATTAACACACAGCTATGATGCACCACCACACTTCTTTGTCTTTAGTGCCGTATCACTTCAGGCCGTAAGCGACCATGGCGCTCCACATTCCCCTGTACATTGTGTCGCTTAATATACTTATTTCTCCCAAACGCTTATATGCTAACCATTTGCTGAATTCCATCAAGTATGTTTAGCGCTTTATCCTGTTCATCATTCTCAAATATCTGTTCCATGAGTATCAGAATTTTCAAATATTCCTTCCTCATCCCCTGTCCCAGAAATTTCAACTTTCCCTTCCTGATGTTAAGTGTAAGTTTCTCTTTTGCTTTCATTCTATCCGAAACCTCATAATTGCTCACATGTTTGGTCAATGGTTTCCTCATCATCTTTTTGTAGAACCAGATTTCTGTTCCTTTGAGTATCTTCTTCGTCTTTGAGGAGATTGTCCAGCATTCGCTGCTACATAGAAGATCAGATATAACATTCATTACTCTTTTCTTTGTTTCCAACAAAATTTGCCTGTCTCTTAATACTCTTCTTAACTTCAGGAATGCACTTTGGCTATCCCAATACACCTTCGGATCTCAGTGTCGCAATTTCTGACCCCTATCAGAACACTTCCCAGATATTTAAATTTTTGTATACCTGTTTGATTTTACTATTTCTGACCTGCAGTTGACATTCTGGGCCCCTCTTTCTGCTGATGGTCATGCATTCAGTTTTCTTTTAGTTTATATTTAGTTTTTTTCTTTTCGCTTTCCGTAGTTACATTCTATCGGAGGTTTTGTTAATTCTTTTTTCTCAGCACTGTGTCATCTGAATATTCTATATTGTTAAGTTTGTGGCCGCAAATGACAAATCCTAGTAGTATTTCTAACTCTCTCAGATTTGCCACGCTGTGTATTTTGTCTAAGTCTGGTGAGAAGACAAATCCTTGTTTTACACCTCTTTCTATTCGTGTATATCTGCTGAACTCTTTTTCTGTCCTTATGTAGGCGGGTATTTGATTGATCTAATGACTTTCACAAATAAATATATCAAGGTTGGTGAGCAGCTCTAACAGATCTTTATGGCGTTCTTTGTGGAACGTTTTTGTGTAATCTATAAAACACGTGTACACGTCCCTCGGCATTTGTATTGCTCTTTCCGATAACATGCTGAGCATGAATAATATTGCCTTTCTTGTTCCGCTGTCTTTGACGAAACCGCACTGCTCTTATCCTATTTTAGGCCTGATTCTGCTGCGCGCTCTATTCATCAGAATCCGGATGACGTGACTTGTGATGTGGTTCACTAAACTGATTGTTCGGTGGAGTTCACATTCGCTTGCGCCTGGTTTCTTAGGCAGTGCTATAAAAATCAATCTTCCTTGGTCTTGCAGTGTATTATCACTGTTGTAGATTTCATTCAGTATTTCTGTAATCGTGCCTATACCGAAATCGTCTAAGGCTGTCAGTATCTCTATTATATTTCCGTCTGGTTCTGCAGCTTGTTTTCTTTTCAATTTGGCCAGTGCATCTTCTGCTTCCGCTTTGCTTAATATTTCCAGCCCTTCGGTATTTCTTGTGTGTTGCCAGTTGTTCTCTATCGTCGTGGAAAAAATCTTCGATATATTCATTCCATCGCTGAATTATTTTTCTCTCATATAAGCTTAGATTTTATTCATCCTGTTGATGAGCATGTCTTTTGTGCTGTTAGCCTCTTTGCTTTTATCTCCTTTATTTGTGTTACTCAATCTCTCTATTTATGCACATTTTTCATTGAGCTATTTTCTTTGGCCTGTCTGCATTTGTTCCTTATATCCTTGTGTAGTTTTCTCTATTCCGTTACATTGTTTTCTGTCTCCTTTGCATCTTTAGAATTTCATTTGTGATCCACTGGTTTTTGCTTCTACGTAATACTTTGGAACGATGTCGTTTACTGATATTACTAAAGCTTCTCTGAGTGTGTCACATTTCGTTTCTGTTTTCATCTTGTTCCACATACTTTGTTTTTCCACTGTCCATATATTTTCTTTCAGGTTCGGGTCGTTCAGGAGTCATATTGCAATTTGGGTGCTGCATTCTTCATATTCCGAAGTTTCATTCTTAGCTTACACATAATCAAGAGGTTTTTGTCGCTGCAGTCGGCACGATTTGGTTTTTAGTTTCTTTTCCAGGGCTTTTTCCATGCCCATGTTTTGGATGTTCTTGTTCAACATATGTTGGTTATTACAAGGTCATTCACTGTGCACTAATGGACCCATTTTTCTTTGCGATCATTGGGGCTTACTGGTATGAACTATTTTCACTAATGAACTCAGATATGGAATTCGTTAACTCATAGAGGACATATCTAGTTGATTAGGGGCAGACAACTGACAAGTAAATATGTGATTCTAGACTTGATATATACGATAGCTCAACTTCATTTACCAAGAAAAAAATGAACACTTTGACATCACTAATAAATTAAGATCTGAAGCAATGTGAACCATGAATGTTGTAACAGGCCATTTATTATATATTACTTATTCTCTTCTAAATCATTGAGTGAACGACAAAATGTTTGCCTTTTTATATTACAACCGTATATTTTGCATTACTAATCAAAGACATTATAATGTTCATCATTATTATTCACTGCATATTTAAATTTCTTATCGAAGAATAATATTATGTTGAAAAGTAAATATTTGCTGTATAAAATCTTATTTCGTTACTAGGCTATGGACGTTATTTTAACTGCGTAATTTGCTAAACACATATACAAACTTCCCGTTAACGTGTAACTTTATAAAGACAATGGTAAGAATTTTACCTTCTCATCTCACATTCTTCATTAGCGCTGCATAATCTTCTAAATCTCTAAAAAGTTACCGTGTAACAAATAAGTACACTCTTTACTAGTATGTACGAAAGATAATTATTTTTAGGGGTATTTTTGTAGAAAAAGATATGAAGAAACTTAATTTTATATTTATTAAAAACATTTAAAGCATTTTTTGTTAATTCATTCATTCATTTATATATATATATATATATATATATATATATATGTATATATATATATATATATATATATAAAGAGAGAGAGAGAGAGAGAGTGAAAGTTAGGCATATTCATATTAAATTGAATATTCTGTTTAAGTTTGTATCTGTCTTCACGAAAAACTTTCACGGAAACAGTTTACGTCAGAAGTATATTAAAGATACCAAGATTAATGATAATCATTCAAAAACTCTGTTGTATTTTTGGGTTTTAAAATGTCTTCGTAAATGTTAAAAAGACAAAAATGTTGATAGAAATCATCATCTCTAAAGTTTGAAAAGAAAAATTACTATATCGCTTGGAATAGCCTACGCTTAGTTTCAATAAGTTTCACTTGTTATTCAATCAGTTACAGTGGTATGTGTTAGAAAGGCAATTTTGCCTTCTCTCTAATTTAGACTGATTCTTTCGTTGTTTAGTTCAATTCTTTGGCGATCAGCTTTCCATCTTTAATAACATTAGCTCATCATAATTGAATATTTCATATGTGCAGCTTACAGAAAAAATATCTAGTGCATCAAATATGATAATATTCTAAGAAAGCCGTTTTTTTACGACTGCAGGCGACTCGTTTTCAAGAACTCTATTCTTGTTTCAAAATATTTTGTTTTTAATGAAACTTATTTCGTTATTCGTAATATTATTAGAGATGCAATTTGAATATTGTACCGGAGTGGATTAAAAGTGTCGGAGGTTAACCATTCCTTCTTATATAGATTGAACCCGCTGTCGAGAATTCCAGAATTTTGGATCGAATATCTGATGGACTGGTTTCTTTTAAAGTGTGTTTGATAAGTTGGCAAATAGGCAAAGTAATAGGTTTTTCATAAACTTTGATATAAATAAGGAGGAAAGCGAAAGAAAGCGGCGCGGAAGTGTAAAGTTTGACTTAGTTCAACAAACATGAAAAGAAAGTTGTAAAAGTACTGACATGTTTTTCACAACATTCCCGCCATTTTTGATTGTTGATTGACGTCAAAGATTCTTTCACTTTTCATTCCGATAGTGTTTTATTTCTATCCTTATCGAATAAACGTTCTTTCTCTCGCATTTATCTCCTCTCATATATTTGATCACTCTTCCGTCCTCTCTTTTAGCTTATCAACATTTCTCCCTGCAACTTTACTTTCCTTTTTTTAGTCTCCATTTAATTCCGTCAATTCACTTATTTATTTCTCCTCTGTATTTCTCATTTTCTATTTCCATTTTTTGTTTCTTTTTGTCCATGTTTTTCGCTTTTATTATTTTCTCTGAATTATTTTTTCTGCTCCTCTTCGTAAATTTTATCAAAGCAACATTTTCTCTATATCTCTTTTCTTTTGTCTCTTTTTCTTTATTGTCGAATAATTTAGAAGAGGGAGTTATTCTGTTGTAATCAATCGATGTCTTTTTTCTGTTACTCAACAGACACTATTCTTTGTTTTCGTCGTTCTTCATTATTTTTTCAAGCATGAATAATTTCTGTTCCCATTTTTCTTCTCTCTACCTACTTTAGATTTACTTCCAGCAGGGTTGCTCGACTCTCTCATTTTTTTCGCTCTCTTTTCGACCCTCTTCTTGTGACCCTCTCTCAATGCTACGCTTTAACATTCATTTTGGCTTCCACTTACACACCTTTTGCTCTACGGTTGTTCCTTCATTGTATTTGCGTCCGTTTTCAATGTTGATATCTTTGTTTTTACAACATTTACAAAGATATCATAAATTCCGAAAATGCAACAATTTTTTGAATGCTTATTGTGTTAAACTTTGTGTCTTTAAGATTTTTCTGATATAAAACACTCCCATAAAAGATTTTCGTCAAAATGAGTAGAATCAGACTTAAAAATGAATATTCAATGTAAGCATGGTTCCCAATATCTATCTATCTATCTATCTATCTATCTATCTATCTATCTATCTATCTATCTTATTAGAAGGTGTTAAAATGTCTTGCTAATTCCCTCAAAATGACCAAACATCCAAAGTTTTTTGGTGAAAACTTCCTCTTCATACTGTAAACATTTCAATACATCCTTGTGTATACATGCTATATTATATATCGATTATTTGATAATAATAATAATAATAACAATAATAATAATAATAATACTGTATATATATACACGTACGCACACACCCCACACACATTTACACACACACACACACATACACACACACAGAATTATATAATCGATATGATATAGTATGCATATATATCACCCAAATTTGATATAGACAAAATATATTTCGTATGTTATTTTTGTATTTAATTTCAAAATAAATGATTTTATACCATTTTATATTTTTAATTTCGCGCATCCACGTTGTTTTTAATTTGGTTGACTGCACAGTGTAGTAAGGTCGGTTGGGCACTGTCTGTTAAAAAAAAGGAAATTCATTCCGTCAGAAATTTGAAAACGGCGTGCTGTAGTGTTTGGCATTCAATACGAACATTTCCGAGCGTTTGGGTCTAAATCTGATAACAGTGCAAAAGATTCGGAAAAAGTTGAATCAGACTAATGGTGATTACTAAAGTGTTTGGAGTGATCACTAGTGATGGCAACGTTATGCCTCTATTCATCTTCTCACTGTGCCACGAAGGTGGCTTCTGGAAGAACCTGTGTCTGACAACAAGACTCTGTACCATGCTATCCAAGCAAGAATCCCGGTCATGGTTGTCAGACAGTTTCTGTTAACACATCACCCCTGACATCTGGATACCTAAGTCCCCAGACAGCAAACCCCTTGATTATTATCTGTGGTGTGCAGTTGAGCGAAAATTTAACAAAACTCTTTGTAACACCAAAGAGTAACTGAAAGCAAGGATTATGGCAGCATTCACCAAGAGCTGCAGGAAATTCTGTAGTCGTCTGGAGGCCGTGGTTAAAGTCAATGTCGATTTTATTGAATAATTTATACTCATTATTGTTTCAAGATATTTTGTGCATTTTTCTTGAATATATCTGCTAAAATGAAATGTCAGTTTTATTTTCATGCGTGCGTTATTAAAAGAAAATCCATCTGTTGATAGATAGATAGATAGATAGATAGATAGATAGATAGATAGATAGATAGATAGATAGATAGATAGATAGATAGATAGTGTTGTGGGATCTCCCGTTTTTTATATAATAATGGACTCGACTGAGAGCACATCTAATCCTGCCATAGAGAGAACAGCAGTTGGATCTGGAATCGCAGTTGTAGTTGCAGTTCACAGTGGAGAGTAATCGTAGAGATCCGTTACAGTTATCGAAGAGTTCCGACAGATACCGAAGTTACCCAGAGACCAGACTGGCTCTGAGCTCCACTCAGCTAGAATAAGTTACTAACTCCACTCAGCAAGAATAAGTTACTTCAAGACTTGTATATATTTATTTCTACTAATAGTATTCCTGAATTGACTAACCCGCGTTCCAGTTTGTATATTACGTTCAATATAACCTACTTTTTCTATCTCCATATCTTTTTTGTTGTTTATTATTTGGAGTGGTTCCTCATCCACAACAAATTAGCGACGAAGATTCGTACACAAGTCGTCCACAACAGATAGATAGATAGATAGATAGATAGATAGATAGATAGATAGATAGATAGCTAGATCGTTAACTCAAGCACATCGACCAGTAAATTACAGGAGTCTGATGCAAGTAACCAAAAAGTAAATTGTTTATAAATAAATTGCTTAATATGACAAAAATAGAGTAACAAAATTAACAGATAAATACAAGTTCAAAGAACTTACCTTGAAGGTTTGTAAAAATACCGCCTTGCTCTCAGGATACCTTTATTTATCTATTAACCAACCCGAACGATTGATATTTAGATTTTCTATTTCTCTTTTTATGTACCGCGTTTTTCAGGACATGGGTGAACAAGCTTCTTCATAACTTCCTTCCTATTTTACACAGCACTTAGCACTTTTTCTCCCTTTCCTAAAGCTCCAGTTTCCGTTCCGCAATCCATTTACACAAACTCATCAGGTTGTTGCCTTCCCCTATTTCTCCTGCCATCTATATGCCTCGTGAGGATTAGGTTTTCTAAACATTCGTTTCTCGTTATATATACATGGAATTTAGCTGTCTTTTCTGATGCTGAATATAAAGGTTCATTCAGCCATGTTCTTTAAAATTTTCTTGTTACTTACTCGCTCCGGCCATGGGATTTTCAGTATCATTCTGCTGAACCACATTTCTGCTGACTCTAGTTTTCTCCTAGTCCATGGGTAGTTTGTTTGCCATATAAGAGGGCCGATAACACAGAAATCCAGCATTACTGTCTTTGTTTCTAACAATTTTCTGTCTCTCAGCACCTTGTTTATCTTATCCGACGATGTAATTATCCTGAGCATGATCCACTTTGAATTTGTAGTCTTGTTAAGGTTATATTCGTTTATAAATCTTTTTTATGTCTCCTTGCAACTTGGCTCACTCCGACAAATAAACCAAATGTAACTAAAAATTTTGTTCGGTTTACCAAATTTATATATCAAGTTATTGAGCAGTTTTGCATCTAACCTGCCATTTCGTATATTTCTCGAAACTTCTCCACCTTATAAAAATAATTATTTTGTGTTCAATTTCATGTCATGTTAAAACTAGCTTTTAAGTAGAAGATAACATTTTCGCAACTATTTGTGCTAAGATGATAGTTATATAAAGGCGGTATACTTAATGGTATAGTAATTTAGCCGAACAGCCATTATACTAATTTCGGTTAAATTTATAAAATCTTTACAAATCTTAAAGTTTTTCTTGAAAATATTTTTTTCATGTGCACTAACAGTTATCACTCATTTCAGTATTGATGAAGCTTTTCCTGTTATCCTTTTGCTTGAAATAATATGAAATGTGAACATTGATTACGTCATTGTTTTCTATTTGTGTTACGTGTGATATGTATTTTAGTTGCTGCTGTTGGTGAAAGTTCTCAAGTGATGTGGCTTCTATTATTTTGGGCATGTTTTTACTTGTGGTTCTGTAGCGCTATTCCGCTGTATTCATAGAAGGATGATCCTCTATAAGACTGCAGGTTTTAATTAGCTTAAAGCTCTTTTAACCACTGATCCAACGAAGTGGTTGTTTACTGCTGACAGTTTATATATTTCTGACTGAATTTGACGCCACGCGTGATATCCATATGAAAGGCTTGATCTGACGAAGCTCTTTAAGTATATGACTCAATTTTACTGTTTATCATTAACGTATTTTAACAGAATTAAATAACAATTGTACAAAAAGCAGGAAGAAGTGGATTTATGATTTTTTAAGATTAAATACAACGACACATTTCGAATTCGCTTTGCTTTACCCATTTCTCTTTTCACCATATTCTAACAAATTTATAGGAAGTCGCAACAAGAATAACGACACCAGTGTTTAAAACTGTGATCATTAAAGTATTCTAGTTTATATATTAAAAAAAAAAACTAACGTGTAGATATTTGCTAAGCACAGATTCGTCTAGGACACAACAGTAATGTATACAGTGAGGACTGAATAGTAGCTCTTCTTGAGAAGATAAAATATCTTTTTTTAATAGAATTGCACAATAAAATGATCAAAAGTAACTCGCTTTCATTAGTTTTATTATTGAGTTTCAGGAAACTCTAATCGCATTTATCTCTGATAAGGTTGCTGGAAAGTTCTCGATCTGATACGCTTCCCACCAAGATTGGCGTCGAGATCTCATCAATTTACACTTGAGCTGGCTAAGTGTAAACATAAATTCTGTGTTAAAAGTTTCTTTTCTTGCAATTCTCTCTCGGAGAACTCCCTTCCGACTCCATTCAACTTCAACTCAAAAAAAAAAAAAATTAAATGCAATATTAATTTCTATTTACTGTCCTCTTGATTTCTCTTTTCACTTCCCGTTCATTAGTAAAGTTTCTGTTCCTAATTTTTCCACAACCAGTAACCGCTTGTTTCTTAGTGAAATGCCTTGCATTTTGTGAAACCAATTTTAAAAAATAAAAATAGTCAGTAATCTCTTTGGTCATTGAAACACCGATTTTGACCTGTTAGAAGGAAGAGAACTTTTCATCACCCTCATAATAAATGTAGTCGCAGCCAAATGCTTAATTTTACGCAACCTCAAACATTATGAAATAATTTGGAACATCCTGGTCGAGTTAAATGTCTAAAACGAAAAACGACTTCACATTTATACAAGTAAAATAAATGGATTCGTAATATTTTTCTTCCCTGGTTATTTGTACACATGGCCGCTTATGGAAATATTAAAGATTTAAAATGCTATTAACAAATGTGCTCAGGTACGGAGAGTTCGATCAACCGGTCAGGCCTGTGTCGAATTCGACTTAATCAATTTTTTATCATTCGGGTATTAAACGAGAGTGAGAAAGAGAAAGAAGGAAATAGAAAGAGAGAGAGAGAGGAGCGAGATGGAGGGAGGCAAGAGGTAGAGGGGAGAAAAAGAGCGGAGGCGAAAGACCGTGGAATTTTCGACATGGATGAGTAATTAACTAACAAAAAGAAGCGTATGTCCATAGTTGCAAGTGAGCAGTCACGTATATGTCTTAAAAATGATGTCATTTATCTCACGCAAATATAACGTGGATTTTATAATTTTCTGACAATTTGATTTAAATTACAAACCGTAATTTCAAAGTTCCTTGTTACTAAATTGATTGTTGAAATCTAGTTGACTTTTTGCAAGTTACATTCTTAAAATGTGAAAGATATACTTGACACTTATTTGACACAAGACTATAAGTGTTGATCATCCAGTGAAGATAGAAATTACTACTCAGTTATAACTGTAAGTAAGATAACCTTCCTCGCTTTTACGCTACGTGGAGTTAACGGGGATATCTTCAGCGTGAAAGACGAGGGGTCATTAGGAAAACTCAAATTACATAGATTGCAAACGAACGATTTCTTAAAGAATCAGTCAGTTTGGAAACGAAACTGCCAAATAGAATGTTCTAGAATATTTAAAGCATTCTGATTGTTCAGTTACTTCTTTTCGTGTGAATAAAAATTCATATCCGTCTGTACAATGTGATAATTATCATTAATATTCATTTTTATGACTTAGCCAGGCTTTACAAGTTATTTAAATCAAGAAAATAGTTTTTCGATTGTTATAACTTTTGGAGATAATAATAATTTACTAATATAAAGCCTACTAATGAACCCATGATCGGGGGTAGAAGAGGCAGGTTTATGTCTTTCCCGAGGTTATTTGCGTAAACTAATATAACAAAACTGACTTGAACTGGAACTCCGTTCTCCAATTTCCAATTTCGAGTCGTTAACCTTTAGACCACATGCATATCCTAGCTTAGAGCACCTGGTATTTACAAGCGGTCGACTATGATGTAGTCTTTCATAGTATAAAGATATCCCTTCCTGTATAGAAACCTACTGATATATATTTTCTGTCGATTTGCGTGAAATTTTTCTGCGATTTCCACTTCTCTCGAAATATATTAAACTTAGCTACCACTTATATAAAATTGCAATGAAGATTATTATTATGCAACCACTTAATGAACTAAACTGGCTACAGTAGTAAAAGAGTATGTGAGATTAATTCGAATGCTACGAAAAGTAACAAAATCAAACTATCTCACAGATCGTTAGTTTAAATTGGCTTAAATATTTCTTTTTTTTTAATCATATCACTCCGAACAAGGCGGTAACGCCACTGATGTGCAAGGGGCTACGTAAGAGTGAAAAGATTAGAAGAGAGAAAGCCGGAAACCACATCCTAAACAGGGAACAAGGGATGAGCCTCTATACCTGTTCAATAGACGTGGGTGGAGTGTGAAGCGGGCGATAGTTTAGTCTAACTACTCCAATTGAATAAAAAGAAAAAGAAAAGTGAAAAGAGAAAGCCGGAAACCACATCCTAAACAGGGAACAAGGGATGAGCCTCTACACCTGTTCAATAGACGTGGGTGGAGAGTGAACCGGGCGATTTGTGCATAAGTGAATGAAGCAAATTCAACTGGAATTCGAACTCTGCTCTCCAATTTCTCATTCTGAGCTGATATCCATTACACCACAATGCACATATTTAAATTGAACATCAAGTGTAAAAAAAAAATGGGTTCAATTTTACAATATTATAAACCTTTTCCCCACTCTTAGTATCAGATATTTCTCTCACTTTTCTCTTTATCACTCTCTATCCTCCTTTATTTCTTTTCTAGTTACATCTTTTTACTTTAAACCCTATTCTTAATGAGTAACAATTATTATTTTTCTTGTCACTATTTTTATCTGTTTTTCATCTATACTCTCCCTGCCTTTTTTTTTTTTTTTTTACTCTTAACCTATCCTTTTTTCCCTCATTTTTTCTTTCCCTATTTTTCTTGCTGTTAGATATACAGGTAGTGTAACAGTTATTGGAAAAGGCATGAATCCATTTCCTTTCACCTCAGCTATGGATTAAATAGTAGATTAAACTAGGCTCTCTAGTCTTGGATTGCAACCAGTTTAAAAGGACAGCTCTGAATGCAAAACTATGAAAAAAACAACTGGAAACCACTTTGTTATCTTTCCTAAAATATCATGATAATAAAGAAAAGGTATCTGTGAAAAATAACAGTCACCAATGTCTTGAAGGGCATTAAAAAAGATTTGTCCTATTTATTTATTTCTTTTCTCTCTACTATAATTTAAAAAAATCTCTTCTATTCCTTTTCCTCCACTTTTTTCCTATTCTCACTCAAAAATTCAATACAATTCTTCTATTTTTTCTCTCATTTTTGCCCACTTTTCAATTGTCAGTAGGTCAACTTGAACAGTCAGCAAAAATATACCAGAACTATGTTTTTCCATTAACGCCTACATCTTTGGAAGCTACTACTGCTACCTTTGTAGACTACCTATAAGAACTTAAAAAAGAGTTTTTGGGTAGTCTTAGTGTCTCTTAACATATTTTATTCTAGGAATTATTTTAAATCTTATTGGATTTATACTCTATTATTCCATGAGTTGTCATTTGGGAATAGGAAAATAAAGCAAATACAGAGGAAACTTTCACTCAGGAAAGTAAGAGAATATTCTTTGTTTTATTGGCAACTAGCAGTGTAGCCCGGTGTAATAAAATCTTTAAAAGTAATCCATAGTCCTGGAGCTCAGACTCTTTGGACCTTGGCACGAAAGACTAAAAAGCAATAGTTGTTTCCTGTTAAAGCGAAACCTTAGACTGAAAGAAAAATGAATGGATGTAAGTCAAATTTTGATTTCCTGGTATTAATATCAAATAAGTTTTTTTCATCGTAAACTGAATTTTGAAGGCTAAATAAGTCCTCTGAGTAAATAGTATCATGGCTGAGACTAAGAACTACAATTATACCTACTTACAGCCAAACCCGAAGCAAAAGCTAAATTAACCAAGCATTCTGTTACGAGGTCATAAGCTTATCAAATTCATTACAGTAATAATGTCTTCAGAGACGACCTTGCTAACCTTTCCTTTGCTTCACTGGCTTGTATAGATAATATTTGTAGAATTAGAGTGTCGTACATTTGAGTGAGTGTTTTCAAACGAGACTTAATTTGGTTACTTGGGTAATACAGTGTCAATATACTTTTTGTATTCTAGAGAATCCAAACTCGTCTAATAAGCAATATTTCTTTCTATGTCTCATCTCGTGGGGCAAATTGTACAGGAAAGTGTTTTATATTATTATATTATATTATGTTATATATAATATATTGTAATGGTATGTTATATTATGTATTATTATATTATGTTATATTATGGTTTATGTTATTATTATCAAACCAGTTTTTAAATGTAAATTTCTCCAGTGTGTTATATTTGAACTCGGCAAATTTTGTAGAGGTTTTCTTGCTACCCAGACGTACTTTCTTTGTCTGTGGAGACTGTGAGTTTGACAGTTAAATAATTCCATTTAATTTTAACCCTTGTTGAAGGAATTGTTATGATATTTTGGTTGTCAGTTATGCATTGCTCTATGGCTCTCATTGAGATTCTTCATTTCATATAGTCGGCCCAGCTAAAACGTTCTGATCTTTCGCTTATTAGTGGGAAAACATGACTTGCAGGAGAATTCTTAAACGTTAGAATGCATGTTCTGATCAATTCCTTTACCAAGAAAATATGTTACTTATTAAAATTTCTATCACTGTAATTTTTGCAAATTTCCTATTTTCAAATTTTTTGTAGCTGTATTGTATAAAAAATAATAGAAGTTGTTAGTGTATGCATTTCTCCATATTTATTCGTTGATTTAGGATCACTCCAAAAAGTTGTCATCAGTATACTGCATCAGTTTTGGGGACGAATATATGAATGCTGAGAGTGAATGATATGGACTTTGCGTTATTTTCTAATAGTCAGTTAGTTAAGTGCCATACGTAATACACACTTGGGCAAACATGTCTCTTTCGAACGATGACTGACTCGGCCGGTTTTCCCATAGTAGGTTACCATTTTTTCTGAAGTAGACTAATTGCCAACCAAGACTATAGGAGCCAATCTGTCCAGCTATTTAACCCACAGATGGACGGAAAAGAGATGGATTAATAACTTTCCAATGAGTATTTGCGCGTAAGTGAATGCAACGAATTCTACTGGAATTCAAACACGTCTTCGAACCGATATCCATTGCACATCAACACACATCCATTAATAGTTACTCTACCATTTAATAGAAAGGCTTTAATTTCTATCTAGTTTAAGTTTTGTGAAGATTAAAAGCCTCTTTGAGACGTGAATATCTGAGCTATATAAAGAATACACTTGTATACAGTGAAGGACAAACAAACAAACAAATTATGCTGTTTTCTTTTCGCAAATATTTTTTCTTTCGTGTTTTTTTTTCTTTTGCATTTATTTGTTCTTCTTCAGTCTCCAGACAGACAACTTTTAAGACAACTGACATCACATATGTTTATCTCATCAGCAGGAATAATAAAAATAAAATGGAAAAAGAAAAAGGGAAAAAAATCATTGTTTTTCTGAGTGATATCCGACCAGGTGCAAAAACATAGAAGAAAAAGCGGAAGGTACGGAGTAAAAACAGAGTTAGAGAAAAAGCTAATATAAAATGAAAAAAAATGCTCACATTTCTTTTGGATAATGACACCACAGGAACTCTGTTGCTGTTAGGTCAGAGGGTAGATATTATCTATGTAAGATGTACTTTTAAAAATCGTTTTTTTACTTCATGTTCTTTTTTGTTTTTATTGAAAAGGCGATAAACAGACAGGAGTAAGAAGGAATTGACAAAGCAACAATTCGTTTATTTTTAATGATTACTTCAATGTCAGTATCCATCTCTTGAGAGTCTAGCGTAACTTGAGTTTTTTCAAATAATTCTCATTCGACTTTTAGTGAGTGTAGTCAATTCGACCCTCACAGTGTGACTAAAGGAGACCTAGTAAATAATTCAGACATTGTTCACCTTTGTAAATTCATATATAATCTATCTAGTGGTGCATATAATGTATAGATATTTATAAAAGAGCAAAAAACATCAGGTTTCAGTTTGCAAACATTTGTAGACCTCTATCACTTTCATGCACACACACACACACACACACACACACACACACACAGAGGCATTTCTATGATTTATTTGAAAATTTTCTGGCTTAAAAAATTAAGATATATCTCCATTCATTGATTATTAACATCTATCTCTTTACAGAACTTTCAGTTTCTATCTGTCTATATTTCTATCTACCTATCGTGTTTTTTCTTATTCGTTACTTTTTATTTCAGCCATTGTTGTTCATTTATCATGAAAAGGTGCAGAATGTTCGATAACTTGGATCTATTTGTCTGTACCGAGTTGCCATCATTGGAAATTTGAGATGATATTCCCAAACATGCAAAGACTATCAAATTAAGTAGAAATTAAAGAAAATAGTGAGTTAAATCGATAATGATTTTTAAACTTAAATAAATTAAACAAAAAGTGTGAGAAATCAATCGAAATCCTTAATAAATATCGACATACCAGCATCCTTATCAATATCATCATTGATTTTATTTTAAACCTATTTCATGTTGCAAGACACCTCCCAAGGACGAATTGTTGGGATTTTTTCTTTGTCAGAATATTATTAAGAAAAAAACATAAACACTTCCGTTGTCTCTAACATTTTATAATTTAGCGAGACTTTACAAATATATGAGACCTTATCAATAAAATATTTTGTACAATTCAAGATGCTAAACCCTAACCAGACAGTGTTATTAACAGCGTTTTTATTTGAAATACTCATGTTATAATCTTCGCTGTATAGGATTCATGAGAATCAGATAAGTGTATTGATAAAAATGAGGTTTCGTTTGCTATGTAAAAAATGTTATACTTATTAAGTGTATAAATGTACTTCGTATAAATTGTTATTTTTATAAGTGCACAAAGGATTATAATGAGAAGAAAGACTGTCCTTCGTTCATTGATTAGTTTTTCTTTACCTCTTATTTTTGTTGTAAGAGTAATAGGGAGTGAAAGATAGAAATTTCTTCAGGAGTTTTATTTTTTACATCCAATATATGATGCTGGCTTAAAGGTCTTAGAATGCAAAACGATTTGAACATTTTCATAAAAAACAATGAAAATAAAAATATTATATATATATTAATAATTTCATCCAAAGCAAAGCGGACTGTCACAAGTGCACAGGTAGTGACAGTGAGAAAAAACTGTATACTAGTGTGTCGAAGATGGATGGGATTCAGAGAGATAGAAGAGGCAATTGACGTAGTTAAATTTTTGGAGATCGTAGCTCTCACGGAAGCAAGTAAACGGAAGAGAGTTTACAGGCAGAAAGTATGAGAAAAGAGTAGAAGTGGTAGTTAGATCTAACTAATTCAATGGTAAAATGGTGGGACCTAGATGCCAATCTAGTAGCACGCTTAAATTCATGTAGTCGATGCACCAGGGAAGCCACGTCACTTCGTTGAGTAAGTGACTGAAGTTGTCGAGAACCTCGAGATGAATAAATAAAATCACCCGACCAGATATGGCAACACTATTAAATGCACGGACGAATTATAACTATAGTTATAGAGTTGACGATGACGATTTATAAGTGTGCAACATGTATTCCTGGCCCGACACAGTGTCTTGACCTTCCTATTTGTAGATTCATCTATAAATTTGTTGTAGTCGTTCTATTTCAGGTCGGTTAAAAAAGTGAGGTAACGGGAGCGCAGTGGGTTGCTTTCCAGGATACGAGTATCATCCATTCTGATGGCTGATAGGAAAGTCTATTGTGGTTAAAAGTTTTGGATGCATTAAAATTTACGAGCCATTTCCTACCCCATTCCATCATTGATCTGATTGGAAGTCCTTTTCAAGAAAAGCAGCCACGTTTAACAGATTAACTATTGATACGAGTGTAAAATGGTGGTGTCATCTGCATAGATATCTACATGGGAACTGATTACATCAGGAAGATCATTGATGAAGATTAGAAACAGGATAAATCCGTAGGAGACGACAGCGTTCGTGTGAAAGAATCTGGAAGCTTATCTGTTCAAAACAATCCTCATTTCATGATGTGATAAGAACGATTGGATTAAATCAATTGTCCAAAAATACCGTAGCACTGAAGATTGTGCAGAAGGCTAGCATGCCAAAATTTGTCAAATGTTTTCGTGATGTCTATAGCAACAGCTCGATTTTCACTGTTCATATCAAGAGCTTGATATTCAGTGATGGCCGTTATAATATCAGTGGTTGACCTGGAAAAGCGGAAGCTATCTTTTTGTTAGAGAGCATGTCATAAGAGAAGAGTTACTTAACTACTTCAGCATTGACAATAGCCTTGAAAACTTTACCAAGATGCAGTAAGAGGCTAATAGAGCGATAATTAGTTAAGTATGAGGGTTATACAGAGTTCTTAAAAATGAACTACAGATGAGGACTTCCAACAAGCAGGAAAGTAAGAAGCAGCCAGTCAATAGTTATAGAGTTGACGAGGACAGAAGCCAGCTCAGGGGCACATTTCTTGTGGAAGATGACTGGAAATCCATCACCTCCGCTTGCCTCATGGAAGTCAAGTTTAGAAATTATGTCAGAGACTAGAGAAAACGTTATGCAAATTCCACTCAGTTGGGTCTCTATTCTAGGAGAGAAATCAGATGTGGGCTCTCCAGATGAGTCAGGTATTGCGTTGAAGATTTACGAGCAAATCATTCAACCTTGTTTTCTGTGGATGTAAGGAGTCGAATTGATTGAATAGATGAGGGATCAGTTTGTTCTCGTTCAGTACACTCTTGCAGAATCCCCATTAATCTTTGGAATCGAACTTGTGAGATGCTATACATTGTTTGCTTCTTTCAACAAACAATTACTTAGCATCATTTTGTACACGCTTACATTCATTACTAGCAGAGACAAAGATTTTAATCAGAAGTGTCACTCCAGTATAGCCGGAAGAAATGGATTGGACAGTAGCAGCTGAGCGATCAGGAGATTAACGAGGTTAAGAGTCGAAATTTCCTTGCTGGGATGAAAGCATCGATGTCGGCATTCAATCAGGCAGAGACCACAGCGGCGCAGTATTTAAAAGGAAGATAAAAAAATTGTTCCAAGTGACATCGTGATAAGACTAATATATTCAGTTGGCAGTAGGTTCCTTGATGGATGGGGAGTAGGAAAAGACATTTCCAGAGACAATGTTGCTAAGAAGGCAGAGCTGCATAGCATGGCAAGAGTCAGGGATAGAAGGAAAGAATCCTTCTAGAAGAGAAGCAGGTTCAAGATTACTGGAAAAATGCGTGAGTAAATCTCCCACTTGCGTGAGGGACTGTTCGTGATTTGAACGCCAGCAAGATCGGTGACAGAGTGTTTCAGCCTCCTGGCATGATAGTTGATTTTCTAAGCGTCGCTTAGAATTAGAACAAGGCCAAAAGTATGGGGTACTCAGTGAGGATCGTACTTACTACTCAGTTGTATTAGGTTCTAACAAGACAAGCTTGCTCACCATTACACCACGCCGAGATGCCCCACCAGGAATGATAGGCATTAAAATCACCGAACACAAATATATTTGCAAATGAGTGAAGGGAAATGTCTTTGTCTATACTGTCAGAAATACTATCTAGCAAGCAAGAGTCAGGAGAGGAAATGGTCAGTAGAGAAAAAAAGGATAGCTTATTTAGTTTAGTAGATAGACACGGAGACACATGTAAGTGTCGACTAGGTATTCAAGAGAGATATCCCTATCCAGAGGGAGATGTTCGTAGAATTGAACCTCCAGGCCATGCATGAGGAGCGTATCGAAGTGTTAAGGTTAGTTCACAGAGAGCTAGGATGTTTGGAGACCGTTCATAGAGGAATGGTTCTACACTGCAAAAGATGTTACGAATACCACGGAACGCTATCTTCTTTAGTTAGAGTGTAGAATGTCCGTAAGAACACTCTCACTGCTGCCGTTAATTACATTTCGTGAAAGCATTACACACTATGAAATCAGCCTTACATGCGTCAGTGGCCTGGTGGGTGAATATTCTGTCAAATCAGTCGGGTTTCAATCCCGGCTTGAGGCAAAATGTTAATCTAGCCGCATTGCAGAGGTGTGATACCGTGAAATAGGCCTGTCTGCACATGGTTCATATATATATATATATTTCTTTTTCTAAACATATACTTTTAAATATACGAGACAATGAATGTCTATTATGTTTAATCATGAGCCGTCTAAACATCGTATTTTGGCTTTAATTTCAGTTGATAAGAAAGGTGACATGTAAGTCTACGGGTACAATTAAACAACATTTCTCAGAAAAACATAAACATGTAGGTAATATCAGACAGATTTTAGTCAACAATACAATAATCCTTACTCATACACACAGTAAAAAGAACCTTCAGATATTGGAGGCCATCTATATTAAATCCAAACAACCCACACTTAATAAAATCACGTTTAAATCTGGTCATAACACATTACATTGCATTTGAATACATGGTTCTGTTGTCATTTCGCGTTATCACTGGGTGTGACGTCATAGAACCGCATTGCAAATTTGCGAACTGCGTTTGTTATTTTTGGTAACTATTGGCGTTGCCTAGCAGAGTTTTATGTCAACACAAAATAAAATCGTCGCTGATGGTGGATGTTATTGTCTTACCGTCTTAATAACTTCTCTGAAGATGGCTCATGTAAGCCGAAAGCTTAGAACCAAATTTATGAAAAATTATCCAAATGTTGGAGAATTTTAGTCTTTATTTTCAACTGAAATAAAAGTCGAAATACGACGTTTAGAACGGCTCATGAGTAAACATTATAGACATTCATTGTTTCTTATATTTAACAGTATATGTTTAGAAAATTATTTACTGCCTCGATCACTAAATATATATATATATATATATATATATATATATATATACGTATGTATGTGTGTATGTGTGTGTGTGTATGTATTTGTGTTAAAAAATTAAAACCGTTGATGGAACCAACAGATTCCTTGCAGAAGTCTAAATCTCTTAACCAGATGAAGTTTCGAACAAACGCGACAATTGTGAAAAAGATAAAATGCGTTCAACTCGTTGAAAGGTCGAGTGACCGTGAAACTAGCATTATGACTTAGGTCATCTTTTTATAGGATTTAATGTTGTTAAGCATATATATATATATATGGACCCACAATTATTCCTATTCAATAGCCTTTAGAATAATTTAAACACAAACGTTAGGATAATGCAAAATTAATTTCTTGCGCAAGTGATTTGCGTATATAAATAGACGAACGAAAACACAAAACACATGGCCTTAAGATTGCACTCAAGCATGAAACAGACTTTCACTTTTCTGTGTTGTCCTCCGTGTTGTCCTATATATATATATATATATATAGTCATCCGAAGACAGATCTGTTTCGCTGTATCACAGCTCATCACTTCGGTTAGACTCCGATTGCTTTTAACCCAGGATTGAAACCCGACTTAATTGGCATCAGTCGGAGATTCTACATATGGGCTATGGGCGCTCGGTAGAAGAAATATATATATATATATATATATATATATAGGCCGCTCGGTAGAAGAAATATATATATGTATAATATATATATATATATATTTCTTCTACCGAGCGCCCATATATATATATATATATATATATATATATATATATACTCAATAATAAATGAGTCAATACCAAGCTACTCGGACTTCAGCTATGAGGTATCATCACACACACACACACACACATATATATATATTAAATAAGATGTTTTTCAGTAGCAAGATTTCTTTCAAATATTTTGTTTGAATAATATCGTAAAGTTCTGTCTATCAAATTATATCTTTTAATTGTTTCAAACTTCCGAATTTCATGCAATCGGTAAATTTACCCAAGTTCATATCCATTTTTATTTTTAATCGAGTACCTTTGAATGCTGCTATGCTCTTCTTTTTTTTTAAGGTTGTGTTTTGTGTATGTTTCTGCAACTGTTTTTTTTTCGACGTTCCAATAAGATTGGTGAAACGTAGGGGATTGAATTTAATACATTGGTAAATCCATTTGAAATTATATTAAGCGCACAGGTACCGTTCTATAGACATAATTTGACTAAAGTTAGTTTGGACGAAGATCTCAGTAACGTGTAAGATTCTATATTTTTTAAATGTTAGGACCCAAGTCTGCACACCACTGCTCCTGCAGCAGATGTCTCAAACATGGACAGTTTGTTTAATCAATAGATTTATATCAAATTCATCATTGAATACCATATAATTGTTTTCAGACAACTTTGGTACTGCGTCATTAGTAATTTTTTTTTTGGTCGGAAAGCCAAATGATATCGTGTTCATCGAAATCACATAAAAGCAAATGTTTGAACCTTTATTAAAACCCCACACCTAACCCTAACCCTCATTGTCATGTCTAAATCCTGTCAATGTTACATTAAGCCAATTTCATTAAGTGACTATTGTAGAGAGCAAGCAGGTGGACGCAAATGAAAATGAAATCACCCGCCTGTGAAAATCTGAGTAGGAACTGAATGAACAAGTATTCTTGAACAAAACGTCACCATGACTGACCGACTGTGACGGAAATTGCCACTTTTAATGGAGGTCAGAATCCCTCCCATTGTTTCTGGCTTCTATTATGAACAATATCATGTTTTATGTTGAACTTTTCGTATCTCTATTGATTTGAGCGGGTGCGTGTTCATGTCTGTGCAAACTAAATAAAATATGTTCATGGTAAAATCATGAATTATTTTAATGTTCTGGGGGGGGGGGACTTTATTATATTCACTCAGCACTATTATTTATAATTTATTTTATTTATTTTGTAAATCCCCATTTTTCTTTTTTCAAGCTTTCAAAAATAATGACGGTTTCTTGCTTCTTACGTCACTAGAGGACAACTGCTATAAATACTGCTATTCTAGTCACAAATCTCGGTCTCCATAACATCTTGAAGTGGCTTCCCAAAAATAACATCTATATTTATTTATAACAATGTTTCGGAAATTTTGCTGAAACAATATGAATAATTATTTGTAGAATACCATCTATTCAGTTGAGTGTTTTTTATTTATAACTCTGAGATCAAACCATCCATTGTTTTTTATTGAAAATATTTTATTCGTATAAATTCATAATATCATTATGCGATGAGCAAATTTTTCTTTGGATTTCAACGGACATTTTAGAATCCATTATAAAAGAACGATTCCAGTTTTTCAATTATTTTGAAATTATATCAACTGAAAAATATTTCATGAAGCTAAAGAAATGATAGTGTCAACGGTCTAGATAATACAACGTGTGCAAAAGAACATCCCATATAAATTCTATAATATGTTGCTATTTCGCACTTGCAACACACAGCTGGGAGTTGTTATGAAGTAAAATTTCCGTCATTTTCATTGCTTGCAAAACTGTCTTTTCTATTTCAGTATTGCATTTAAACGGAAAAAAAATATCATTTTCCATTGCGTATAACCTTGTATTCAGATTTCAACAATTCTGAATAAAGGTTCCAACCGAATACAGAGAATAACTTTTGTCTCACTAGATTTCGTTTTAGTTGGAATGCTGAAAGCTCTCATGCCGTTAATAATGGTTTTCTTTTGGTTTAGTTTCTCGAAAAAAAATACAATGTTCATTGCTACAGAGTTTTATCGAAAATAAATTTCTAAATTGAATCAGACAAGCGTTAAAAACTGTTTGACACATTCATATGGGATTTATTTTCCTGGTTTCTGAAATAATAGGTGTTTCAAACGACATACTACAGTCAGTTTGTTGTACCATAGAGAACTGAATAAGTCTGAAATATTTCTAACATTTCTCTAACATTAAAATGGCATTGGAAATATAATCACGAACCAAATAAACTATAATAACTAAAATCTCATTGATAATCCTGTCTGTACTAAAACTTTTTGAAATTACTGTTTTAAAATCTTACGCGCCGCATGTTCGCCATTTCCTTAGAAGATCGTTGAATATCTTTTTTCATTAGTAGAGGCAAACCTTCACTTTGTAAGCGAAACATCTCAGGCCTGTGAACCACATATGATAAAATTTTATCATATTCAAGTAATTAACAGAAATTCTCAGGCTAATTCCCTTTAACAGGTATCATTAATCTTTTATTAAAAAAGAAACTGAAAAAAAAAGACTAAAACATTTGTGCATCTTTATAGAGACGTGCCGTATTATTCTCTTGTTAAAATTTTAGTTGTTTTATGTTTAATTTCAGAGAAATTTTCATTGCAATTCGTAGTTATTGGGTGCAGTGATTATTATCAATACACTATATATGGGTATCATTTTTATAGCACCCTGTAGAAGAATATCAGAAGATGGTTTGTAAAATAGCCAATGGAAGATAAGAAGGAAGAGTAACACGCAAACAAGATATAAACTAAAAAATAATTAGATTTATTAGCACATACAAATATATATATGTGTGTGTGTGTGCATGCATGCGCGTGTGCGTATTGTCCTGTGTTTGTGCGCGCCTGTCGAGGATGAATATAGGGTTAATGGCCTTTTTGTTTGTTTTCAACTAATGTCTACGCATAAAGAAGGAATTGTTCAGATGCCAACTTATATTTCTGTCAATAATCGAAGTGGCTAATGAGAAGATAAAATATTCTTGGTTTTCAAAACGAATTATTACGATGTGAATAGAAGCAGTTTCGACAGAAATCTAAACTCGATTTGCTGATTCCATTTTTTATGTGCTGGTAAAGGACATAGAAATAAACTGCACGAAAACCGAATGCATAGTCATCAGTAAAAAGGGTAGTCCAAAATGCCAAATACAAGTCGGGGATACCAGAATCAAGTATGTACAAAAATTTAAATACCTGGGAAACGTTATAACAGAAGACGGAAAGTGCAACACAGAGATCCGAAGGCGAATTGGCATGGCGAAGGAAGGATTCCAGAAGTTGAGTAATGTATTAAGAAACAAGACAATTTCGCTAGAAACTAGGAAGAGAGTACTGGATTGCTACGTACTGTCCGTCCTTCAATATGGCAGTGAATGCTGGACAATAACATCAAATATGAAGGAAAAACTTGAAGCAACTGAAATGTGTTTCTACAGAAGGTTGCTGTGAATATCATGGATCGAGCATGTGAGCAATGATGAGGTCTTGGAAATGATGGAAACAAAAATGAAATTAATACTGAGCATCAGAAAGAGACAGCGGAAATTCCTGGGACACGCAATGAGGAATGAGGGCTTAGAGAATCTGATACTAACAGGCCAGATAGGGGGAAAAAGAGACAGGGGAAAGCAACAGATAACATATTTGAAGGACCTGATCAGGTGGATGATGGAACGAGGATTGCATGGTGTAACAGGAGAAGGTGTGCTCAAAGCCACCAGGGATAGGGAAAAGTGGAGGGCCATTATCGCCTACATCCTGAAGGGACAAGGCACATAGAAGAAGAAAAATTATCACGGTGCGTGTTCAGGTGGTCAAGTGATCTTGAAAAGAGAATATCCACGAAAACTGACTTCGAATTTCAGCCCTGTCTGATTCATTTGTGCATATACTTGTGAAAAAGTTTTACTCCATCCTTTTTTAAATAATAGACCAGAATAGGCTCCATAGTCTTGGTTAGCAACTATTGAACTATGATTTCAAAATTCTTAAAACTCATTACTACAGCAATCAAAACAGCATGGCCAGGCTTGTTGAAAACTTTGGTCCCCTTCTCCTCAGTGGAATATGTGTCATTTCAGTATATGAATTATTACGGTACACCGCTCTTTCTTTTTTAACTCTGTCTGTCTGTCTGTCTGTCTGTGTCTGTGTCTCTCTTTCTCGCTCTTTGCTTATTAGTGTGCATATATATTTGTGTTTGTTTAGCTCACGAAAAATCGAGAAGCCTGTTTACTTATCCGGACATTTAAACTGCTATTTGTCCTGACTAAATAGAAATCGTCATTCTATTCAGATTGCTGTTCAGTAAAGTTATACTTATTGATAATTTCGCATTTCCTTAACAAACCTCAAGATTAATTCACTGAACAGTGCTTATATTGGTGATATTTACTCTTCTCCACCTCTTGAGAGAGATGTGACACAAGGTCTTTTTTAATGTGGGGAAAACAGTGTTTATATTGGTACAGAAGAATAATCAGCCTTTTAAACGTAATGTCATTTTATTGTCATTCCGAATGTAAATAAACTTTCAGTTTCAGTTGTGAACAGCAGAATCGAACAATTCATTATTCAAGAAGGGCAACTGTATCATCGACCAAAGAGAGAAATAGCAATTACAATAGATTCACCCTTTCCATAATTTTCTTGAGGCTGAACATACAGTAGTAAAGAGTGGGAGTCATTCAATCGTGAAAAGATTGACTTATTTTTCTTTCATTTTTCTTTTCAATTTCCGTCCCGAATAACATGAATACGCTACTAAAAAGAAAAAGATTGAGTTGTGTCTCTAAGAGATAAACTATACTCATTAATACAGACGATCATTGGATAACGTTATCCGGTATCGACGTTTTTATTGAAAGGCGTCGCTCATATAAGATCTAGTTCTTATTTCTCTGATCACTGCCATTGCGTTTGAAGTAATGTTCTACGAATATCATATATGAAGTACAATGTTATCGTTGCAGAATAATAATGACACTAGTCTCAAACTATTACACACACACACGCACACACAGATATATATATATATATATATTTATTGTTGTTGTTATTATTGTTGCTATTACTTGGTTTTTGTATGATATATGAAGTGTTCATAATAGTATTTGAGTCGCTACACGTGTTTTGAGACTAAAATCGACTCTCTTCAGGCAAATAAATTTGTGAATTCACATATCAAGATCCGTTTGTTTTTCTGATAACCACAGTATCGTGTATAAATAGATAGATAAGTGGTGAGCAGGCCATAAAGTTCATACGTGTACGTGTTTGTTGGGGTTTTCCCCATTCGTTAAATCCCTCCCGTCATCTTTTGTTGGCTATAAATTTTTTTACACTGAGTTGCAAAATTTGATTTCGACTTTATACTTCAAAATTGTTTTCAGCGAATTTGATTCAATTCTATTCTAGAAGTCATCTAGTTCTTCGTCAAATTTAGACTGAAAAAACATGTAGCGACACAAAACGTTCACGGCTTCTTGCGTTTTTCTTCTATTTATATATATATATATATATATATATATATATATATATATGAGTTGAATATATGCATCGACATCCGACAAGATGAACAGAATAAGTAAATAAGTAAAGAACAAGTAAGAAAAAAGTGTTTTTAATCTATCATGTTTCACTTCAGAAATTTATTAAAGTCTTTATGAAATCTCTGAAGAAGCTTTTTATGAGTGAAACATGATAGATTAAAGACACTTTTTTCTTACTTATTTTATTCATATATATAGTTTCTATCCCGGCCAGAAACAAGTTGATACAGCAAAACAGATTTGTATGTGGATGACTAATATATTATGCTCTCATTACAATTGACTTTTCTAGAGAAGAAAATTTTAAAAACAGTTTTCACTTCTGCGATATATGCAATACTCTTCAGAATGAGTTGAGTTCTTTCCGTGACTGGCGTGTGTATACACTGCTTATATACAAGACGTTAAAACTTCTTTCTCTGATTCCATGCGCCTATAGCTTAGCGTGTGGCTACTCTGACTGACACCAAATAGTTAGAGTTTCGACCTCGGCCAGAAGCAAGTGAATGTGGCGAGCCACACTGATGAGCTGTGCAGCGAAACACGCTTGTATGCGGATTTTCTCTATATTACATCATTGTCTAAAAGAAAAGAAATAAAACATTTTATATTTTCGATCTAAAAAAGGGAGCTTTTGTGTAATTATACTATTTTTATTTCGATTCAGAATGCATTTTATTCTAAGTTTTTCTACAAATCTTAATCTGTAAATAACATTTTCAACATCTATTTATTTATTAAATAATTTTAAAATTAATTTTATTAACTATATCATTATTATATTCTAATACAATTCTTAATATCATACTACAATTTTTCAAAATATCTATTTAATTATTAAAAATTCAAATATCGATTTAATTATTTTAATATCCACTTATTTTTCTTTCATAATATAAAACAAATTATTAGATATATCTAAGTTAGTAAACATTTTTATTTTTTATTTTTTTAGGAAAAGTCTTTTCAACCATATTCTAAGGCGAACATTTTGCAATGTTTACATATGACATTTATTTCATTACGTTTATTTAATAGATTTTAATCTTAAGAAATTTAATAATATATAGTTTTTTGTATGGACACAAGGGAATGAGTCGTATAAAGACTTACATATTCTCGCTTTTTTAAAAATTATTCTTTTTAATGTGGGTGCTTTATTTGTTTCTTTTATATACTAATAATATTTAGCTAGCGATGTTCTATTTTTGAACTAATTATTTTTAAATGAAGACGTGTGTTGATCGTTTTTTCAAAGTTTTCTTAGTACTATACACATAAATCTTTACATTACTAGCGTTTTCCACAGAAGAAATAGTACATTGAAAGACAATGAATTCTGTAAGGACCCGGTTTAGAAAGAACACTCGGTAGGGTTTTTACATTTTCATTTATTATTGTCCAAATTGTTAATCTCAGTTATCGAATTATTCTTATTTTCAATTAGGTTTAAATTTTTATCTAAAATATTATTATGATTGTTTATATAAAATATATATCTTCAAATAAGCGCAGTGTGGATGTGGCATTTTATTAATAGGAGTGTTTTACAATCTCCCGTGTAAATGTGCTAATGTTAGGCTTTTTCTGCTGTATTTGTTCCATAAATGCCTCATAATGTATAATTAATGACTTCCTTGTATGTGTGTGGCGTTTTAACGATGTTTTTGCTTGTCCTACTATTTAGTCAGATGTGACTAAATAGTTGTTACATCATTACACTTTAGATTAAATTCTATGGCAATTATATATACCTGATATACGATTTATCCCATGCGTGCACATCTGAGGCGCAGCAGAGTCAAACAAATTATTTACATGTCGAAGGTAGCAGCTAAGATTGAATTAAGTTTGAATATGCACCTTGTGGCATGGACCTTATCTTTCACGTCAATCTACTGATGCACCTAAATTCTTTGAACTTTTAGTGCGACAATGTATTCTAAGTCCAGTACATAATGTTTATAATCGAAAAAACACTCTCCCAGAAAATATGTTTCTCATTGACATTAAAATCAATATGGATTATCTTGTATTTCTTGGCGGGAATCTGATACTATATGTTGATTGATTTTTTGTTTTTTTTTAACGTTTTATCAACTTTTTGCAGATTATTTACAGCAAAAAAATATTTTTAGATTGTAAGAGTTTTTTGAGATCATAATTGTTTACTGTCACAAATCATGCTAATTAAGCCAGAGTTAACGGGAGAAGATGTGGATTTATACCTTTCCTAAGGGTATTAGCATGTAAGTGAATATAGCGAAATTGAATGGAATCGGAACTCGGCACTCTTATTTCTAATTCCTAGCCGTTATACTTGATGCCCACCCGCGCATCAAAGTTTACTGAAACTGTTATTCCCAAGCGGTCATCCATCTAGGTACTGACTAGGATCGATGTTGCTTAATTACAGTGATCGTACAAGAACCGGTATTTCAACGTGATACAGCCATAAGCCATAAGACTATATTACTACAAAAACATAGCCGTTATTATTAAATTATTAAATTTTCTTCCTATTTCTGTCACTTTTCTTAAAACTTGTAGAATGCGACTCTTGTTAATTAATGTCTGATAGATGCAATAAAAAGAAAAGCAATTAAAGAAACCCGAGTCTAAAATTCAGAACAACGGACCAATGAAATTCCACGACTATTGAAAACTAAGATTAATC
This sequence comes from Ascarosepion bandense, assembly GCA_037127315.1. Taxonomy (NCBI): domain Eukaryota; kingdom Metazoa; phylum Mollusca; class Cephalopoda; order Sepiida; family Sepiidae; genus Ascarosepion; species Ascarosepion bandense. The sequence continues at coordinate 1,559,095 of JBBBDQ010000154.1, forward strand.
ATTACCTCATGCTTTCAATCTTATGTTCATTGTTGATATCCAAATACAAGACTGCCTACCTTGCTCAGTTCTTTATCCCTTTCATCTCTCTGTATCTGCATGCATTTATTATTTTCTTTTCACCTTTTTTTATATTCCGCATTTTCTACCTTTGCGCCTTGACTTATTTTCCAATCCTTCTCCTCTTTTTTCTCTTTCTTTCTCTTTCTCTCTCTCTTTCTATTTTCTTATTTCTCTATTTTCCCTATTTAAAAAATGCCATATTCATAACTGACTATTTCAGTCCCTTCATATCTATCTATCTATCTATCTATCTATCTATCTATCTATCTATCTATCTATCTATCTTTTACTTATCTGGAAGCCATAATTCCGCACAGATATCCATTTTTTATTATCTATCAATTTCCATGATGTCTTGGGAAATATAATACAGTGGTTCTTCACTGCCTTCATTTGGACAGACTACCGCTCAATGCTAGGTTACACAGTCTACCCTGTTTTTGCGTGGTTTCATAAAATAGAAATGAATCTATGGCATTTTTATGAAAATAAATGTAACAGAATCGGTTAGGATTTAATTTGTATCAGATTGCTTTCAGAGTTTATTATCAACTCATATTTTTTTCTATTTCTACTAATGTTTAAAATTATTCTAACACTTTACTGCAGGCATTTCATTTTGGTTTTTATTGGAGAAAATTGCAAACTGGATTACTTTTTTGTGGTGAAGTTGAGGTTACTTTTGCAAAACACGTAACGTTATTTTACAGAAGCGACGATAGAGTTTGCGAATAATAGATAATAATATGAACATATATTTTTTATATATTGTTCTTTCTGTTTTTGTAGTGTTTTTAAAATTATTAGTCGATGTGTTTCTGTTAGAGTCTCTTTTGGAGGAAATAAACAGATAGACAACAATTGAGTGAAAGATAATACGAAAATGAAGCAATTATACGCATGCGCGCGCACGGATTGTATCACTTAAATCTCGCAGTGACGAGAAGAGACGAAGCGAAACATTAGCTTTAATTGAATGTGTCCCTATACTCAGGACGCCATTTTGAAAATTTCGCATGTCAATCAGAACAAAATAACAAAATAAGCAAATAAAACAAATTTCGGCGTCTTTTCTGGGGCAAGACTGTATCTTTATTCTGAATTAATGAGCTATCAACACTTAACTGAATTTTTGTTGATAAATTAATGAATTTAATTAATGAAATAGTCTTATATGTTATGCCGATTTTTATTATACATATATATATATATATATATATATATATATATGTGTGTGTGTGTGTGTGTGTGCGTGTGTGTGTATGTATGTGTGTGTGTGAAATGTCTGTGAGTGTATATATATATATATATATATATATATGGATGCAGTTTGTTATATTATTTATATATTATATATGCGCGGTACTTATTGGAAAGTGCTAAATATCAGTGATAGAGCTAATATATTCAGTTGGATTGATGTGAGTTTGTGACACTGGCTTTCACGTTTTTGCGATCGTCAAACTGATTAATTTTTTAAGAAATTTGTATATATGCGGGGTTGCATAATTTGGTGTTTTTATGGAAGTGGGAGGAAAAATTGTCATCGAAGAAGATGCCGTGAAAGTATTTGTAGAAGAGACACAGCGAAGCCACACTGCACCTGTGAGAAAGCGACTGTATCCTAGTTGCCATGTCGGGATCGATCACATTACAGATTCTTCGTTGTATATATATATATATATATATATATATAGGAAAGAATATTAATACGTTTTGAGTTTAAAAATGTGTTTTTTGACAGTTTATTTGACTAGTTTATTCTATGTCTTATTCTATGTTTATTTCTATTATTATATTTTATATTTCAGACCGCCCTCGGTTCTTCATCAGAAACAAATTATTTTAAAATTTGAATTAGTAACGTATTTCGCGAGATTTATATATATATATATATTATTTGCTGTTGTTCGTCTTTACTTTTAATAATACTGCTTCTGCTGTTGCTGATAATGCTAGTTTATGACGTATTATTATCTTCTCTTCTCCCCTTTTTTATGAGCTTATTATTTCTTGCTTGGGATGAAACTATTAAAAAGACACGGAATAATATAAGCAATCAATATCCGAGTTTAATAAAACACTCCGTATGACAATGCAAGCAGGAAATCATCAAAGATTTGAGGAATGTTAAAGATGAAATCTCACTCAATTGTTGAACTTCTGCAACGTGTAGAACGTTATTATCCTCGTATTATTAATATTTAGTTTAATACATTCATTTTCAACTTGTTCCTCTAAATTTTTCCTCTTCACTCCTCCTATTAAAACATCCTTTTTATCTAATGTCAACTCATCGTTACACTAAGACACATTTTAATAGTTTGCTTCTAATTAATTTAGTTATCTTTTTCAACTATTCAATTCATTTTTATCAATACCGTTTTTAGTGTGTTTTAGCATGAACAAAAGATTACTGACATTTGATACCTTTGTATACTTGGCTATATGCACGGTTGTGTTTAAGCATTAAACACAAGGATTTGTTACAAAGTAACGTTTTTTTAATTTCAGATGTGTTGGAGCTAATACGTAGATTTTGACTAGAAACCATAAAATGTATAGGACAAGGGAAAAGTTGTAGTTACTGTCTCTTTTCATGATTAAACTCAACTTTCAAAATGGCGGCCGCCCACTCTGGATATCGTAGTATGTACAGAGCCAACATAGAATTTCTGTTTTGGGAAGGAAAACGGATTGCAAAAAGTCACAAGAGATTAGTGAATGTTTATAGAAAGGCGACAGTTGATGCTTGCGGAGTAATGAGTTAGGTCAGTAGAATTAATTGGAATGCTATATAGATAGACAGAATTTTCCACTAAAGTCTAGCAGCTGTTAGGAATGAGGATAAAGCCAATCAGACTGATGTTCTTATTACAAATAACAGAAAAAATGACAATTACAAAACTATGTGAAGACCTTCAGGTTGATCAAGGTTGTTTCTGTCAGTATAATGTTTGCTCTTGGATATTTAAAGGTCTGTTCAAAATGGGTTCAATGAATTTTTAAACTTTGTGGAGAATTCCTTTTTACACATAAGACTGGACTCGCCTGATGTGTACATATAATCCTGCCTATACAGAGTACGACAGAAGTTGAGTAGTTGTACCACCGCTAGTTGGTCAGTAAGAATATAGACTCATTACCCGGATATACTTTTTCACTACAAGATTGTATATATTGATTCCTACTAACAGTATTCCTGAATTGACTAACCCGTGTTCTAGTTTGTATATTATTGTTCAATATAACATACATTTTCTATCTCCATATCAGTTTTTGTTATTTATTATTTGTGTGGTTTCTCAACAAGAATTCACACAAATTGGGGACGAGGATTTCGAACAGTTCACGCGGAGGAAAAATACGTTTTTCACGTCAGTCACCAACAACAAATTGGCAACGAGAATTTCGAACAAGTTCACGCGGAGGAAAAATATGTTTTTACATCAGTCGCCAAAAACAAATTAGCGACAAAAGAACGCGAACTCATGTATAACCCCAAGGAACAACAAATTAGCGTCGAGGATCTGGAAACTCACATACAAAGGAGTCGCCAACAACAAATTGGCGAAGTAGATTTGTACACAAGTCGCACGACAAATTTGTGACGAACTTTCCCTGAATCACTTTAACAAGTGATTCGAACGACAAGTCGACCACAAACAATTTGACGACACTATAACAGAGAGATAGAAAAAAAACTGTCGAAATTAATTACTAGAAAGCAATACCTAAAAAATCAAACTCCTCACGGAATCGAAACAGCAAATCATGGAAGACTTTCAGAAAAGAACACTAGAAATCATTAAGAGAAGCGAAGAAAGACATATGGAAATGCAAAAATCAAATGAAGAAAGATATATATATAAATGCAAGAAAGACAATAACAATTACAAGAACAATTAATAAAATTAACAAGTACAGCACTAGAAAGGGACACAGGAAAGGGGGAAATGTTCTGAACGCTATTGAAACTTTTAAATATTCAATCGAGGTAGACAAAAATTTTGGAGAATACTACAGGCGATATGAAGATATTTTTAATATCGACTGCCAGCACTGGAGTGAAAAGAAAAAGCTAAGGCTTTTACTAAGAAAATTAGATACGGACGAACACACTAAGTTCGTAGACTATATTCTCTTCAAAAGATAACGATTTGACGTTTGACGAGGCAGTGACAGGCCTCACTGAGCTATTTAGCCCAAAAATCTCGTTGTTTCATAAAAAATGAAAATGTCTTAATCCCAGAGAAGACAAAAAAAAAAACGAGGACTATTCTACATTTGCCGCTATCGTCAACAAACACTGTGACGATTTTAAATTGTCGGAGCTAACCCCAGACAATTTCAAGTGTCTCATAGTTGTCCAAGGACTAGTTGCTGCTAAAGATAGAGAAATGAAAAAAAAAAGGAATGCTGACCACACTTCAAAACGAGCCAGGTCTAACACTACAAAAACTGTCAGAGGATTGCCAGAAATGCCTCAGTATAAAGAAAGATATCAAGGACATCGAAGAGTCAGGTGTCACGCACATTCGAAACGTAAAAAAAATTTTCGTTTTGTACCCTCGCCACGAGGAAAGCAAGATTATAATGACAAAGAAAAGAGATACAAAACTACGTTTGACAAGAATCCTATTAAAAAGTAGCCCCCTTCTGCATGTTACAGATGTGGTAGATGGCACTGGTGAAAGATTGTTTTTTCAAGTACAAAAATTGCCGAGCGTGTGGTAAGATAGTCCACAAAGCTACGGTATTCTGAAACAAAAACAAACCTAGTAGGGTAAGATCTGTTAGAGTAGAATATAACAATGAAAACACCAAAAAATACGTTGAACTGGAAATATTGAATGAGAAGGTCAAGTTACAATTTGATTAGGGATCAGACATAACAATAATAAATTTACTGACATGGCGGAAGTTGAACAAGCCGACCATGTTACATACTAAACAAATTGCTAAATGGATAACAGGAGAAAATTATTAAATTGGAAGGCGAAATTATCGTGAATGCAAAATTTCAAGGAAAAATAAAAAAACTAAAAATCTACGTTACAAAAAACACACATAACCTGGTAGGAACGGACCGAATGCAGAAATGTAATATATGGGATTTACCCATTAACTCGTGTTGTAAAAATTAAAAAGCGTGACGATAGAAATTTCAGAATTGAACAATGAGGCGTTCTCAAGCAGTAAAAAATTCACAACAGAAATCGGGAAAAAGAAACCTGTATTTATTACACCGATAGTTACGGGAAAAACTTGCAAACCAGGCAAACAAGTGAGACACATCAACCAACAAAGAATGAATGAGGAGCCAAGCTCGTCATTCTGAAATACGTTGTCGCGATGAAAAAAAGAAATATTTTGGAAGCTGAAATTTTCCCAAGCGAAAAAAACGCTACCACTTCCCAAAAAAGAAGTTTGGGAGGTAGGTGTTAGGGATCACCTCCTTTTACACATAAGAAGGGACTTGCCTAATGTGTGCATATAATCCTGCCTATACAGAGTACGGCAAGCGTTGAGTAGTTGTACGACCGCAAGTTGGTCAGTAAGAATATATACTCATTACCCGGACATACTTCACTACCAGACGATATATATTGTTTCTACTAATAGTATTCCTGAATTGACTAACCCGCGTTTCAGTTTGTATATTTTTGTTCAATATGACTTACATTTTCTATCTCCATATCTGTTTTTGTTATTTATTATTTGTGTGGTTTCTCAACAAGAATCCACAACTCAAACCATTAAAGATCAGGGGGTATTGCTGCTAAAGTGCTTCCAGGGTTGCACAACATGGATAGCATTCAGCAAATAATCATACAGAAGAGATCGGTTCTACAGTGTCGTTGAGACAAATGTGTTAACTCGGACATTGCTAATAAAGAAGCAAAGAAGTTTCTACGAGACGTGTATATGTAAATACCCTCATTCCCAGTTGAATTACTAAGATTGAAATGAAAAGAGAATATGTTTAGGATTTGAAATGGAATTTTAAGATTTGTTTGTATGCTAGCATAATTTTTTGTCTTTCAGCCACTAAATCCGTAGTAATTAAAGACAGGCCTTAGTTTTTTGCCAAACATCATATCTCAATATGTGGTAGCCGTCTTAGTTTGTCCATATCCCATTTCATCGACGATTAACTTTTTAATTCATCTCACTGTGAATTTGTTTTATTTGATCTAGTTTCAACTCTATTATTTATCCATCTCATGTATGTATGTATGTATGTATGTATGTATGTACCACTTCATATTTATCCCAATCTGTTCATATCTAACTAGATATCTCGACCTAAATTTATTTTATTTGTGTTGGTTTTGCAGATGTAGTTGCCATGTATGTATGTATGTATGTATGTATGTATGTATGTATGTATGTACCACTTCATATTTATCTCAATCTGTTCATATCTAACGAGATATCTCGACCTAAATTTATTTTATTTGTGTTGGTTTTGCAGATGTAGTTGCCAAAGTATCTCATGTTTCTAGGTGCTTTTTATAACTTTAATATTTGCAACAGCATTTTGTTAAATTTAAACTGATTTTCCCCCTTAGATGAGCAGGGAATTGCATGGGCGGTAATTCTGATATTCGTGTTTTTGCCAATAGTATTTCGATACAATATCTTCCAAACTGGTTCGTGTTGAATGTTTTAAATAATACATTAGTTTACGCGTTGATAGTTGAAAATAGAGAAAACCATAAAAGAAAAATCATAATAGCAAAGTGAAGATGAGTATGAAGAAGTTAGTGAGAGGTATTATGATTTAAAGAAAGAGAAAGAATAAAATAAAGGCGAAAAGAGATTGAGAGGACGTCAAAAGAGAATGTACAGTGAAAGATGCAATGATTGGATCGGTTAAAAAATTAAATTACCAATAAAACACAGAATAAAGAAAAAAAAAGAAAGAAAATGTCAGTACAGAAGGATAGAGAGAATTGTTAAATAAACAAATAATTAAACAAGTCAAATGACACCAACATAGGAATTAATCGACACCAGTGAATACCTGCTGCTAGCACTATCGATTATTTTGCACACTGTGCCGCAACAGGTCACGATCGATTTAATCGGTTGATTAAGCAAGCAAGGAAAAGAAACGGAAAATAAAAACAGAGAATAAATTAGTAGAAAGAAAATTAATTAAAATTAAAACAATGCAAAGTAGCAAAATTTAATAGAGGAAAATAATTATTTTTAACGAAATAGGTTAACGAATTGGGGCTATGTGCAAAAGCGAGACTTGTTTTACATGTATGGATTTGCATAAAATTTACACATAACACACACAGAATACACATCAATAAATCTGTCTCTTAAGAAAAAAATATCGTTCTTTCATATTACAAGTATATAGCAACATAGTTTTCTTTTGTGTCAATTCACTTACTTAGAAGGTGAATATCAATTACACAGAATCGGATAGTCTAGATAAGAAATTTCAGTTAAATCCCAGAAGACTGTGCATGGCTACTAAAGGATCATACTTTATATATATATATATATATATATATATATACATATATATATATATATATATATATATATATATATATATATATATTCCAGATGTCATTATTTGTTGAGATAAAAACATACTTTTGAGAACGTTCTCCTGAAATTTTTCTGACTTGATTTTCCAACGAGGTCTTGATTAATATGTTTTGATGATGAATTCGCAATGCAACACATATTTCTGAACCATCATAATTAGCGGACAGTTTTCTTTTCATCTGGCGTTTTAAAATGATTTTTAATACTTGTCATATTGTCCTATATTCATTGCTATGCTAGTCATTGGGCAATGATATTTCTTTGGACCATGACAAAAATGGTTCGTGCAATTTTCTTGAGAAAGGTACACTTTCACGTTTTAAAACCGATATATATATATATATATATATATATATATATATATATATATATATATATACGGGGAAGATTTTTATTTAAAAACGAATGCACGTAAGCAATATATATATATATATATATATATATATATATATATATATATATATGAGTAGAGAGAGAAACACAGACAGAGATAGCAATATATCTTTTTGAATTTTTTTTATTATTACTCCATAGATTTGCGTTTTTATCGCAAATATATCAGAAACCATAGGCAATCAGGATTTTGACTAAATACTGCCAACTCAGCTCTACAAAACGTTTGTTGTAAATCAACATCACCTGTGTTTATAATTATGAAATAAAAATGCAGTTAGCTTAATTGTTAGCATCCCGGAAATATCATCGATAAAACAAATTCAAATTCTTGTTCAAAATATTCAATGCACACAGTCCTATATCTAGTCATCTTTACCTTTATATTTCCGCTTACATGTTAGGTAAATTGTATATATAGGAAATCTATATTTTCATAATTTTCTCAACAAGCCTGTGAGCAAATTGACAGCAAAGCTCATTGTTAATTTATGTCAGATTGTAAGTCAGAGAATGTTTGTATTTAACGACATAAACACGATTAACATAAACATTTTCTTATTAGTATTTGATCATTCAACTGAATGCTTTTTAACTATTTAGAAAAAATTAAATTTATTGAAATGCACGCTGATATTAGGATGATTTGAAATAAAGAAAAATTTTTTCCTAACATGTTGTTTCACAATCACTGCTTATAACGTTATTATCAATTAATTTTAGACATACAAATAAAAACTCTATCCCTCTAAACCTTCTCCTACAACTTTTATTGCCAACCAGTGTTTTTGGCCCACTCACTTAACATATGAGGATTTTTTATAACCCTTTACATTAAGAGTGATTGACAATTTAAGATATTCGAAAAAATTTAATGAAGCCTTTCCAATTAGACAACACTACAATTAAACATTAACGACACTTTAAAATTTCTGAATTTTGGAGAGGAATTTTAATATTAAATATTTTATTAGTTCTACTGCATTTTATTTTCGCTGTTAATTGTAACATTCTGGTCGTTTTACATTTAACGATCATTAACTAAGTATCATGAATCGAAGTAGCCTCCAACATTTAAACGTTTTTTTTTTTCGTATCCCTAAGAGATACCGATTTAACCACATAGACCAAACAGCTACGGAAATTGAAGTACAGTTACATCATTTCGCATACATTTATAAACGACATATTTTTTGTTGCTCATAAACTTGAATAAAGTTTTCTTTTATCAAGACAGTGAAATTTTGAATCAATTCAGTTTTGGTCTGCAACAAAGAAGCTGTTACATCTTGATAATGGCTAAATTAATTAGTTGAAAAAGCTCGAACAAAATCTTATACATAATTTCTACATTTACTAACTACTAATTACGTTTATACTTTAGAAAAAGAGAAAGTTAAACAATAATCTTATATGATTTTTAATCAAAACTGAATTAATTAATGATTGCGACCTAAATATAATGACTTAGTAGTCGAAGCAATATCTTTAGATTATCTAAGAAAACATTTTCATTATTAATGTGGTTGATTTTATTATTAATTTTATGGATCACATCGTTCTAACAACGCGATGACGCAATAAATATATCAGACTAAAAAAGAAAATAATATATATAAAAAACATATATGCTAATGATCTGTATTGATGTAGACGTATTTAATGGCCATTATTCTATGTCAAGAGGAAGCTTTGACACTGAAATATGTTGTTCCAGATGAAAAGATAGTAAGATTTAAATATTACGGGACTACAAAGTGATAAATACACATGATAAAGTAAAAATAAACGTTTTGATAATAAAAAAAAACAGAATAGTTCATCTTGGAATCTCAAATAATGCAGCAATATAAAGTCTTTTGATGTTTTTCAATAATCAACACACAATCGAAATATTCATTACTTCGTAGTTTGTTATTTATTTCTATTGCAAGTATATCGAAGATCGTGTTCATAGACAACGAAAATCTCTCAGCTGACTCAACAGTGCCTCCTCAAGCTTATACAATTTTCTCTATTAAATTACCATCACCTCTGCTTCAAAATATGTTCAAAGGTAAAATAATTTGAACGACAAATTATTTGTAACCCTCCTGTAGATAACGAGCGAAAGCACTTTTTGATTTTCGAATTGTATCAATGATTCCCAAGACCCAATAATTATGGTGCATCATCATCGACGCTCCGAAGTTTGAATTAACTAGTAACGCATTTACTAAAAGAGAGTACTGATCAATCTACAAGTAAGAAGTTTCCCACAGTTTGATATTATTACTTACAAACCATTTGTATCTCACAAGCCACGATGCTGCATATTTTCCAAGCATTTGCAGTAAAAAATGATTACTTGAAAATAACAAGCAGCTCAGTTACTTCATTTTTGTTTATCTTAAGTTAGTTTTTCTAATTTATTGGCTTCCCAGATATTAATTAAATAGCAGTGTCAACTGAGTTTTCTAGCCTTGATTGGTAACTTGCTTAAGAGAATAGAAATTTTAGATTCAAAATTATGAAGCAGGCAGTGGAAAACTATCCCATTATCTTCCCCGAAACTTATGATGTGTCGCAGACAATGATTAGGATCGCCTACACTCTGTAGAGATAAAGCATTAAAAAGATTACAAACTTATCCTTTCGTCTTTCCAACATAAATATCAATCCTGAAAACATAACTCCAAAATTTAGGTCCATTTCTAGCATAAATGAAGGCAATTAGCACAAAACAACAAAGTTTTAATTTTTCAAAGTTCTTAATTTAAATTTATTTAAACGAGAATTTATTATTCAGAAAATTTACCGAATACGAGACAGCATGTGTCTGAAAAGCTGATTGATATATATATATATATATATATATATATATATATATAGCCTTTGTAATTTCATACATGCATACTGAAGCGAAACTTCTACCAATCCACTCTCTTTCACACACCGATGGACGTGAACGTACTGACAGACAGATCGGCGAATGCACTTCGCTGTTTTCACCCTGCAGAAACTCAAAAGCAACTGATTCGCTCTACTTTTTGAACATATCGATCTGCACTGGTTATGCACTTAAACTGCACTCAGATCAATCCATTCTTCTGCACCGCTATTGCACAGAATGAAAAGAGTTGGAGAAAATGTTTTGGGTATCTCAGTTAAAGTCGTCCTAGGCAAGAAATGCGAATAGCAGTAAAAAATGGTTTGAGAAATCTGCAGAAATGATAGACTAGTCAGTTCTAACCCATGAGTTAGCTTCATTTAAAAAAACAACTGACATTAATCAGCAACATTGACAATATTCCATACCTTGTTTCACTCTTAATGACAATTATTTTAAATTCATAAATAAGATTTAATTTTCTTAATAAAATTAGTTTTAGGTATTCTTCTACTTGCTCAGCGTTGTTTCTTAAACAAGTAGCGTGTTTTTTCTCTATGCGTTTGACGAAAGCCCGTTAACTCTATCTTTTTTTAGACTCTTATTTGTCACCTCTTCAAAGTTGCTCTTATTCGTCACCCTTATTAATTTCCAAGACAGTAACACTCAAAATTCTCGAATTTAGATTGCCATAAACATCGCTTCTTAACATCAGTGGAAAATGCAAATCTACCTCAAACACTAAGGAAATCATAAATATATATTAAGCTTAGCTGAGTCTGGAATAAGACAAATCGAACTAAGTATATTGGATGTAGTTTGTATTACTCCCAGAGAGAAGAGTGCAAAATTCAGGCTATTCTCAGCGTCAGTGTTCAGGTCGCCAAGTAAACAACCATATGCAGATTTTCAGGATAGTAGTGGTATTAATATAACCGTTTCTCTACAAAAAAGCATTTGCCGCCCATTGACCGAGCAGTCAGTGCTCTTTTCGGTTGAAACTTATAAAAATCTTCCTCTTAAAATAATTTTTCAGGAAAATACGTTCCTTAACTGCAGTAGCTGTTATTGCTCTTTCAAGTACTGATAGGGGTCTTCTTTCTAAACATTCTTTTAGTAGTGTGAACCGTTTAAATCTTGATTATGTCATTATTTTTTATTCGAGTTATATGTGATATCCGTTTTAGTTGTTGCTGCTGTTGATAGTCAAGTTATTCGTCACAGTTATTTGTGATATCGTAGCATCAGTCTAAAATGTTTAAAAAAGCATGGTTTTGCATCAGCTCAAGTTCATTTTAAATAGTTCTTAACAGGTTTTTCAGGTTTAACAGGTTTAACAGGTTTAACAGGACACAAATATTCAGGTTAATGTTTTGGTTTTGTAGCAATTTGCGGTAACTTTCATTCATATCACGAAAAGGAAACTGCTTGAGTGAAACTTTTGTTTGCCAATAAAATACGTTGGTTTGTTATTATGTAAGTGTCACACGGATCTTAACTGTGAGGGTCAGAACTGGTGGAGTCAGATGATGCAGTTCATCTCAATACTTTCCATGAGTGGTATAATGATCCAATCATTTTACCTGCATCTTTAGCGATGGATCGTATATAGGAATACAGCTTGAGGTTGAGTGGGTGTCAAACGAACATCTGTTTACGGTAATTGGTGGTAGTCCGGGTCTGATAGGCGGTGATGATATGTAACTAGTTTGGTTTTGAAAAAATTGAATGTAACCAATCAGTTTTTCCCCCACTAGGAAGTGTTAGATTGAAAAAGGAGTCAGCTGCCAATTTCTGATCTTCAAAACTTTTGGAGTTGCGGCCGTATATCGTATCATCAGGATAGATATTTATAAATGATCGAAATATATTCTTAGGTAAGTCATTAATATAAATCCGAAAGAGGGTTGATCCGAGAATTTACTGCTTGTGACACCTGCGTTGACTGCCAGAGCTTCGGAGGATTGGCTGTTAATAATTACCTTCAGGGATCTACATGTTAGGAAGGATTTTATAACAGAGATTGTTCTTCCACTGATTCCATAGCCGGGAAGCTTGTGCAATAAACCTTTGTTCCACACCTTGTAGAAGGCCTACGAGATATCTAATGCTATGGTTTTTGTGATATACGTGTCAAGGATCTCATTAATTCTGTGTGTAATTGTAGCAATGGATCGGGATGATCAAAACCCGTATTGATCGTCGCACAAGAGTATGATTTTATCCAGATGCTCGACAATCTTCTTGTTGATAATGGCCTCAAAAAGTTTTCTGATGATACTGAAGTGACTAATGTGTCTGTACTGGGAGGTGGGGATCGTTTGTCCTCGTTATTTAAGACACATGCATGGGAAAGTTTTTTCATTCAAATAGCAATAAAATAAATTATTATGGGTTGATATCCTTAAGGAGGACGACTGGAATTTTATCCGGGACAGTGGCCTTTTTGGTGTCAAAGTTTTTGATATGTCTAGAGATTTCTTTTTCTGAATAGATACTGAGAGACGTTGGAAGTTGGGGAGGGAATGCTCTTTGTCATCTAAAGTTGAATTTGAAACAAATATCGAGGTGAAGAGCTTTGCCTTGTATATCTAGGATAATATAATCTCGTGACCATTTATAATAGTAGGCACAACCACTTTGTCTTTCTTCAGAATTTGGGCGGTGATCTTCCAGAATTCACAAATTCCAATCTGTTTCTTTTCATCCTAATTTTTCAGACCTGGAATTAAACAGAGCGGTGCATTCATCTGTCGTAAATCTGGTGAGGTTTGAAATGCAAATTTTTGCAGTTCTGTTTTTCATAAGAAATTAGTAGGGTTTCTCTTGGTTTAAGCCTTGAAAGAAGATTTACTCAACAGATATTTGTATGCAAAGTATGTGTGGAATTATAAAAGTAACAGAAACACAAAGTAATGTCTAAACTGCAACATGAAATTTTTTGGCAGAGACTCTATTTAAAAACACATATATTCAGTTAACAACAAGTGATATGAAATTGGGAGCATGCCGAGAATTCAAAGTAGAATATTTAAAGGAAAACATCGGTGATATTTTCAAAGAACTTTTCTTGGTGTTAGAAAGACAAGATTAAAAACTAATAACAACTGAAATTATAAATAACTTCATCAAGTAAAGAGAATAAGAAATAGAATCAAGTATGTCTAAAAAAACAAAACAAAAAACAAAACAATACAGATAATAATTGCCTACTTAGCAAAAAATAAACACTAAATATGTAAGATGTAAGAATCGAAAACTGACGGACACAGTCGAAATGCACTAATATCAAATAAATAGCAGGATTTATAAAATCTAAAGAAGTAACGATCATTACAGAAAAGATATTGCAATTGCGGATGAATCCTTAGAGCACTTTTATCACAATAGAGACGAGAAACCTACAATAAACACAATCATGGAAAGCTTATTTCACTAAAATTTGAGGATCAACAATGGCACCGATGATAATGAATGAAGCAATAGGAACAAATGGCATGATCATAGAAGTGCTAACAGCCTTAGTTGTCACTAAACGTAAGAAATAAAACATAAAATAGTGAAAAAATACGGGAAATAAATGAATTTTCACAACGTTACTAAAGAAACTAGTTAAGAAAGAATGCTATCTTTATGGAGGAATTAGTTGGATGAACTACATATAAAAGTAATTAAAAAGAATAATGATTAGAATTCCACGTATAATCATACATAAACTATTGGAATACTAATCAAGATGCCTGAATCGGAAAAGCTATATTAATATTTAAAATACTATCAGAACTGTCTCCGCCTGTATTTCATAAATTATAAAAGTCGACAAAGTACAGGGACACATCTTAAGAAGACCTGATCTACAGAAAAACATGTAGATGTTCAAACAAGATTAATCAAATGAATGCCAAAAAATTATTCCCGCACAGGAAGAATATTAAATTACAAACAAAACATGTACCTTGTTATTTTCATGTACTAAGTGTACTTATGGAGAGCCATGATCGGCTCTCCATAACCTCTTGTTCTTTGTAGCACTTAATAAATTTTGTCTTTGCTATTTCTCTTAAACTTTGTTCTGTTATTCATTTCGTCATAGTCACTATTAGGCGTTGTTTTTTTGTTTTTCCTGTCGCTCTTGTTTTCAATCTGTTTTGTGACTATCAGATCTTCCAAACCCTTTTTCCTCATTTTGTGTCCTATACATTTCAACCGTCTCTTCCGGATGCAACGTATAAGTCTCCTTTTATTTCCACTTTCTTTACAACTTCGTCGTTGCTCACATATTCAGCCCATGACATTTTCAGCATCCTTCTGTAAAGCCACATTACTATTGCTTCCAGTCTCTTCATATTTGAGGAGGTTGCCGAGCATTATTCGCCATACAGAAGGATAGATATCACGTAGCATTACAGTAGTCGTTTCTTTGTTTCTGCTTTTCTTTGAACTCTGCTAAGATTTTGGTAATGCGCCTTCGGATTTCAGTATTTCACTCCTCGTCTACTGTTAAAACACTTCCCAGATGTTTTTACGTGTTTGCTTTTAATATCTCTGGTTTGTAGTTTGTATTTTGGGTTCATCCTTTTGCTGACGACTATGCATTCTATTTTCTCGTAGTTGATGTTTAATCCTTTCATTTTGCTTTCTTTTACTATCTTCTGTAGGAGTTCTTGTAGATTTTTTCCGTGTCTGCAATCACCACTGTCATCAGCATATCTCATATTTCTCAGAATCGGCTCGCTGTATAGGTTGAATAAATCCGATGAGAAGACGGACTATTTTCTTACACTCCTCCTATTTTTATACATCTGCTGGAAATATTTTCAATCCGTATGAAACAAGTACAAGTTGTTGATTATTCTAATATCCTTGGCCAATAGATATCAAGGTTGCTGAGCAACTGAAGCAGTTCTCTAAGGTGTACTTAATTGAATACCATTGCGTCATCTATGAAATAAAGTTACATTTCTACATTTGCATTGATATTTCTAATAACATTCTGAGAATACACATTGCTTTCCTTGTCCAGTGACTTTGATGAACCCTATTCCTGTTCGTGTCTTATTCCCAGTTCAATTCAATTGCCCAGAATTATGAGTTTTGGCTCATTCAGGGTTTTGATAATCAAAGTGCCTACTAGAACGTTCTTGATCCGATTCTCTTTTCACATTCTAACAAAATGACTAATAATTATGTTTGATTTTGATTTTTAATGCCTTCTTGACTGGAGAACTTTTTTGCACATTCTTGTATTTCGTTTTGTGTTATTTTCAACCTTTAATTTTAAGATATGAATCTATTTTTAAGGATATTTTGCGTATCCTTCCTTGACATTGAAGCCTTTTTAAAATAACCAAATTGAGAATTTGCCTTGAATTCTCAAAGAGACAACGATAAATATTCGTAATGTATATATTTATACACTAAGAATAAAAGTGAACCAAATAATATGATTCGATATAATAAGTATTTGGATTAACAAACAAGTCCCAGTAGATTTTATTATTTAGATATCTATTCTTATAATTCCCAGATATTATATTCATTTTCCAAATATCTATATATCCACCTCGTCCTTTTAGAAATATTGAAACACAAAAGAATTGAAAGCAATCAATATTTCAATTCTTACTGACTTTATCGCCAGATAAAATATGAAAAAAATGATAAATTTTAAATATCATTTTCTCTTTCGTATTTGTGTCACATAGTTCAAACCTAATATTATGGAAAAAACTGTATTGATATAGTTAAGGAAATGTTTAAATGGGCTGAAGTATAATACAGTGTTTAGTAAAAATATGTAGATGCTTGCCTACGGATCGTCATTTAGATTATAGTTTTAAAACAATGAGTTTTAGCTACATTTCTTTATCTATAAATATCTAAATTGGAGTGTGTGTTGCGACGATACACATTTGTGTATCCTTAAATATCATTTCAGTGATATCTGAAGTACTGAAATATTGAGTTGTCCGGAAAGTTCATGTCGATTTTTAAATGACATTAAAATAAAAAACAAATTATGTCATTAAATATTTATTCAGCTAAATTTAAACTATTTTATTGCACAAGTTTTCTCTTTTTTGCCTCCAATTTAAAGATTACGTCACGCGGAACTTCGCTGATTTCTCTGCAAAAAACTCACAAAGGTGTTTTTTTTTTTTTTCATGCCATCCAAAGAATAAATTTGTTACACTTAAGATTATTTTGTAAGGACATGAATAAATGAAAACCCGAAGGAATAATCTCCGATGAATATAACGGGTGAGATAATAATTTTTGCCGAGCCACCGAAGAAACGTGAGGTCGAGCATTATCTAGGGAAAACAATACCTTTCCTGTTCAGTAATTCTGTGCATTTTTCTTGAATTGCTAGTTTTAATTTGCCCATTTGCGAGCAGTACTTTTTGAAATCAATTCATTGCTTGAGTCAGTTAAGTGTCATACGTGATACATGCTTAGGCGATCATATCTCAAAAGAGACATTAGGCAGTAGTTTATTGCGCAGTAAGGTTACCAGTACTTTCTGCGATAGAGTTGTTGCTATCCACGGCTATAGAACCCAATATGTTCTATTATTTAACCCATAACTAGAGGGAAGAGACAGATGAATACTTTCCAAAGGGTATTTGCGCGTAAATGAATGCATTGAATTCAAATGGAACTCTGCTCACCGATTTCTCGTTCCAAGCGGATATCCACTGCACCACAACGCACAACTTGCTTCATAGTACAGGATTCCTTTTCAATCTCACCAGATGCACAGCATGATTATCTTAGGACGAAAACCGGCTTTTGGGGTGGTTAAAATTGGCTCATGTCATTTATCCGAGGATGATGTTTGCTGAGCATTGTTGTAAACGAATCATCTCATCACCCTTTAAAAGTTGCTTTAAAAGGTGTGTATTTTCCTTGCGTTTATATCGAAAACCCCAGATAAGAATGCGACCTAAACGATTCTTTTAGTAGCGCTTTGAATACCCAAGCTTTACTAAATATTTGTGGATGGTGGATGTTAATAAATTTACTGTTTCAGCCATTTACATTGTTATGCAATGCGAGTTATTCTTAATCAGTTTGTTGATTTGTTCGTCATCACCAGTGGAATTTCTGCTTCAGTGTTCTTCATCAATAAGGATACAATTACTAACTCTAAATTCAGCGAACCACTTTCGTATAGTTCTGTTAGCTAAAGTACCTTCCCCGTATACAGCACCTATTTTTGTTGTTGCTTGCGAGGCATTTTTGCCTTTACGGTAATAAAAATCATCAAGTATCTAAAATGCACTTTATAATCTTCCATTTTCATAGAGATGCAAAATTAACACGTTATTTTAAACTTTCTTTTAAAGAGATAGCTTGAGGTATGCTATAATCGAATATGTATGCATATTATATCTGTCAATAAATTTGACGTGTTCTAACGTGAACCACTAAAAATTGACATGAAGTTTCCGGACAACAATATATTGATGATTGCATGAACCAATCGGCCTATCAATCACATATCTGTTATTACATTTAGGACAGTGCAATTTCCGACCTTGTTAGGAAATATTTTATGAATATATCGGATGCAAAATAATCTTCCTTGTATTGATGTCTCAGTTTTCGGTGATTTGTTCGCATTTTAACTTGCAATCATTATTTCGTGGATTCGAATCCTCAGCTTTCTTTCTTCAGAACGAGCGTACAAGCTATTGGTTTTAGCATATTAACATTTCTTCGTTCATGTTCAGGTTGTGTAACCGTTATGGCTACAATAAGTGAGAACGGCAAGTCGTGTTCGAATTCTGGGCTAAATTAGTCTGTTACGTTCACTTTCATATTAATACTTTTGGGAAAAGCTTGAATCCATTTGCGCATTATCCAGTTATGAGTTAAATGAAAGGGTAGACTGGGCTCTATAGCCTTATTTCGAAACCACTCTAATAGAAGGAAAACAATGTTTTAAATCAAGAAGTCGTGACATTTCAAGGTTAATTACAAAAGGAATGTGTGTAGGGCCATGACAGCTTACGTCCTAAAGAAAGATGACATTTAAAGAAAAATATGTTTTAGATTTGCTGGAAAATTGCAGCAAAAACATTTTCAACTAACACATATATGCACACAAACAAATACAGGCAAGCACATATATACATTATTTCAATAATTTCACACCAAGCAAGACAATAAAAAGCCAATAAGATGCAAGAGAGACGGACAGAATATCAGAAAAAGAAAACATTATAAAAAGAGAGAACAATAAAAGAATAGGAATTAAGATACATTAAAATATAACGATTGACAATACATAAATTTCTGAAAATCAAATAACCTTGAAATACAGAGAGAAAGGGAGAGAGAAAAAAAAATTAACACTTCCATTGGCATTATTATAAATGATAGATCTCCGGGGCGGATATCGACTGGAAACTCAGGAGCGAAAGCTATCATTAATTTTTGGTGCATATTTAATCTTTATTTTACATCTTTTTTCGTTGTAACTACGCAGAGAGTCTACAACCATCAAATATACAGATTAGAAATAAAGAATTTGTGAGACTCGGTTTCATGTGAAGTCAGAATGCAACTTGCTTTTGTGTGTCAATCCCAATTCTTAGTTTGTGAACTTTTTGCCTTATTACTGTTGCTTTGCCTTATTCCTGTTAATTAAACTTGCATATATTGTTTGCTTGCTTTATATTGTTTTTGCCTTGTTCTTTTTATTATTATTTTATTGCTTATTGCAAAGTTTGTCAGTTCTGCTTGTTGCGCAGTTCTGTCAGTTATTTTGCATTTAACCATTCTACTCGTTCTACAAGACTACAATTCATTATTAAGTCTTTGGATTGCTGTATACTGAGAAACGTTTCCGCAAATACGTTTTTTTTTGTTTCATTCTATTAGACTAACCGTACAAAGAACTGTACTAAATAACAGAAATTACATAAATTGGGTATTACTAACATTAGCAACAACTAAAATGAATATCTTATATAACACGAGAAAATAATGACATAATCAAGATGTTGACATTCCACACTACTTTAAAAAAATAACGTTAGTAATGAAATACCCATCAATACTAGAAATAGCGACAGCAGATACTGGACTTTTTTCGGTTTTATGTCATTTCAAGGCGACAAAGCCACTAACACACAGGAGGTTACTGTGTATAAAAGAATATAAGAAAACCTTTACTAAGCAGCAAGAATAATTTTGCTCGCCTATTGCTTTCAAACGTGATTGTAAAATGCAGGTGAACATTAACTACAATGTTGATCTTTGACTCATCTCTCCGCTGGGGAAGGTCAGCGCCGTATTGTCCGTTCCCAAGTAGATTTTCACCTCATGTTTTGTTAATGTTGGCAGCACTTTGAGAAGCATTATGACCAAGCGTGAACTCATACAAAGAAAACAAACGCATCTTTTCTTTTTTTTTATGTTGAAGATGACGGATATTTAAGTTTTTAAGCTAAATTCTGAAAGAGATAAACAAAACTTAACAAAGAGGACTTTGTGTGAGTTCACGCTAATCTCTCGAAACAAGTAATATATATTTGTAGAACTATTATAATAATATATTAGGACAGTTAAATGCTTATTCTAAAATCAGACATTATTTTACGAACAAACTAGTACAACAGATTCGGAGAGCACAATAACAAAATTAGCTAACGCAAGTTGTCAGCAAATGCTACTTTTAAAAATCAGCAACAAAAGTGCATGCTTTTAAACATGGCTCTTAAGCATAACATTAGGTATGCATTTTCGTCAACTGCATCATTTCTTCATTTCGGGATTTAGCAGCACTGGCGAAATTGAACAGAAACAAAGCAGCGGAATCTGACGGTATTGTAACAGAAATGCTGTCGTCCTTAGACTTCTTTGGTGTAGAAACGATCACAAAATTAATAAACGAAATCTTCAACAGTAGCAATATACCGGAGAACCTAAGTAGATCAATTTTCATTGTCTTACCCAAGAGGCCAAGGTATAAGGAATGTGAACTCTATCGAACAATCAGCTTAATGTACCGCCTAACAAAACTCATTATACGGATTCTGATGTAGAGAGGGCGCAGCAGAATTGGCTCAGTGATAGGACATGAACAGTGCGGTTTTGTTAAAGACACCGGAACAAGGAACGCATTATTCATGCTCAGAATGTTATTTGAAAGTGAAATATTTCTGCAGAAGGACCTTCATCAGTGCTTTATAAACTACATAACACATAATCCTTAACCCCATCAAAAGTTTTCGAAGTACGTGTTTTGATTGCTGATATTTTTTACTTCCACTAGCCGTAAAAGCTCAAAGCTCGCAACGGTGTTTTTCTTAGTTATACAATGGCGGCCAATGATGATCTCGCGTGGTCCACAGCCCACAGCTGCGAAAATATATTTTCCTTTTTATTCTCTTCAATTTTTAGCTAGTTTTTTTAGAATTTACAAGTTTGTAACATTAACTCAACTCATATTGCGATTAACAATAAACTGCAGAATCAACAATACCACTTGTAATAATTTCTTTCGCTCCGTCGTACTAAACTTAGGATTACATTTTTTGTTTTCACATGCAATATTATAGTACTATATATTTTTTTGCAAGCAACAATTATGTGTTACATACCTCCGTATGCCACCATGTCCTTTAAATCCTTTAAAGAACATTAAAAAATCCAAAAACACTTAATAGGCATGCGCCATCACTAAGTCTTCACACGCAATCTCACAAAATTCTCTTTATATATATATATATATTTTTATAGTTTGACGCATGCAATTTCAGTAAAATGTTCTTTATAAAAAGTCTCTGGAAAAAGTTCCGTTCTCACTCCTGGTTCTACCTATATTTTACCTTGAATATTTTATTCAAGCATTAACAATCTAAACATACAATTTAAACAAAAAAGTCCTTTATGAAAAAGTCTCTTAAAACAACTGGAAAATTTCCTTTCTCACTCATGGTTCTGCCTATACTTTATTCAAGCACATGCAATTCAACAAAAAGTTCAACAAAATCTCTCTTCTGTCAACCTAAAAAGAAAAAATATGAGTGTATATGTATGTGTGTGGGTGGAGATTTTTTTTTCATGACTTGTTTTTCTTGGACACTGTTCTCTTCTGCTCCGCTGGGGTTGGTTCCTCAGGAAAGTGGACACTGTATGATAACTCCCTTTTTATCTTTTTTTAAAGTGCACTTGTCAAAAATTACTTTCAACCGATTTCCGTTTAAATTTACATTTTACCCTCACCATTACAGTAATGAATATCAAGGTATCTATCTCGACTGGCCAATTTATTAGAATTTTTCTTACCATCCTCTCAGACCTCGCCTTAACGTAATATTGGGGAATTTCTTTACTATCGAATTCCGTATTCCTGTTATCCCAGTTAATTTCTCACTTAATTATTCTCTCTTATTACCTTTTTCAACTTCCAGTTCTATGATTCGTTAATTATTAGTAAAATCCAAGCACTGCATCTTTTACTCTTGCTATGATTCAACTCCTAGTTTACGAAGTTTCAACTTCTATTCTTAGACATCTTCATGAGTTTCTCTCGCTATTCTGTTATTGGGTCGACTGTAATGGGTTGCTGTTCTATTTCTCTTTTTTTATCTGCTTCGGAATCTTTATGTTCCCAGCCGGTCGCTCCCCTGTTATTTTCTTGACCTTTGGGCTCACTCATTTCCCAATTAGCAACCTCAGCTAATTTTAAATCATTGGCATGAGCTCTCTTTGTTCGACTAGCCATCTGGTTTCAAATTATGATACTAGACCAATTTATCTTGTTCAGTTTTTCTTCTTTCCAATGAATTTTGTAGTACTCAGGGTCTTCAACCTTAATTTCTAATACATCAACTCTTTATCTAATTCAGCAACCACATCACGTCGGACCCCCAACAGGTCCTTACCTTAGCCTTAAAGTTTCTAGGGACTAATATTTTTTTTTATCTAATAGACATCTACCCTCTTTAAGCTCTCTCTTTTCTTTCTTTTATTTTTACTGTCTTAGCGGCTTCGTTTACCAACAACATGGGAAATATTTCTGCCGCATTTATTACCTCGATTGGGTCTGTAAAGTTTCTATGTGGGATTCTTTACTTTATTACATACCCCTGGCTCTCCTTGGCCAGTGCTACCGCCGATTGTTCTTTTAATAATCGGCCTATAAATTCGGACGGTTTCGACTGTGGACTCTGGACCTCCTCATTCTCTGTCGAATGGAAGTCCAATACTCTTTCATTTCTCCATTTCTCTCGGAGTTGGGAGAGAGGTATCTCATTCTCCTCTTCTTATTCACAATCCACGCATAAGATAAGGATGTGTTTTCTCACTGGAACTATTCAACTTATACAGCGAAACAATTCTTAGAGAAATAAAATCCTTGCCAGGATTCGTCATTGGCGTCAACAATCTCAACAATATAAGATACGCGGATGACACAGTGTTGTTAACAGGCACAAAAAAGAAGACGCAGGGCCTCCAACAGAAGGTCATAAGAGAAAGTGAGAAGAAAGGACTGGGCATTAACTTCAAGAAAACTGAATGAATTGTCATCAGAAGAACCCAAAATACTAACAACTGGTTAGAGAAACTAAAATAAAAAAAGGAAAGAAATTCAAATACCTGGGAAGCGTTCTGTCAGAGGATGGAAAGTGCAATACTTAGATTCGAAGAAGCATTGGCGTAGCCGAGAACGCATTTCAAATGCTAACCAGAGTACTGAGATACAGGAAAGTCTCATTAGAAACAAAGAAAAGAGTGTTGGACTACTATGTGATATATGTCTTTCTGTATAGTAGCAAATGTTAAACGATATCTTCAAGGACGAAGAGGCTCAAAGCAGAAGAAATGTGATTCTACGGGAGGATGCTGATGATACCGTTGACGATCGAGCACGTAAGCAACGACGAAGTGTTAGAGAGGGTGCAAACGAGAAGAAAAATCATACTTAATATCAAGAAGAGACAGATGAGGTAATGAAGAAAGAGAGTTTAGAGAATCTAATACCCACAGGACAGATAAAAGGAAAGAGTGACAAGAGAAAGCAGCGCGAGATATACTTGATGGGCTTGAGCAAATGGATGGTGATGTGGGGTTTGGGAGAGATACAAAGAAGGAAGATATTAAGAGCCACAAAAGACAGGGTCAAGTGGAAGTCCATGATTGCCTACATCCTGAAGAGACCGAACATTGTATCTTTGTATGTCTCTTCATATATATATATGTGCGTCTGTGTGTGTGTGCATGTGTGTGTGTGTGTGCGCGCGCATACTTTCTAATTTCTTCAGAAAAATGTAATGAAAGCAAGAATGAATGAGAAGTATATTTGTTCCTGGTTTTTGTATGTAATTCCACGAATAAATGATCTGTTTTTAACTATACTTGTGATTGCCATTCTTCTAAGTAGTGTTACTCTTGCTAATTTCTGAACTTTCTGTAAATATTACAGATATTCTAAAGATTAGCCGGCTCCTATAGCACCATTAAAATTAATATGATTATTACACTCGTCAACCAAGAAGTATCGTGTTCCAGTAGCTTTCGTCAAGTGACAGCAAATATAGAATATGGGTCTCTCCTGTTAACTGACTAAAACAATGCCTTTCTCCTTTTTGGCACATATTTAATATTATCAAGCACTTTTAATTTTTATTTGTGTTTTATCTTAATTTCAGCTGCTTTTTATCGCAACTATTCAGATTGCTGTTCTTCCAGCATCAAGAGTAAAAAATTAAATTCAAAGCGAAATTTAAACCATTTTCATTTAGCAAAATTGTTTACGGTAGCTACACGAGAAATTCGAGACTACTTTTGCGGAATAAAATCAAATCTGCCAGAAAGCACGATTTGTTTCTGTAATGACTACAAATGTTTAGATCACATAGAACTATACCAACAAACTTTATCACGGTTTGACCTGTGATTCTAATGAATGGCTACAGTTGCTATTTGTGAGATTTAAAAGAAACGGCTTTCTGGCTTTTATATCGTAATTCATTTCTCTTTCAACAACTCAAAATATGCTAACTTGCCTATTCATTTGGTCAACATTTAATTATTGATAATATATATTTTGTATGGTGAAATCCAAATGTGTTACTTAATTCCAATGCAGTTCCTCTTTCAATATACTTCTATCCATTTTAGTAGCTTTCGACATTAATGTTAACAAGTGAACAGCACTAGTTCAAAGTAAATCTGTGGTACAAATTTACGAATTCCCAATATGTCTCATGACATCCATCCCGTAAAGATTATAGCAGGCAAATGCATTATAGCTAGATGTACACGATATGGTGACAAATTCCTACAGCTACATACAACCCTGCAGGTTGAGCCTTCACGTCAGGTACCCCGAATCCTCTAAAACAGTCTGCTATTGAGGGCGTTCCTAAATATATGGATGTGACACTTAAGTCGTCTTGGCTACCATATACTTCAAAATTAAAAGGAAAACACAACCCTCTCGACACGTGGTCATGTTGCTCACTACTCCCACTGATGAAAAAATGTTACACCGTGCGTCAACCCCAAGTGGACATGACAAACTAGTTAAAATCAGACAACTGACAAGCAGTTCTACAGTAATGAACAATTAGTGTTGACCATTTTTGTTTGCTAAAACAAATATGTTCATATTAATACCTACCAATTAAGATAAAAATCTATAGTCATTCTTATTTTATTTTATTTTTTAACTGAGTCCACTCTAAACAAGACACTATGGAGTTAGAAATATCAGAAAACAGAAACATTACTAATAAGCGAGAACAAAATAAGACTCATCATGAGGACAGTGGATAATGATTAATATTACATTTAAATTTTTGAAGAGTAAAGTTGACTGGAAAGTTTTGAGCCAGAAAAGGCACCAGGTAGCAATTTTACCGCAGTGGGGAAAAGACTGAAGCCGTGACGCTTGGTAAAAACTCATATTATTGCTGATGCCTGTTTGGATTTTATCATGGAGATCTAGTTATATAGCAAGAACGCTGAGCTATATGCCAGAATCTCCCCATTCTTATCTAGAGTTTGATAGACACTTTCCGCAATTAACGTCAGTATATCAGCAGATGACCTAAAGAAATGAAGGCTACATTGCTCGTTTGAAAGAAGGCCCTGCTGTATGAGATGATTAACCAATTCAGTAATAATTACAGCTTCTAGTAGTTTCCCGGTAGAAGTCTAACAGGCTAATAACTGGAATGAGAGGCGGCGAGGTATTTATTATAGTTTAGAGAGAACAGGAGACGGTTTGGGACTATTACAGCGATATTAGGTTCACTTAAGAGAAATTTAGTTAGAAGTTAAGGATAATTTACGGGCGAAACATTCAGCTTTATCAAATGTTAACACCTCAAACTGATTGAAGAATGAATTAATATAATACTTACTCTCATTTAATACACGGCAACTGAACCGCCATGACTCAGAAGAACAAAGTTTAAGACGGTGCCTCATTCCTTCAGCAAACAGTGACGTAAATCTTTCGATTAAATTTATTAACTGCAGATCCGAAGAGGCGTGTGTTGTGAATGGAACTGTCACGCTAATATAGCCTGAAATAGTGGTTCCTGTGGGCTATCGCAGTAGAGCATTCTGGTGTGAACCATATAGAAGATTGAGGTTTCATTTGGTAGCTTTGAGAGAGAATGAAATCTATACCGGCTTTGACTCACGAGGAAACCACAGAGACGCAATTCTCAATATTTCGGATAAAAATCTCAGTCCAAGGGGCGTCTCGAAAAATGTCACGGACTGAATCTTAATCAGTATGCTGATAACAGAAAAAGGTCTTACAAATAGTAGATTTCTGTCTAATAGATGACTAAAATGAGATAACCATAGATACTACAGAGTGATCCGAGTTGGCAAAAGAACAATGTTGCGACACTCGGCAAGAGATAGGAGAGGAGGTAAGAAATAAGTCAAGTAAAGAAGCCTGCTACTCAGATTAACTAAGAAAATGAGTAAGGAAATCCACAATTTGAGTAATGGATTGAGCAATGGAAAAATACCGGCTAAATACCGGCAACTTCAGTAACATTGGAGTGTTTATCCGACTAGCCGTGTGAGCATTAAAATCAACGAGCACAAAGATGTTCGCAGATGGATGGAGAAAGATTTGCTTTTCTATATTGTCAGAGATTATGTTTAATATACTGCATTCCTGAGAAGAGAGAGAGCGATAAAGAAAAACAGATAGCTAACAGAGTATAGTAATGAAAGTCAAATGCTCATGAAAAAGTTGTCTGGGGACTCGAGTGACAATTTCCTTGACACTGGAAGACTATCCCGGATGTAATCACAAAAGCCATACATAAGAATGCTGGAATCTTTTCTGCAAAAAGTAAATAGATTCATTGATAGCAATGAATTATTATTACTGATTTAATAGCGATAGTAGGAGTGATGCAATTATTAATTTGATTAATATTATTTTCACTGAAGGTCTTAATATTTTAATCTATGAAATGTTAACATGAATATGTTTACGACCGGAATCTCATTTTCATTTTCACAATTACATTTTGTAATCCTTCTTGAATTTTGTGGTAGCACGCGATCTTCTTCTCCTCCTCTAGTTCCTTCTTCTCCACCTGTTCCTCTTGCTCCTCCTCCTCATCATCATCTTCACATTTCAATTGTCCTTTTCTCTTCTTCTTCTTCTGCCAATAATAATAATAATTATTATTATAATTATTGTTATTGTGGTTGTTGTTGTTGTTGCTGTTGTTGTTGTTGCTACTAGTAGTACAATCGAACCCGGTGAAGGGAATAAGAGTTATGTTCTAAATTTCAATCGCCTAAAGAAGGTTGAATCGTAGAACGACCGAAACTTTGTGAATATAGTAACAAAGATGACGACAACATTCTATACAATGTAAATAGTGTAAATGATTACAAGACCTCATCTCAGAAATATAGACAAATATATCTGAAGTCTTTGATGAAATAATCTCGTTTGTAGATAAATGTTTCAAAAAGAACATGCTCAAGAAAGTTTTTAAAATTCTAAAAATTCGTATCTCTTTTATGAGAGGATTTCACTTCAAAGTCTCCCAATGAATAAAAAATGGAAAGTTTCCGTGAATGCCTGTCAAGTTGAGCCTTCAGGAAAAAGATATATTGCGGAAATAAATAAACATTGAGGTGTGGCAGAATCAACAAAATATTTGTTTACTCTTAAATACCCTAAACCCAAACGAAAAGCTCATCATTTTAATTAAATCTCGATTACCTTAGCAGGTAGACGTCAGTTACTGTGTTTAATAAAAATTAAGGTATCTACTAAATATAACGTTTATATTTATTTTATTCTAATTATAATCTTCCTCCTTTAATTTATTAGTTATTTGGTACGTTACGCCCTGCAAATAATTCATAAATAAAAGACTATTCCGTTTTGATATCGTTGAAAGACATATCAGAGACGATAGTTGGTTTCTAGGCATAAACGATTGAAGAAAGAACAAAAGAAAAAAGAAAGAAGGGAAGATAAAAGTTTGAACGTCTGTTTCAGTGAAATGGAAAAAGTTGCCAACTTAAATCTCTTCCTTTGTAGCCCACAATTTATGATTGTTACTGAAATATTTTTTTAAAGTTGTTGTCAAATATTTAGAGAATAACCAACACTTGATCTTAGTGATAATATAAAAGAAAGAAAGAAATAATGAAGGGAAATAAAAGTCTTCAAAATAAAATTTCAATTGCAATAAATAAAATAAAATAAAATAACATCGTCTGCTGGTTTATTTTTAAAAATTATTATTAAAAGAAATATTCATAAGACAGAGATTTGGCTAGAAAAAATGGTACATAAAAATACTTAACATTTATGAGAAAAAACATTATTTGATTTCAGTGAGAAAAAGACATACATACATACATACATACATACATACATACATACATACATACATAAGCACATGCTCTCCTCCGTCTGAGATTCGAAGGAATATCTGTACAATATTTTTTAAAGTGATAAAAATTTGTACATCATCAGAGCCATTCTCGGTTTCAACTGCCGGGTTCTAGCAACAAGCAAAACGAAATATCAACTGCAGGTTTTTTTATCAGAATTTACTCCTAGGTAAAAATACCAACCAAGGCTATCGAGTTTCACGTACCAGGAACAGACTGGTTTTTAAGCGCCAGTAACTCGCTTTTCACCAATTCTCCTGTTAGTTTGAAACATTTCCGCCACAAAAAGGCCAGGAGATGGATTTGGTTTTCAGAGGTTATTTCAATCGCTGCTTGTGGTGCATTTTATAGACTACAACTGAACTCACCACCGCAATAACAACATAAACACATACATACATAATCGTCACTCATATCTGAGGATACCCCTCTACCAGGTTGACTAGCTAATCCCCATTGTAGACGCCTGCTCAGGCAAACATGTGGTTGTTCTACGCCTACAGTTTTTACTGCAACTATGCTGAGCGGACCTTAGTTACAATGTATTAGTTTTTATAGTTTCTAGTTACAGAGAGCGTGAACAATAGTCTGAACAAGCCAGGACACTCAAATCCTCGGTAAAGATGACTTGTGACCTCGAGTTAGCCCAAACATCGACGACTCTTCAAAGGAGCTGTCTACCCAATTTCACAATTTCACAACCCGTGTTGTGGTTTTCAAGCACTTTCCAAAGGTGCCATCTTATATCCAAACCGATAACATCAAGAAGTTATTTACCTGAAAAACGACCATGTTAAGATTTGCACCCGGGCTTCATGGTCAGCAAGTAAACGTTCTAAAAACACAGGCACTCATTCTACAGTTTGATGTTTACTTTTTATAAAAAGTGCTCAATATAGATGCAGACCTTTTATAGATATATTTTTTTATTTAAATACCTAGGAAGTGTCCTAACTGAAGATGGAAAGTGCGACACGGAGATCCGAAGGCGAATTGGCATGACAAAGGACGCGTTCCAGAAGCTGAGCAAAATACTAACACAGGAAAATCTCACTGGAAACAAAGAAAAGAGTGCTGGACTACTACGTGATGTCAGTTCTTCAATACGGCAGCGAATGCTGGACAATATCATCGAAAATGAGGACAAAACTGGAAGCAGCGGAAATGTGGTTCTACAGAAGGATGCTGCGGATATCATGGACTGAGCATGCAAGCAACGATGAGGTGTTGGAAAGAATGGCAACAAAGAGGAAATTGGTCCTGAGCATCAGGAAGAGACAACTGAAGTTCCTGGGACACGCAATGAGGAAGGAGAGCCTGGAGAACCTAATACTGACTGGCCAGATAGAAGGAAGGAGAGACAGAGGAAGGCAGTGGGTAACATATTTGCAGGGCCTGATCAGGTGGTTGACGCAACGGGGGTTGACAGGAGTAACGGGAACAAACATACTAGGAGCCACAAGGGATAGGAGACGTGAAGAACCATGATCGCCTACGTTCTAAAAAGACAGGGCACATAGAAGATGAAGAAGAAGTATACTGCAACTCAACCTCTATCAAATTTCGGTGCTCAATTTACCATCATCAGGCAGTGAAATATGGTTTACTTACAGGGTCATATATATATTGATGTGGAAATTTAAAATAAAAAGTAAAAAAACTAAATAAAAAATGCCACCATATTAATTGAATGTATAGGATTGAGAGGTTATTATAACTTAAAAGATTTGTGGGTGCAGACCAATGAATACTGAGACAGTAGAATGTAGCTATGTATTGTATTGACAAAAGAAAGTGTCAGTTGTTTCAGTTTAAATAAAGATGGAACAAAATGTCGCCAATATCCTCTTTTAGATGCGACGAGATTGAAATTAAAACATACATACATAAACATATACAAATATGCAGTTCCAGTGAAATGAAACGCAGTCATTCTCCACTCTCCCAAGACATTATTGAACCTAAATACAGTCGCGAATATCAGGCAAACTCTTTTGCTCACCTCACAGATCTTTCAAGAAAGAAAGAAAGATTGACCTATTTCTCTTCTCACTAATAAGGCCTTGTGATAGATGGACACACAAGGCTCTTATTATAATATAGATTAATATATTATTTTCTTTAATTTCTGGTGTATTTTCATTTTTCTTCGGCTCCCAACCAGAAATCAGTTTTCTAAAATGGCATCATAACATTTTCAAATGAGCATTTAAAAAACAAAAAAACAAAAAAAGCAAAGATCACGCTTATTTTACATAGATAAATCCATTACTATTATTATTATTATTATTATTATTATTATTATTATTATTTCGATTTCTGCTATGGTCACATTACCAACCAAGTCTGCAAGGAAACCTAAGGCAAGTAGTGGTGTGTTGTTATGGAGACATTTCATGTTTTGTTTATCTAATCATTATAACATTACTAGCGTTAAATGGACAAAGTCCTTCTTAGTGCATGGGCTGTACTTATAAAAACATTTTTCTATTTTTCTTAAGCTGGGATTGTAAGTGATTTTTTTAATGTGTTGTTGTGTTCCCTTTTTATCATTCCAAGCGCACTTATTATGACTGGTACTATTCTCTTCTCACTGTAATCAATATTATATATCATGGATTATTATCAGCGTCAATATTTTCATATTCATATCGTTATTGTTACAAACCAATTGTAAAAAAATCGATTCTCAAGAAAATATAAAATTATTATCAATAATAGCTGTTATTATTTTTTACTATTAAAAGTATTTATATTATTATTCTTAATATTAACACGCTTATTATTTTTGCATCACTGTAAACTCTTCACTGTGAGTTCAAGAGATTCAACGAGTGCGAGTCTTTTTTTTTTTAGCCTGCGGGTTCATTTATTCGTATGTCTTTACCGATTTTCATCACTCAATCTTTCAGACATTTTGGAGTCACACCAAATGCCCTTATTACTGACTGTATCTTTCAAATTCTTGGCTTTCTGAATATAACTTGTCATGTGGATTTATTTTCATTATTTTTTTTACACTATCATTGTGGAAGCAGTAAACCAGTTATTATTTCTCTGTTCTCAGAAAATATAAGTGGAAGCATTCGGAGAGTATTAAGTGATTGCAAATCTCTTTATTTTTCTGCATTCACTCTAGCTTGAAAAATATTGGGGGCGTCTGTCGCTGCAACTTTTCCCGGAATCATATTATTAATGTTATTTACATCTCTCTACTGGAATTATTTAGGGTCGTTTACTGGAGATAGATTTACTTTTTACTTCTTCAAAACTCTAGCATTATCGATTACTATTTTATTTTATTCATTTTGGACTTTATATTCTATTCTTTTTTCGGTGTAAGGAAGACATCCCTGGTAAAAAGATGCAAGTTTGAATCCCGAGGTTAAGTAAAACTTGTGTAAACAAAAAATTAAGAGCAATTCAAAATATTTCATCTGATGAAATAAACGTGCGAATATAGTCATCGCTAAATATTGAAATGCCCTATGAAATCAAATATTTTTGTGAATACCGATTTAAAAAGGCGTTTTCATGCCATGTGTCCTATCATTTAATCATGAGGATTTTCCACATTACACAGCGACAAATTAATTATACTAACTCTAATCACCTAGCGATCATGTGATTAACAATTTGTAAAGAGCAATAATGTAGATATATACAATTTGTCACAAACGAGCAAGTAAACACAAATACACACGCAAACACACATAGATATATATGTTGGCATAACGACCACAATATTATTAAGACATCTTACACTCCATTTGTCAGATATAAGTTCATTCGCAAAATATTTAAAGATACATACTTGTCCCCCTTCACAATACGGGAAAATACATTTTGACAAAACCAATCTACTACACCATAAAAATAATAAGCAAAACTTTCAAATACTCCAGGACGTCTATATAAAAAACAAACAACCAACACTGAACAAAATTTATTACGGGTGTAATAGCAATATTTTAAAAGTCATTTTACTAACATTTAATACCATGTTGCATTTTTACAATCTCTGGTTAGTTCCCTTAATTTGAGGATACTTGTTTACAAAAAAAAAAAAAAAGAGAAAAGAAAAAAAATCAACAAAAAAAAATAAAACAAAGTCGTAACAACAAGGATATAATTTTAAAATAACTATAATAGAGCAAGTTCACTGGTGTTTACAAAAGTCACTATCCCAGCGATCACAATAACATTAAGATAATTTTTGCAATTCACCACCGAGGATGATCTCGAAGTAGATCGGAAGCACTTGGGTTAACAAAATCACTTCATTTCCTTGGTGAAATTCAATTT
The DNA here is from genome assembly GCA_037127315.1 of Ascarosepion bandense. Taxonomy (NCBI): domain Eukaryota; kingdom Metazoa; phylum Mollusca; class Cephalopoda; order Sepiida; family Sepiidae; genus Ascarosepion; species Ascarosepion bandense. The sequence continues at coordinate 1,592,216 of JBBBDQ010000154.1, forward strand.
AATATCAAGATGCCAATTTTACAACATTAAATAGACATATTATGTTCATATTATTTAATTAAATATGCTTGAATTAAAATATGCTGCCTAAATATACATTCATTAATTTGTTTAACTACATTATTGCAAGTCCAAATGTTCGTTCATCGAATTTGAAATACAGGATTATTACCCTTCAATTTCAAACGACTTTTTCAGTTTAACTCTGGATTTTTCCATGGAATATTCTGACCTCAAAAATGAGGAAAGAAATATCAAACTAAAGTCCAAATATTGGGTTCTCATCCACAACAATGAACAGTGAATAAAGTCATATTCCAAGGACCCATTCGACGTTACTAGAGAATCATTGGATTCTATAAAATCATCGGATCTCATAGCTCTAATTATTATGTACAATCTAACTAATATAAAAGGCAATATGTTTGTGTGCGTGTGTGTCTGTTTATCTGTCTGTATGTCCTTTATACAAATCCACAATTTTTATCCGATTCTCAACAAAATTCAAACAAATATTCTTTAGGCAGAGTCTGAGCTCTAGGACCATGGATTAGTTTTAAAGCTTTCATTACACCCGAGTAACGCCCGGCTATATATATATATATATATATATATATATATATATATATATATATATAATGGATATTTATTCTACAGGTTAATATTTACTTTTTACAAAATGTGCTCAATACAGATGTAGACCTATTATATAAATATATTGATTATTATTTTTGTCATAATAATAGTATACAGCAACTGAAAAGCTATCAAGTTTCGATGCTCAATCAGGCAGTGAAATATGGTACAGTTACGGGGTCATATATATTGATAAGGATACTTAAAATAAAAAGTAGAAAAATGAATTTAAAAATGCCACCATATTAATGTAGTGGAGTGAGAGGTTATTATAATTTTAAAAAAAATTGTGGATGAAAATTAATGAAGATTAAAACATCAGAATATAGCTATGTATTGTATTGACAGGAGAAAGTGTCAATTGTTTCAGCTTAAATATAGATGGGACAAAATGTCTCCAATATCCTCTATTAGAAGCGATAAGAGTGAAATTAAAACAATAATATATTTGTCTAAAAGTGTGTTGTTAACAAACAAGCAGAACAATAATGGGTGTAAATAGACATAATGCTATAAAGTTAATTATTATAGGCAGAATTACTTGATTTTAGAGATAGTGACATTAAGCGGAAACAGCAACGTAACAGTTAATTAAGGTTAGGTTTGATGTATGTATAATTAACGAAAATAGTTAGGATTATAAATTATAGGAAATAGCGAGCAGTTTGGGATAATCTGCGATATATTTATGAGTTTGAAGTATCTAATGGTAGCAGTAAGTAGTAATTGCATTACGTTGAAATTTAATTAGATCGATTTTTTTCTTATAAGCAAAGAAAACTTTTTTCATATAACGACTTACGCGGTCTAGCTTTTGTTAATATGTTCCATTTTATTGTGGGAGTTTTATTTGCATATTTCAGTTTTCATTGAAATTGTGTTATTATTGATTTTATTATTAAATAACTAGCAGTATAGCCCGGCGTTGCTCGGGTATAATGAAAGCTTATATATATATATTATCGATTTTCTGCACTATTATAAGAACTGCAACCTTGAAACTTCTGAATATCGTTTCTTATGTCTTTGCCTATGAGTGTATCAAATTTGATTAAAATCGGACCACTCCTTCTATAACCCGATTTTTTCGATTATCGATTTTCCATATTTATCGGGGGTACCTCGACACAAAATCTAGCTAAGAACACTCGCAGACGCTTACAGTACATATGTTGCAATTTTGCAAATCTGAAAAATTATCGCGTGTCATTGTGAAACGGTTACTGGATTTTCTTTACGTTATTATTCAATTTTTTTGATAATTTAATCTGTTGCAGCTTAACGGATACATCGCCCACTCAGTCGTATACAATTGTTTGAGTGTATTTTTTAAAAAAGCTTTCCCGTCTTTGTCTCTTGTCCACTAATTTGAGTTGAATAATATCTGATAATGTCCTGATTTTTTATTGGTTAGCTGAGATAAACCTCTAAAATATCACCTCACCTTAATTTTCTGGATTTAGTAAAAAAAAAAAAATGTGTTGTTTTCTAAGATTCTGTATGTAATACTTCCTAAAAATAAAAGAAATATTTCACTGCATGACGAGCAGCTAATGAGATGATATCAAAACTCAACGACTCTTGTGTCTATAAACTTATAATAAAAATATTACCATATATATATATATATATATATATATATATATGTGTGTGTGTGTGTGTGTGTGTGTGTGTGTGTTTTGTCCATCTGTGCCATGTACCTCAGCTTTGTAAATCACCTCTTCTATTTTACAAAGTCTGTTAAGTGAAAATTTGGTGTTTACTAAAGACAGTTTTAGAAACAGATGGAATAATCATAAATCTACATTTAAACTGAAAAACCTCAAAAATTGTACAAAACTGGTTAGCCATGTGTAAAAATTAAAATTGAAAAATGGAAAAGACTCTGATATAACATGAATTGTTGTAAAAAATAGCCAAACCATACAACGGTGGCAATGTATGCAGATTGTGGCAGGAGGAAAAGTTAGCTTTTATGTTGTCCCAAAACAAAAATAAAAACATTACAAAATGAAAGATCAGAAATTATGTCCAGATGTAATCAAGCATGTAAATTCATACTAGGATCATATAAACAAGGATGAAAGTGTTGTAAGATCCTTGAATAACTCATCCCAAATTTGAAAAATGTTCGGTTGTTTGAAAATTTCAGTCGCGCGTTCGTAAAAAATTTCTTGATGGAGCGTTTGAAAAACGGAAAATCAGTTATTGTAAATCGCCTGAAGATACTGAAAGTTTGAAACCTAAGTTGTGGAAATAACTCATTTCCAAATTATATATATGTATATGTATATATATATATATATATATAATTCAAGAAGTAGTAGGAGGATTTGAACAATTATTAAGTAAATCATCGAGCTTTACATTCGACCTCAACAGAATGCAGAAAGCACTGGACGGCCGTTTCGTCCTATATTTGGGACTCATCAGCAGTGCGCATCCACTACCATGAATCGAACCCAGACAGTCTTGGTTATTAAGCTGATGTTATACCAACTGCACCACGGGCCCTGGCGACGAAGAGGTGACGAATTAAGCTCGATGAAGTGCGCCGCTCATCACGAATTCCGTGGTGGAACTACTCCAAGCTCCTTTACCCATAGGATAGTGCCTCCCCAAGCAACGACTTCCGCAACCAAGTGTGTGTGTTTGTAAGATAAGGAAAAATCACAACGCATTTTATTTTCTTAAACAGTTTTGTCTTTCATTCCGACCTGAAGAAGCCGAGCCCAATAGACTTTGGCAAAATGCGTTGTTTATAAGTTTTCCCATTTTGTCTCATCGATAAATCAACATGTATGTATGGATATATGAATGAATGTATGTATAAGTGTATATACTGTTGTGTCAAAGGTCATAAGGTAGCATTATACAAAACCAATGGTAGGTGGTACCACTCTACCTTGTGTCAGTCTGTACACAACTAGTGTAGTAAAGTAACGTTAAATGAATAAAGGAATATGGCAGTGTTTTTGACATGACAGTGGCAACTAGATAGATGGGGCCCTCCGAAATTGTGGGTATATACCGTAATCTATAGCGTATATAGAGGATATCTGCTAGAAGGCATTACCGCCTACTATAGAGAGACCACAGGTGCTTAATGATTGTGACGAGGGTGTCTGGCTAAAATTGTTCGTAGTAATAGACAAGTGACATTGAATCAGATCATATCCATATTCAATGCCGGTGGTGCTAGATGCATATGGAATAGGTCGGTTCAGTATTGTTTTGTTTTCAAGGGATATGGGACAGAGTAGGGCATCGTCCGACTCATAACGTCATTAATTATACCAAGGGAAAATGATAGTGTATGGTGTGGCGCGATGGATCATTGATCATGGTTTCGGTCTGATGGCAGAGCTCGAGTATGATGCAGACGTCATGGACTCAGTTGTCATGAAGACATCATAAAACCTGGTGGTAATTTCATAAAGATGTCGGTCTGTTCACCTTGGCAATAATTTAAATACCATTACTTTGCACTACTTATTGGTTATATGCAAACAGTCATGGACTGTATGTATCCAAACTATGGTGGCTTACCCCAGAAGAACAATGCAGCGTAGCCGGAGTGTCCGATAATTGGTTTGAACAACATTTCTGAATGGTGTGGACATAACTTTAGCACGATATTATTCTATCGCAGTAGAGAAGTCTATTCAACGCATGACCCTGCACCCCAAAAATATAAAGAAACGGTATAACTTAACATCTGTTCTAAGTCTACCCTCCACTTCGTAAATATAACAATGGATATATTTTTTCATATAATATTTTCTCTGTTCAGACTGCAATATGATAAACAATCATTGAAATTAGTTGAAATATCATAGAAATAAAAGTAGATTATGAAAATTGTGCTAAATTTGATTGCTTAATACGTATTTTATATTTTCTAACATTGACACTTTACCTAAGATTTTCAAAAGAATAAGGTTCTTTTTCTCAAATGGTTTCTCGTACCAGAAAACAAAGGAGTCTTATTTGACGTGCGATTTTTGGGGATTTACGTCCTTCTTTATAGGTATTCATCTTGTTAAGTTTTTAATTCGTATTTTTATGCTTATATATTCAGACAAAATGATACGTCAGCAGAAAGATTTACATTTGTCACGAAGATTGTCGCATAAATCAGTTGACCTTTAAAGCAATAATACACAACAACCTACCTAACAATCGGTAGCCACAATTAACAAAATTGCTTTTGGTCCGGTATTTTTTTTTTACATAAATTAAATAACAGGGCAGAAAGATGAAAATCTTTTGAGCTTAATTTCCAAAATGACCAAATGTAGGAATTATTTTTTAACTACCATTTGATCGAGTTGTTAAACTTTTAACACCTCCACGTAAAATGATTATATCATTATACGCTTGTCATGCTTGCTGGAGAAGCAAAAATACAATACCACGAACAGAGGAATTTGTGGAGTCATAAAGCAGTTATTTGTAGTGAGGGGTTAAAACATCTTTCTTGACCAAAAATTTCGAACCTGACCTAAAATTGACCTTTTGAAATTAAAGTTTTTTTAAATCTTATCTTCACGATACTTTTTCGTTTTATGTAACGAAATTTCTACGTTATTTCCTTACAGTGTAATTTGTATGTTCAGTAAAATTAACTTTACATCACACGGTTGCAATTGATTTCAAATCACCGTAATATTTTTTTAATATTTTAAATAAACTTTTTCTAAAAAAATTAATAGTTCTTATAGTACATTTTAAGTGAATTTTACTTGTTCTTAAAGTAAAATTGAGAGAACGAGTATATACCAAATCCCCAACGATACTTAATTTTCTCGGTAAATTATTCATAGGATATGTGTGATCAACAAGACCAGGATACTTGATATGCATATATGTTGTTTGGTTTAAATACGTAAATTACAATATTTATATAAAAACGATAATCTGAAAATAAATATTTACTTGAATTTATCAAAAAAATAAAAAATATATTATATTTATAAGACTTATTTTATAATTATTAAACAAACACGAAAGTAAACACCAATTTGTTAAATTGATAAAACATTCACGTTGTTGTCAATCATTTACGATGAACAATTTGTAATGTAGAGTTTATTGATTTATACTGCATTGTTTATGATTTTATGAATTCCTAATTATACATCAATTCACAACAAAGTAGAAAAATTTTAAGTATTTTTCCATTAACTCACACCAAATAATGAAAACTGTACACCAAAATATGAAATTTTTAATTACAGTTTGCTTGTTTTTTTATTAAGTTTTTGGGAAGCTTTTGTGAATATAAATTTAAAATCTAAGTTTCTTATAAAATATTTGGCAGTCTTTTGAAATTCTAAATTCTAAATCAAGGTATGTTTGGTTTGTATATTTTTTTGACACAATTTCGAATTTATAAATTTAAAATCAACGAGTTTTTATTTTTAATTTTTAGAATTATTTGAAATTCAAAATTTTGAATTGAAGTTTGCTTAAGTATTAGATATTTGGCACTCTTTTTACATTATAAATTTTAAATCAAAACTTGTTTGATTTTCATTAAATCTTTGGTATTCTCTTGACATTAGAAATTTTGAATCAAAGTTTGTGTATTTAATTATATTTTTGGCATAATTTTTAAATCTGAAATCATGTTTTAAATCAAAGTTTGTTTTTATCAAATTTATGGCATTTTTGAAATTACAAATATTAAATCAAAGATTGTTGTCATTTAATTGTTGACACACTTTCAAAATTTCATTAATTTTATACACTCTTTTGAAAATTGAAATAAAAATTTTGTTTACGTTTTTTTAAATAATTGGCATTTGTTTGAAATTATAAATTTTAAATCAAACTTTGTTTTCATTAAATTTTTGGCATTTTTTATCAAATTATAATTTTTTAAAAATTGTGCTTGCTTTTTATTTAATTTATGATACTTTTTGAAGGTATAAATGTTAAACAAAAAATGATTGTTTATTCTTAAATTTTTTACATTCTTGTGAAATTATAAAAAATAAATAAAAATTTGTTTTATTAAATGTTTGACACTTTTTAAAATTATAACTCTTAAGACAATGTTTGATTTTTAGTAAAATTCTGGCACTCTTTTGAAATTTAAAAAATAAATCAATGTTATTAGTGTTTTTATTAAATTTTTGTGAATCTGTTGAAATTATAAATTTCAAATCAATATATATTTATTAAATGTTCGTCACTCTTTTGAAATTATAAATTTTATAACAATTTTTTTTCTTACATTTTTGGCATTATTTCAAAATTATGAATTAAAAACCATTGTTTTTATTAAATTGTTGGCATTCTTTTGAAATTGGAAGTATTAATTGAAATATTGTTTTTACTAATTTTTGTACTTTTTTGAAATGATAGTTTTTAAATCCAAGTTTGTATTAATATTATATTTTTGACTCTATTTTGAAATTATAAATTTTAAGTAAAATTTATTTTTTATTACATTTTGCACTCTTAAGAAATTATAAATATTAAATCAAAGTTTGTTTTATTTTTATTTAACTTTTACCTTCTTTTTAACTTAAATTAATGTTTGTCTTTGATTAAATTTTGGTACTCTATAAAAGTTTTAGTACAAATTTGTTTTTTAATTAACTTTTCAGCACTAGCCTGAGAATATGAATTTTAAATCAACGTTTGGTTTTTATTAAATTTTTAAATCATAAATTTTAATACTACTGAGATGAGTTACTATTTACATTATTTACGTTGTTCGGGTAGTTGCCATATCCAGCGCCTGTATCCATTGGTTGGTTAATTCCAGTGACTTGACACAAAGAGTTCTGAGTTCAATAACAGGCTACAGCTGTGGTGAACAAATAACTTAAAGATTTAAATGAAAAGCAGATAACTACATGGTTACCGGAAGTGTTATCTTATATTGAATGAAAATGATACACCTCATTGATCGAAATAAAAGTTTCGGTTCGAAATTCAAGGCACCTGAAAAAGGCCAGAGTATACAACAGACAAAACGGCGTAAACCTGGTAATAAAGATAAGGACAAGAGTTTGAAAAATGTAAATAATATATAAATCTTTGTTTCAAATTCGTTTGTTATTAATTTTTCCCACTCTTTTCATATTATAAATGTCAAATCAAATTTTGCTTGATTTTTATTACATTTTTTGCACTTTTTTAAGATTATAATTTTAATCAAAGGTTCTTTTTATTCCATGTTGACTTTCTTTTAAAATTATAAATTTACATCAAATTTTGTTCTTTTTATTAATTTTTGGCACTCTTTTGAAATTATAAATTTCTTGTACTCTTTTGAAATTTAATACGTTAAATTTTTTTTTACAATAGATTTCTGGCACTCTTCGAAATGATATATTTTAAATCAAATTTGTTTTCTAATTAAATTTTGGAGTAAATGTAAAAGTATGAATTTTAGTAAAATGTATGGCAGTATCGAAGTTTAGTTTTTATAAAATTTAAGCTAGTTTTTAATTTCTTATTTTAAATCAAATTTTGTTTTTGTAACTAATTTTGACAGTATTTTGATTTCATGAATTTTAAATCAAAGTTTGTTATTTTTTATAAAATTTTGGAACTATATTGAAATTAAAACAATTGAATACAAGTGTGCTTTTTATTAGATTTTCTGCACTCTTTTGAAATTAGCAATTTAAAATCAGTTAGATTTTATTAAATTGTTGACACTCTTTTATAATTAGAAATATTAAACAAAATATTGCTTTTTCTTTTGAAATTATAAACTTATCAATAAATCAATGATTTTTATTAATTGTTTGGCACTCTTTTCAAATTATAAATTTTAAATCAAATTTTGTCACTAAATTTTGACATTCTTTTGAAATTATAAATCAAATTTTGTTTTCATTAAATTTTTAGCACTCTTTTGAAATAATGAATTTTAAAAGAATATTTGTTATTTTCATTTAATAACTGACACTCTTTTGAAATTATAAATTTTAAATCAAAGTTTGTTTTTTAATTAAATTTTTGGCATTCACCTGAAAGTAATAAATTTTTAGTCAAAGTTTAGTTTTTATTAGTTTTTTTCCTCTCTTTTGAAATTAGAAATTTTAAATCATAATTTGTTTATCTTGCCTCGCAACATCACCAAACACCAGAATAAAAAACTACCAAAAATAAAGACGGTATTCGCATTTCATAATCATGGATGATATTCGCGGCAATTACAAATATTTTTTACCATTAAGAAAAAAACTATATCTCTTTATAACTTGTTTATCGAGGTAAGAGCGAATGTGAACCAACATTGAAATAACGTATTCGAGTCACTCACATTTGAAACGATCGTAAATTTCAACTCAAACAGGGTGCAATATGTGAGGCCTTTGCTCTGGGAGAATTTGGTTGTAATTTTAGTGAACATAAATTCTTTTTATATTGGTGTGAATTAATATTTTGGAGTGAATTCGCAGAAAATATCCGAAGTAAATAATGCTAAAGTTTTGTAATTGGTATAATGAAATTTCATGACTGTCCACTTGTTTACGAAATCCAGGTGCAACTTTAGAAGTCTCGTTTTTGAAAGCCAGATATCGTATCACAGGATGTTCATATTTTGTAGCCCTGTGCTAGATTAAGATAATATAAATAGCAATATAATTACGCATTCTTCACCCAGCATACAGTGTGACATAGTTTTGGTAATTTTTAAAATTAAGTTATCGCTTTCAATTCTAAAAGTTATATAAAGCTTTGTCAATTCATTGTGCTTTTGTCTTTAATTCTTCTCATGTTTTATCTATCATATTTGCTTTTCTTCATTTTCTTTTTTATTATACTCAAATTTTATTTTTCAGATTTTATTTTTCATTATATCGCTAATAAGTTCTCATATGTTCACATAAAACAATACTGATATGTCTGTATTTGAACGGCCTTAAGAAGTCTTATTGTTACATTGTCTTGTATTGTATAATAGTATGTGCGTGTAGTGTAACAGTCGTCGGTGCTGAAAGTGGAACCAGCTGGCCAAGTTCAAGATCCCGCCGATTTTATTACGTTCACTTTCGCAAAAATACTCTTGTGAAATGTATGAATTTATTTCTTCTCTCTCCCCAGCTATAGTTTAAATATTACGCTAGAATAAGCTATCTAGCATTGGATAGCAACCAGACTAGGGGAAAGACAACTATGAATTCAAAACTGGTTGGTTGTGAACTGAAAACCTACTTGATACAGCCTAACGGGGTGACTGTATGGCCTTATACTCCACTGGAGAGTCTAACTGCACGAAAGTTGAGGAAGGCGTATACGAATAATCTTTACCGTAGATGACTAATCGCAACGTCAATACCTAACAGGATATAATCATTAATAATAGCAGAAATAACAGAATAAACAGAGAAATGAGAAAGTAATTATATAAACAGAAACATTAAGAAATCACAGAATAATTAAGAGCTTTTTTGTTTAGGAATTAGACTTTTCGAACCAACTGAAAATTGAAGATTTCGCTTGGATGTTACTTGATCTATAATTGATTTGAAAAAATAATCAATGGGCAAACAATAGAAATGTCGAGTTATCCTCGATTTTGATTATGGCTAAATGTATATAATGTCAATATATGTAAAGTTACTACGTCAAAGTTAAATGAAACCGCTTCTTCTACGCTAACAGTTTCTTTTCTCATACTTCCCGTTTGTGGAACTCCCTACCGCATACATGCTTTACTAATAGCTACACTCTCCAATAGTTTAAATGCAAGGTCAATTGCAATCTTCGATTTCTTTGATTCCCATCCTTCTCTTATAATTTCTTCTATATCCTTGTACCTTGTTTTTTTCTCTCACTGTAATCCCCTTCAGACCAGTGGTGGTCCTGCTCTACTTGGGGTGAAAAGATTATAAAAATAATCAAAACGGTTAAATAGAAAAGTGTTTCACAATATTTCTACTTGTTGAATCAAATCATATGTTCTCTTAAATGTAAACAACATCGACCTCTGAATGGTATAAACATACGGGCATAAACTCATATATATATATATATATATACTTTTTTTTTAATCATTTCACTCCGAGCAAGGCAGAAATACCACTGATGAACGGGGGGCTACATAACTGTAAAAAGATTCATAAGAAAAGAGTGAGGAGTACAAACTAGTTAGAAAAGAGCAATAGAAAGCTGAGAATGCAGGTGCGATGACAGATACATAGCTGGAGCGAAAGGGAGGGATATACAGGGGTGGAGAGAGAGCTAGAGTCCAGTGGTTAGTAGATGAGTATTGACATTGCATTTAAATTTCTGGAGGTTGTAGCCGTCAGGAAAGCAAGAATATTAGAGCGAGTTCCACAGGCGGGAAGTGCGAGAGAAGAAGCTGCAGGAGTAGAATTGTCGTCTGCATTTGGCTAACCTGATTGTGAATACACAGTTGCCAGTCTGGTTGCACGAGTAAACATCTGTTGAGGAGGCACCAATGACTTAAGTGAAGTGGCTGCAGTCGAGCCGCCAGATCAGTACCTATCACATTACAGACTCTCCTTTGGAGCCTGTCAAGAACACTGAGGAGAACGGCAGGGGCGCCTGACCATAAATGGCAGTAGTACTCCATGCACGGACGGATGGTTGACTTGTATATATGCAGGATGGATTCAGGCGGAAAAAACATCCTGGATCGGCATAGTGACCCAACCTTCATAGTAGTTTGATTTAGCTATGGATTCAATATAGTGGTTCCATTTGAGATCTGAGGAGAGGGTAAGGCCGAGGAGGCGTAGTGTGTTGCTCTCAGGGAGAATCGCTTGGTGCATGCTTATGGGAGGCAGGAGAGGTTGCCTGTATGGTTGACAGACAACAGCTTGGTCTTAGACGCATTGAAGTTGACAAGCCACTTCTTGCCCCAATTCACCACAGTGTAGACCCCGTTCAAGATCAGCAGCAAGATTATGTCTGTCCGCCACGACAGGATTCTTACTGGTCCGGGAGTATATTGTGGTGTCGTCTGCGTAGATGCCTACTTTGGAACTGATCTCATCTTGGAGGTCGTTGATGAAAATAAGGAAGAGCGTCGGGCCCAGGATATAGCCCTGTGGAACACCAGCATTCGTGCTGTAGGATGAAGAGGCATGCCCATTCAAAACGACCTTCATTTTGCGGTTATTTAAAAAAGATTGGATAAGGTCAAGCAGGCGTCCGGTAATGCCGTAACCCCGTAGCTTGCAAAGGAGGCCAGAGTGCCAAACCCTGTCAAAAGCCTTGGAGATGTCCAGAGAAACCGCGCGAGCTTCGTCAGACTCATCAAGGGCCTAGAGCATGTACTCCGTTACGGTTGTTAGCAAGTCGGTCGTGGACCTGGCAAAGTGGAAGCCATATTGCCTGTCAGAGAAGAGTTTGTGGGCAGTAATATATATATATATATATATATATATATATATATATATATATATATATACCTACGGTATGTAATGATGTCTGTCCCCTCTATGAACAAGGATGAACACTGGTAAGTTTATTCAATACTATGTTCTTTATGGCTAATTAATGCCTTTATATCATTACTGTGTATTCTATGCAGTTGATATCAGTTGTTCAGGCAAGATAACGACTGGCATAATTGACTGGCTTACATGTGTGCTCGGATGTGCGTTGTGGCGCAGTGGATATCGGCTCGGAACGAGAAATCGGGGAATCGAATTCCAGTTGAATTCCTTGCATTCACTTACGCGCAAATACCCTTGGGAAAGGTATTAATCCGTCTCTTCCCTCCAGTTATGGGTTAAATAATAGGACAGATTGGGTTCTATAGCCTTGGTCGGCAACCAGTCTACCGCAGAAAGCAATGGCAACCTACTGCGGGATAATCTTCTGCCCAGTCAGTCATGTCTCTTACGAGACATGATCGCCCAAGCGTGTATCGCGCATGGCACTTAACTGACTGACATGTGTGCTCATGATTCCTGGAGAATGTAGTTAGAACTGATTGTTGTTAGCTTGCACTCTCATATGTTTTAAGACCACTTCAAGATTTACAGATCTTAGAACAAATTTGAGAAGTAGATGTCGTGACAATATTTTTATAAGAATAACATTTTTGTCATAATGTATGCGATGGCATATGCATTGTGTGTTCCAAATTAGAAAGACATTACAGAGACGAACATATAATTATAAATACACGCATTATAAACAACACGTTTCGCTGAAAGCGTCTGTTCCCTCTGACTTCTTCAAGTTAGAATAAAATTTATGAATGAATTTAGACATTTTCTACTTTGTCTCAATATTTCACATTATAATATATATATATTATAAAAAGTGTTAGTATATAATATATATAAACTATCCATCTCTGATAGTAGTCAAATTCCCCCATCAATATAGCAATACTTTAAACAGTAATTATATATTTTCTTAATTATTTTCATTTTAATTTATGTTTTTGTCTTTTTCTATTTTCTTCATTTGTCTTTCTTTTCGATCCCAATATTGACATGATCTATTTTATTCCTCTATTATTTCTTATTATCTATATTTCTTTAATCTTTCTTTCTTCTTTTTCCCTTCTTTTTTTCGTTTATATTATTATATTATTACTTTCCATTTTTTAAAATTTTTCTTTCAGTGTTATTTTATTCAATTTTCTCTTCGTATTTCCTTCTCACCAAATTTTTAATTTTTTTTCTTTTCGATCTATCTTTTAAGTATTTCTCTCTCCTTTCTTACATTCTGATTTTTACCGAATTGTTTTTTTTTCTTCTTTGTTTTCAATGTTTCCTCCTGGTTTTCATTTCGGTTTTTCATTCCATTTTCTCATGCAAATTATTTATCTTTCCTCTTTATTTTTCTATCATTCCTCACATCTCCTTCACTCTGTAATTCATTTTTTCTTTCCTCCACCATTTTCCAAAAATGTTTCATTTAATTCCTTCTGTACACTTTTTCGGATCTTTATTCTCTTCTATCGTTAATTTACATTTCTTTAATCTTTAGAATTTCATTTCGTTCTCATGTTTCAACTTTTCTCCTCTGTCCCTCTTTCAGTCTCTTAATAATTTATTCTACCTCTCACTTCATGTCTCTTTAAGCTTTCCTTTAGCTTGTCTTACTCGTCTCTAACCTAAACCGATATGTTTACACGATTCAAATTAATCCCACCTTATCAGACTTTGATTTCTAATTGTACGTCTTTTAACGTCTCGCATTTCTTTCCTTTTCTTACCTCCCTTGAGACGTTTACTCTTCTCTTTTACTTCCAACCTACTTTTGCATAAAAAAATAACTAGTTAGTATTTTCCAATGATTCTCAAAAAACGGATGCGAAGGAAGGACTCCTTTTACTCTCGCTACCACCACAAAACATCACGAGCAAACATAACAGCGACTCTCAGGTCACACACAAAAGTATTCTTGGATTATACGTCATGAACAGTTAATGACGTCATTAATAGTAGCGGGAATCATTATAGTCTTGTTTGCAGTCGCGGTACTACCTGTAATTTCAAACGAATTATTAGCTACACTGGTGTTATAAACGATGGCAATGGTAGTTTTAGTGGATGAATGGCAAATTTTGTAGCATGCTTATATATTTGGTGCTTAGTGGTAGCAGTAGTTGTTTGAACTGATGGAATTCTAAGCAATTAGTGTCTAAGAGAAATATGGTCGCAAAACCTACCTTCCTCTATTAGTCATAATCAATATAAATCTTTTCAGATTTCTAAACGCAGTTTAATCATAAGGACAACACACACACACACACACACACACAAACACACACACACACACACACACACACACACACATATATATATATTTGTATATATAGAAATGTATATATATATATTATTGTTCGAAACGTTATGAAGAAATAATAGAGGATTAAAAATGAAATCAATAATTAATTTCTCTTATGCACAGGGACACGCACACACATGCACACACACACATATATATATGAAATAATGGCTGGCCACTCGTATTAAAAGATACCCATCTACCGGGGCGGTTAGCTGATCCTCATCATAGACGTCTGCTCAGGCACACTTGTGTTGGTTCAACATACAGAACCCAGTGGTTTATCTAGCATGAACAACATTCTTAACACGGCCAGGACGATGATCCGTGGCTTCTAGCTAGCTTAACAATCGACGTCTCCTCAAAGAGAGCTCTCTACACAATTTTACTCGCAAGGCTTGGGTCAACGCGTGGTATCGTTTTCAGGCACTTTCCAAAGGTTCTGCGCGCTTGAATCGCCTCTTCTAGACAAATCGACCATAGTGAGATGCAAACCCTGGCTTCATGGTCAGAAAGCTTTAAACTGTTCTGCTTTATAATGTGGACTTGAATGAACACACACACACACACACACACATGTGTGTGTGTGTGTGTGTGTGTGTGTGTGTGTGTGTGTGTGATTGAGGAAGTGTGCTAAATGTCAAACATAGAGATTTTGTAGACCAAGGCAGTGTGGCCATGAGAATTGTGACTGTCGGTTTCAAGTCAAGCATGAGATTGAGTCATTAACTATACAGTATTTATTCCTAGATAATCTACCTGCATGTATGTATGTATGTATGTATGTATGTATGTATGTGTTTTATATAACTATAATCGTTATATTTAAGAGGTATACATGTTTAAGCAGACATTATCTATCATTAAAAAAGAAAACTAATGCCAATATATGTAGACAATGAGAAGTAGAATTTACAGAATACATACACGCAAACACACAAACAGAAACACACACACACACACACACACACACACACACACACACACACACACACATATATATATATATATATATATATATTCTATACTACACGGCGGTTAAATAATCGTCTAGCTAATGAAGAATGACTTCAACGCTGAACAGGTCCTTTACACAAATGACTTTTTAACAGACTCAGCACTTTCAAATTCTTTACTATATGAGAGCACTTTAATAATGTCCCAGCTACTGAGGGAAACGTTTTTTTACGTATGTCAACTATTAAGTAGGTGAGTAGTGTCTAGGAAGAGACTCAGATAGATAGATAGATAGATAGATAGATAGATAGATAGATAGATAGATAGATAGATGTATTTCAACTATCAATTAAGCAAATCCTCTCTAGGAAGAGATTCAGATAGATAGATAGATAGATAGATAGATAGATAGATAGATAGATAGATAGATAGATATCAAAATCAGCTATTTGAAGATTGTGTTGCGGCATTATTTCATAAAATAATAATGATGAAACTCTCAGCTTGAAAATGTTCATAGACAAATAAACATATCCCAAAGATCGACCGATTAATAAAAAGACAAACATCACGTAAGGTAACTGATTATAAAATTTTCATGCAGAAAAACGGTGACCTTTTAAAATGAAAACGACCTTTGGAAATCAGTTGCATTAATTTTTTATAATTACAAACAGCCCTGTGCGTCATACTGACCTTCTTTTGAAAACGCGGGAAAATGAAGACTCGAGCCGAAAAATTGTAGTAAAATATCACGCAATATTTTTGTATTATTTCTTTTTATCGTCATTTTTATGCTATTTTTTTTCAAATGTAAGACTGACTGATCAGTATAAAGCATCGAATTAAAGCCAGGAACAACCAAAGTAATAACAATGAGGAGTAGCGAAACATTCTCGGCTCAACTCATCCCAAAATCTGACCAAATGACCAAACATCAGAATACTTGTTGCCGAGCAGATTTTCAGCAGCTAATAAATGTTAAATATAGGTTTTTAAAATATTATATCTGAATTTACATCACTTAGCGAAAAGGAAATCAATTTGTTGTGCGAATTTCACTCATTTCGGTCTTAAATGAAATCTGGACGAATACAACGGAAAGGCGCACAAGAGATAGTTGCACCCTTGGTCGAAAGTTATGCTCAAGTAAAAAAAAAAAAAAAAAAACAAGATTTAAATACGGATTTTCAAAACAGTTATATTCTCCCGTGCTAGAGGACTGGGACAAAACAAGCGTTTTACGCTTTCCCTAATTAGCTAAATATGCATAAACTTTTCATACATAATTTTTTTATAATCGTTTCACCCCATGCATGGCGGTACCGCCACTGGTGCGCAGGGGGCTACATGAGAGAATAGTGAAATTTTAAGCTGGAGGAGAGCAAAGAGACGAACCAGTTACAGGGGGTGTTAGAGAAAGGGCAAGAGAAGTAAGGGAATGCCAGTGTGAAGACAGTTGCGAGGGTAGAGTGAGAAAGGAAAAGAACAAGATACACGAGGTGATGGGGAAAGGGCGAGTCAAGTGAACAAGAGATGGGAATTGATGTTGCATTTAAATTCTTGGAAATTGTAACCGTCAGGGAAGCAAGTATACGAAAGGGAGTTCCACAGGCGGAAAGTGCGAGAAAAGAAGCTACTGAAGTAGTAGTGAAGGCTGCATTTCGTTGATTTTACTGTAAAAGGGTGAGGCCTTGTTGCCACTCTGGTTGCTCGAGTAAATTCTTATAGAAGGGCATCAGGGACCTAAGCTCGTCAGTGCAGAATCCATGAAAATATTTGTAGAACAGACAGAGGGAAGCCACACCCCGCTGGTGAGAAGGTGGCTGAAATCGAGCTGCTAGGTCGGGACCGATCACGTTACAGGTTCTCTTTTGGGGCCTGTCAAAAATCCTGAGATGAATAGCAGGGGCGCCCGACCAGATATGACAACAGTAATGAAGAGGAAGATGAAGAGGTATATAAATAGGGAAACTATTTGTTCCTATTTTGGTATTGTCTAAATTTGTTTATCTGTTGTAATTGTTTTCTTACCTCAGAATGAATATTTTTCTTACCGCAAAATGGAAAACAATATTTAAACTCTACGATAGTGCTTTATGCTGTTCGGTCGGAAATCTCAGTAATTGATGTGTTATCATTATGGAAAGGTATTGAATAATGCCACTTTTCCGTTATCAGACTTTGAGATATGTGAAACACCTTCACCATTTAGTTTCACCAGGAATACAAACAAATGACCTCAAAAAAAACAAAAAAACATCCATTACAATTAATAGTAGAAAAGGAAACTGGAGATAAAAGGATATTGGTAGATGTACTAATAAATCCAAAGAGGATGTGATCAAAAGATTTCTATATCAGAAACTAACATTCATCAGTCAATAAGTGAATTTCGATTTTCGTCATACATAAGGCCTGAAGAAAAGGATGGTTAAAATGGGTTACCATAAGCCAAAGGGTCATAAAATGAATTACCATAAGCCAAAGGGTGATAAAATGGTTTACCACAAGCCAAAGGGTCATAAAATGGGTTACCACAAGCCAAAGGGTGATAAAATGGGTTACCACAAGCCAAAGGGTCATAAAATGAATTACCATAAGCCAAAAGGTGATAAAATGGGTTACCACAAGCCAAAGGGTCATAAAATGAATTACCATAAGCCAAAAGGTGATAAAATGGGTTACCACAAGCCAAAGGGTCATAAAATGAATTACCATAAGCCAAAAGGTGATAAAATGGGTTACCACAAGCCAAAGGGTCATAAAATGGGTTACCATAAGCCAAAGTTATATGGTAACCCAGATACACACCAACAAGAGAAGATTTTTCCGAGTAACATCTACCAACAACAGAGATATAAGGGTGGACGTTAACAGTTAAAACTGGTGTGGTCTGAGACAGAAGCATATCGGAAAGGAATAAAAAGATCTTCAGACATATAACCTTGTGACAGTATTCAAAAAGTAGTTGTAATCTTCAGATATACATCCTGCAGATATAAATATTTCTAAGAACGTTGCTCTAAGAACGTCCCATGCAGTTGTAGCAGGAAATATAAAAGTAGAGAGACATCGGAAAGTCGTAGTTTATAGAGAATTTATGAAGCCATGAATGACTAATCAGGTGCAGACGGGATAAAGGAGCCACCAAGCTTTGTAGATCAGACTAATGAGAAACATTGTAGAAGGTGGCGGTTGAAACTTCTTCAATAGGCAGAGCGTAAAAATGAATATGAATTCAACGATAGAAACATTTAACTACAACAAAAAGATAAAAAGAATTTCAGATACTTCACTATATAATAATGAAAATTATGCATCTGTGATATTTAAACAGAAATCATTTTGATCTAATTTTAAATGCAGTGTGAAGAGCGAACAATTCACTTTGAAGTAAAACATGGTAATTTCAGTCTGTGTTTCCATTGTTTAAATACTAATATTCAGAAAACGCGCTGTAGTTGGGAAACCACAAATGAACTGTTGAAACTGTTATTCAACCTAAATAATAATAGTTAGGAAAGCTTATTTTTTCCAGTATGGTATGACATTGGAAGTATAGCAATTCAACAACTGTTTTGGTGATAGAGCAGAGAACAAAACATGAAGGTGGGCTGAAATCTTCATAGGCTGCCTATGAAAGAAAGGAATAATGCTGAAGATGTGAAATCAAGCATGCATTAATTTCTACAGCACTGTTTTCTTTCAGTTAGACTGGCATCTGACTGCTCAAAGAAGTTGGTTCATCATACTGGTAAAAGTCACCAACAGTAGAGATGACGTCATCATCACTGTGGTACTGGTCTCTAGTCGAGCTAGATAATCAAACCATTAGAATAGGGAATGTGATCAACTTGTTCAAAGCTGCAATCACGAACAACAACCATTGAAAGTAAGGCCTTCTATGCTGGAGCATTGTCCGGGTGAAGAAAAAAGGCAATCCGTCGGATTTCCTGAGAACTTGATCTTGACAGTTTTGTTTCAGCAAGCAGGCATAATACTGTCCATTGGTGGTGTGACCCTTTTGAAGAGAGCCAACAAACACAATGCCTTTTACATCTCCAAAAACTGAGGTCATCACCTACCATATAAATGAAACGACCATGACCATCTTTTGTGCTTGTGTGGAGGGGTGTTTCTACTGCATATAGTCTCTTTGATTCTTGCTCAAGGTGATGAAATAAGTACTCGTCCTGGAAAAAGAAAACCTACAAGGAACCTTGTTGGATCTGCCTCAAACAATGTCAGATTCTCTCTCAAAGTGATCAGCTTGATTCGCTTTTGACTAGGTATAAAAAAACGTGACACTCACTAATAACATTTGCTATTTGATTTATAGTCAATCGCCTGTCATCTACCACCATATTGTAAACACAATCAATATTTTGCTTAGCGGTGGCAGTTGCAGGACGTCCAGATCTTGGGTCATCCTGGAAACGTTCCCTTCCCCTCCTAAATTTAGCCACCCACTTTTGCACTGTTGTTAAAGGTAAAGCGTTATACCCAAATGCCTAATGTAGCAGCCATAACAGCATATATATCCCTGCAGACAATATGCACTGTTTAAAATAAAAGAAAAATGGGTTTGGCTATTTCAAATACGAGCAAGTACTAATAATGTTCAATATGACGTAGTAAATTCGTTAAGAAGATTGTGCTGCGCCAGTCATCCAAGTAAGTCAAACCATTTTGCTTTAATAATGTGAACTTGAACTATTCACTTGAACTGACACCAGTGGCCATTAATCAACAACCTTAGATACCCAAAAGAAATTTTAAATGGATAGTACGCTAGGTATCTAACATCAGATATTTAGCCGACCATAAATGGAAGACAACTTAAAGTAATGGTTCGTGTAATGCGCTAAGTTTTAATATTTTTTTGTCTTTTTATGTATTGTTTATTGCAGTTTCCAATCTGACATAGGAAATGAAAAATCAAGCCTTACTCTTGTCATTATACGAACGAATTCCTTGAAAGTGGATATAAATAATGAGAAATGTCTCTC
Source organism: Ascarosepion bandense (assembly GCA_037127315.1). Lineage (NCBI taxonomy): Eukaryota > Metazoa > Mollusca > Cephalopoda > Sepiida > Sepiidae > Ascarosepion > Ascarosepion bandense. The sequence continues at coordinate 1,612,573 of JBBBDQ010000154.1, forward strand.
GCCGACTACACGTGTGTATCCATGGTAATACAGAAGAAAATTCATATAATCTATGATGGCCTTGGTGATCGTGAGCAAATAGAACATTTTTCCTGCATGGTTACAGAAATCAATGCAACCGCTAATGACAAGATACTAAACTCAGTGTTGATCAAGCACTGTTATGAGAAGTTGGACATATGAGACTATGGCACACGTAACTCAAGAGAGGCTAGCCAAGTACTTTCAGGATTAGGTCATCTCCCATATATAGACTCATAATCTTCTTCATTGAAATTTCTTGGACTACTACTCCAGGAGATTAGTCGGGAAAGAAAGTGACCCAACTATACCAAGGACCTATTTGTCATTATGAACTTGAAGACCAACATGACTGAGAACCACTTGATCCAGGTTGATGATGATTTTATTCAATAAGTTTTCACTTTTTTTTAAATTGAATATTTTTACATTATTTTTTCGCATAAGGATATTTCCATCGAATATTGGCTTTATCGTATTATAATTTGGACGTAATAACCACTGTATATGATTGCATGATTTAGAGACTCATTGACAACTGACTATATTAAAATATGAACAAATTGACTAGGATTGTCAAGTTTCGAAATGCCTATCCTTGAACGAAGAAGCTCACGCCAATGCCAGTTTAGTTTGTTCAAGAAGGAATGTCTTAGAAGAATGAGTCATGGCTCTTACATCACACGACCTGTACATATCCGTGCACTTCGGGAATATCAAGGAGACTGGCCACGGTTGGTCTTGTTTTAAAAATCGGTTTCCTTATTCAGCAATGTCTAAGACAGAGGTTTAAATTTTCATATTCTTTTCTAACATTAACACAAGGCTGACAAGCTTTTCGATAGTAGGTGGAGTTTTTAGAGGGTATGTAGATAATAACAAAGAAAAATAAAGAAGACAAGACAAAGGGAGATGTTTTCAAAGAAAAAGAGATGAAGAAAAAGAGAATGACAGAAATACAAAGTGAATAACGAGACACAAGAAAGACGGGGTACGAATTTGAATGAGAAGAAAAGACAAAGAGGAATCTAGAATGCAAAGAGAAGAAAGCAAAAAATTAGAGTAAGCAGAGAAGAAAATAAGAGGTTAAAAGAGAGAAGGTGGATAGAATCAGGAATTTAAAAATAGAATAAGAGAGAGAGAGTGAGTAAAATTTGAAAAAGAAAGAAAAAGAAATAGTAAAAAAGAAATAAGTCGAAAATGAGAATGCAAAATAGAAGAAGAATAAAAGAGAAAGAAAATGAGGTAATAAAATGTAAAAAATATGTAAAAAGAATGAAAAGGAAGAAAGATCTAGAAAGAGAATAAAAAGGAAAGCAAAAGATAAAAGATGAAGACAATAATGAAAGAGAAAATGGAAAGCAAAGAAGAAAAGAAAAAGAACAGCGTGGGAATAACAAAATAGAGAAAAATGTCTGAGGAACAAAAGAAGAATAACATTTGAAGGAGACGCTGGGGGAGTAATTAGAGTTAAGATAGAGAGAGAGAGAGAGAGAGAGAGAGAGAGAGAGGGAGGGAAAGAGAAGGCTAAACGTAAAATATAGAAGGAAAAAAGAAAGAAAAGTAGCAGCAAGGAACAAATTAAAAATGAGGAAAACAAAGAAAAAAACAAGCCGAAAGAGGAGTAGACGGAAGAGAAATCTGAGGAAAAAATAAATGATTGAAGTAAGAAATAATAAATCAGCAGGGAAAGTAAAAGAGAGTGACAAAACTGAAGAAGAATAAAGAAATGGCGTAAAGGGAAGAGAAAAAGAAGTAGGATTAAAATGAGAAGAATAAGAAGGAAGATATAAAGAATGAGAGAGAGAGAGAGAGAGAGAGAGAGAGAGAAAGAAAAATTTAAAAGAGGAAACAATTTAAAAAGAAATAAAAGGATGTGGAAAAAGAGAGAAAGCTACTAAAAGTGAGTAAAATAGATATCAGCAAAGAAAGATTTAAATATGGATTCTAGTTAGAAAGAGGAAGTTGAGAAAAATTTTAAAAACATTTTATAGTAAAGAAGAATTAAAAATGCAAAGAACGAATGAGTGAATGGTGAAGGCAAAGAAAAAAAGAACGAAAATTCAAATCCGCTCAATTGATATAAATAGCAGTAAACGTAGTTTCAATAGTGAGTTATCGATTAGGCAATCATGAAAAGTGACACTATTTGAGGTAATGGCCCCACCCCAGTTTCGTGTTGGTAACACTACTAGATAGCACTGTTATACTGGCAGTCAGAGAAATAAAATTTAATGTGCAGAGGGAGTTGTTATGATTGATTAGTGATTAGTGGTGGGAGAAATGATTTGAGGAGGCGATAGATGGGGACAAATGTGAGATGATCGAGAAGAGGAAATATTAAACAAAAATGTTTTGAATAGTAACGACATATATTTTTAATTGATGCAACGTTAGCAAATTTGCACATATGCTGAGAAACATCAATAAATCAGTAGCCTTATAATGAAAAAGTATTTATTTATACTGAATTTTTTTTACATAATCTCCTTCCTTGTAAAAGCACTTCATTTAATGGATATTCCCATATCGAATAATATACAGATAAATATTCAAATAAAACGATCAGTAGATTTTCTAGCTGTGGAGGTATTGATTTACACTCGTATATAGAATGTAATATCAATATATCTATATAGGTACATATAATGTAGGCTAGTGTTGAAGAAAGTAATGCGGTACACGCATACACACAGGGATATTATTTAAAATTTTCTAGATTTATTGGTACCCATTATCGGAGATGGAACCTTTGTAAAAATAGATATCGTGGACAGAGAATTGACGGCTGACGCGATCTTTAGACTAAGTCTTTTTCAGAAAACCGCTCTCTCTTCCACATCTTTCTCTTACTCTATCTCAGTCTCTGTCTCCCTTTCTATCTCTCTCTCTCTCTCTCTCTCTCTATATATATATATATATATATATATATATATATATATATATATATATCAACAAGTATTATGTTGAATCGACACGTTCTGCATTTTGAGGATGTTTTAGTCATTTCATCACAAACAAGTCGATAACGTTATTATGACGCAATATGTTACTGACTTTTAGAGCATACGTGAAAAGAAAAACATTATTAACAAGAGGGAACAATAAAAAGACAAAAATTAAGAAGAGTGGAGATAAAGTTTGCTATTGCTCTTAAATTTTGGAAGATAAAAGTTGACTGGAAAGCAAGAAGCCGGAAGAGAGTTCGACCAGCGTGAAATTGGATAAAAAACTGTTAGTATAAACTTAAAGTTACATCTAGTGCTGCGGTTAAATTCATAAAACCTTGGTACTACAGAATAAAGTTCATCAGAACAATTACCATGAAAGAGGGAGTCCGCATTACGGCAGTAGGAAAAGTAATTGAAGCTCATATACCAAGTGAGGATCAACGACATTGCAAATTCATTTTTGGATTTTATCTAGAATTTGTAAATATATATCAGGAGCACCAAACCAGATGGAGCAGCAATACTCAAAGAAGTGACAAATGTTAGACTTGTAAATGTGTAAGGTAGATTCTTGTGAGAAAAATTGTCTAGCACGGCACAGGGAACAAACTTTTTATTTCTTTGCACTTGTCTGGTTTTTTTGTATAAGTTGAAGAGACAAGAAGAGTGAACAGAAGGACAATACAGGACAAAAGTAGTTAGAAGGAGTAACAGGAATAACAAAGGGGTACGACCGCTTCGGTTTCAGGATGGTGTAGTTATAAATTAGCCTGGAACTATATAAGTAGTAAGGAGATGACAGAGCGGGCAGCAATATAAGGCGTTACACTTCACAAGGAAAGCTACGTTACAAATAGTGCTACACGCAAATATACGTCATGACTATGGATACACACAGAGGTATTCGAAACACAACACAACCCATATCTGGTGAGAGAAGAGAAGGATTCATACCTTTCACAAGGGTATTTTGCGTAAGTGAATGCTACGAATTCAACTGGAATCGAACTCGGCTATCCGATATCCATTACACCACAACGCACATCCTTAGAATACTGCACTTTAATAGCACCTATTAATAGCACCCTAGACTCGTTGACTTTTCAGTGTCCTTCACTAATGTTTACATTAAAAAACTAACGATAGAGTAATATAAAACATATAAAAGCATATTTCTCTCCTACCTTCTAATATTAAACCACTAACTGTAAATAAACTTATTTCCTGGACAACAAGAGTGCCTTTTTTATGAATGCAATGGTGTCGAAACGGTACCCGCTATGTCGACGCTTTCGGGCCGCTGTTACTGGTCGTGATGGTCTCGTCATAAAAGTTGGTCTTCTAGACGTCTATTACAAGAACGGACCACTGCCCACGTTGTGATTTGATCTCAGAAAGATCTCAGAAAGTCGCGTTGTGCAAATCCAGTAGCCGTCTTTTCACCAAAACTAGACCGAACACTTGTGTACACTTGTGGTTGAAATTAAACACGGCACAAAAAAAAAATAAATAAATAAAGGAATAAGGTCGAAGACGCCAGCATAATTGGAATGCCAGTTTATAAACTGGCATTCCGACAACTGTATTATCATTCTTCGGAGAGAGAGAAAGTTCGTTTTCAAAATCTCAGAACTTCCAATCTTCAAAAATAAAAATGTCTTTTCTAAGATTCGTTAAAGTAACAGAGCTTTTCAAATTTTCATTAAAGTCTTTTCACGTATTCTCTAAAATCGGAGCTTTCCATTCTCCATGAAACGTTAAAAATAACAAAGTTCTTTCGTGTTCTTATCAGAGCTTAACGGAATTTACCGAATCAGAGGCGGGTATTGGCGGCGACGTGACAGCGGCGGTGTTGGCGTTGGTTTATCCTTGTCGCCTGGAATCTCTCTCCCAACTCAACTGATTTTTCTCGCTGAGTCTCTATTTTTATAAACATCTACAATCCTCTCGGAGGATCTAGCCGACTCAATGCTTTTGACCAATGAGATTGTTTTCCACCCACGCTATTTGCGGGGAGCAATGGCTCGACGAATGAAATATTGTTGATATTTCACAATAAATATTGTTGATATTTCTCAGATAACGCAATGTCTTTCTGTCTTCTTTCTTTCGATTACATCATCTTTAGATTTTTCAATTCCCAGGAACAACTGTTGAGGATTTAACGCGACCTGACCTCATCAAGTAAATCCCCACATTTTGTTATGACTGCGACCATTTTGTCAAATTTCCACCTGACCCAAAACAATCCGTTTCGTATGTGAAAAAGAGAGAAAACTATATTTCTTTCCCTCTTTTTCAAATCTTCAGCTAAGTTATCTATTCCCCGGATTTTACAAATACACGATAGTATTAAAAATAGTTTTTTACTCACATTCGCTCACATTGCGAATTACAATAAAGCATAACTAATAATGCCATTAATATTAATTTCTCTCCCTCCGTATTATTAAACCAAACAAAAATATATATATATCAGCTGGAGATAATGTCACAATGAAGGGAAAACTGGGAAAAAATATTTAAAAAGTTAAGAATACTTCGAGCAAATCTCTACTCAACACATTATTTATGACCTTAACATTAACAATATAACTTTTTTCTTGAAGTTTTGCCAACACATATTGTCATAATTTTACTAACTTACTGTGTAAAAATTCTCAAGCAAAATCTACTATCTTTTTAATTACAAATGTATATATATATATATATATATATATATATATATATATATATATCGGGTTTCAATCCTGGCTAGAAGCAGTTGGATGTTTAACTGATGAGTTGTGGTCCTATGGAATGAAGTTGAAGCAATAGATTAAGAACGCCACTGGAAACTACGTAAACTTAAAGAATCATCACATATGCTAGTTTACAAAAATCTTCTAAGCCGACCGAGCATAGAAATGAATACAACATGGGAATCAGTAATACAGAGTGCCAAAGAAAATCATTAGTGTCAAAAATTATAATATGAGCTCTGGTAAAAATTCTAGCGAAAACCATTAATATAAAAAATACTAGAGAAAACCACTAACATCAAAAAATTGCAATATGAACTCTGGTAAAAAAAGGGTATCAAGTGGATATAGACATTGGTTAGTTCTTATGACTTGTCCCAAAGCGTTGTAGTTCAATACCAGGCTACAGCAGTGGTGAACAAGTAATAAGGTTACTTACAGGGTTAAAGGGAGATAACTCATGACTACCAAAAAGAGGTTCTACGCAGATATACCCCAGAATGTAGTAAAAGGTTCTGTTCGAAATTCCTAGCAATGGCAACAAAGATGAGTACAATAGTTCGAATAATGTAAATACTGTAAATGCTACCTAATCTCTGGAGGTCCGTCCAGCTAAAGTGTCCGAGAAGAGAGACTTCCTTCCACACACCCAACCGCAAGCTCACAGACTTGTCAAGGTTGATCATGGCTTCTGTTACCGCCTAATATCTGCTGATTTCTTTATCGACTTCGTGAATTTCCGCACTGCCTTGTAGGAAAGGAGTCACGTCGTCGGAATATGCGAATTACCTGGTTGAGATGGTCGAACAAGGGAGGGTAATTTTAGGACCGCATTTGTCTTTAGCTTGCGAATAAAGGGCTTTAACACAAGAATGTACAAAATCGGCGAAAGCAGGCAACCCTGACGAAAGGATCTGGACACCTCTACCATCGCAACGAAGAACCGATACAAGAAATATATTCAGGATAGATAGTGCTGTCCGAAACCAGCCACCTCGGAAACAACCTGGTTAACCCTACCAGATGCGACGGACTGATCCAAATTGATCAGCGCAACTTCATTGTCGGTTTTTTATTAAGATCAAACGTACCATATGAAAACTGCACTGAAAAGTCTTACCCTTCACAGCACAAGTCCGTTCGTGGCAAATTACACTAGGCAGGATAGCATGCAAACGGTTTGCTAAGACCTTGGCCGAATTTTTTAACTATGTATTCAACATAGTTAAGGGCGGAAAATTACTAATCCCATACCCCAACGTCTTTATCTTTGTGAAGCAGCTCAATCACACCTCTGATGATGTGCTTGGGAAAACTCCCGTTTTTAATCAATTGGTTAAAGATCAGTGCCAGCAGAGAGACAATCACGTTCGACTACCTCAAATACACCTCACTGGGAAGAACATCTATACCCGGAGTCTTGTCTCGGCCGACAAGCTTCAGCGCATCCTAGATTTTTGTCTATATAATTATATCCTTACACCCAGCCGCTTCAGTTGCCCCGAGACGAGGAAAGTCGTCTTAATTGATGTCGAAATGAGTTGCGCTCAAAACAGGCTCCCTGGCAAAATGATCCTAAAAATAAGCCCGAAAAGCCTTGTATAATCTATCGTTTGTAGTAATAGTACGACCATCCGGCAATGTGATGCTAGCGATGTATAGGTTTACAATACTCCAATTTTCTTCAACTCGCAGTTCAGCGACCATATTTGTCGCCTCGAAAGACAGTCTTTTTAATCTACCTCTAACTACCAGAGCTTGATCCTTCTTGATAAGCAAGGTGGGTAACTCAGCCCTAGCTGGAGCTATTTCTCCACAATCTCCCGTTTTGATGTCCTCTTCTACTCTAGATTCTTCTACCATCTGCGCTGCTAATCTATCTTCCTTACTATAATCATCAGCAAACGACCATGTCTTTTCAGGCAAAGAAGCGGTACTTATCCCAAGGCGCTTCCTTATATACATGATAGACGGAACTACAGAGGAAGGCGGACTTCTTTACTCCCACGTCTGCCGGAAGGGAGGAGGTCTCATGACAACGATCGCCGGAACTATGGTGAAAGGAAAGGGACGTGAAGGGTATATATACCACAACACACATCCTTAGAATACTGCCCTCTAATATACCTATTAATAGCCCCTTAACCGTTGAATATTTAATGTCCACCAATTTACTGGTATATATATATATATATATATATATATATATATATATATATATATATATATAGGGTGTTCCAATAACTTGGACCGATTTTAAATGTAAATTAAGTTTAAGCGTCTAATCAGATATTTCAATTTCTTTCAGATTTAACAACTTATGTCTTTGGCAATGTTTTCTGTAGAAAGATTAACAATAAAACAACGTGTTAAAGTTATCTAAGCCTATTACGGAAATGGACTTTCAAAGAGAAATGCATTTGGCTTTATTGAATGAGAAGTTCTCAGGTGACATCATCTTTTGAAACAACGATGTCAATTGGCAACCACGGTCGTGCAACTTGACGCCTTTAGATTTCTTCCATTGTGGTCATTTCAAATGTAAGGTTTATAAGCTAACAAGCCAACAAAAATTCAGCAGCTAAAGGGTGTGATATTTTAGCATATTGATGAGATCATGGAGCAAATTTGAAGAGACGGCCTCAAACATTTTGATCAACTACCGAAGCCTTGGCAGACATTAAGGCAATATTATTTTTCAGGCATAACTGCCATGACTCAAATAATATAGTTCAATATTGAAATCAATAAAATTTTAATAATAAGTCTGTTTAATCTGAATGTAACTTTGATCCGTCTTAATGTTATAATATATATATATATATATATGTGTGTGTGTGTGTGTGTGTGTGTATACAGTTAAATATAAGAGACAATGAATTATATTTAATCATGAGCCGTTCTAAACATCGTATTTTGGCTTTAATTTCAGGTGATTATAAAGACAAAAATTCTCCAACATTTAGAACCAACTCAATAAACAATTATACAAATGTTGGAGAATTTGTCTTTATTTTTACCTGAAAGTTAAGCCAAAATACGATGTTTAGAATGGCTCATGATTAAACATAATAGACATTCATTTTCTCTTATATTTAACAGTATATCTTTAGAAAAATATCTGCTGCCTCGATACACTAAATTTATATATATATATATATATATATATATATATATATATATATATATATATATTGTTTTCCTTTAATCCGAGTTAAAGAGTAGGAAGGTAAATTCCAAGAACCTGATCCTAATCAATATTCAAAATTTTTAACATTAAAAAGTGATGCAGGCAGAGAGCTCAATGTATTAAGAATACAGAGACATTATCTATATATAGTCTTACGCAGACAGATCTGTTTCGCAGCTCATCAGTACGGTTAGACAGCCGATTGATTTTTACCAAGGATTGAAACCCGACCCAACTGGCGTCAGTCGGCGATTCTACCTCTGAGCTACGGGCGCTCGGTAGAAGGAGGCAAACTTTTTAGCTTGTATATTATCATTATACACGCCCAATAGCTGAGAGTGTTCATTGCTGAATGAATGATGTGTAGATGTCAGAGTAGCTACTGTTTTTCAAAACGAGAATGCTGAATATTTCGCTGGCAGACACTTTCAAAAATACCGGCTCAGTAAAATGAATGCTTCTCAAAATAATTGCACTGAACATCAAGTCTTTTTATCGCATACATATTATGCGAAATTTAAAATTAAAGTAGAAAAATGTGCTATTGATATGGTTTGCTTTCCAATAAACGCGATGAAACCTCTATATTTTATGACTAGACGAATAGTCGAAAGTGCTCTTTTAGAACTTTATAAATTCTTATTCTACTATTTATATGCAAATTTTTTTCACGAGTTTGGGTACGGAAACGTTTAATGAAACATTTTCAATATATTGTCTTATTCGAGCAGGAATTGGGTCTCCAAATTTTAAGTGCTCTCAAGAAGAAACCTTTAACACCAGATGTTAACTCATTGTTGTTATGTGAATAGCTTATACACTTCTACTCTCATCACAACGACAAGGTAAAAGTTTGAAGAATCATAGGTTTCTACTTAAGAGCACTTAGAATCTGTAGCGGTCAATTCCTGTCCGATGAAGAGTAATACATTGAAAACGCTTTCAAAATCCTCCTATATTAGGAATTATTTCCTGCTAATGGTAAACCTAAAAATGCATATAAAAAATTGAAAATCCACCAAACACAATAATACTAACAATCCTAACAAAATTTCTGCATAATTCTTCCTACCAACTCTATAACGGCCACCGTCAAATATTAATTATCCAACCTTGATCTAAAATTCAGCACAATTTCTAAAATGATAAAAGTTATTGTCAGCACCAAACGGAATCAAGACAACAAAATAGAGGCAAAATAAATAGTAAAAAGTGCCCATTGATAGACACTGTTGAAACATCTAGAAATGATAAAGGACTATATGATCCTCATATTTATAATAACAGTTTAAACGCACTTAAACATAGCAGATCAAAATTTCACTTTAATAGATGTCAGTTTGACCAGAATAGAAAAGAATTGATTAAGAAGAAAATGCATTGTGAGTGTGCTAATCTCACAATTCTTCACGGTCAATTTCAAACAGGGCTACATACATACTCAACCACTCTCTCGCACTCTCTCACTTTCTCTCTCTCTCTCACACACACACACACACACACACACACTTTATTAGTGCTAATTTATTCATTGCATATATTATATGTTGTAAGTTATATATTCATTATATATATATATATATATATATATATATATATATATATAAGGTGCAATGAATAAATTGTCGTCTAAATTACGCAAAAATAAAAAAACACTGATATATTTACCAAAATTACACAAAAATATCTTGAGATATTAAAGATCTAATCTATTCATTAAAATCGCTATTGGCTTTAATATGATGAATTCAGATTCTCCTGAAACTCTTTTAGACGATCTCCTTGTCTAAGTTGTTGTTACAAAGTGTTTTGTTGGTTTCTCGGTCAATCATAATTGAATTAGATGGCTAGTTATAAAAGGTGATATAGTCGTAGAAATTGCCAACCATGACCAAATTCTGATGCTTACGTGGAATGGTGCAGAATCCTGTTTTCAGACAAAGCGTCTTCCCTTTTGACTCAGGGTAGCATTACATTCTGAAGCCACTTGATATAAACCTCCGTGTTGGCAAGATGAATGCATGTATAACCATCAGTAAGGATCACTCCAAACAACCTTATAGTTAGCAAACTCTTTTCGAATCCACGGTACTGTCCTCTGATTGACACCCAAACATTGAAATGTTGTATTGGCACGAATGCCAAGCAGTAGAGCATGTCGTTTTCCACAGCCGATTGGTGCTCTCTTTCTCACAGACGGTTCCAAACTGACCATACCATACTGTACAATTAACAAAATGAAAATCAAACAACGCGCATGCGCGATATTAACAATATATACTGGCATATAATCTCAGCCTGTAGATTTATGTATGTGTGTGCGTGTGTGAACTCGATTTAAAAATATACATTTCTCTTTTACTTCAAAAATTGTAATACTCCTGAAAAAAAATACTCGTGCTTGCAGATAATGTTGATATAATCTTGACTAGCCTCTGAAATGGCTAACATTTTTTTATAATTTCTTATAATTTTAAAATATTTTAATAAAAACTGATTTATAAAAGTTATCAACCCAATCCAAAACTACTGTACCATAAGAAGAACAATTTTTAATACAATCTTAGATTTAATACATCTATTTCCATAGTTTTACAAATCAAAATTTATATTTGTTTAAATTTTCAGTTAAAACGAATCAGTGACTGACAGACGGACACAATTTGTTTTTCTGTATAAATAGACGAACGAATATTTATGTAGCCTTATGATGAGAAAGCATTTACTTTATCAGGTTAAATTATTTATTAATCTACATCTGTATCAATGCATGACTAGCCAGGCTTTGAACATATTGATCCATTCTCGAATATATACAAAATACTATGCGAAAGATATCGCAATTTCAAGATCCTCGAACGTCAGATAATAATTTGTGAGCAATACCTGTTGTAAAATGGTGGGCATTGTCATCAGACTAAAATAATATTTGTAATAGCACCTTGTAGTGAAACTTGTAAAGTGAAAGTTATACTAAGGCAACGAATTTAATTAAGATTTTTTTCAAACATACTTGAGTATAATAAAACTATATATTAAACAATAAGCACATGTTCTTTTTCGCATAAGCATTTTTTATGCTTTACCTGAATGGGTTGAGTGTCCTCTAGCAGTTATAGCTAGCTGGTTTACAAGTCCAAAGAGAATCAGTTCACCAGAATTCAAATGTTGATTTTTCTAAGCAATAGAGATTTTTTAACTTGTTTCGAAATGTGTTGGTAGTTAATATATTAGTGAAATTTGAAAATTTGCCATAATTAATGTATTAAAATGTTAAATGTCTGAAATTGAGTCGGGAAGGGAAACGCTCTATCAAACACAATATCTGATTGAGAACAGACGAAAAATGATTTTTGATATTTTGTTGCACTATTTAAAAAATTTTTGCAACACAATCTTTTTCGTTGTCTGTGCAAAATAATATTACTATTCGTTTTGTACTCAGTCTCATCTCCTCATAAAAAAGTAGTCAGTCAGTCAGTCAGTCAGTCAGTCAGTCAGTCAATCTATCTATCTATCTATCTATCTATCTATCTATCTATCTATCTATCTATCTATCTATCTTTTTCTATTGCTATATTTATCGCTTTTCTACATTGTCCGCCATCGTTTTCCTGGATCACCCTTACATTGCAAGAATGTCAATATGTCGGGTCTCCGTACATCCGTTCGCTTCCGAAGCAAACAAGAAGCTGAGCTTTTCAATGCCAACATCCCTGATGCTTCATTCAAAAGAGATTCCCTGTGAAGATATTTGTTTTCAGACTTAAATTCCCCAACAGGACTTCTTGGCTTTCTTTTGCTATCTTCAAGTGATCTTTTTTCTTTGTAATGTCACTGGACTTGAACTTTTTTCATTAAACAGACACACCGACTGATATACGAACATAGAAAAGGGTTACTTGGCTAAAACAAAACATCCGGCAGCCTCTCCTTGCAACACACACACACACACACACACACACACACACACACACACACACACACACATATATATATATATTTATATATACATATATATATGTTTATGTGTGTGTGTGTTTGCAAAAGCCGCCTCTAGTAAAGCATTGATTAACAATCTAGCCGTATAATGCCATGTATCCAAGTTCGATCGAGAATTAAAATTGTGTACCAGTTTAGGCTGAGATTTAATATCTATGCACTTATGTATGTGTCGGTTAATGGGATAATTTTACACGCAGGTACACACACATACACGCAAATGCATATATAAATATATATATATATATATATATATATATATGTGTGTGTGTGTGTGTGTGTGTATATATATATATATACATTTTCACAGTCTAATTTTGCTTGATGTCGAGGTAAAAATCTCGAAACATTTAACTTTCCGTGTCGCAATGTAAAAATATATAAATTTTAATTAAAAAATCAAATTTAATTATATATATATATTAATAATTTAACCATAAGGAAGTCAATACAGCCCCCGAGACCCTAGGGAAAGAGAAAAATAAATGAACAAGAATTAAGATGACACAATTGAAGAGAATTCCAAAATCGAAAAGTGTGATAGTAGAAAATGTTAGTCTAAAACTTACTGATACATCTAGCAGTTTGAACTGTAAAATGGTGATTTTTTTGGTCGCCAATCTAGTACTGCGCTTCAATTCATAATTTCTAGTTATCATAGCAGAAAGTTCATCAGAACAATTACCACGAAAGTGTTTAAAGAAAAGGGACAAGAAAGCTACAAATGAAGCCGAGATGATAGGTCAGAACCAATAACATTGCAGATTAGAACTCACTAATATATCCTCTGGGCCATGCTTCCTTGGTTAGTTCCAGTGACTTGAACCAAAGAGTTGTGAGTTCACTACCAAACAAATCTACCATCCGCCCGTGTATTGAATATTGCTGCCATATCTGGTCGGGTGCCCCTGCTGCTCTCCTTGGGCTTCTTGACAAAATACAAAGGAGGATCTGTAACGTGCTTGATACTGACTTGGCAGACCGGCTGCAGCCGCTCTCCCACCGGCGTGATGTGGCTTCCCTGTGTCTCTTCTACAAGTACTTTCATGGCTTCTGCTCCGATGAGCTTAGATCACTGGTGCCGCCTAAGCACGAATTTACACGAGATACTAGATTAGCAACTAGGTCCCACCCTTTTACAGTTAAACAAATAAGATGTAACCGTAAGTTTTACTCCAACAGCTTCTTTTCTCGCGCTTCCCGCCTGTGGAACTCCCTTCCACAAGTCTGCTTTCCCGACAGTTACAATCTCCAGGTGTTTAAATGTAGGGTCAATAGACACCTCCTATCACAGTAACTCCCAACTATTCTCAGAACACTCTCATCTACCCAACCCTCATTCTCAGTATCCTTACCCGCCTATCACCCACCCTCTGACATTTCCTATATTTAATCATCCTTTCTCCACTCTACGTATCCCCCTGCGCAGTAGTGGCAGTGACATGCCTTCCTCGGGGTGAAACGCTTATAAAAAAAAAAAAAAAAAAAAAAGCTACAGCAGTGGTGAACAAATAACTTAGAGAGTCATGATAAAGAGAGATAAATCAACTTTTCCAGAAGTGGCTTTTGCACATACAATGAGACTGATATATCTCAATGATTGTAACAAAGTATTTGGTTCGAAATTCTTAGCACCTGAAGAAGGCTGGATTGTACAACGGCCGAAACGTCGTAAACATGGCAGCAAAGATAAGAATAATAGTCCGAATAATGTAAATAGCCTCATTCACATGTAAAAACAAAAGCTTAAAAATAATGGAAGCATTATTAATTAAAAAAAAAAAAGAAAGGCCAACACTCAATATAAACTATGAACACAGCCACAATGAGCTGGCCGTCTTTGGAAAAATAAAACATTCCTATAGATACAAAGATAAGAAAAACTATACATCCAGTTAAATGCAAAAAACAAAACCATCCTTGATAATGGCTAAAAGCATAATTGAATGCGCTCTGGCATACAAAATATCTGGACAATTTCCGCATAATTTATATAAAGAAAAAAGAACAATTAAAATAAAAAAAAACTTAACCCTGTACCTTGTCAGTTGTTTTTAATGAAACTTCTATAAAATTGAGGCTGCTATGCGAATACACAATTTTACACACACACATATATATACATATATGTCATCCACATATAAGCCTGTTTCGCTGTATCACAGCTCATTTGTGTAGCTAGACAAATCCACGTGCTTCTGGTCGGGATCGAAACTCGACCAATTTGTTGTTAGTCAGAGTCGCTACTCCCTAACCCATAGGCACATGGAATCAGATGAGGGAAATTTTAACCTGTTGTATATGAGCAGTATATACACACGCCAGTTACTGAAAGAACTCAATTCATTTCTGAAGTGTCACGCATATATCCTGTACAGTGAAATCTGTTTTTAAATTTTTTTAAATTTTCTTCTCTAGAGAACTCAATCGTAATGAGAGTATAATATATTAGTCATCCACATACAAGCCTGTTTTGCTGTATCACAGCTGATAAATTTTCTTCTTGATTTTTTTCTTTTCAAGTGATGAGGTGTTGCGCAATCAGGACATAATGTAGATTTTAAGAAGTTAAGATATTTTTAACAATTAAAAATTTCTTATATGGATTTAATTAAATTCTCCAAATCTTGACTAAGTTACGGTCATTGATATCAAATAGTTTGAAAAAGAAGAAAAAAATACAATATGCTCACGTGTTCTTACATTCATTCGAAAGAAAATTTCAGCATCATACCAAGTTGCTCTCAATCTCATAAATTCGGAATTTCAGTCATTAATTAGTTCTTTTTTCTGAATAATAATGGAAACCTACCAAAACTTAACAACAAACTGCGGATAATTCTTTTACCAACTGAACACCAAGATACGAAAAGTAATGCACTAAAAAGAAATAAAATTTATTGAAAATATACGCGACATGAGTTAATTACAGAATTACATTGTTCGGACTGTTGTCTCATTTTTGTTGCAATATTCATGACGTTTCGACCGTCGTACTCTCCAGCCTTCTTCAGGTGATGGGAATTTCAAAATGAAACTTTTATTTTGTTCACCGGCGCAAATTATTCTCGTTCCATGAATCATACCACTTCCAGATGTCTCAACATCATTTATCTCCCTCTAACAAAACTCTGTAAGATTTTGTTCACTAAGAAAACCAATATTATTTACGAATTTAAATGTCCTTTAAAGAACTGTGTACCTGATTAACCCAAATTCGTAAAAAATTACATTGGAGATACTATTACATGTTTAACAAGAATACTCACGTTACATTTCTCTATTCGTAGCTCTATTAGGTCTCATTTAAAAACACTAGGAGACCTACGAAATTTTATCCGTAATGTCAGTTAAGTGCCATACGTGAAACACGCTTGGGCGATCGTGTCTCGAAAGAGACATGACTGACTGGGCAGAAGATTATCCCGCAGTAGGCTGCCATTGCTTTCTGCGGTAGACTGGCTGCCAGCTAAGGCTATAGAACCCAAACTGTCCTGTTATTTAACCTATAACTGGAAGGAAGAGACGGATTAATACCTTTACCAAGGGTATTTGCGCGTAAGTGAATGCAATGAATTCAACTGGAATTCGAACTCGGCTATCCGATTTCTTGTTCCGAGTCGATATCCACTGGACCACCACGCACATCCGTAATGTACTTGTTGATAATACAAATATAATAGCATGATCCATAGATAAAAAAAAGTCTAAAAATAATGGAAGCATTGTTAATAAAAAAAACAAAAACGTCAGTACTCAACAATATCAACTAAGTCACAATGTGTTCACTATATTTGGAAAGTAAAACATTCCTATAAATCTACATACATACATACATACATAATATATATATATATATGTGTGTGTGTGTGTGTGTGTGTGTGTGTGTGTGTGTGTGTGTGTGTCTGTGTGTGTGTGTGTGTGTAGCGTCAAGAGCGGCTGCTCTGATCAACAGTTGCAAAATGTCGGGGTTCTTGTAGTGCCATGTCGCGCATGGATAGGTGTCACTGCAACCACTTTCGGTGGGCAATTCCGAGGACTTTGCTGCAGCACGCAGCAAAGTTCCCTTCCAACGCATGTCGTAGTTAATGAGCGCCTGTCTCCTCTACTCGATGTCTCTCCTTACCAACTAAATTTAATATGAACAACTATATCTCAAAAAAATCTGAACCAGTCAAACTGAAATCACTTAAACCTCTTAACATTTCTTTCACTGACATCCGGGGTATTCGTACTAACCTCTGTAGTGTAGAGTCTTTCCTCCATGAAAAGTCCCCTGACATCCTAGCGCTCTGTGAGACTAATCTAAACCCCTCAATTCCTATTTGTCTCTGCTCGTAATGAGTGCTAGAGAATACTGAATGGCGTCAAGTGGTTGTTTGCTGAGAGAATGAGGTAGCGATTAACTGACCACAAGTTCGGCTCCAAGGACTATTGGCGTCTATGCAAACTTGTGCCGAACAACAGTAATCCATCTCTTCCTTAATCAATGAATTCGGGGTCCTCACAGCATCAACGGACAAGGCCAAGTGCTTTGCTCACAGATTCTCATCTAACTCTACATTTGACTCGTCTGGAAGTACAGCCACCCGACTTCCCTCTGAGAACTGAGGCTAAATTTAATGATGTTTACATTACCCCGTCTCTGTTATCTAAGGTAATATCAAAAATTGGCCCCCCATGAGGCGAGCGGAGGTAATGGAATCCCGGTCATTGTCCTTAAGAAATGTACCTCTGAACTCACCGGTCCTCTCTAAACTCTATAATTACTGCCTTTCTGTTTCCTGCATACTGGAAGTCTTTTTCTGTGGTTCCTGTATTTAAGAACTCGGGGGAAACATTTGTGCCACACCCTGTCGAAGGCCTTTAAGTTATCTCATGATATGGCATGTATATCCTCAAGGGCGTGACTAATTTTGTATGGAATGATCGCTAGGACGTCTACAGTGGATCGGGTTGAGAGAAACACATACTGCCTGTCGCACAAGAGATTATCCCTGAACACGTCCTCGACGGCCTTCTTGTTGGTTAAGACATTAAAAACCTTACTGATGATACTGAGAAGCCTAATGGGTCTGTACTGGTAGTGAGTGGATAGATTGCGAGTGTTATGGAAATAAGTTTTTACTAGAATTAGGGATAATTCTGAATTGATATTTTATTCGTGCCAGTGGCTTGTTAGGAGTCGAGTTTTTTGATAAGTCTAAAGACTTTTGCTGAAATGAGTATATTTCTGAAATTATGTTCAATCAAGTGGGAAGGCAATGGCCTTTGTCATTTAACGTTGAGTTTGGAGCAAAAATCTAGGTGAAGATCTTCGCCTTCTCCGTTGAAGAGAATAAGACTCCGGGGCCATTTATAATAGTGAGCACAACAGCTTTGACGCTGTTCATGATTTGGTTGTTGATCTTCCAGTGTTCGCTAGATTCTACCTTGTTTTTTGGCATGAACAGCTCTTTGATTTGTCCAGAACTCTCTTACAGCGATTGCAAGCAGTTTTGAAAGAAGAAAGGGCCAGATTCCACTGCTTCTTGCGATAGATTTTGAAGTAGTTGTTCCGATTAGCTATTACCGCAGAGCATTCAGGGGTCAATACGAATAGATTATTTGGTCTTTCCTGGAATTCTTTTGGCGAATGGAAAATTAAAAAAACCTCTCCATTCCAGGATTTATTTGGTGTTTAGGGCAGCATTTCGAAGAAGGTTAAGGATGGATCTTCCGTCATATAGGACTGAAAGCTGTCCCATTTTGCCTTCGCATAGCAAAAACATGTTCTATGATACGGTAAATCTTGGGATATTATTGGTTGGGAATCAAACTGGACACTGATTGTGGTATGATCTGATGTGATATTGTTGGGGTAGTGAGCATCTGTCAGTGTAGGATGTTAAAAAAGATCGAGGAGATTTGCCTACTCTCCCATTGCATCAGGGACTTAGGTTGGTTCTTCAATAATTTGGGTTAGTGCATATTCATGGAGAATTCTATGCAATATCTGCTATCTTCATCGTTTTTTTTTTGTTTTTTTTTAGAGCACACTAATTACTCTTGGTGGTGAACATTGAAGTCACCGTCTATGCGAAAGTTGGCCGAGAGAAATTTAGAGAGGATATTGTCAAAGCTCTCTGATATTCGATCGAGCATTACTGTCACTTCATCGATACGTATGATCACAATACAGAGCAAAGACCAATGTGATACTATGGATAAGTGCTACGCGGAAATACATATACGGAAGATCAGGGAAAACATCCGTGATGTAGGCACCGATGCCGTGACCGTGGCAATTTAGGGAGTCATATTTTGTTACAATAGGTAAGTGACCTGGGATTACGTGCTTCTGCAATGGGATTAAGACATTGATACCCGTTTCGGACAGGAAAAGGAGATCCGGTTTAGACTGAAGAAAATAGAGTTTCACTTCCGTAAAGTTAGAATATAGACCCATTACATTGGATTAAGAGATGGTATAACTGGGGTCTACTTTTTATGGTTGGCTTTGCTAGATTTGCTCGTTTTCCATTTGATTGCATTCATGATTATTTTGCTTGATTTGGTGGGTGACTAATAAGTAATGAAACAGACAGCCATTATAGATGCGTTTATAAATATCTAGAGTTGACTCGGCGGAGATACTGCCGTAACAGTACCGTCATCACGGCATTGAGAGGCCCCAGCGGAAACTACTGCATGGTGCAATAACCATTCACAAAATGGCAGTACAAGAGACTTGATATTATACACCTGCTGAAAGGATCATTTCTTTCGAAGTTACTTGAAGTTTCGGATCCCTGACTATCAGGTAAATAACGTCAAAGATGAAAAAACGTTTAGAACCTGCACCTTTAATATGGGGACTTATAACTCAGGAGGATTGAGGGGTGATACTTCGACTGTATCCTTCTCGTCCGCTGAGAGGTCTAGATAACAGAACTCTTTCTTGAGTCAGAATCATCGTACCGGCCAGAGTGTATTTTGACGATAATAAGTACGAATAAATTATCCACAATGTTTTTTTTATAAGTCTTAAGTTTGGCTTAAACCAGAAAGAGATCTTCGCAGAATATCGTGCAACGAGAACAATTTAGATAGTTATCCCATTTAAAAAAAACAATTTCGAGCCTAGTTTACTTTAACACTGAGAATATACTTTGAATAAACAGGAAATCTAGGTCCAAATAATATCGGGAGGAACAAATTTAAAACAAAACATTTGATATCGGATCCAATAGAGATTTATTTCACGGATCAAATATCGTGTACACATTAAATATAACGTTTATAGTATTAAGAAATAATGTAGAATGAAAAAGAAAATACATAATATATATAGTCATCCGCAGACAGATCTGTTTCGCAGACTCCGATTGCTTTTTAACCCAGGATTGAAACCCGACCGAATTGGCGTCAGTCGGCGATTCTACCTCAGGGCTATGGGCGCTCGGTAGAAGAAGGCTGACTTTTTAGCGTGTATATTATCATTATACACGCCCAATAGCCAGAGTGCTTGTATTCATTAGGGAATGAGCGATGCGTACATGCCAGAGTAGCTACTGTTTTTCAAAGTCTACCATTCTTCCAGAGTGCTCAATCAGGGTGTGAGAGTGTGTGCGTGTGTGTGTGTATGAGTGTGTGTGTGTGTGTTTTAGGGATCAACCCTTTTTACACACTCAATGGACTCTTCCAAGGTTTAAAAAATAATCCTGCCTACAGAGAACGAGGGTTGTTGTTGGTGTTGTTGTTTTTAGAGTTGTAGTGCTTGTCAGAGCAGTTGAATCGCCGCTCGTTGGTCAGCAAGAATATAGACTTATTACCCGGATTTACTTCTTCGTATATATTTGATTCCTACTAACAAGTATTCCTGAATCTACTAACCGTGTACAGGTTGTATATCTTTTGTTTAATATACTTACATTTTTCCTCTCATATCTGTTTTGTGTTATTATTATATTGTGTGGTTTTCTAAGCAAGAATCCACAACAATATATATATATGATAATATTGTTATTATAAGTGTGTATAATAAAAACATAGTTAACTGCAACTCAAGAGCTGTTGTTTCGGCTTTAGTTAATTGGCACCTTGTCAGATCAGTGAATTATTTTTTTTATGAATCTTTATACATAGAAATTTAAAAACAACAATATTGTTATCATATCCAGTCAATTAAGGTGGGTAGTTAACCAATATAAAGCAAAGCAATGATGGACAGGGTGGGATGGAGAGTTAAGATGTCGTGAAAAGCATGACTTTTTGGTGTCTATTAGGAAACATTTGGGTGTATACATTTGTATCTTGCCATGTCGACAATGATGTCAAATGTGTTCGTGAAACGGTTACATGCTTTTAATGTTTTTATTATTTAAAGTGGTGGAATTGTTATGAGAAGAGAAAAGTCTTAAAATATAAAGTATGCTAAAGATGCGTAGCCGACTTAGTAGGTGATATATCAGTTAACCGAAACGAATTAATTATCAGACAATGGCACAATCAATATATTCATGTAAGGGAGTAGACTATAGATTACAGGATCTGGTTTTATTGTATGTTTCGGTTTAAAGAAACTCAAAAACATAGGTAAATTTGGTTTGGATGCGAGTTAAAAAAAACAACAAAAAAACCCTGATTTGAAGTTGAGGTTAAAACACTGCAGAATGGTGTAGTCTGTGTAACCTACATCACAACCGATAGGCCAATATTGTAATACGGCAATATTTCGTAGCGGGTAGCGGGTGAAGATGTTATTCCACACCTTTCACTTGTGTGCGGATGGTATATTTATGAAACTCGTATCTATGTAAACGACAAAACCCTGAACGTAAAATTTGTGTTTTAAAATTCGAAAAATACTCAGGTATAAACAGTTAATCAGTACAGTAACTACGACCCACAATAGACAGGATACTGCGATGCTGATGATCCAACCAAGAAACACGTCTAAAAAATATATATGATGTTTGTTTTATTGGCCAGAGCATAAGTGGTTTGGGATTAGATCATTCTGGCACCCCTTTTTGCATTTGCCACTACCAGTATGTAACGTAAAAAACAACACTATTTCGTTTTCTTTCACAGAATATCATGACAAAATTATTTCTTAAATACATCCTACATTGTTTAAAGACGAAAATAATATTATTTTCTGGTGTTTGTCTTCGTAAATTATTAGAATAAGTTAATTAATTTGTGTTTTGCCGAGGTGAAAAGCTGTACTGCAGAATTAGAACGAATCCGACAAGTTTTGTTAAATATGAGTGATTATCTTAATCAAAAGAAGGTGATAAATTTTCTAAGCAACTAAGACACAGTGCGAACAGAAGCATAAAAATAAATTTAAAAAAGACAAATGAATAAAAACAAAAATTTACGAAGAAAACTTCCAGAAATTAAGACTCCAGACTGAAAATATCGCTGGCCAGACGATATCTCGCATCGGTGCACCTGGAAAACCAAATGACCCAGTGACATTATTTGAACGAATGTATTACTGACCTTTAAGTTTATTCTATTTCTCCCACAAAAAAAACAAAAAAACAAAAAACAAATAAGACACAACTTCGCCTTTTTAAATCAACTACCTTATAGAAAACTTACAATAATTCCTGCTCTGCGTATTTAATAGTATTACAAAATGAGGATACTTTTTGTGTAATTCAGTACAAAAAAATTGACTGAAAATAATGAGATAAGTAATTACTCTTCTGAAAGCTTATTTAGTTTAATAATTAGATATCGTTTCTGTATGTAAAGCTTTTAAGATAACAGATTCGAGGTCAAGTCTCGTTATAGCCTTTTAATTTACCATTGTTGACGTAAAAAGCTGAATATATTTTGTTTTTGTTGATATACTCTCCTTCAATCTTGCTTTCGTCCAGTCTTTCGCTCATTGTCTCTTTATTTCTAGCCAGCAAACCTTTCTTTTATTTACATAGGTAAAAGTCACTGCAAATTAACGCAAATATATTTTCACTTGGTTTTATTTTTGTTTTCTGACCTCCGAAATTTCATTTTTTTTCTTCTTCTTCTCGTCCCTATCTGTTCCCAATTCCTTCCTACTTAATAAATTCTCTGTCAGAAAGCGAAATTTTTTTCTATCTCAGAAAGGGTAGTCAACAGGAAGATACTAAAATTTGGTCATAGGTAGATAAGCGGAGTAGTGTTACATAGAAATACGCAGAATTATTGTACAAATATTAATTTCAGAATTACCGAAAAATTCGCAGTTATTCTAATGTCAATATTAACATGGAACATCTAAACAATAGCTAATAAATGATGGAAACAGAATCAAATCTTGAACGTTTCTTTTGATCAATGGTCTTCCAACAAGACAATTTCCCTAATGTCTCCTTGAAGGTTGTTCTATTATTTCAATTTCCTATCTTTCACCAGTCGAAGGATGAATCCTCACCATTCCAAGAATTGCTCAAATGACTTATCTTTTTGTTCTTGTCTATCCATTCTATAGTCTACGTTGGAAAATGAGGTCTCAGTTTTAGGTTTCACCGGTTTTGGAAAAATAGTGACCAATGAGAAAACCGATTAACAAATAAAAATTCTTATGTGCCGAACATACTTGCAAAAATGTTCTCCAACTCTTTCCTTTCAAAATCTATAGACCGAAATATGATCCTGAAAATACATAAAAAAAGAATATCAATCTTTCGAACCACTCTTAGAATGATATTGACATCTTAGAATTACATGTTATCAAACATGTGTAATAGTGGGTGACGTTTCATCTCTACAATATTATTTATAATATTTTGCTTATAACATCAGATATATTGAATATAGTATTTTCAAGAGGAGAGCGTCAAATACTTACATTTATGATGATGATAATCTGGGATTTAAAAGCTAAGGGAATCGCGTGTGCAATGGTCAGGAAGATTTTTACATTCAAATTCATCAACATCCATGGTTTTTGTGAAGAAAGGAATGGCCATTTGAAAACTGGGAAAAAAATTATCGGCCAGTAACTGTAATTGCTCCTTAATTAGTAAACTACAATGTTCTTTTTCATGTTAACAAAATATTTCCATTTTCTAACAATAGGAATGTAAACAAGATCTTGTTTTCGTGATTCATTTTAATGAAATGTACGAAATGAAAAGAATAAATATTTTAGTTTTCATACCAATTAAATTTCAAATGACATTCGTTGTAATGTTTTAAATTTGTGGACACAAATTCTCCTTGGAAGCAAATAATCGATTAGAATGTATAATAGTTATGTCAGATATGATGTGATTAGTAGATAAAAATTCATTGGTAAAAATGAAATTAAATTCTGGGAAGGTTTTTTTCCCCTAACTCACAAGTAAATTACATTTTATAAGTTCTGGTGTAATTAACATAGATTGAACACATACGATTGCAACGTCTCTTCAATATAATATTCCGTTTCTGCACTTGTAAAATGTAATCAGAATCATTTTTAACAACTATTTTCCTCAGTAAACCAATAACAAACACTCCTTTAAAGTTCTGAACAAGCAGGAGAAGTGATTAAGAAGCATAGTTATATTCTTCTGATTTAGAAAATATAAGTGGCTACTTAAATATGCATATTGCCGGAGAAAATGTTTGTAATGGCTGTCGTCCAATTGCCGCGCAATATTTTAAATTGCTCGTCTTGTAAAGCAAGATAATTTTTTTACAAATATATTTTGGAAACATGTGATCTGTTAAATCCAAAACATGTAAAACAGACAAAGCAAAGATTGTAAATGTAAAAAAGAAAGAAAGAAAGAAAGAAAGAAAGAAAGAAGGAAAGAAAAGAGGAAAGGTTTAAAGAGAAAGGAAAAATAGAAAAATGAGTGAAAGAAAAAGAACGTAAACTAAAAAGTTAAGTTTAAGGAAGAAATGAAACAAAAAAAAAGAAAGAAATTTAAAGACAGCAAATAAAATAATGTAAAACACAAAAACAAAATTAACAAAGCCAATCTCAAAGAATGAAAACAATAAAAAAAGAAGGAAAAATCGAATAGGAAAGAACTAATAAAAGAATGAAAGCAAAAATAAACATGGCTTAAATTTCTTGGGAATTTGCTTGTAAAAGATATGTCAGTCAGTTAAGTGCCATACGCTTGGGCGATCATGTCTCGAAAGAGGCATGACTGACTGGGCAGAAGATTATCCCGCAGTAGGTTGCCATTGCTTTCTGCGGTAGACTGGTTGCCGACCAAGGCTATAGAACCCAATCTGTTCTGTTATTTAGCCCATATCTGTGAGGAAGAGATGGATTAATACCTTTCCTAAGGGTATTTGCGCGAAAGTGAATTCAAGGAATTTAACTAGAATTCGAACTAGGCTCCCGATTTCTCGTTCCGAGCCGATATCCACTGAACCACAACGCACACATATGTAGTTACTTCAATTTTCACTTTAGCTAGGGATGTCAGTATAGAGCTGGAAATATATCTTATCGTGTAGCACGAAAATTGTTTTTAAAATCAGTAAAAAATTTTCCAAAACAATTTTCTGCGATGGATTTTCTTGTCGTCCTATCTGAAAGAACCATATGTAGAACAGGTGGAATCGGTTGACCAATACGCCAAAAATATATTATCTATTTTTGCATGGTGATTTATTTTGCTCTGTATTCTTGTTTTCTAAAAATAAAAAATTACAAATTACAAACAAGAAGTAATAAACATAGTGAACGAAATGGAAAAAAATGAAAGAAAGATCACAGAAATCATGAATCAAGGAAGAATGGGAAAGAACGAAAAGAGGAAAAATATTAAAAATGAAAGAACCGATGTAAGAAAAAGAAACCCATTTTTTTAAAAATATAAAATAAAAACAAAAAAGACAAAAATAATAAGTTAAATAATAAAAAAGGAAAAAATAAGCAGCGAAAGAATGAAAATAAAATAATAAAGGATGGAATAAAAAGAAAGAATAAAAAAGTAATAAACAGAATGTCGCATAGAAAAAAGATACAGAAAAGTAAAAGAAAAAAGAAAGAAGCAAAAACAAGTATTTTCTTTTTCATGTTTTTTTTTTAGAAGGAAGAAATAAACAAATAAAAAATGGAATGAGACAGAAAGAGCGTAAGGTGGATGGATGAAAAAAGTAGAACAAAAAAGGAAAGCATAAAAACCGCTGTAAGAATGCAAGCAAAAAAAAACAGGAAGAAAATAACGAGAAAACAGAAAGAAAGAATGAAAAAAGAAAAACAGAATGATAAAAAAGAATGATAAGAACTATAAGAGAATTACAAATGTAAAATTTGAATACATAAACAAAATAAGCTCATAAAAATATATTTCAAGTATTATAGTAAAATAGAAATTATAATTAGCATTAAAAACATATATTATAATAATGATAAAAGAATTTCAAAATAAGAATATAAAAAAACAATATAAAATTAAAGAATGAAAGATAAAAAAAATTAAGGAAAAGCATAGTTCTATGTATAAAGCAAATTACAAACATAATCAAGTTTCGGTATATACAAAGATAACAATTTCTTTAATTGAAATTCATGCACTTGAAGAATAAGCATTTGTGAACTTCAGTTATAAACAATAATTCCTGGTTAATTCTGCTGAGAAATTCAAACTCAAAATTTGCAAAGATGTATCGTGTTTTCAGATGAAGCTCACCACCCTACCCTAGGCTTCTCATATGAACTTATGATTCTTCTTATTTATATCAGTTGATTTTCAATGTAGATATTACGATTATTAGCCAAAAGTATGAATCGGTAATAAAAAATATGCTCTTCGCAACTTTCTATCCTCGGAATATTATCGTGAGACATATGATATTGCTTGAGCCACAACAATTTCAGAATATTCCTTGTTTTTTCAATTCTACGTTGAAAACATATTTGCAGCTTTTGTTTATATATTCTAACAGAAATATTAGATTCAGTTTATTATTAGATGTAACATATTCAATTTCTATACCTTTTTACTCTGATTTTTAAGTATAGTTCAGTGTTGATCTAGCTAGTTGCAACTAACTGCAAATTAATTTAGGATGAAAGAAATGAGAAACAGAATTGAACATAATTGGACAGTGCTTTATTTTGTAATAAAAAATAGTATTAATTTGCTCGATTGCAATAGCATAAAACGTTGTTTCGCTGGTCAAGTTTGAATTAAAACTAACTGAAACCATTTGCGCTTTCTAAATCAGCATTCAAAATTGTGGATAATTTATTTTTTCTGATTTTGAACTCTCATCAATCTCTCTCTCTCTCTCTCTCTCTCTCTATATATATATATATATATATATATATATATATAGTAACTGCTGTGTGTGCGTGTATGTGTGTGTGTGTGTGTGTATAATATTTCAGCAATTACTTTCTTTTATTCACTAAGTGCACATACTCATATTCTTGTATACGCCTAGTCGACTTCTGTCACATTCCACCATCGAGGCAAGGTTGGCTGAATACCTACACTCATAGATGCATTGTTGAGAAATTGCTTTTTCGAACGTAGTTCAGGTTATTCCAATATTTATAAAGACACACACCATGCTGACGTTTAGTTGTATGCGCATACAGAGCAATAATTACATGACCTCTGAGCAAACACATTCATAAAGAACACACACTAACGCATTTATTCATCTTGATTGAACAATCGATCCGCATTGGTATTCTGGTGACTGTTATGCTATTTATTTTCAATTCGTTGATCGACTTTCACGAGCTGATCATATAATGACATTGAGTTGTGATTTCATCTGACAAGAAATCTAAAACCCAGCCTTACTTGGATGACACCGCTATTAGATGGAGATTATCTACTTTGCATGAAATTCTATTGATCTCAGTTTATTCTATATATCAAATTAACCATTTCTGTTATCTATCTATCTATCTATCTATCTATCTATCTATCTACTTTTGTTCATATACCAATATATCTCTCTTTCTCTGTTCTCAAACTAGCAAGCCAGATATCTAGAAATCTATTTCCAGTTGTTAGTATCTTACTCTTTCTTTTTGTATCTACTTATATATGGACTACTATTTACTTAGCTAAGTTTGGCCTAACGCCATATATTCAAGACAAGCAATGAAACACTCACTCTAGTCATGGCATGTTTAACTAGTCTATTAACGTTCCCAATTTTATCTGTATCATAAATGATTTGTTTAATTCTATCATTCGATTCAGTGAGTGTTTTCTTTTAGGTACGTTGTCCCTTCCGAACGAGAGCCAAAATGCTTCTTTGTAGAACTAAACAATATTTGTCTAATTACGATCTTTCCCAGTTCCTTTTCTGGCATAATTTCGTTGTTTTCCTCTGCTATTTTTATTGCCTTGTGAGTCTTCAGTTCTCAAAGTCATCTTTCCTCATAGCATCAGTCTCTTTCTGATTTTAAGTGCCTACTTTTTGTTCATATTTTCCTAGAAAAAATTCTCGTTACTCATATACCGCGTCTATGGTAATCTCAACATTCTTTTGCCGAGTCACATCTCCTTTGTCTTAATTCCTCATTTGTTAGATAATAATAATTTTAGTTATCAAACAAAGGTTTTCTACTGCGGATCCAATTTTTAAATAATTCGAAAGCTGGGATCTGTTGCATTTTCCTAATATAGCAGATCATTTATCTTACTCTGTTTACTCAACTTATCATCTTTCCACTCACTTTCACTCCCTCTTTATCCGCAGATATATATATATATATATATATATATATATATATATATATATATATATATGGGAATGTTACCCATACTGTACAGTGCTTAATGAAAAAGTAATGTAATGAACAGGGCAATATGAAATATTAAAGTTACTTATCAAACGCCTTCACGCAGCCAAAAGTTAATATTGGATATGGCAACACAACCATCAGGCAATCCAGAGAGAAATGACTGCCTGTTGCCATTTTCAATATTAGCATAAATGAAACTTCTGGCTGCGTGAAGGTGTTTGATAAGTAAATATAAGTATTACATAAGTAAATATCTATCTATCTATCTATCTATCTATCTATCTATCTATTTGTCTGCGTGTGTCTGTCTGTCTGTCTGTCTGTCAGTTTGTGTGTAGAAAGTTGTAAGGCATTTACTGTATACTATTAGAGAGCAAGACTTATCAAAAGTGTGTTTGTTAATACGCTTTTACGAATGGTAGGAATCCAGTTCTCCTTACGCATACTCATTCACCATGACTGAGAAACTCGTGGTACCGACTCTCCAAAAAAAAAAAGAGTCAAAATTTATATTTATTTAGCAGATTTTATTTCGTTGCAATGACTGGCTTAACTAATGCCAGATTCATTTTTATCTTTAATATTTGTCAATTTCTTCAGGAAATATTAAATCAGCCGAACTTGAAGCAAAAGTAAGATCAGCTCTTCTAGGTTATCTTTTATCCTACTCATGATTTTAGTCAAAGTTAAAAGCGCTCAGTCTTTCATTCAAGTTTCTCTGCGATTGTTTTGAGATTTTTCCCAGTGTGTTAGGCATGAAAAATAGGTTCGTTAACTCCACGTACACAAACTTTACTACATAGTGTGTTTTTATTTAGTTAACTTGACAACTCTTTTATTTCTGACATACGACAATGCTCGCTAGAAACAAAAAAGCGAAAGATTAAAAAACATATGCAACCTAATCTTCTAAGTATTTGTCTCTGTAATGTCAGCGAAATAGCTGATATATACATTATCAACCTTAATAAATGAAGAAGTGAAGTGGGTATTTATGTCCCTTGTAAAATAGGAACTCACTTTCAAAACATACAAGTCAGATGTCTTGGAGATATTCTGACAAATGGTGTTTTCTGTTGAACGTATTAGAGCCTGTATAATAAAAGTGGGGATAACCTCACATCCAACAGGATGTCACTTGGTCGTGCACATATGTTTCCGGTCACATGACAAAAATCACGTTAAATAAGTTCAGATCCCAAGTGGAACATAATTTACCGTTTTGAAGAAGCTAGACAGATTGATATGTTTTGTCAAGGGACAACTTCAGCCTACATTTTGTGTGTGTGTGTGTGTGTGTGTGTGTGTGTGTGTACGCGCGCATACACACACACACGCACACGCACAATGTTGATATTGGCAGAAGTTTAGGAAGCACTGTGCCAAACTATGATCTCATGAAGAAAAGTAAACAAAGATCATGTTTTGTCCTGTTTATAATTAAGGGCGTCTATGCTTCAAGAATATTTTTCTATAAATTTAAGTTAAAAATTATTAAAGAGCATACATGAATTATTATGTATTCCAAAATTCACCTAATACATGCCTTGAATATTATGTTAAAATGGCTTTTCAAAAGGCAACACTTCGTCTGGCCATTATTTTTGTAACAACCCAGTAGATGAAACATCAACTTTTATCGAATCTAGTTTATTCTAGTTCACAATATTTTTTGCGATCGAAGAATGAGCACGATTAGAACTTTCTTATCTGTGTTTCCAAAAAAATATTGTTCCTGTTTTATTTAAAATTTTAAAATGCGTTATTTTATTCGGTTTCAAGTTTATTGTTTTTTATTCAGTCATTCCAAAACACCGAAATTTTAATTCATGATATGAACTCATTTTAAAATTTAACTAGCTTGTTAGCAAGTATTTTTTAACGTTGTTAAGATAACCGATTGCACTACAAGTTATCGAGTCAGTAGAACATGTTTAGAAATTTTAACTATTGATATGAATCTGACCTTTCAAAACTGATTTCCATTGATTTGAAAGAATTTTGCCAGAACAAGTTAGAATAAACGTTGAAGAGACAGTTTATTCACTGCTAATTTTGGAATGTTCAACTTAATGACAAGCAAGTCCAAAATTGGGGGATTATAGTGATGTTCATTGCAAAGGCGTTAATTTTTCATTTATTAATTTTGGTTTTTGAGGTTGTAATTCGCCACTTCATTATGAATCATTTACAACATTTTTGGTTTCCAAATAATAGTAAGAACCTTCTTAGAACCAATTATTCTAAGCAGCTTGCGGATATCATTATGAAACTCTACAGAAAGTTAGATTAATGTGAAGAAGGAAAGAATCTAAATAGTCAAAACAGTAATTCAATTATAAAAAAAGGTCAGTATAACCTTTCGCGACTCGGGAAGAGAGATCGGTTGGGCGAATTCGTTAAGTTTGCTTTCGCATAATTACCCTTGGTAGAGGTTGAATGCGCGAGGATGTTCGTTGTGGTGCAGTGGATATCGGCTCGGAACGAGAAATTGGAGAGCCGATTTCGAATTCTATTTGAATTCAGTGCATTCACTTACTCACAAATACCCTTGAGAAAGGTATTAATCCTTCTCTTCTCCCTCTAGCTATGGGTTAAATATCAGGAGATATTAAGTGTCTATGTCGCAGAAAGTAATCACAACCTCCTGAGATAAAAATTTCTACCGTATCGCATTAACTGACTGACTGAAAGATATGCATCCATCTCTAACTATGGGGTAAATAGTAGGACTGACTTGACCCTCTTATAGACAGTCCAGAAAAAAATAATTTAAAACCAATCTGATGGGGGATGAGCTCCGTCAGGCTATCCTGCACGAGACGCACCACTGGTACAATAGCTGGAGTACACTGGGGCCCTAATGTTTTAGGGAAGCTTGACGTGGCGTGATGTGACTTCAAAATCCAAATTATTACCCAGATTTTTATTTACGTACATTCAACAAAGTTATAAGAAAAATATAAAGCGATAAATTAAATACGCAATGGCAATATAAAATATAAAATTAGGCCGAAAACTTGAGCAGTTTGGAGAGTGAAATGACGTGGTTAGTAGTTAAAAAATATAATAAACTGGACGCTGCTCTATGAAGAAACTCAAATTTATAATATTGTTTAGCTTCGATCGAACCCTGATTGCTGCTAGCGGAGAAAAATAGACAAAGATTTTGCTTTTCCTTAAACTTCTCTGTTGTATTGATCGCAATTCATTTTAGAAAAGGGAAACAACCACGACTGACTTCTATACCCACGCGGACTATGTTCAAGGACTGAAAGCGAAGAAAAAGACTGCTTTTATAAACGAACATAATCAATACACCGTGATTCTGGACAAGTAGTCTTCTACTTGGTTCAGATTTTTGGCGCCATCGTATAATTGACAAGGGCTTTTACACATTTTCTTCTCTAACCGGGAGTATCTCTTTCTGAATGTCGTGTTACTCTTTGACAGCTGAGCGAGATTTGATAAAATCTAACATTTCATTAAAAAAATGAAGATAGCAAAAAGGAAAGGGAATCTTTCCGAGTCGTGATAATAAAATTGGCGTTTGGTTGACGGCTAAAGCGGAAAATTTAGTTCACGTATTCGGGTGTAAAAAATATGGCGAGAAAGAGAAATGATGGGAATAATAAAAACTATTTTGAAGGAAAGCCTTCAATTAAATCTGTTAATTATGGTAAAAGTATTGTTTTAGTTTCTTTTCTTTTTCGACTGAAATCTTCGCCGACCGAATTCCATAAGAGAGGACAGAAGATTCTTGTGAAAGTGATCGATTGAAATTGACTTGAAAGTGTTAATTTTATATCGAGTGTACGCTATGACACAAAACCTGGCGCTGAAGATATTGGGGTTGAGTTGTGAGGATAGCGGGAAATAAAGATGTTGGAGCTGATCTTAGGGTTACAAAACGAGATGGAGAAGATTGAGTTGATGGTGTTGAACATAGAGATATCTGTAGTGGTGATATGCACTGTGTAAATGACAAGGCGAGACGTAAGATATCATGGCTATAAGTGGATGTGGTACTTCACGATTATAAATGTGAAGAGAGTAATTGTGATGGTTCTTGAAGAAGGGTAGACCCTTAAAAATAGAGGTCAGAGAGATAATTGGCACAGAGCAAGTGAATACACTGGAAAAATCAGGAGATGAAAGTGACCAAGTGCTTTCAAACGATCATTTAAAATATGGGCTGAGGCTTGAATTAAACTATCCGAATAGGCTTTAGCTGAGTATACTATTCTCTCTGACACAAGATGGTACAAAAGATATCCTCATATATTCCAGGCACAATGAGTCAGGATATGCTTTTACTGAAACTTGGGAATTATAATAAAAACGGTTTAAAATATTTATTATTAAAAGTCTCTCAGAAAGGGTAGTAGATATTAACAATTACTCAAACACACATAAGTCAACATTAACAGGAACACATACACATACATACATGCGCGGAAATACACACATATACAAACACATATATTTCTTTAACCCTTATCATAGCAGATACCTGTATTTGAAATAGACGCCTCGTTTTTATTTATTTTATTTTAGACTGTGTATTACGTCTAACAGTGTGCGCATTTCGAGAAATCGTAAAAAAGAAGAAAGTATTCTCCGGTAGGAATGGAACCTGCGTCGACTTTTTAGGGAAAATATGATTTTGATCCGGTGGGTTTTATCACTCTGCTACAGAGAGCGTCACTCTACGGCACGTATCTATATTCCATTTTAGGGAATGGACATTTACTCATTTAGATATTTTGTTAAAAGCCCAGTTTCATCGTATAAGAAACATGTAAAGTCAATTTTTAAAAAATTAATGAACTTATTTTTTATCCAACTTTTTTATTATATCATATGTTAACATTAGTAGATATTTACATATAAATAAATGCGCTAATTTTTGCACAGTGTATATTATATCTATCTTGCCGTTTAAAAATGGTAATGGTTTATTACGTCTGTATGTCTGTCTATCTGTCTCTTTCTCTCTATATATTTTAATAAATATATATTATCCCACTTGTGCACAGTATTTTCAGTTTCTCAATTTTCTTGCAGAAGTATCAAGAGTATTAACATGTCTTCCAGTACATTCCAAATACAGCAACTCTGAAGTTACTACATCATTGGAATAGCGACATGCTCTGGAGGGATTATAGGTAACTCTACGCGGATCCCACTGAGATAGTTATGCTGATGCAGAAACACACACACACGCGCGCGCACACACACACACACACACATACATGCACACACATACACAAAACAAACACGCATTTATTGAATGTATTTGGTAGAAAAACTTATGTCTTACTAAACAAAAACAATTACTAATCAAAACATACAGCCATTAGCCCACAGACAACCGCACCTCCCTCCCATTAGCATGGAACAGGCTTGCTTCCCAGAGAGTAAAACACTACGCCTGCTTAGCCTGACACTGTTGCTAAATCCGCTACTATGAAAGTCGGCTCTCTGTGCAGGGCCCGGAAATTCTTTCCGTCTGAATCTATCCTGCACTTATATAAATCTACCATCCGCCCGTGTTTTGAATATTGCTGCCATATCTGGTCGGGTGCCCCTGCTATTCTCCTCGGGGTTCTTGACAAAATACAGCGAAGAATCTGTAATGTGATTGATACCGACTTAGCTGACCGCCTGCTGTCACTCTCTCACCGGCGTGCATGGCTTCCCTGTGCCTCTTCTATAAATACTTTCATGGCTTCTGCTTTGATGAACTTAAATCACTGGTGTCACTTGGGTGTGAATTTGCACGAGATACTAGATTGGCAACTAGGTCCCACCCTTTTACAGTGAAACAGATAAGATGTAACCGTAATTTCTACTCCAACAGCTTCTTTTCTCGCACTTCCCGCCTGTAGAATTCTCTTCCGCATGCTTGCTTCCCCGACGGCTACAATCTCCAGGAGTTTAAATGTAGGGTCAATAGACACCTCCTAACATACTAACTCTCTCCAACTCTCTCCCTATGTACATCCTAACTCGTCTATCACCCTCTTTCTGACATTTCCTATACCCAATCGCTCTATGTAACCCCCTGCGCTATAGTAGCAGTGGAATGCCTTGCTTGGGGTGACATGATTAAAAAAAAACATTCAAAATGAATACAATTTTTTTTAGAAAATACGTAGAAACCGAACTTATATGGGCGTTATGGTGCAGTGGATATAAGCTCAAAACAGGAAATCGTATGTTCCAGTTGAAATCTTTGTGTTTACTTACTCGCAAATACCCTTGGGAAAGTATTAATCCGTCTCTTCTCCCTCCAGATATGGGTTAAATAGCAGGACAGATTGGGTTTTATAGCGTTAGTTGGCAACTAGTCTATCACAGACAGTAACTACAACTTACTGCGGGAAAATATTCGCCTAGTCAAGATTGGGTGATCACATCCCGAAACATGATCGTCGAAGCGTATATCACGTATGGCACTTTAACTGATTGATTGAACCTTAAATTGAACACTACTTATAATCAAAAATAGGTTCCCTGAAAATCCACAAAAATATTGGCGAATACAAAGCAACTATTGAAAAATAAAACTCGAAAAATCATGATACCCAATAAGACGAGTAGATTCAAAAATTCTTTTACCAACCTGCAGTATTTCCGAAACAATTAATCAAATCATCAAACCATATTTACCCTACAAATACAGCATAACCCCATATACAATTTCATCTAATTTCTAAAAAAAAAAATAAACCAAATAAAAACGTATTACTAACATTAGATGCCGAAAATGTATTTATCAACGTACTAGTCAGTGAGTGAAACAATTTATAGAATAATAAAAAAATTGACATCTATCACTTCTACCTTTCAAAACAAAACCAACAATTCTCAAGAAACTACCATAGAGGAGTCCCGCTACATATGCGAAAATAGCCTTGTGTCAAACATAATCGAATTCCCCGCATTTAATAAATCAGAAGATTGAACAAACATCAAAGAATTTAAAAAAACCTCTTCTTTTATAATTATAGAAATGAGATTTATTATTTAAATTTTACATAAATTTTATTATTATTAAGAATTGTACATAAGCGTGAAAGGTTCCTTTTTTATTGAAATCCAGGGGAAATGTTTTTAAAGAAAAATCTTGTTGACGTTTTTTTTATGCATGCACGATAGTAGTAAGCGTTTCTTTGTTGATTCTTTGTTTTACTCTTTTTTTAGTTGCCGGACAATTATGAGGAATCAGCAAAGTCAAGGTGAAAGAGAGAGTGATAGTGTGAGATATGTGTGCCGCCCGATTCTCTTGGAAGTATAGACAGACGATTCGTGGTTTTATATCTGTTCATTTTTTCGTTGATGACGAGAAAAGAGAGAGAAACAATAAACGCAGCTCGAAAGAGAAGGTGAGAAGGTAAGACAATTCAGGTTGACCGAGGGACAGTATGTGGCCTTCTGAAGAGAAAAGACAAAATCACGCGTATTTATGCATTTTGACGACCAAGATTAGGATCAACTTTGATCATTTTTTCTGTTATCTGGTCATTCAATAAATAAGATGCTGTTTCTATTTTTGGTCCTCGACTACGTTCACATATGGCAAAAATATTTAAGCCAATTATCTAATGAAAAGTGATTTTCTTTGATTAATTCGTAAATATTAGTGTTCTTTACATTACCTCCTGAAAGGGTATAGGCATATGCAAAGTCGAATTTATTAAGCAATCAAATCTCTAGAAATTCGAGAGTACTATTAGCCTGCTTCACACAATTTACCTTTTACGACACATAGGAAATATTGCCACACATACCAATGGTGTCGCAGGCTCCCAGGCACAGGATACCCGAACAAAAGGAAAAAATTATTCTTAGAAAAACATTTTTGAATACAAAACTAAAAGACATTTTCAGTTATCTAAAATAAAAAAAGAATAAAAACAAAAGATTTTCATTAAAATCTGACTAAATCAACCTTCTCACTATAACCGAACATTAAAAAAAAAACATCAAAAATACTTAAAATCTCACCTTTTTGGCATTAAATAACCCCACAGAGGTTTTATATACCATTAAACAAAACTCAAACTCAAACTCAAAACTTGTTTCATGAAAAAAGAAAACAAATTAAAGAAGAATCATGCATAAAACTTATTGTCTTGATTTATGCAGAAACACACTTATGGCCTTTTTATCTTAACTGAGTCAGTCTTTGATTTTCCCATTCCATTAATTATTTTATTCTTACCCATTTCGTTAGTGAGCGTGAGTCTTGATTCTGCCCATTGGCAGAATACAGCAGCCATTCATAACTTTGTGAGATGGACGGGTTTTACTAACATTTTTATATATATAGTTTGGTGTTTTGTTATATTCTACTTTGTTTTTAGAGTCATTTTCTTCCTCCATATATTTTCATAATACCAGATTTTTGTTTGTATAGAAAAATTGTATACAAATACAGAAAGTAAATTCTATATGAATTCATAGGTTCCCCAGTTACTTCGTTAAGTTCCCCTGTGAAAATAGGGTATGGTGGTGGGTGTAGGATTGGAAGGTGATTGAGGTTTTCTTGTTGTGATTGAGCAAATTTTAGTGAGTATTTGGATTATGAAATCGATTAGCTTGGTACAGTATAGACAAAAGTGACAAGCCTCGATCCACTTCATCTTTGATCTTGTGCCAAAATTATTGTATTTACAGTAATAAATATATGGCCTTTGATATTGGTGTTTTCACATAAGTTATCTGTTGTCCATTATATATATATATATATATATATATATATATATATATATATATATATCAAGAACTGTATCGAAGAAATTGTTAGACGAAATAGAAAATGTATATTGTGACGATGATTTTCATCCGTTAGGATTTCATCGGATTGGGATTGTTCACGTTGTTATGACAACATGTGCGCATAAACAAGAGATGCTAGTAGTTTCAAATTTTTAAGAATTTTTTTTAACTGCATTCTATCTATTAATCTATATTCTTTCTCTTTTTCTTTCCATCATTTTTTAATTAAATAACCTACATTGTGATAACAGAAAATCTGCTAAGAGTAGTGAAACGGTGTAAGAATCTGAACGCAAATTTACTGTGGCTGAACTAATGATTAAAGCACTTTCTAGACATCATCGTCTTAGTGAATTATTTTCTCTTTTAGTTAGTATAGCATTTTTATGTTAAAATTGTGGTCAGTTTCGTTACAGGAAACAGATTTTTAAAAATTTTGAAACTACATGTTCACGCGCATGTGTAGTCAAAACAGCGTTAACAAACTCAGTCTGATGAAGATGAAACAAATGAAATGTGTCACAACTAATTTTTTTTCCATTTTGTCTTACAATTTCCTTAATATATATATATATATATATATATATATATATATATATATATATATATAACCAGAAATACTTTATTAAAGGTACCTCCACGAAAACGCGATACCTAAGACATAAATTAATTTTAAAAATGAAAAAAGTTTCATGAAGCTTTTATTTTAGTTTTAATTTTAGGCTAATTGGTTAAATCTAATATTTTCAATAAACAAATTAAATTGACTGACCCTACCCAAACCACCGAACCAAGAAAAACAAGATTTTCAAACGAATTTTGAACTTTCTAAGAAAGGATAAAATAAATGTAATTTGATAATAAAAATATTCTTTTATTTTTTCCTCTTAATAATAACAAATATTTTGAGGATAACACTTTTTTATTAAATTTGGCGCATATTTTTCATCATTGTCTGCTCATTTTTAACGAATCGGTGAAGGTATATACTTTATTGTATCTTCTAAATTCAGGCAACATATGCAACTGTCGAAGTTTTAATTATATGTGAGTCGTGTGTATGTGTGCCCTATTTTATGAGAGTTCAAAATGTTAAAATTATTTCCTTACATTAATCGTCAGTTTAATTCAGGGATATCGTCAGTTTTAATTAGACACATAGCTGTTGATGTTTCCAAAACTTGGTATCCACATTTCTACTGCTTTGAATCTCTCCTTCGTCCAGGATTCGCTAGATATAGAAGGACAGATATCACATAACAGTCCAGTATTCTTTTCTTTCTTTCCAACAGATTCTTCCTGTCTCTCAATACTCTGCATAGCTTTTGAAATGTGTCTTTGGCCATGCCAATAAATTTTTGGCTCTTGGTGTCACACTTTTTATCCTAAAGTCTTGATACAGTGACAAGCAAGAATATGCTGAAGTTCCAAATACGTTTTGAGGGGATTATCTAAATCCACAACACATTGCAAAGCACATGTCTGATAGACTAACAAATACGCTCACTCTCTCGCTCTCTCTATTTTCTCTCTCTCTCTCTGTTTCTCTATTTTTCTTTCTTTATTATCTATTATATCAGTGTTCGTCACCCGACCTCTCGTATACTAGCATTTTTTGAAACGTCGAATTTTAATTGTTAGTCACTTACCGATTAAAACAGTGGCGCAAAGTACAATTCTAGTTATTATTATACTTTGTCCTTGGGCTGAAAAAAGACAAACTTTACCTGTGTATATATTAATGTATATATAACTGTGCATGCATGTATGTATCTCACTCTCTCTTATATATATATATATATATATATATATATATGTCTGTGTGTATGTGTACTTATGTAATCAGCGCTATTGACTTGCTGTTATAAATGTGTCGCCGCGCGAGTCAATGTAAGCAATTGTATCTGATAATTGTATTCCTATTGTTAAATCTTTAAATTTGAATCCCCTTGATATATCAGACGATAAAAAAGAACGAACGATAGATTTAGAAAGCACAAAGATTTGATGTTAAGAAAGCGAAATGAGACAGAAACAAGACCCAACAAAGAGACACAGAGAATCGATTGCTAAACATCGATTATCTTTCTTTCGCATCTCAAATGACTACAAAAGAAGTATTATCAAACTCAGCCATTGTGCAATATTATTTTCTTTCTAATACATATATAAGATTGGATAAGGATTTCATTTTTTGTAATTTCTTAAAAAGATCCATTTTCAAGTTAATCATTAGATTTCCTCTTACCTATAAGTGTAAAGGAAACAGAACAAAGTAGAATCGTTTCTCTTCCAGGCTAATGCATTTGTTCGAAAATCCCTTACACAGACGTATGTATATGGGCATGTTTAAGTTTAGTATACAGTCATAGAAGATGTATATATTATTTGTACATCCTATAAAGTGTATATACAGGTATGTATAAAAATTAAAATTTATATAACGTATATTAATATGTAGAAAAATTGTAGTAATACACTCACACGCATATATATATATATATATATATATATATATATATATATATATATATATATATATGCCGACAGAAAGAGGAATTAATTTGTTCTCGTTCTTTACTGGGAAGCTTGTGAGTGTATATTTTTGTTTTTAAACGCACTGGAACGATTCATTCTGCATTTTTTTTTGTTTCTTTCTCTTTTGCATTCCACCTCTTACATTCTTTCATCCACATCATTATTATTAAATTAGAATCTAATCGTCGTTCCTCGTTTCTTCCCAGATTGTCTATAAATTCGTGATTCTCGTTAATATCTTACTATTTGCCAATGACTCTTCTGGTTTTATAGGAATATATACGATTTTATATATTATATATATATATATATATATATATATATATATATATATATATATAATCAGTAAAAAAAAAAAGGAGAAATTTGGTAAATAAACCCAGAGAATCATAGTAATATCAGTTAAATATTAAAATTGATCCAACAGAATACTCAATGTAAATTCAATTTACAGAGAAGATATTCATTTATTTAATTTTTCTGGCCACCATGCCCATCTCTTTCTTTACAAATCTTTGCTTCCGGTACATGAATTTTTTTCATTCAATAGTCGACGGGGGTTGACAATGAATGACTAGAAACTGAGAAGCTGAAATATATATATATAGTGCGATCCCCGTATGTTAAATTTTTATTTAATTAAAGAATTAGAAAATGTGCTATCTTCCTATCTTTTGAGAATTTTTAATCTCAGAATTGAAATAAATAAATGCACACATTATTATTTCCACTTGGACTGATATCCTCAATTTCGTTATTATTATCACAACATTTTGGCTTTGTACCCTGCGGTGTTTGTCGATCAGCGTAACCTTCAGTGAATTCTAAACTAAATCCCTTATATACGAGAATTGCCTCTTCTCGTTTCGTGGTATATGTCTAGTGATATCTTGTTTTCATTGTATTAGTATTGTGCAGTAATTGCTAAATCCATTCCCACCCAGGCTGCATATTTATTATTCAACAACGTAATTGAACTCATTATGTCTCGAAATTCATAAACTAAAACTTTAATAAGCAGGACTAGATTTCCCTAGATATGAACAGTAGGTTGTCAACAGTCAACACCCATAAATTAAATGCAAATTTCCATTCAAATATATCTGAATGTTACAAAAATTAAATAAATATTCAAGTCTCCAAACGATGATATTCAAAAAAAGGAAGTTGGAACGAGAATAATAGTCTGTACATTTCGTGAAATCAGCATTTCAAAAGTTGCATGAACAATTCTCTAATAGCTTGTAAAACTGGAATTCGAACTCGGCTCCCCGATGTGTCGTTTCGAGTTGATATCCATTGCACCACAATGCACGCTTTATAATTTAATATTCACTTTCTTTTTGTTTCATTAATTTAAGCTTTTGAAGTACCAGTCCGCGTGTTAGCTTATGTGCAGGTAGTTTTTAGAAACATTTACAATTTGTTAGGCTATTGTCCGCAAGTAACCTCAATAGAGCAGACCGTCACATGTAACATTAATGTAAACCTAAATGATCTCTAAAAAAATGTTAGTAATAAAAGTTGCTAGTTGCTTTAAGAAGACGTTCGATGGAACTGCAAAATAAGCAGAAAAACAC
Organism: Ascarosepion bandense; assembly: GCA_037127315.1. Taxonomy (NCBI): domain Eukaryota; kingdom Metazoa; phylum Mollusca; class Cephalopoda; order Sepiida; family Sepiidae; genus Ascarosepion; species Ascarosepion bandense. The sequence goes on from JBBBDQ010000154.1 coordinate 1,654,083, forward strand.
ACAACAAAATAAATTATTCTGCTCAAATAACTTAAACGTGCATAATATATCTGGTGATTGTAGGAAAATGCGCCGATCGAAACGATAAGCAGAAACAAACATGCGCAATGAGGGACTAAGCTGTAAATATGTTCTAGTCATCATTTTTCTTTCTTTCTTTTGGTTCAATTTCTTTCTTCGTTTGAACTACAGAAAATGATAGCTAATTGAAATCAACTCTCTTATGCCGAAACTATTTTGTAAAAATCGGACTAAAAGATCAAACATCCGATTTTTATCATCTCATCTCGGTCGTAATGAGAATCTTTCATCTTGAAATTATCATAATATTTCACCTTAAAATATCGGACGTCTAGATTCTCACCTATAGGCTTTATTTAACAACAAATGATAATTCATAAAATTGTGCAAGATAATAAAAGCAGAAGAAAAAACTTTTTTTTTTGTTTTGTTTTGTTTTTTGTGAAAGTCAAAGCTTGTAGTAATCTAGCTAGGAGACCGAGGCAGACAATTCCGATTAATAAAACACTGTTATGTTATTGTCGTAATCTTTTATTATGGTATGGTCACTGTCGGCACTAGACTTTTCATTGTCGTTATCTTTTGATGTGTGATGATAACAGGAAGCTGCTCGATGGGGCATCAATGAGCCAGAGATCTAACATCTGGCCAGTTGATTTAACGTGATTAATCCGTGCTACCTATTCTTTTCGGAAGTAAAGTAGGAAGTAAGAAAGAAATTAAAAAAGAGGAAGAAAAAATATGTAAGAAAATAAAATGTAAGCTTTGAAGAGAGAAACTTTAAAAATAACATCGAATGAAAAACAATAAACATAATTCTCATTTTTTATTTGTTCTTATTTTCTTTCGTTAATTTTCATTTATTCATTGGTTTTTAAATTCTTCATTTTTTATTTATTTTTCTATTTACTGCTCCCTTGTTATGCTTTCTCCAATATTTCTATCCCTTGTTTCTATTTTCGTTTTGCTATTTTTACGCTTATGCTTCTGTTTTAGTCTATTTCTTCTTTGTTTTCATCCTAAAACAGACAAAAAGAAAGAAACCTTAAGATTAAACTTTATTTGTCCAGTGTTATTTTTCTCGCATTCTTTTTCCTTCTTTCATACTGTTAATTCAATTTTCGATTCGACCTACTCACTCCAGTGATATATGCATCGAGAAGAAACAACTAGTCAGTTTTGAAACACGCTGAACGCCTCATCTAAACGGCATAATAACATACATGTCGTTGGCTGTAAAGTTTACTCCAGTGCCATCTAAATATAAAATGGCACATGTGTTCCGAAAATCAGCCTTAAGTCATCAGAGTTTTCTAATTTAAAATATTCAGTTATTTCTAAATTGATACTTAGAAGCAAGAGAATTTGTTGGGAAGCAAACTTCAAATAATGACGTGATAGCTATTTCGATTTTGCTTGCAAACCTAATTAGAAAAAATTAAAAGAAAATTAAAAGCTCAAAAAAGTCAAATTTTGTTGTGAATAAAAAGAGATTTTATTTAGCATCAGTATACTCCTTCTCAATTTATTATAAATCCGGTTTCCCTGGTTGTTTGACGGCCATTTTGAAATTAATTAATTCAAAACACACATGATAGTCCCTCTCGATTAAATCGTTGGTTTAATGTTCTGCAGTTAAATTGGCGCAAAAATACCTCTATATTTGACATAAACGCACGGGTAAAGGCATTTATGTCCTCAGATCATCGGTGATATAGTTGTAAGTGACCCTTACATGGCACAGGAGACACACTGGATAGTTGCAAGTTCTTACCTCCCATGTATGGAATCGAAAGTCAGCAGCTCAACTTTACTTTACGTGAGGATCAAACTGTTAAGAATAAGTCAGAGTCATTAAACGTGTCATTAGGTTAGTGTCGCATAGATCATTGTGAGTGAAATATGTATAATTTACATGCGTGCTTTTTTATTGTGGCCTTGTGTCAAAGTAGGTATCATCTTTACTGTGAATGTATTTCTAATCATCGCTTTGTAATTTGGGCAGACAGAACATTTACTAAAAATAATGAGTTTGGCAGAAGGCCGCAATATGAGAAGCCGAATCGAACTTATTAGAGAAATAAGTGAGGAGCTTTGTTGTCGAGAAATAATTGGTAAGGTCTTGTAGACGAGTAGTGAATTGGTAAGATTCCATTTTTTAATGAGAGCCTTGTGCCAAGCTTAGTAAATACTTATTATGAGAGCAAATGATCTATTTAGCACATAGACATTCACATAAATGAACAAAAGCAAAATAACTTCTGAATGTAACACTTTTTATTTGTCGACCTTGTAATGGATAATGTTTATTATATAAGATTTTATTGCCCATTAGATAAAAGCGTTTGGCTTAAGTAATCAAGTGATTTGACGCAAAAAGTAGTCAATTTAATGCTTGAACCCAAAAGATGTGAACACAAAACTTGGAGAATTGAGTTAATTAAAAATAACTGAGATATTCTAAAAAGGCATGGCTCGTAGAACTAGAACAATCTACTCCAGTAGAGGAAATAATGAGTTTGGTTTGAAATTTCAGCATATATCACCTGAAAAATGTCGGAGCGTACAATGGCCGAAACGTCATGTATATGACAATAGAAATTTGTAAATAATATTGGTTCTCTTAGTAAACAAAAGACGTGTAGACAGTTAAAGAGAAATAACTGATACTAACTAAGATATTGGGAACATTCTTTTACGTCAGTTGTACTCTTCGGAATTATCATAACTGTGCATTGTAATCATAAGAGTAATTTTGTTTATTCATTTTTGTTCAATAAATCTTTTAAGATTTTTGAAGTTTGTGAATAGAGTGTTTGTCATTTTAGAATATTCTTCAGAAATCTGTGATACCTGTTGAAAAATACATAACGTTTCGTGATCGTTTATAGAGGAAAACCAATTAAGATTATTCATAGTACATTAATGTGGTACAGTCTGCAGAAAAAAAAAGGGTTTTATAATATGAAATGCATTTTAGGTGAAATTCCGGGAAGGTTCTTGTGGGCAATTAGTTAACAATGTTGAGAATATTTTAATTTGATGTAACTTGGAAAAATATTAATTTTATTATGGTAGTGACAATGGTGAAATTAGCCATCTTTACACAGGAAATATTTGTCATTCATTGACAGAACAGTTTGTATTATTGTCGGTTAAAATTTATAAATTCTTTCCATTGAAATAGGTTTTTAAGAAATAATACTTCTCAGGCGCATTAAATATTATTTGCCTTTCTAATGCAGATGAAAATTTTATTTCCAATCTTTCTTTATTTTTGGTAGTGGGAAAAGTTTATAGCGGGTTTATATCATTATTTCTTTCACTTTTAGTTACGGAAGAGTTGCAAAAGTTCCATTTCTCATCGCTCTTCACAATTTACTTAAAATACAAATCACAGATATAAAAGCGATCCAAACGATTGTTTTTACTCAGATCAGGTGGTACCCAAACATCGTAAAGATTTGAGTACCCAAGCTACATTTATCACTTGATGGTAGTTTTTGATAAATTTGAAGTTTCTTCCAATTCCAGTGTTATGTAATGCAGCTTATTCACAATCAATGTCTTGATTTGTTCGTCATTTGTAGTGGTATGGTCTACCTGAGCACTCTTCATTAATTAGGCTACAATCACCAACTCTAAATTTAGCAAACCACTTCCATACATTTCTGTCAGCTAAAGCACCTTTCCCGTACACCGCACATATCTTTTTGTTACTTATTTGCCTTTACGGTACTAAAAAAGCATAAGTGTCTAAAATGCACCTTGTAATCTTCCATTTTTATATGGATGCAAAATTGACATAAATTAAGTGATTTTAAACTTTTTCGCAATAAATAATTGGTAGCGTGTTCTAATCGGAAACGTAAGCATATTATGTCTGTCAATAAGTTTGGGGTGTTCTGACGTGTGACGCTTCACTAGGGTGGCGTACTAACCTACTGATCGGCTGCGGGAGTGCCACGGCGTTGTTACAGAAACCACTAAATCTCTACCGCTCCCGCATTTTAGACTGGTAGACAATTTATAAGTGACGATCCAAAAATGGAAAGAAAGAATATGATCCTATTTAATTCTTAACTCAATGGAATGGAGGTCGAATTCAATACAAGGGAGATGCAAATAAAATTTTAAACAAATCAAAACGCTGAACAGTTGGGTATTTTGGTAATTCAAAATATTTTCTTTTCTTTTATTGACACAACAACGAAAACACAAACAAACGTTGGGGATAAAAAACGAGAAATTAGAAAATAACGGAAAGTCGTTGGCGATCTCTGAAGGTCCTTCAATCAATACATATTTCTCTACTTCAATGTTCTTATCCAATTTCAGATTGAATCTACATAGGCACGAGAACAGCCCTAATTGTCTTTCTTTATCAAACCGAGAGTCTCTCTTCTTATTTTTCTTCTCTCATTAATTGAGATTGTCCAATAAGACAATGAATGTTCGTGTTCCTCAAAAAAATAAAAAGAAGGTGTTTTTGTTTTGTGAATTCTTTTCGAGTCAACAGGATTAAAGTAAATGTGTGACATAGATTGGTATCGGAGAAAACACTTACTTGGGAATTTTAAAGATCGATCGGGAATGCTTTTTTTGTCTCTTATACTATATACTTCGATACTTCACAAATCCTTGTGTCGGTTTGAATTAAGAGATTATAATTTTGGTTGTCCGTTCGTATCCTTCGGAAACACTTTGCCCATTCTCATTTTTTTTTCCTTTCTTCCTCCTCCCGAGAAAGTTCTGGATTACATTTTTTTTAACGAGGTCGTCTTTTATCGGAGTATTTTTCGCATTACGTCATCTCAGTTAGGCATTTGGGTCGGAACTAACTGGTTTGAAAATTCTTACACGGGGAGCGTTTTTGGCGGTTTATTTCATTCAACCAATCAAATGACGTCTTTTCTCTCTCTTTCTCTCTCTCTCTCTCTCTCTCTGTTCTTTAGCGTTTCTTTCTCGCTGTTAACCGTTAACCTCCTTCTTCTCCTTCAAGATAGCAGTCAGCATTGCTACTACCATCGCATACACACTAACAAGTCCATGCACATATTACAAGTTTATAGAGAGAGTGAATTTCTCTCCGCATGTTAATATACGTTTATAGGTAGGGAGACAGAGAGAGTCCTTTCTCCCGTCTCCACGATGCATAAATCGTCACACGTATTAGAACAGGAAGGACTAAAATAGGCACGAACTTCCTGGACAATGCAATACTATTTCTTTTAAAATGCGCAAACGAACCACTTCTAAGTTTTATCACGGTCACTATATTCGTGGGGTCAGGCATTATGAAAAAGATGTGGTAATATGATAATTCGCACAAAAGAGACGAATATATGAATGGGAAAAAAACTTCAAATCTAAACATATATATATATATATATATATATATATATATATATATATATATATATATATATATATATATATATATATAGCCCTATACTTATGAAGCGTATGTATGTGTGAGTATGAAGACGCTAGGTCCCAAAAAGGAAAAAAGAAATCAGTAGATATTTAAACTTAAACAAAATCACATTGTTAGTATATGTGGGAATGTACACATATGTATATGTGGTGAGAAGTTAATTTATGTCAGTAGGTTGACCTAATGGGGTCAAACAGACGCCAAAAATCAAAAGAATTGTTGTTTTTTTTTCCCAGAGGTCAAACAATCTCAAGACAGTCTGAATAACTTCAAACGGATACTACCCATATTTGGAACTGGACTCTATCTCTTTCTTCTCTATTCCCTCCCTTTCCTTTCTTTTCTTTTTCCTTTTTCTCTTTCCCCTTACATTTATTGTCATTTATTTGTTTGTTTGTAATCTTATGTTTATTATTATTATTTTTATTATTATCCCCCTCTTCATTTTAAGAAAACGTTCATTCCGGCAGAAATTTTGTACCATGGAGGAAATATTGTAAAATTTCTGAAGGATCAACGTCCGTCTAGCGCAACGGGGTAGACTAGACATAGTATACAGTCAGTATGGTGATGCCTGAGAAAAAACAATCAATATGTTCGTGACCAATGCCAGCCAGCAATTTGGACGAAAGCTATTGTTTTATGTTTTTGCCCAAGACACGATACATCATAAATATCTCTCTAGATTTCAATTCAGATATATTGAAAGTGATCAGCTGTGGCAATGGGTCTAATGATGATGATGAGGCTGATGTTAATGATTCTTGTGCATGTTTATAACTTTTATGTGCTGACAACGACAGAGTATTTGTATGAGGATAAGTGTTCAGATGAACTTTAAACTCGAACGTTTTTATTCATTTGGAAATATTTACACAAAAATAAAATACTTTCAGGGTGTTCCTATATTTATTTTCCGTGTATTGTCTTTAAAATAACATATTAATGGTGTGTTAGCAGATATTTTATTGAGAATGGTTCGTCTGGTAGCATATCCTACTTTTCAGGTTAACAGGACGTACCAATAGTAAAGATGTGAAGGTGCTGGGATTTGGTAAACAAGCCCAACCTGATATTGCAAGATGTAACTGATGTACTGAGGAAAGCACTCTATATACAAGTCATTGAAAGAGAAAATCTTTTATTTTAATTATTTCCGAATTTATTTATTATAAAAAAAATCGAAATGAAAATCTATAAGAAAATACGATCTATATCTATATTAATACGCTTGTTAATAAATAACTGCATTGCTATAAAATGCATTTTGGGTATATTTGTTTTCTTATCAAAAATATATTGATGCTAATCAATTCATAATACTAAACTGGAACGCTTCATTCAAGAGAAACATTTACTTTATGCTCATTAATTCTAAATTTGATCTAACGCAAAACCTTCAAGGCCTACAAACAGTATTTAAACTCCGTCAATTTTACAGTCGACATTGGATAATATAGTCATTAGTATGATGATGGTGAAGAAGTTATTTTTTTAATGAAGCTCAAGACGTACCTTCCAATAAAATCCAAGAAGTCTTTTTAAAATGAAGCTGAAGAGGGATTTTTAAAGAAACTTCAAGAAGGTTATTTTTAATGGAGCTCAAGGTTTTTAAAATGAAGCACAAGATCGATTTTAAAATGAAAGTACATATTGTATTTTTTGAATAAAGTACAAAAATCATTTTAAAATAAAACTCAAATAGCGCCATTAAATGGCGCTCAGTAAAGAATATTAAACCTAGCTCAAGAAATAGTGGGGAATGAAACCGAAGATAACGGATGTTTAAATGAATTTGCCAGAATGATTTTTAAGAAGTTTAAAACAAATTAACAAATAAAAAATTATATGAAAAATTAAAGATGAAGTTAAAAAAGAATTTTAAAAGTAAAAGATAGTTCCTCACCAAGTTTGTAAATTTGTAAATTAATTATTTTTTCAGTGAAATATAAGATTTGAAGCACTAATGTTTTCCGCAATATCTGCCTCTGAAAATAAAATGCATAAAGTTATTGCAATAAAAAAAAGTGCTTGCAGGTAGTTTTTCATTAAAAAGCAAAAAGACGAGTGTGTCGTTGGGGAATATTTCGATGATTATTTTCATCATTCTCTGAACAAAATTATATACACTTTGTATAGTAGTAAAAACATTGCAAAGTAATTCGTGTTGCGTCTTAATTTTAATTTAACTGCTTTGTTTTATTTCCATTTGTGTTAAATTTATTTTTATTATTTGTCTATTAGTTTCTCCTTTTTATTCTATCTATTTAGCTAGCTAGCTAGCTATCCTTATTTGTTTTCTCGTTTCATTTCCATTTTTATCCTTTTTTATTTTGACCTTCCATCTTTTCTTTCTTTTTCTTTCGCACATTTTGTCACCTTCCTTCCTTCCTTCCTTCTTTCCTTCCTTCCTTCCTTCCTTCCTTCTGTCCGTCCATCCTTCTTTTCTTTCGTTCTTTCTTTCTATTTCCATTTCATTTACATCTTTTCAGTTTTTACTGTCATTTAATGTCGATTATTTTCATAATTATTATTTTCTGTCAAACCTTTTCATTTGTTTATTTCATATAATGTCTTTCTTTCTTTCTTTCTTTCTTTCTTTCTTTCTTCAATTTCACTTTTTTCTTCCAAGAAAGACCCGTCTTACCTTCCATGTACCCTCCCACTTGTAGCCAATTCCAAAATTTGTATGATTATTTTCTTTCTCGATTTCTTTCCCGTATATGCAATCGCTATAAGCCATTTATTCATAAGTAGCACGAAATCTCGTACATTTTTACGGACCACTGAACTGTGTAATTTATAATGCTGCATTGCGTGCATACATACACTTTACACACACACACACACACACACACACACACACACACACACACACACACACATATATATATATATATATATATATATATATACGTACATGCATATACGTGTGACTGTGTAGAATAATATATATTTATAAACAAACATCTTAAATAAATATGTATATATGTGTGCTGTGAACATTCGCAAACACTTCATATATATATATATATATATATATATATATATATATATATACTGAAACTCAGAGACTGATATTATAGTAGAAAACCGGTGATTTTAAAGGAAAGCACAATATTTTTTGCAAACAAAATTGACGAGATCTTCACACTATCCAGACAATCGATCCCCCAAATGATAAACTGTAGAACATCATTTAGAATGAAGGAATGGAAAAATAACTCATATTTGGAATTATTTTACAAGTTAGGCTCTCTCTTTTCTCTTCCTTTTATTCTTTTTTTCTTTAGTTCTAGGAAGGTAATTCTTTTAAAAAATTTTGCCCCTTACTTAAACCGTAAAGATATTAGACAACTTTAAACCATTTATATATATATATATATATATATATATATATATATATATATATATATATAAACTCGTCGCAATTATACATTTTTCATATTTCAATTTTCTGAATTCAATTCTTGATATATAAATATATATATCGTTATCTTATGGCCTATCATATAGTATATATATATATATATATATATATAGAGAGAGAGAGAGAGAGAGAGAGAGATCGATAAATAGATGTGTGTGTGTGTGTGTGTGTGTTATTCAACCGATCCACTTTAGTTTTGTTACCGTCAATATGGGTTTCGATTCGACTTGCGGTGTGTTACGATGCTGAAAATCTCATAGCCGGCGTGTTTGATTTGGGGGTAAGGTCTGAAGAAATTTCTCTAGTATTTCTAAGTAGGATTTAATGTTACAAATTTGAAATATTGCATACAAGAGAATAATAAACATCAAACTTGTCATCCACACATTCCTGTGACCGACTTTAAACATTTCCATGCCGCACAGGAACAAAACTTTTATTGTCGCTTCATTTCGTGCACTTCTGGTCAGTAAAGCCAAAGAATCATTTCATTTTCTTAACAGTTTTGATTACATTTCCAAGCTTATGCAGGAGAGTAAGTTTCTTTATTAGAGCTAAGTTTTTTTTAAAGGTCACATATGCCATGAGTTGAAGTTATGTTTCATGGCAGTTCTATTTTATTTTCAAACCATCTTTTTGACATCAATTATTTCTTCCTTCAAATGCAGACATTTTCTAATTTAATGTCAGTGAATGTAACAACACGCGGTTTCTTCCTTTCTTTTTTGCTTACTCGCATCAAGTTCTGTCTATAATACCACTGGTTTTATTGTTGAACTTCTTTCCATTATAAAATGTATTTTTCAAATTAGACTTTTGTATTTGAACATGGCCTTAGTTTTTGGCATTCATAAAGACTTCATTTCTATAAAAATATAAATAATTTATATCAGCTTATCATCGATAAAGACAGTGTAAAATTACTTTCGATCGTTGTCCTTGAAATTAAGTATTGAAGATATTCATGAGAAATATTTGAATAGAAATAGATTTATGTATTTAAATTATTTCTCATTGAAAACTTGATAATCTAAAACGACATGAAATATGCTTTCATCTTATGTATACTCAAAATTTCTATTAAAGTATGTAACTATTCTCATATGTATTCTCATCTCTAAATTAAATGATGACATTTAATAAGTCTATTAGTTCAAAATACTGTCTTATAAAGCAATCTGCGATTAGAAGTACAATTTTTATCAAAGTGTGAGAAGGCCTGTTCTGCAATGCATCTTTTGTAAATCTAGTCGGTTTTCAAGAATGCGGATGAGCGATCATACACCTCATAGTATAAACCCATCCGTCTCCTAAGTGCCATTAGTAAAATGTTTCAAGCAATAATCAACGAGAAAAATCTTCATCACCTCAATAGAAGCAACGTTTTAAGCGACAAACTGTACGGGTTTCGATCTGCCCGATACACTGCTGATATCCTAGCTGATTACTCACAGTGATACAATAGCCAAGAAATACATCTCTAGGAAGATCGCATCAGATATTTCAAAGTTTTTTATAAGATATGGCATAAAGAATTACTGTACAAGCTCCCTAGATGTAGAATCACTGGAAGAGTCTTCTAGATTATAGAATCCTTTCTAACTGGAAGGTAGTTGCTAACGGCCAGTCCGCCGAGGCTCAAGCAATCAACGTTGATGTCGTTCAGGTAAAGCTTCTCATTCCACACCACTCCCTAATTTACATAAATCATCTGCCTAAAAGTATACGCCGATCATTTTTAAATATCTATGCTGATGATACAACAATATATGGATTCACATCCAAACCCATAGATCAACAGAGCTTGCAGCTGATCTCTTCTGACCTAGCTCTAGCAGCTTAGATGGGGGAAAACAATTAATTACAATTAATTCTTAAACTAGTGAAATTCCACCGTAGCTGATCCAGTCCCAGATCTTTCACCAGTCACCGTGAGCGCCTAGTGGGACAAACAGCCAAGACCTTAAACGGAACTCGTACATACGATCCATCGATAATGCCAGAAAAATAATCGATTTACTGTAGCGCACAAGCAAGTCCCTGTATCCTCTTACTATCTTTTACAACTTTACAATAGATATATCAGACCGAAAATTTCCTAATTCTTTGTTTTCCGCTCTCGATAGATTTCCAAATGCGTCTTCACGTTTTTGTGAATTTTGACGAATTACTTTCTAACCTAAAACCGTTTCTTCGCAGACGAGACGTCGCAAGCCTCTCGCTGTCTTATCGCTATTTCCATGGATGGTGTTCAGTAGAATTACACTTAGTATTACTAGTTATTAACTTTCAGAGCTAACATCCGCCATGGCACGTACAATGTAGCGAACCACTCTCATTCCCTTCGTATACTTTGGTGAGATATAAATTCTTCCCGATCAAGTTCTTCCAACGAAAAACCGACTGGTCGAACCGACTTGTCGAACCGACACCCAAAATGATGCTTCCTCGATCTCTACAGTCAAGTCTAAGGTTAACCATTATCTTCCACATAAGCTGTGCTTCATACTCTGTAGCTACCTGCCTCGTGTGGTTCTTGGACCTTGTGCAAAATGAACATCATTAAAAAAGAATGCACTTAGTGTAGTTTTATCTCATGCAATTAGCAAAATTGCTATATTAACTACCAAACAGCTTCAATCTCTAACTAAACCGAAGTATTTTTACTTATTCTCAGTTATAGGCAGATACTTGTGTGTACAAAGTATCTCCATGATAAGCGAAGAGAAGATTCTCTGTCCGTCACTCACTGTCTATGTGTGGCTTTGCATACGTGCAAAACATTTACTTATGTATGTAATAGATATGTGTGTGTTTCTGTTGCGCAATAGTGAGATCAATCTGCCTGTACCATTTAATGTACACACACACACACACAATTTGACTGAATTTGAAATAAAACATTGGAATAATACATTCCACCACCAATCAGTCGAGACAACATCTACCCTGTGCTGTGTAAATTTTGGAAACAATAATAGTAATTCTAAGCTGTGCTTTATAAACGCATGTGTAGTAGGAAAACATTTAAAACAGGCCTAACGCGTTTTGGCTCGTTTCTAAGCTAACAATATTGACGACTGGCTTGAACTGCTTTTTTAATATTATAGAATAGTATATATAATCATTACCACTTCTATACAACATAGGGAATATGCTAACAACACTCTTGGAAATGACTAATGAAATCACGGAAAGCGCTTTAAAAAATAATCACTACATTTACTATATTCTCAAAGTTTTCATGAAAGATAAATTGTAGGAACAAGAAGAAAACTGAATAAAATATTTTCAATGAAACATCTCACTATCTATCTATCTATCTATCTATCTATCTATCTATCTATAGATAGATAGATAGATAGATAGATAGATAGATAGATAGATAGATAGATAGATTCTTTTTGCCCCAAGATCGCTAATTTCAGAAAGATCAAACCAGTAGTTGTTTCTAAATATTTTTTATATAATCATATCGCCCCGCGCAAGGCAGATTACAGCCACTGGTGCGCAGGGGATTACATAGGAGGAAAGTTATGAGAAATAGTGACAGGTTATAGGGGGTGTCACGAAGTGAGTAAGAAAAGGTTGAGAATACTAATGAGAGTGGAGTAGACAGAGAAAGGAGCATGAGAGAGTGAGGATGCAAGTCAGTGAGATAGGGGATGATTATTGACTTTATATTTAAATTCTTGGAGATTGTAGCTCTCGGGGAAGCAAATAAACGGAAGGGAATTCCACAGTTGGGAAGTGCAAGAAAAGCAGCTGGTGGAGTAGAATTTGCGTTTACATTTTACTGGTTTCACAATAAAAGGGTGGGACCTAGTTGCTAATCTTGTTGCATAATGGGCACCAGAGAGCTAAGTTCATCGGCGCAGAAGCCGTGAAAGTATTTGTAGAAGAGACACAGGAAAACCACGTTGCGCCAGTGAGAAAGTGACTGAATCTGAGTTGCTAAGACGAGATCACTCACATGACACATTCTCCGTTTGGATTTTGTCAAGGATCCCTAGGTTGATAGCAGGGGCACCCGACTAGATATGGCAGCAGTATTCAATGCACGGGCGTATGCTAGATTTATATATGTGCAGGATGTTTTCAGACGGGAAAACTACCTGGCTCTACACAGAGAACCGGCATTCTTAGCAGCTAATTTAGCTATTGATTCGATACAATCATTCCACTTTAGGTCTGTTGTGCGATTTAACCCGAGGAGGCGCAGTGCTTTGCTTTCAGAGAGACTAGCCTGATTCATGATAATGGGAGGAAGTAAGAGCGATTGTCTGTGATGGTTAATTGATAGCAGCTTCCTTTTGAAAGCATTAAAATTCACGAGCAATATGTTACCCCAGCCCACCACGGATTGGCGGTCCTTTTCAAGGTCAGCAGCGATGTTCGCATTGTCAGCCTCAGCAGAATTTGATCAAGGCGAGAGTCAACCGTATATGCCTACTTGGGATCTTATTACATCTGGGAAATCATTAACAAAAATCAGGAAAAGTATAAGACCTAGTAGACCTTGAGAGACACCCGTTGTTCGTATTATAGTATTGGGAGGCATGTCCGTCCAATACTACCTTCATTGTGCGATTAGGTCAAACAATTGTCCAGTTATACCATAGCCTCGCAGTTTGCGTAGAAGGACAGCATGCCAGACTTTGTCAAACGCTTTGGAGATATCTAGAGCAACAGTTCGACCATCAATTTTATATCATATCAATAGCATACATGGGCATTTACTATCACCACACACACACACACACACACACACACACACACACACACACACACACACACATATATATATGTATGTATGTATTATTTGAAGTGTTATTTTTGTGGATGACCACATTTGAAAAAGACACCCTGTTTTTATTTTAATCAGTGGTGTATTATATATATCGATTGTATTGACCCATTAAAATATATGTGTGTATGTACCTATTTTAACTGAATTGGGTGCTGAGGCATTAAAGAGTTTCTTACCAATAATATTTTTAGTATTTACGTACTTGTATAATATGTGATATACACGTAACATGTACTATTTTCTCGAACGATCTCACTGTTCGTATATAATTTTCTCATCATATCTTTTTCACTTTTTATGTATTACGGTTGTTCCTTTCTATCTACTCAGATCTCTTCATTATTTATCTATGGCGTCCATCTGTTCACATATGTCCCATTTACGTTACTCTGTGCACAGCGCAATACTCAGAAAATTTGTTGAGCTGACCGAATTATCTGGCTGTTCTAACTGTCGCTGCCCCTTTCCAGGAAATGGCAGATGTCCCCATAGATCTTCGTCTGTAAGAATTAACATCCTCAGTTGTCATGGAGATATTTAGGGAGATACCAACCAGCTTTTAATACTGACCTTCAGAATAAGGGGCAAAATCCGCATCCGGGGACCCCACAGTGTTTAAGTATCTTCCAATTTATCTCTTTCTTTTTTTTATTTGTATATATGTGCGTATTTCTCAAATAATTTTTATTATTCTATTATTCTATCTTTTTCCTTTTTTTATGTCGTCTCGGTACAAAGATTTTGAACTTCGACTGCCGCAAGAGATACACCACATAATCATACCTTCTGACAGGATATCGATACACATATGAAAGAGAGTATGATGTCTACGGTTAATATTGACCTGATTTTGCCTTATAGATAATTCAAATGGACCGTTATTAATGTGCTTTTATGTTAGTTGTGTATTTCTATGTATGTAAAACGGGATCTGAATTCAGAAAAGTTTCAGACAAGTCTATATTTTGCATTTTGATTAAAGTGAGCTTAATATTGCGACGTTATATATATATATATATATATATGTGTGTGTGTGTGTGTGTGTGTGTGTGTGTGTGTGTGTGTGTGTGTATGTGCTTGTGCGTGCGTGCATTTTCGTGTTTTTAAATAAGTCCATATGTGTAAATTGCAAATTTACCATGACAAACTTCAATTTATCTCACAGAAAATTCCAAATAAAGGGGCATTTGACGCCAATATTAAATTCTATTTTTGATGTAGAATGGAAAAATAGGACACAATAGTTCCAGTAAAGCTTAAAATGTCACTAGCGTGCACTGTGCTTTAGGTACCTCCACAGAATCACTAAAAAGAATGAGTGAAAAATACCCCTGACGTAATAAAAATAGATTTATCATCAAAATCCTGATATTATTATTGAGAGTAAAGACTAAAGAATTTCGTATTTATTAATTTATATTATTTGATAGGTTAAAAATTCTGGTTAAAATCTTTGTTTTTCTTGCGTCAACGGAAAGAACAAATATTGGTACAGGAAATTTTAGCATCATTTTATGCGGTGAAAAGACACATTGATTTAAAAATTGCAAAACTCATGTAATAGTCAGAAATTCATGAAACTTTCAGAACTTATATACAAACAAATTAGATTATTTCAGAAATGAATATATATTTTTTTTACATTTGCTACCCACCACTTTTAAAGTTTTACGAAATTTCGAGAAATTAATTTTTGTATCGCTTAATGTTTAAATTAGTTGCACGCAGAAATTCTTGGAGAAATTAAATCAATTTTCTTTCGAAAAACACAGCCCCCAATTATCGAAAATCTGCTTTGAATGCCCTAAAATTAAGATATAATTTAATTAAAAGATTTTTTAATTGCTTTTATGAATAAAGTATATTACTGAAACTATTGTCTTTAGAAAAAATATTTTCGAAGGGTGATGAATTTTTGCAAGAATCGTTTTAATATATTTTTTAAAATTCTAATTGGAATAATTTATAAAGTTTAAAATCTTATAAATTTTTGTAATTAATTTATACCAGTTAGGTGATGATGTAATTAAAGAAATATATAAATGCTAATCATAAATGGAAAACCTTAATCAATTCAGCGACACCAAATATTTTAAAAGAATTTTCAATTTTTGTGTGTGTGCGTGTATGTGCGTGTATGTGCATGTCGATTTTTAAAAGAAAATACGACCATACACGACAATATAATTTTTTTTTTAAATGAGCGATGACGATAGTAAATTTAAAGATAAACTACCAACAATTCTTAAAACATGAGATTACTGAAAAACTTAAAATTAAATACATATTTTTAAATTACATTTTGGACATTGACTGACTTAGGTATCTACAGTTTTATACACATACAAAGACAAATAGGGGCACCCCGATGTAGTGTAGTGGTTAGCAAGCTTGTCTCGCTAGAATCTGTTAAAAGTTATTTCGATTTTCTCTGGGTATCCCTTACTTTCGGCCTTGTGCCACATCTTGTATGACCAAGGACTCATTTCCAAAGTTAAGCAGAATAACGAGAGACAAGATGATTTCGTTAGAAACAAAAAAAGAGCACTGGACTGTTGTGTGATATTTGTCCTCCTATATGGCAGCAAATGCTAGACGATCTCAAATATGAAGAAGAGACTCAAAGCTACAGAAATGTGGTTCTAGAGAAGGATGTTGAGGATACCATGGACTAAACATATGAGCAACGGCAATGATTTGGAGAAGAAGCAAACGAAAAGGAAACTTATACTTAACGTCAGAAAGAAAGAGCTGAATATATATATATATATATATATATATATATATATATATATATATATATATATCAAGTTTCTAGCTCCACTAGAATAACACGTGAATATTAATACTAAAAATATGTGTACCATCATCTGTATATTTATTAGTTTATGTTGTTATATTTTGCTCCTTAGTGTTGACCACTTTTCTTAGGTGTAATACTTGTCGCCGGAATATGGCACCTATAAATTTAAACTACACCAACAAAAATACCTTGGTCCCCATAAATAAATATTTACACACAGACACTATTACACAAAACTGAAAATGTACTAAATAGGATGAGATGGAAGTTCTACTTCTGCAAAATGAACAAGAACCCCTCCATCTTAGATAACAGAGTTTTGTGCGTTTAATTTTTTAAAATATCCAACACCTGACGAGCAATTGTTGAAATTCGAAAACTACTTATTTGCCTGTCGCGGCCCCAAACAGCCGCTTCTAAAAAGAAACGACTATAACATCAGCAGCAGCTATTAGCCGTCTCCTGACCTTAAATCGACCATAACATCCTGCGAACCCGAACTACATCCTGTACCAACTTACGTAAATAAAAACCAAGGTTGTTATTGTTTTTACCTCTGCCTTTTTCTCCTCATTGTCTTGGCTGTTTCACACTTATCAAGAATTCAAGTTTGCAGGGTCGACTTCCTCCAACGACTCCGCAACATGCCTTAATTAACAAAATTAAATTCCGTCATACCTGCAAAAACAATGTTGATGGACATAAATAAGTTCGACCAATCTGACAAAATCATTATTAAATCGGACAAAAAAAAACAGTATTATTTTATTAACGCGGAGTCATACCACAAAGCCATTCTTGGTGAAATCAATAAAAATTATAAAAAAAACCCTAGCAACCGGGAAACCAACATAAATAGCGAAGCGAAGAAAATAACTTAGGAATTAAAAATAGATGATAGGGTACCAATTTTACATAAGTAACAGGCATTCGTCACAATCAAAGACCACAATCAATTTCATAAACAACCCACAATACAGATTATTAAACCCTTCAAATAACTACATAGGTAATATTAGCAAAAATATCCTCGAAAGATCTTCCACGTTCACTAAGAATGTCTTTGGTATAAACCAATGGAAAAACACAACCGAGGCAATTGATTGGTTCACAAAAATAAAATAAAATAAAATGGATTTTGATATTTATGACTTTTATCAATCAATATCTGAAAAACTTTTAATCACAGCCTTACATTTGTCTAAAAATTACTGCCCCATCAGTGATATCATTAAACAAACTCCAACAGTTTATTTACGATGAATGCCTGTGGACTAGAAAAAACTACCCTGATTTCTGCATCTCCTTGTGGGTGTGTGATTCTGCAGAGGCCTGCAACTTGGTAAGGCTCTTTGGTGTATGTAACACTGGACTTTACCGAGACAATCGATTGATAATCCTTTGCAAAACTAATCCACAAAAAACGGATAAATTCAGAAGGGATCTGATTTTTTTTTTCAAAAACTACAGTCTGAACATTATTACCATAACTAACGCTAAAGTCATAAATTTCTTAGCTGTGACTTCAACTTGGGCAATGGTCTGTAAAAATCGTACACTAAGGGCGCAAATAACCATATATACATCGATACGGAATAAAATCTCCCTTATACAAACCTATCCAATTTTGTTGAAGTATCAACTCTAGCAATAAGGAAATTATTGACAATTTTAAAATTTAATATTTTAGAAAAACGTAAACTCAACACTAGTTTAGATTACACCGTTAAAAAAAAAGTAGGCAGAAACAAGCAGAGATCGCGTAAAATGCAACATTATTTGGTTTAACCCACCCTTCAGTCGTAACATCCAAACTAACATTGGTAAACTTTTCCTGAACTTAATTCATAAACATTTCTACCATTCACCCACACTAAAAAATCTTCATTAAAAACAATATTAAAGTAAGTTATAGTTTCGTTAAAAACATAAATAAATATACTTCACAACATAATACTATGATGTCAAATAAATATTTGGCCCACATAAACAACATCCGTCACCCAACTAATAGCAAAAATAACCATTTTAAAAAAAATTGCAATTTTCGTAAAAAATAAAACCTGAATTTGACCACTTTTGTTTTTACTTCCTACATTTTTAAATTTTTAATTTTAACTCTAAATCTTACTTTTTTATTCTTAATTTCATTTTCATCTTATTTTATTTAAATTCTAACTTTTTTTTATCTACATATAATAATTAAATAATGAAATTTTTACGTTTCATGACTTACGCCTCTTTGAGTTTTCCTGCATTCTTTTTTTTTATATTTTTTATTTTTTGTTTCTATTTTACTTTTAAGCTTTAAATTTAAATTTTTTAAAAAGTAGTAACTTAACTTTATAATATTTAACTCCAATGAACATTGAGTGAATTTAAATTAGAATCTATTAAACTGTCAGTTTGAAATATGCACCTGATGATTGCATAACGCATGAAACTTCGAGTCGTGCCATATACGTAGGATAATATATATATATATATATATATATATATATATATATATATATATATAATATTGCACTGTTCATATATTGAGAACTGTTTTATTATCACCTGAAAATAATACTATACATATATGCCGTACCATATAAATATTTATTAATTTACGTCAATATATATATATATATATATATATATATATTCGTTGAATGTGACGGACAGGGAATCTTTTGTAATTTTTATAAACAATTTTTTTTCTAGACTCCTTTTTGAACATTTTAATGTTAATTGTACAGGGATATTTGTTAGAAGGCCAAGTAATCTAAGCGACCTTCTACAATCTGAAATATATTTCGGTTTTAAAATAATCTTCAGTTGGGTGATAAGTCTTAAAAAAGTTTTGTAGTATCCCTTTACACCCTTATCTTTCAAAGAAGGAACATTTTGAAAACACTAGAAGAATTGAATTAAAACATTACAATATCTTTCGTGTTCGTCATATTCAACAAAAAAATTCATGCCCACTATCATGACAGAGAGTATGTAAATATAAACAGTATAGATTTCAATGGCAATATTGAATAACAACAGTCTTGTTTCATGCCTAAACGCAATCATCAGACCGTCTGATGGCTTGGCGATTGCGTCTAAGGATGAAACCGATTTTATTCTGTTTTGATACCTATGTACACATTGGTTTCTCTCTTTCTCTCTCTCTATCAAACGCACACACACAGAGACACAGATACAGACAAGGGGAAGACACACACACACACACACACACACACACACACACACACACACACATATATATATATATATATAATGATAATATTAATAGATTATATTAAACAGGTGTGTTACTAACAGTAACAACTAACTTGATATCACGTCACCTCGTTTTAAAAGACACCTCTTTCAAAAAGACACAAATACTGCGATGATAATAAAAATTAATTAATCGCGGATGTACGTTGTGGTACAGTGGATATCGGCTCGGAACGAGAAATCTGGGAACCGAGTTCGAATTCTATTTGAATTCATTGCATTCACTTACGCGCTAATACCCTTGGGAAAGGTATTAATCCGGCTCTTCTTTCCAGTTATGGGTTAAATAACAGGACAGATTGGGTTCTATAGCCTTGGATGGAAACCAGTTTACCGCAGAAGGCAATGGCAACCTACTGCGGAATAATCTTCTGACCAGTCAGTCATGTCTCTTTCGAGACATGATCACCCAAGCATGTTTCACGTATGGCACTTAACTGACTGAATCAATTAACCGGAAACAGGCAGACGCGTTTTTATTTTTAATTAATTCATGTTTATTATTCCTTCTATCTATCTATCTATCTATCTATCTATCTATCTATCTATCTATCTATCTATCTATCTATCTATCTATCTATTCAAAAAATTACGAGTTGATAGTCATTACAAGAATTTAACACACTATTGAATTTATGGGTCAAGTTATGGAGGCTTCTAATTCCTTCCGAGTAGTGCATTTGCTGGAAGGCGATTCTATATTGATTGTCCACCTGATTAGACCAGTATATTAGTCTACTTTTTGCTTCCATACATTCAAGTGTTATAAGAATTGTCTACAAATTTGGAAGGAGCTCAGAATACAGACTATATAAACTCAGCACATTGCCTCGAAAATGTGAGTGAAATCACAATAGATGAACAGGAAGAAAGCAACTGGAAAAAAAAAAACACTTGGATGCAAGCAGTACATTAAAAAAAAATCCCATTGTTTTAAATTATCAGGAAAACCGATCTTATCACTGCATTTGTTTGATATTTCCATATGCAAAAGATATTTGAGTAGTGACAAATGTAGTAAATACAAACCTCATTGGATGCCTAACTATAGAGAAGATTCTCATTAACAAAATAGATTTAATATTAACTGAAGAGAAAAGAATCCATATGACAGAGGATTCTGCTATAACAAAATATTGATCTGAATATTTACTTGTATTAATAATAGATTTATTGGTTAGTTTTAAATTAAGAAAATTTACAAAGTAAACTAGAGAAAAAGAAATATATGGTGTGTAAAATTAATATTTCTCATTAATAAGATACGAATATTTTGCAGTTTCTGCATATTCATAAAAAAATTTTCTAGCTCATTCAAATACACACATAAATATATATGTATATATGCATATATAGATGTGTGTGTATATATTGACTCTTTCTTTATATATATGCATGTAATGTATGCATATATATATATACATATATATATATATATGTGTGTGTGTGTGTGTGTGTGTGTGTGTGTGTGTGTGTATTATATATTTAGAATTTATAACAAAAATGTTATACCAGTACAAAATTAGCTATTTTGTTTTCTAAATAGATATTATTCGCTCTACGCTGTATTGAGCACTTTTAAAAGAATATTTTTTCTTTGAATACGAAATTTACGGATATTATAATAGTTCCAACGAGGGAAATGTGTGTATCTTAAATAAAAAGAGAAACTAGAAGTGTTCTTTTATAACATATAGTGTATTTTATTTCTTATGTTTTATATTCTGCTATCCGTGTTTCTGGTCTCCCTAGCTTCTTCAGACAAAGAGTCGTTGTCAGTCATCTCCTTGTTAGTATGTAGTAGTAATTCACATCTTCTTATATTTGTGAGGGAAGCTTTCTCCCCTTTAAGGAGGAATAAAATAATTTAAATATCGGCTAGAGGGAGTCAGTCAGTTAAAGTGCCATACGTGATACACGCTTGGGCGATCATGTCTCGAAAGAGACATGACTGACTGGGCAGAAGATTATCCCGCAGTAGGTTACCATTGCTTTCTGCGGTAGACTGGTTGCCGACCAAGGCTATAGAACCCAATCTGTCCTGCTATTTAACCCATAACTGGAAGGAAGAGACGGATTAATACCTTTCCCAAGGGTATTTGCGCGAAAGTGAATACAATGGATTCAACTGGAATTCGAACTCGGCTCCCCGGTTTCTCGTTCCGAGCGGAGGTTTTGCCTTTATTCTTTTATGTTTGTTGTTTTATATATGTTACATTGACACACACACGCACACATACACACACATATATACACTTACTGTGTCGTTTAGGATTTCGTGTGTATGTCACTATGTTCGTTCTTGCTAGTATGTGTACATACTTGTGTGTGTGTGTGTGTGTGTGTGTGTGTGTGTGTGCTCGCGCGTCTATATATGAGCGCATGTAGTCCGATTATTGTATCTGGTCATTAAGTGCGCGTGTTGGGTATTCGAGCGTGCGTGTAGGGGGTTATAGTCTATTAAGTGCTCGTTTAAATTTGTTTATGAAGTTTTTTCTTGTATTTGTAGGTAAGAATAATTGTCTGTCTGGTATATATATTTTTTATATTTGCCTTGATTGCATTGGAAGATGTGTTTTGATACAAAGTGTTTTCTGTTGTCTGATAATTTGATATGGCTTTTGTGAAGGGAATCTCTGTTGTTTAATGCTTGGCTGATCCCAATAAAATATTTATTACATTTTGTGCACTTGTGTGTATATACTACGTTTATGGAGTTGCAGTTCAATATTTTATTTATTGTGAATGTCTTTGTGGCGTTTTCAGTAGTGTTGGTGTTATCTACTATAATGATATCACAAACCCCACATCTCTTTTGTTACATTTTGTAACTCCCTGTATCGTGTGTTTGTTAAATTTGGATGAAGCCAATATGTGTTTCAGGTTTTTTGGTTGATGTCTGCTCTTAGTTATTTTGGTCGTTTTTAATATGTTTCTCATTTTCTTATTTTTGTTTTTGTAGGTCTAATTTTTTTTAAAAAAATTCTGTGAATAATTCTGAGTTGTTCATTGTTGTTTTTTTGAGATATATGCTAGAGTCTGTTCGTTATTGCGTATCTTTGGTTTGTAGTTCGTCTAGATTTATTTTTTGCCAATTCAAAACATTTCTTTATAAATATTGTGGGGTAGCTTCGTCTTTTTGTTATAGTTTCATGAAGTTCGGTTTTTTCGGGGGTGTTTGTCGGTCAGTATAATGCAAACCCTACGTGCTATAGAATAGGAAATGGATTTTATACTCTTTAATTCTTTGTGAATACTTTCTGAATTATATACATCCATTTTGCACAGACTTTTTGCAGATAATATACAGCATTAAACTATAAACATTACCATGACACACATGAACATTTTTACTGTCTTACAATATTGATTCTTCTGGCAACTGTAATGAGCAAGAAGCTTGTTTTGACCTTATATTAATTCGCAATTGTTTTCATTTTCTACTTTATCTTTACAGCTGCCATTAACTCTGCTGACTAATCTCGTTATACTGCTTTCAATAACTGCAACTTTTTTATAAATATTCGCCAAACACCTACGAATGTGTGAAGTCAATGTTACAAAAGCAGAAAATGGTGAAAATACTTTGTTTTCTATCTGCTTTAAATGAAAGCCATTTTGAAACAGTATCATGGGTAAGTAAATTCACAAGTCCCCTCTTCGTTCCAAGAAACTATTGCACATGGAATAATATAAATGAACAAAACGAAAAAGAAAAATGTCATAAATACATTTGAAATTACATTATAAAATATGATCCATGCCTTATCTACCTGTATGTTTGTTTTTGAGGAGATAACTATGTTTTTTTTTGTTTTTTTTTTTCCACTTTTTTTCGATGAACAGTGGATTTCATATCCAAAAGGATTATCAAAATTCTTATTATAGCAAATGTACCCGTGATCTAGGATTGAACCTGAATTACCTTTTGACCTTGCATTTTCAGGCCAGGAGGCAGTTATAACATAGCAAGACTTATTTTTCGAAAGGCTAAAAGTCGCTTTCTCTAAGGTAAACAGAGAATGCAGTTTCAATCACGGCTTTCAATCCGGCATTGAGTAAGAATATTGGACCAGTGGGTATATAAACAACCGCCACAAAGATGATGGAACATTTGCCGCTGTTACTATGACACTGTCGGCACTCTGCCTTCGGGTAGACGGCGCTCTCTGCTTCTGAGCAGAGAGCACTAGCTCAGTCGTGTTTCCGTGTGGAATCACGACTCGGTAATAATAGACAGACATTTTTTGGCCCGGCTATATGGCCGGGAAGACCCACTATAACATGACCTTGTCATCTAATCTAACCTTGCGTGGGAAGGTTGGTAAATACCGTCTCTCTGATACATCTCAGAGAGTATGTAGAATCTGCGTGTCGGAACTGCAATGCGACGACAGGGTTCGCAATACAGAATGATTGAGAATAATTGACGAAATATTGGAGTTAAAAAGTGTAAAATAATGAGGTTTTTAGTTTCGTGTTAGAATTTTATCAGTGACCCCAGTTTGTTAAGCGCAACAATCAGAAAACAGCCTATTTACATTTGCCAATTATTAGATAACTGTGTAGAGATCATAAGTGACATAATTGTACAATCTTTTACTGGTAAGAAGAAGAAACCGTGACCTTTTAATATAAACATGAAATTACCATTAAAAAAAATTCAAGTACACACACACACACACACACACACACACACACACACACACACACACACATGAAATTTATTTAAGAAATACGGTTGCTAGATGATTTGTATTAAACTTTTCAATTTTCAATACAGTCTTCACTTTATAACCAACCAGCCTAACGTCTACATGTCTTTTTAAAAAGTAATTTTGAAACTTTATATATTATTATAATTAAAAAACAAAAAATGGAAACAAATCTTTAAAAATTTTATTATTCATCGAAAATTTTTTCTTCAGATTATAATGTCTGACATTTATATTATTTATTAAAGCAATTAAAAGCTTATCTAATTAAATAATGTCATAGTTTTATCGTATTTTTTATTTTGCTACTGAGAGCAGATTTTCGGGAACAGAGGCGAAATTTTTAAAAAAACTAACGCAGAATCTGTAATGTGATTGATTCCGACTTGGCAGCTAGGATACAGTCGCTTTCTCACCAACGCAGTGTGGCTTCCCTTTGTCTCTGCTACCAATACTTTTACGGCTTCTGCATCGATGAACTTAGCTCACTGGTACCCCCTATATATGAATTTCTTCGAGTAACAAGATTAGCAACTAGGTCCCACCCTTTCATGGTGAAACCTATAAATTGTAAACGTGAATTCTTCTCCAACAGCTTCTTTTCTCGCACTTCCCGCCTGTGGAATTCCCTTCCGCATACTTAATTCAAATGTAAAATCAATATTCACCTCCTTTCTCACTAACTTACATCCTATCTCACATGCTTTTTTCTCCGTCCACCCCACTCATCAGTATTCTCTTCCTTCTCATACTTTCTTCCTGAAACCCTCTGTAACCTGTCACTCTTTCTCAAAACATTCATCCTATGTAACATCCTGCACAACAGTGGCAGTAAAATGCTTTGCTTTGGGCCACACGATTATAAAAAAAATTCCTCAAACTAATTTTCCCAACAAAATTTAATTTGGTGAAATTTCATGAATTTACTTGGAGTTGTGTAACAGATGTAAAAAATATATAAATATATATTTACCAAAAGTTTTTTTAAATAATGTTTCAAAATTAATTGCATTCATTTGTGAATAAGTTCTGAAAATTTCATTTAAATTTAACAATTATTTCATTTTTGCAAGAATTTTTAAATTAATGTGTTTGTCACCCGAAAAAAAAGTGAGTTATGTAATATTACGTTTTCAATAGTAAACACTCGTAACGATTTGGCTCTCCGCTGACGAAAACAAAAACAAGATTTTTACCAACATTTCGAACGTGCTAGAAAGGATTGAAAAATTTTGAAAAATAATTTTAAAAAATACTTTGCTCTTTTCTCTTAATAATAACATAAACATTTTGATAGAAAAGGTTTGTTTTATTAAGTTTAGAAACTTGTTTCTTCATATGCTGTTTTTTCAGTAATTGAGATAAGTATTATAGGTACTAACACTTATCGTAAGATACAACATATACTAGCATCAATATCTGCTTCCTGTGTCGCGTGTCAATATAAAATAAAACACATTTCATTCGAAGCTATCTTCGCGCATGTTCCAGTGAGTATATGTTCTCTTAGGCATAGACATTTCTCTCTTGCATAGACATTTAAAAACATTTGTATACACAAACATATCTACTCTCACATATATTAGACAAGTTTTCTTTATAAAGTTCGTTTCCGTTCTAAATGTGACGTTGCGACTAAGTTATGTATATTAGTAAACAATAATACTACCCTTGTTCCTACACCAGAAAATATGCGTGCATTGATGTTTGTGTAGCTGTGTGTGTTCGACTAGGAGTAAGGCGGTTTTACTGTTAGTGGAAATGCGCTGATGGAGGTGAAAAGAGTGTAGGGTGAAAAAGAGAGGGTGTTAAACTAATTGGCCTTGGGGATGGGGCTAAATGAAAACAGGCCAAATGCTAGGGTTACTTACCGGTCATGTAAGCCAAAGCTGTCGTTAAGCCACATTTAATGTCTTCCTATCGACCAAAAACCTAAGTATCGGCCCCTTTCAAAATAGTTACCCGAGTCGACTTAAAGAATTTAATGCTTTTACAAACTGGCATATATACAAGAACCCACCATACATACTTTATGCCTACGCACGCTCGTGCGTGCGCGCGCAAACACACACACACACAAAAAAAAAAACGGACACATTTATTCTTTCCTGCTTAAAGTAAGCAAAAAGTACTTATTGGATCTTGTCAAGGTCAGCTACAATGGTAACAGCATTTTATCCTACTGTATGGTAGGTACCTTATAAAATAATACCTCAGGTTTAAGATGTATTTTGAAAATGAAAGATCTTATTTTGATTTTTTATTTTAGTTTTAATTCCAAGCTAATAGACTATATTTAATATTTTGAATGAGCAAAATATTTTGCTCTATTTCAAACTTAATTTAATTGATTGGACTGATTTTTTAAGTCGTAAAATCGGCCATATTGATAAAACTGTCAAAAAAAACATAACTGACTAATTAAAATATATTTCAAAAATAAAATATACTTGTCTGAAACTTTATTTGTGGAAGATTAACTTAAAATTTTAATTAAATTAATCTCAAAGCAAATATTACTTCTTTTCAGTTTAAAATATCGCAGAAAAGCATTCTATTTTAGCACGGAGGTGGATGTTTTTTATGAGGTGTTGAGAGATATGTAGATAACGTAATATTTGGCTTTTTTTTAGTATATGTCCCATAACTTTAACAATTACTTGATGAATACAAAAATATGAACGGGTTTTTTAGATAATTTTTAACTACCCAGTCAGTCAGTTAACTGCCATACGTGAAACACGCTTGGGCGATCATGTCTCGAAAGAGACATGACTGACTGGGCAGAATATTATCCCGCAGTAGGTTGCCATTGCTTTCTGCGGTAGACTGGTTCCGACCAAGTCTATAGAACCCAATCTGTCTTATTATTTAACCCATAACTGGAAGGAAGAGCCGCATTAATACCTTTCCCAAGGGTATTTGCGCGTCAGTAAATGCAATGAATTCAACTACCCAATATTTTATTGAATTTTGGGTACTTTGACTTTATAAACTTAAAAAGACACTTGTTGATGAAATTTTGGAAAATTACAAATGAATGTTAAATTTACTGAAGTTACTGCTCTTATTTTGTTTTTAAAATACTGAGATCGCTGAAATGTAGTAAGCTTTTCCATTTACGTTTAGTAAATACAATTTTTTCATAATAACAATAACAATAATCGCTGCACCTTAATGTTGGATTTTAAAAAGTTTTAAACTTTATAAATTATTAAATTTTAAAAAAAATGAAAACAATTCATGTAAAATTAATTTATTCATCAAAATGTGTTCATCTTATTCATAAAAACAGTTTAAATATTTCTAATTGTTTTAATTTTATTGCACCTTTATTTAGGACTCAGAGTAGGTTTTCAGTAACTGGTAATCCTGTTTTACGAATAAAATAATATAAATAAAAAAGAATTATGTTTTAAATTCTTCAAGGTGTTCTGCATGTAACTACTATTGTTGTGTAGGGGTTCGTGTTCCTTGAACGTCGGGGTCACCAGTGTGGATGTGCGTGTTCCTTAAACATCGGGAGTCGCCAGTGAAAGTGTAAGGAGCTGGTTAGTGTTTTTTTAATACGGCTTTATGTCAGACATAACCGAACTCCCTTACAAGTTTTATGCAGAGTTATAATCATCAGATGTTTTTCATCATCAAAAGGTTGGTAGTCAGTTGGAATATGTGAATTAGTGTAGAAGAGTGGAATAATAAAGTATACATTTTGAATGGTAAAATAGAAATTTATTAAAACGAGGAATAACTTAAGTTGTAGAAGTTAATGTTCAATTAGAAACATTATTAAGAGGTTAAGGGTAGAGTTCGTACAAAATGTTCTAGTAGTAATTGTTGAAATAGATAAGGAGAAAGAGAAAAAGAACAATGTCCAGGTCGCTTGAAGTTTGAAGTTACATTTTAGATGTCTGTCTCTCTTTTGCTCTCATATTTATATTAATCTCTGACTCTTGACTGTCGCCGAGGTCATTTATATTGTCTTTTTTAATTTCGCACTGGATCTCCAAGTTCTTCTAAGCCTACAAGTCGCTCCCATTGGTCAAAAATCATTTTAACACCTACTTGCGAAATCTGGTTTCGACCTTTTCGTTAAGCACATGATCAATCCTTTTTCTATTGGGGAAAACCAATATTTCACAAGTCGTTATGAATTTTTGTAAAAGTGAAGAAGAAGGTTGATTTAATTAATTTCTTATCCGCTACACTATAAATATTAAGTGGAACAAAAATTAATTTCTTAAAATTTCATAAAATTAAATAAGTCAAGATAACAGATGTAAAACCAATTGCCATTAATTTCTATAAAAGAAGCATTTCTAAAATATATTAATTCATTTGGGAATAGGTCTTGAGAGTTTCATTAAAATCCGAAAATTATTTTTATTTATTTATTTAATAATATTTTTATTAATTTTTTTGTAAGAATTTCCAAATCAGTGTGTTTTTCATAGCAAAAGATGCTCAAGCTTCTCCTTATTAATTTATGGTCCCTCGTTGACGCAAATAAAATAACATTTTAACTAATATCGCGAATGTTCTAAGGTGGATTAAAAAATCTAATGTAATAATAAAGAAATATTTGGTCTTTCCTCTTAATAACATAAATATTTTGTTAATAAAACTTTGGTTTTCTTTTGAGGCATTTTTCATCAAGTATGGCCATTCAGGATCTCCTACAACAGGTAACAAGAGAAAGCGAGAAGAAATGACTAAGCATAAACTTCAAGGAAATTGAATTCATGATCATCTGCAAAAAGAACACTCCAAAATGCCAACTACAGATCAGAGAAACTAAAATAAAATAAGTAAAAATTAAAATACCTTGTAAGTGTTCTGTCAGAAGATGGAAGTGCGACTGGAAACTAAGAAGAGAGTGCTGAATTACTATGTTATAACTGTTCTTCTGTATGGCAGTGAATGTTGGACGATCTCCTCAAGGATGAGGGAGAGGCCTGAAGCAGCAAAAAATGTGGTTTTACAGAAGGATGCTGAGGATAACATGGACTGAGCACGTGACCAACGACGAGGTGTTAGAGGGGATGGAAACGAGGAGAAAACTTATCAGTAACATAAGAGACAGATGAGGTTTCTAGGACATGTAATGAGGAAGGAGGGCATGGAGAATTTAATAGTCACTGGACGGATAGAGGGAAAGAGAGACAGGGGAAAGCAGCGTAAGACCTACTTGATAAGCCTGAGCAAATGGATGGCAGAGCGGGGTTTAGGAGAAATACCAAGGGGAAGAATTTTGAGAACGACAAGAGACAGAGCCAAGTGAAAGTCCATGATCGCATACGCACTGAAAAAACACGGCACATGAAGAAGAAGAATGGTCATTCTTTAGCGAATCCTTCAGTGTACCTATCGTATGGGTAAGAAATTTATCCCTCTTTCTTTATTTTTATCAAGATTTATTTTTATTTCCTCCTTTTAAAACTTTATTTCTTAAATATTATCTCCATACTATTCTTAATACGGCTCGGACAATATGTTTAAATATATGATGGGTTCAACAATACAGAGACACGTACCACATATTTGACCATCAGGAATTCCGTCTTCTTAGAGTTAATAGTTTTTTCTTTTTACTTTCATCAACTCCCATGTCTAATTGGTCTTTCGGTTTTCCGCTGAATCTACTAGCAAAAAAGTTTCATTTGCATCTTGAATCGTTTTAGAATCCTCTCGCTGTACACGTCAAGTAAATCTGGTAAGGGAACATCATTGTCTTACTATCTCTTTATCTTTTTTGTATTTACTGAACTCGTTTCGCACGAATGATGTATATTTCCAATACAGGTTATAGATTCCTTAAATAAAACATACTTCGAGATAAATAAATAAAACATACTTCGAGATATCTGAGAAATGGACAGAACCCAGGTAGATCTTGTTTCCATAGGTTTCCCAATGAATCGACATTTAATTATGGAAATTTTAGCTCAGTTTACCTATTACTTTACTAAGCAAGTTTCTCGTTTCCAAATAAAATCAGCTTAAAATAATTCTCTTATCTCACCGACAATCCCTTTCTTTCTGATGACACACTATATACACTGAAGGCGTAAACTTACGAAAAATTAATTATGATGGCAAAATTGAAAAATCAGCTTTTTCATTTTATATTCTTTTATATTTATTGTTTGTGTTTTCACACGTACACCGGTGGATAACGTTTGAGATAAAGTAGCATCACCTGTCTCCAATAATCTTCAAATTATCTTGTTAATTTTATGTTCCTGTTAATGTAAAGTGATTTTATTATTAAAACTATGTGTCTTCAGGCAATTTACTTACTAAGACACCGAAAGGTAGAAACCTAGGTCGCAAAATAACTCATTTTCAAATGAGAAATATTCAAAAGTTCTACAACCCATTGAAAATGTTTTAATAGAACTGTCTACTGGTCTAATTTAATTATGACCAAAAACTAACTCTCTCTCTCTCTCTCTCTCTCTCTGTCTCCCTGTATATATAAATATATTTATATATATTTATACACACACACACACACACAGATATATATATATATGAAATAACGATATATGAAATAACAATATATTTTTTATATACATAGAACAAAAGTGGGGATAAATAAAAAAGGAAAAAAAGTTTTCTTGTGGTGCGTTTTATCCTTTACGACAACATGAGACTAAATATGTCTCAACATAAAACAAATTTAATCCGATGTAGTCATAAAGGATGAAATGTGCCAGAAGAAAACTTTTCCTACTTTGTCAACTTTGTCATATATTTTCTTCATATATATATATATATATATATATATATATATATATATATATATAAAACAAAAGATGACGTCATACTAATATATTCACGCAAGACTCAATTAGCAAATATCATGAATATACTAAACAAGCTAAATCAAACCAAACTAAGCCGCGTAATTCACATATGAATACCCCCCACAAAAAACAAATAAGCCTACCTGCCTTATCCGAATTACTTTATTTTCAATGCAAAAACGAAATGTGAAACATCCACGGCACTAAAAAGGAACAATAAATCATGGCAACACAAAAAATGTTACATTTCCTATAAAGTCCATAACTAATGAACTTGAAAGACATTTAACTAATCTATATAATTTAAAAACTAGTAAAAAAACATATAATATATAACATGCAATTAATAATATAATCAATGTAACATTGAATTAATTTAATTTAAAATCAAATGCCGGAGTTTAACAAATAGAATATAAATAAGCAAGTCCCACCGAAATATACCAGTGAAACATTAAGGAATTTATTTAAAAAAAAAAAAAAGAAGAAAAAAAGAACATAAAAAACACTTAAAATTAAAGAACCCACGCAATGCACTTTGATGTCATCGGATTCTACGATGACATCCTATATCGTGCGATTGGCCTATTTTTGTTTATCAGCTGTTCTTATTATATTGATAATGAAACAAAGAAGAATGCATCAAACAAATTAAAACAAAATAAAACTGGGTTGAAATTAGTACAAATCTAATTTCAGCCGTTTAATGTCAATCAAGTTTTGTTTCATTAAAGGGGATTTTGTTTTTGTGAAATAAAATTCTTTTTCTGCCGTCTCCGTATATTCGACTAAAAATGTCAAAGTGGACACCTTCCATATGTAAATTAAGAAACACAAGCAAATCGTGTGCACATAAATCCCTAGCGAATATGTGTGCGTATATTTATGTGAGTGCATGTGTTTCTGTGTGAATTTATAATGTATAAAATATTGAAGAAAATTCAGTTTCCACTATTGTTTGAAGTATTGTCGTCTTTAAACGTTCCTATACGAAAAAATGAATCCATCTCTTATTCCTCCCCACCTATGGGATGAATAACAGGATAGACTGGGTTATTTAGTCTTGCTTTGCACCTAGTCTACCATAGAAGGAAATGGCTACCTACTACGGGAAAAATCTTCTACCGAGACTCTCATGCATCGAACGTCAGTCATGTATCGAATATGATCGCCCAGGCGTGCACCATGCAACTAACTGACTTATATGAAGAAATATTAGTAACTAAAGCTACGGATAGATTTGAATTATTTTAAAACCTGAATCACTTAAATTAAAAGAAATTTTATTTTCTGTGAAAACGTTTAGCTTCTTTTAACAGAATATTCAAAAATTTTAAAATTTTAATGTTTTTCATATCAGGTAATATTAAGGAAATCTATCTAAACTTATTTATAAATGGAACTTTATCTGTGTGTCTGTGTCTGTGTTTATCCGTTACCTATAGACTCCGAAACGGCTGAACCGATTTTCTTGAAAATTTACACAGTTGTACTATAAGAGTCTGCGAGTGTTCGTAGCTAGATTTTGTGTCGAGGTACCCCAGAAAAATATCGAAAATCGATAATCGAAAAAAATCGGGTTATAGAAGGAGTGGTCCGATTTTAATCAAATTTGATATACTCATAGACAAAGACATAAGAAACGATATTCAGAAGTTTCAAGGCTGCGGTTCTATCCTTGGATGACTTATTTGACTGCGATATTGGAAATCGATACCCCGATATTCTACCGGGTCGGATCAAAATCAGTTTTTCAGCCCTTTTATTTTAGTTTTTGCTTCGGGTTTGGCTCTAAGTAGGTATAATTGTAGTTCTTAGTCTCAGCCATGATACCATTTACACAGAGGACTTATTTAGCTTTCAAAATTCAGTTTACGACGAAAAAACTTATTTGATACCGATATCAG
Source organism: Ascarosepion bandense (assembly GCA_037127315.1). Lineage (NCBI taxonomy): Eukaryota > Metazoa > Mollusca > Cephalopoda > Sepiida > Sepiidae > Ascarosepion > Ascarosepion bandense. The sequence goes on from JBBBDQ010000154.1 coordinate 1,687,288, forward strand.
GAAATCAAAATTTGACTTACATCCATTCATTTTTCTTTCAGTCTACGATTTCGCTTTAACTGGAAATAACTATTGCTTTTTAGTCTTTCGTGCCAACGTCCAAAGATTCTGAGCTCCAGGACCATGGATTAGTTTTAAAGCTTTCATTACACCCGAGCAACGCCGGGCTATACTGCTAGTAAATAATAGAAGTGAACTGAGTCTCCATAGTGACCGGCCGTTTCCTGTTAATGGCAGAGTCAAATAAAGGATTGCTTGTGTACTTTATGTATTGTTTCATCGATATATTCCAGACACTGATTGACTCAACATAGTGGCAGACGGTTACCGGACATTGCGCTTGAAGTTTACTGCTGGTATTACGGCTTAGTCTTCTCAACGTGCTAATACCCTTGGGAAAGGTATTAATCCATCTCTTCCTTCCAGTTATGGGTTAAATAGCAGGACAGATTGGGTTCTATAGCCTTGGTCGGCAACCAGTCTACCGCTGAAAGCAATGGCAACCTACTGCGGGATAATCTTCTGCCCAGTCAGTCATGCCTCTTTCGAGACATGATCGCCCAAGCGTGTATCACGTATGGCACTTAACTGACTGACTTCTCAAATGAGAAACAACTTATCTTCTATTGCTGAATATTTGTGTGAAGTAGTGAACGGAACTCCACATGTACAGGTGTACACACCGCGTTACCTTTTATATTGGTTAGCGGTGAAGAATCCGCATATAAGACATCTGTTGATGTTTCCGGTATTCACATGAGACCCCAAAACTTTTGATTTTGTGGTAAAAAAAATAGTAGATGCTGTTTTACAAACGATGGACAAATTATTCTCTTTTGACTCTGAGGTGTTCGCCGAAGCATCATCAAAAAACCTAAGAACAATCAAAGGTACTCAGTCAAATTTCTGATTTTCCAAGATGAAGATAAATGTTAGCCCTTGTTAGGTCTTCGTGCATGTGAACAGATAGTTTAATTGCAATACGAGACAAGAAATGTCAACTGGTGTTGCTGTAGAACAGGAGTTCAAAGTTATGTTTGCTGACAAACTTGACGATTTCCTAGAGTAAATATCATTGCAACTGAATTCAGACGCTGTCTCAACGGTGATGACAAATAGACGAGTACCTGTTTCGATCCGGCCACAACTAAAGACAGAACTGTAGTCTTTAACTAAAATAGATGTCATTGAACCCGTCGAGAAGCTAACACTATGGATATTTCCGTTGGCTTTCACTAACAAGACAGATGATTCCCTGAAAATATGTTTAGACGCTCAAGAACAAAAACTCTCCCCAGTGAGCATTACACTATGCATAGAAGATGTTTTACGCATAAAAGATGCCAAAATATTCACTATGGTAGATTTAACTTCAGGACAATGGCATGTTAAACTGAATGATAAATCCAGCAACTTAACCAATTTTCAGACGTGTTTTGGACAATTTCGTTTGTTGAGATTACTATTTGATTTGCGTTCTACATCTAAAATATTTAAGAAGAGAATGCTCTAATTCTTTTGAGGTATTAAAGGTCCGGCTATAATTGTGGATGACAGTGGTACTTGGACAACTCTGAAATAGCATGACAAATGGCTATAGCTGCTGACTGGGGTACAAATGCAAAATTTTAGATAGGTGTGAATGCTATTGTGTATCGGATCGTATGCAAAAGCATTGAAGTAGACCCAGAACGTTCATGTCATCCGAAACATAGACATCCCAGAAGACGTGAGAAGCTTGCGCAGATTTCTGTGGATGGACAATTTTATGGGTAAGTTTATTCCAAACTTGACCACAGTTATCAAACTTCTTAAGGTCATAGTTACTAATGCGCCACTCCTCATATGCTACAATCTCCAGTAGGATCATATACTCAAAAATGATACCTTCGAGTAGAAGATATATGTCGTTAATTGTCAGAAGCAGAAAGACGATAGGCTCAAATAGGAAAAGAAATGTTGGCAATAGTGTATGGTCTGGAAAATTTCCATCACTACACGTATAGAAGACACGTGAAGCTTCTGACGGATCTTTTTGTCGATTTGTGAAAATCCATCAACTAGAAATCCCAAACGACTGCAAAACCTGCCGCCGCGGGTACAACAGTACGATTTCTTTCTTCATTTTAAATCAGAAAAAGAGATTCCAAAAGCGGAATTTATGTACGCCACCACATAAAGAACTGCTAGTGGTAAGCACTTTAACACTTAATTCAATGCAAGAACAGTCTGGTGCAAATCCACATATATATAATGAATGACCCAAAATTGATGGCACTTGCCTTGCCACAATTATTGCTAAAGGGTTTAACTAAAGAAAGGAAACAAATACACGACAACATAATGTCATTCGTCGACTATCGGGATGAGATAACGGTACAAGACAGGATAACGTTGTGCGGACAAAGGATTTTCATTCATAGTACTATATGGTCAGAAATTAAGATTAACGCTCACACTCTCCATCTGTTTGTGGAGAGCAAATGTCTTGATAATCTGGCTATGAATGCCAGATGAAATTAGGCAATTTGTGGATGCTTGCACTACATGAACAACATTTTCAGGCCGTCAGCTAGCCCGGCCTCGAATAGTTATCGCAGTGTCAGAAAAACCAAGGCAGAAAGTGGTAAGTGACCTCATGATTATGAGGTAGTCAAGAATATTTAGTCATAGCTCACACACGAAGCAATTTCATTGAAGTTGAATAACTTGCTGAACAAACATGAGATGCCGCTAAAAAGTGATCTAAGACCAATTTTGTAGGCTATAGCATATTGAACACTCTAGTCTCTGATAAGAGAATTCAATTCACACCCAAACTCTTAAAGAAGTTTGGAATGTATGTTTTGAAATGAAAGGAAACTTAATAGCTAATAGAGCAGAGAAAATAGCAGTCCAAATTTTCTGCCAAGAGCTTCTGCAGAATACCCATCATAGGGATGCTGAGCCTAAGTAACACGGCAACTGAGATATTTTGCAGACAAACCAAGGTATTTTTCTGGTAAAATACGGCCACAATACTCATACTCATCATAGGAAAGAAAAACTAAGAAAAGAAGTGTATGAGATATCAGAACTCAGTCACAACTTAAAATCCTCCGAATGGGTGATACCGTCTAAATCTAGCCACTAAAACCAAAACCAAGAATAGGAAGAGGCTTACGTCGACCCTACGAATGGAAGACAAGATATGAAATCGATTATTATCTGCTATAATAATAAAGTAACAATCCGGACATTACTTAAATTTTTTTTTGGTTGTTCATATTGTTGACTTCTAAAGGTTGAAAGTCAGAAAGTTGCAGCTATTTGCTACAATCAGTGAATTCAACAATGCTCGGGTAAGAAAACGTCAAAATCGTGCAAAATTTAAACTATTATTATTTTTTTACCTAGTCAGTCAGTTACGTGCCATACGTGATACACGCTTTGGGTGATCATGTCTCGAAAGATACGTGACTGACTGGGCAGAAGATTATCCTGCAGTACGTTGCCATTGCTTTCTGCGGTAAACTGATTGCAAGCCAAGGCTATAGAACCCAATCTGTCCTATTATTCAACCCATAGCTGGAGGGTAGAGACAGAGTAATACCTTTCCCAAGGGTATTTGTGCGGTAGTGAATGCAAGGAATACAACTGGAATTCTAATTCGCCTCCCCGATTTCTCGTTCCGAGCCGACATCCACTGCACCACAAAGCACATTTTTTACCAATTTTGCTTTAATTTTACTCTAAAAATATATCGCTATATGTTCTTAAATATATTATTAGTATAACTAAGAGTATATTATACACCCCTGTGCAAATTAATTAAAACAATTACTTTAGTTTCCTTTTTTTCACCATACGGTTAATTTCAGATCCACTAAAGTGGCAGGATGTAATCAATTCTTATTTTTTCCTCAGATTAAGTCATTTGCTATGGTGCACAGTAATATGAATCTATCAACGGGGTGTATTATGAAATTTATTTGGCTTTGGATTTTTTTAAAAAATTTATCTCAAGTTTTGTAAATCGCTTTCTTTTATTAGTTAGAAAATAAATATAACATCGGATCGCGAAATTGGGCCTCGTCTTTTGCCTTCAGTCAATCCTTTTTGCTATTAGACAAAATGAAGATTTCACACTGGGTTGCAAATTTTGTAAAAATGCACTGTCCGTATCTGAGCTTTAGGGCTAAAATCACGCTGAAAAAAAAAAGAAAATAAATAAAAATCACTCGATCACCGAAGCTGAAAGCTAGTCAGTATTTAGACGGAAGATCGCTTCAGAATACCGAGTCCTGTAAATAGCCTCCTTTAATTCAAAATATGTATTGGCTTAAACTAACTCACAAATGGTTTTTAAGACATAAAACAAATCAGTCACTCAGTGAATCTGAGATTTAGACAGTGACTTGTGTTTGGTGAGAGCCCAGTGCAAATACTTGTCATATTATGAATCTGTATATATATTCATATTTTTCAATTAATCTCATTTGAGATCGGTCAGAATGTTGGTCTACGAAACGTTGAATACCCATTTCGAAGAATAGTTGCGCATATCAGCCTCGACACGACAATTCTGCTTTGAAGTTGGAGACACAAAATTATTCTTATATTTCTAGGCTGATCCGGCGATAAAGGTATTCGTTAATCTCGTCTCCCACACCACATATCAGAGTAAATAAAGCCCCAGAAATATAAAGATGGGTTGTTAGCAATCGTATACTTGCTGTAGAGCTATGAAGACATTTGCCTCTAGCTAGAGTTTTAATTATGACGCAGCATCATCGAGCATCAATGCTGACGCAAGATGATCCCATTGGAGACTGAAAGGCACTATGTAGTTATCAATCTTTTAGAGCATGTCCTGTTTTCGTGCAAGCTATGATCATTTGTGTTTGACGCAGACTTAGGATAGACATTTTACAAATTGCATTTGCTCACTGGCCTAATTCCTGGTATTATGGTTTTGGTACCATAAGATACAACCCACACCGAAAAACCTTCTCACCCCTTCTTACTCAACTCATGGTAGGTTTTGCAACATCTCACTTCAGAATCACCTCCACATATGAAGGTTTTCTGTTAGTATAAGTAGCTAGATTGTATTGATCACTGGCTTGCTAGGCATGTCAAGTGTCTTACCTGCTAATCTTCATGAAGTATAAGTTTATTCCCAGTATAATAATGCCCAGGCTACACAGAATGTTCTGCAAAATGTTAAACAACTTCCATGACGGTCACAACTACCAAATCGATTTTGATTTTGAATTGTATATGTATGTAAACTCTTCTTACACAGTGTAATACTTTTTATTAAAATCATTTAATAATAATAATAATAATGTTTTTTATAATTAAATGTATATAATATATTAGTTAATAATAAAAGTTTACCTTCTAAATACATACACATGTCAATACATTTATATACTACATGACAATGCATTTACAGTTTAATTCTGACTAAGACTGATAGTATCTGTAAGGAAATATCTACTTTAATAAAATAAATCGTTTGTTAAGAAAAGAAAATGATTTAATAAAATAAGTAGTTCCTTGAGATAAATAAAATATCGGATTTTATTTGTTATAACTTTTTATTTAGGATTAAAAAATGTTCCTTTAATAAACGTTTCTTTAAGCATATCGGCCTTAATAAAAATAATATCGGCGTCATTATGTTATTTTTCTTATTTAAGATCCAAATTACTATTATGAAAGTTTACTGCATTTACTGAAATAAGAAAAATAATGCAATAAAACTAATATTTTGTCTTAAAAAATATCGGTCTTATGTTATTGTTTTACTTATTAACGAATGTTTCTTTAAGAAAGTATGTCAAATGTAATAAAAATAAAATATCCGTTTTACTTTCGTATTATTTACATTCTTTGAATTGTTGTCCTCATCTTTAGTGCCATATTCATTTCGGCGTTGTATACTCCAACCTTCTTCAGGTGCTTGGAATTTCGAACCATTTATTACGATCACTAGGGTATATCATTTTCATTCCATGTGTTGGAAGTAGCATGTCACATGGAACGAGAATAATATACCACAGTGATCGAAATTAAGGGTTCGGTTCGAAATTCCAAGCACATGAAAAATGCCGGAGCATACAATGACCGAAATATCGTAAACATGGCAATAAAGATGAGAACAACAGTCTGAATAATGTAAGTAATGTAAATACTACATCATCTCAGAAGTATAGACAAATAGTTTTGTTTTTATTGTATTATTTTTCGTATTTCGGAGTCCAAAATATTTCTTAAATGAATTATAATACAAAAATAAATGACGTATCTTAATAATCCTAAGGCAGACGGCTTGCGGAGAACAGAAGACTAATGTCGCGTTTAACCACGACCTCCATTATATTACCAAGGTCTGAGTGATGAAATGTGACGTCACAGGAGTATAGCCATGAATCAGCGTAGCAGCCGTCTTTTGCTTCATGACAACGTTGATAATCACAAAGTCGTATTTTTTTTTTTAAAAAGATTTTAAAACTTTTTAAAATGTAAAAAGAAAAAGAAAGACACATGTTTTGATTTATACTGGTTTTATTAATTTTAATTAAAATTAAGAAAACAATAATTAATAGGAAAATATAAACATCATTGTTGACTACTGACTGTCGGTCGTGTTTGTAAATAAATACAGTTTTAAAGACAAAGGTTTTCTTTTTTTCTTCTAAATTCTAAAAACAGTTTAACAAACACTGCTTAAATTTCCATATTTTTAATTTAATTATGAAAAAACACAATCACTTTTGTCCTAATTGCAAGAAATTTTAAATCAGAATCACTCAAATATAGTAGTCAAGCAACCATTAGAATTTAGGAACAAACAAGAAGCAACAATAAATAAGCAAACATTATTATTTAAAAATATTAAAAAATTCAACAATTTAAATTCAAGCAAATTAATTCAAATTAAATAAGTTAAGTTACTGTTTTTTAAAAATCAAACTTATACAAGTCTTTTTATGTCTCAAAATTCAGTTGAATGTTTGAAGTTTTCTTTTTTTACTTAACTTCTTACAAGTAATATTATCATTTTCCTTGCTAAAAAAAATATTTAATAATGCATTAGAAGAGCTCCAGACAATCATTTTTTCTATTCTTCAATGCTGTGACCTTCACCACATGAGTCAACATGAAAGTTCATCATTAGCCAAAACATCCAATGTTATGTACATAGATAATTATCTTTGATTCATTGAATGAAGAAAAGAAGGATTCTTTACAAGTATATTAATAACAATATAATTGTATAGTACTAAATTTGTTGTTACATCATTGGGATATAACAGAGAACCTTTATTAATTCCTTGAAAATAAATGTTTATATCAAGTAGCATATCATCTCTTCCTGATACTAAACTTTTAGAACTATAACATTTCATTTTTTTTAAAATAGCATAACAGCAATAACCTGCTAAATATATTATTATAGGCAGGACTTCTTTGCACTGATGAACATCATTATCAGTTTACATCTACGTTCAATTTATAAACATCTAAATTTAGTTCCTCTGTCATTTCATTCCAATTCACCTCTTGTAAATTCTTCAAATTAATACTTTGATTATTAAAAGACAGGCTAAGTTTTAAAACAGACAACATTCTTAATTTTCTTTTTTTTTCTCATTCAAATAATTGACGGATAGAGATATTATATTGATCACCATTTTATGAAATAAAAAGATATTTTTACCTTTCAAAAAAATACGCTTAAAAAATTCTAGGATATTTGGTAATTCAATTACATTTTTAAAATATTTTAATAGTAAAAAATGAAAAAAGAAAAGTAAAAAATTAATGTTTCTATTTCATTTATGATGTTACTGTTTATAAAAAACATTTTTGCAAAACTCTTTTTTGGGTAATGTTTATTTACTAATTAATTTTTGAAGGATTAAAAAACCCTAAACCAACCATAATAGAATTACTCTTAAGTTAAAATTCTAATTTTTTATTTCCAATTTTTTATTTCCATTTTTTTTCTATGGATTAATATCGATAATTAACTTTTAAATTATCAAAAATAGGAAAAAATTGTTTGGAAAATATTTTTTGAGGGTGTTTATTTTGTGCTAAATATTTTAAAAATTAGGTTTTAATATCCAAGTGTGGTGTGATTTAGGCCTTTATGTTTCGAATAAATTCAAAACTTATTCAGAAATAATAGGTTTAAACAAAGTTTAAATCATCATTTTCAAGTTTAAATTTTCGGTAATAGTAACTTAACTTCTTTTGTTACAAATAATTTCACAGAGTTTTCAAATAAAAGACCTTAAAAATAAAACAAATTCTTTTAAAATTGATTAAAAAATAAATTTTGCAGGTTTTGTTAATACAAGAAAAAGAATGAAAAAAAATTAATTCAGGAATATTTTTTCATGTTTAAAAATGATTCATTAAGTTGCAAGTATAGAAAAGTTAAGTAAGTTTTTACTTTCGTTTTCTAAGAATTTTTTAAATATTTCATTCATTTCATTGAAAAGAAAACAATATTTTCTTTAATAAAATACCAATAAAAAATTAATTCAAATATTTTTAGAAAATATAATGTTTAACAACTTGTTTTGCCTCAGTTTAAGTTTTAAAAAATTTCGAAAAAAAACATATTTAAATTTTATTTTTTTTTAATTCAGGTATTTTTTAAGATAATTTTTATTTCAATTTTATTCAAAGAAATAAAAATAGTATCTTATTTTATTGTATTAATTTAAAAGATATAAACAAAGTGCTTTCTTTCTTGTGCTACGGCAAAACTAATGTTTTAACAAATTTTGATTTTAGCGCCTGATTAAATGGGGATTAAAATTTTAACTACTCACTTTGTTAAATGGACTTGGAGTAAAATTCTCCCTTTTAATAGCATGTTTCCATTCATCAAATAAATGTTTGTTTGTTGGAAACGAAAAACAATGAACTTTTGGTCCATTTTTATAATTCCCTTTGCAATTTGGTACCACACAAGGGGAAAGCATGTTTGATTCTGAAAATTAGTCAACGCTAACGGAACTCTACGAAGTGTGACGTCAGCAAGTCAACTTTAATCATAGAACAGGCCTTGAAAGATAGCAGAGATCATGGTTTAACCCGATGTAAAAAAATACAAAGTAAAACATAACAAAAAAAAATAACAAATTCACGAATTTGGATGAAAACCCAGAATGAGGTCAAAATCAGTAAAAATTTTACCTCTTTAAATGGTCATTTGTATTTAATAATTTGTAACGTATATCAATATATGTAGAAAAAAAAGCAAATACTAGTTAGGGTCACAAACCACTCAGGATTAGTGAAGTAGTTGCAAAGCTGCTACTTTGTCACTGTCAGCTCTCTTTTGAATGAAGAGTTTTGAAAGACAGAGCTACATTTATATTTGTTATTTAAGAAAAAAATCTGCCTGACACTTTATAATTTACTATGTATTGTTCTAAACATAATATCAAAAGAAAACATACAGTCAATAAAAAAGGTTTACTGTTATTTAGTTTGATGGTAAAATTAGGAAATCCTCATTGTTTTATCCATTTCTTGGAAAAGATCCAGACATTTCATCACTGGATCTGATACTGGGATCAAAGAATTTGATCTTCATTTCCAAACATTGCGTTACTAATAGCAAATGACTTAATCAAATTATTATGTCGAAGCTCGAACCGTTGCCCTAGACATTTCCAAAGCGTTTGACAGGATCTGGCATGCTGGCCTTCTACGCAAGCTGCAGTATAACTGGACAATTGTTTGACCTAACCCAGTACATTCCTCTCTAATCGCACAATGAAGGTAGTATTAAACGGACATGCCTCCCAAAAATACCATACGAACGCGGGTGTCCCTCAAGGTTCTATTCTAGGTCCTACGCTTTTTCTGAGCTACATTAACGATCTCCCCGATTACGACACCACCGTTTACTCTCGCCTCGAGCAAAAATCTGCTGCGATTGACAAAGCGAACCTCACTGCCGAGCTTGAGAAGGACCTCCAATCAGTGGTGTACTGGGGAAAGAAATGGCTCGTAAATTTTAATGCTTCAAAAACGAAGCTGCTATCTATTAACCATCATAGATAATCGCTTCTACCCCCAATTAACACTACGCCTCTTTGGTTTCACACTCTCAGCGAACCTCAAGTGGAATGACTATATCGAATCCATTGCTAAATCCGCGGCCAAGAAGGTCGGTTCACTGTGCAGGGCCAGGAAGTTTTTCCCGTCTGAGTTCATCCTGCACATATATAAATCTACCATCCGCCCGTGTATTGAATACTGCTGTCACATCTGTTCTTGACAAAATCCAACGGAGAACCTGCAATGTGATCGATACCGACTTTAGCAGCTCAACTGCAGTCGATCGATCACTGGTGCTTCCTAGGTATGAATTTACGTGAGCTACTAGATTAGCAACTAGGTCCCACATTTTTACAGTAGTACCGATAAAGTGTAATTGAAATTTCTACTCTAACAGTTTCTTTTTACGCACTTCCCACCTGTGGAATTTCCTTCCATATACTTGCTTCCCCGACAGCTACATTGTCCAGAAATTTAAATGTAAGATCAATAGATATCTTATATCACAATAACTCGCATCCATTCTCACAAGCTCTTTCTCCATCTACTCCATCCACATCATCGGTATTGTCATCCGTCTATTACCCTCCTCCTGACATTTCCTATAACTAACCCCTCTTTCGCATCACTTTCTCTGATGTAACCCCCTGCGCAACAGTGGCAGTAGAATGCCTTGCTTGGGGTGAGATTATTGAAAAAAAAATACTTATTTTTCCTGACTACTTCTTCACTTGCACGCACACCTGAATAGTTCTCAGTTTTCGTCACCCAGTGTTCATACATCCGGTTCTTGAGTCTGGTTCATAGGACGCAACCGGATTTTCAGAACAAATTTCAGGGAGAAATGTTATTCGTATATAATGAGAAGTACGGCATATGGGAACAAATATATATTGCTTATAAAACTGAATGTGGCAAGGAGGCTTTTGCAAAATATCTGTAGAAAAAAAAACCCACAAAAACAACGACAATGATGTACGTGACGTGAAATTAAAATTATTTCAAGAAATTCAATATATTGCACAGTAGTTGATATGAAACTACCGGTGATAAACAAGACTTCTCTTGATGCCTTGAAATAACTATGCGCTTCTAATTAAATGTTTTTTCACAACGAAGAGGCAAAATAATCAAACTTCAGGATTTTATTATATAAATAATCTGAAAGAAATATTTATATAAAACTTATTGCGGTGTTTATAGGGTTCACATATTTGTAAGCTTGGTATTTCGATAATGATTCGGAAAATTTCACTAAGGCGATAACTCCCAAAATGCTGTAATGAAAACATTCTGATCGCAGATTCTTGTTGCTTGGCAACGATTAATAGCTAGTCAATAAATATTTAAATGTCATATATTGACCTCTAATTCCGTATATATTTACCTCAAGGGGTGGGTTATTTACCTCGCATCCCTTTTCTCTATATTAGATGTCTAAGGAGGGTGCGTGATCGCCAGCAAACGAAACTTGACTCGGTCTTACGGTCAAAAGTTTAAATACTGGTTTGTCAGTCGAGGAAGTATAGGATAAGGTGAAATTATGATATCGGGTTAGTAAGCAATTTCGAATGGAATATCAATTCCTCGAGAATGGCATGATGATAATACCGGTGAAGTGTCGGGGTTACAATGTCGAAGATTCATTAATAGTAAGCTTTTAAATTAGGCTAAAGACAATAGAGGAACGTATAACAAAAACTGAGTGGTCTTCTTCTATGTGCCACACCTATTCAGGACATGGGCGATCATGGCTCTCCAAAACTTTCTATCCCGTGTTATCATTGGCAGTTTTTCTTCTTCGATAAGCTTAACCTTAGCCATCGTTCCACCATCCATTTACACAAGCTTGTCAAGTTATCACACTTACGCTAAATATGTGCTGTGATGGTTAAGTTTTCGAAGCTCTTCTTCATTGTGTGTCTAAGCAATTTCAGCTGACCTTTCCTGGTTCGGAGATATACTTTTATATTCCGATCGTAACTAAAGTGGCTGATAATGAAACTGATTGCTTTTTATTTATCGGCAACAACGTAACTGATAAAATATTTTAAGACGTTTATTTATTAATCTTTTATGTCTTTTCGGGCCTGTCTTTTTTCTTAATCTACCTACCTAGCTACTTACATTATCTATCTATCTATCTATCTATCTATCTATCTATCTATCTATCTATCTATCTGTCTGTCTGTCTGTCTGTCTGTATTTTGGACTTTAATATCAGCAATTGGATGTGCGACGCTGAAAGTTTTCTCCGAACATAAATTCTTATTTCACAAGGCTGTAAGAGACTCCCTTCTTCCAACCCCTCACATGGATATATATATATAGTCATATAGTCATATAGTCATCCGCAGACAGATCTGTTTCGCTGTATCACAGCTCATCAGTACGATTAGACATTCGATTGCTTTTAATCCAGGATTTAAACCCGACCGAAGTGGCGTCAGTTGGCGATTCTACCCCTGAGCTATGGGCGCTCGGTAGAAGGAGGCAGACTTTTAGCGTATCATGTATCATACGACAATAGCCAGAGTGCTCTAATTCATTACTGAATGAGCGATGCGTATGTGTGTGTGTGTATGTGATTCAGTTAACCTACGTGTGAATATCCTAAGCGTAGCACTTAGTTATATGTCGAAGACAGCCACTGTCATCAAGTGAAAATGCGTATTTTCACTTGATGACTTCGTGGTGATGTTGTGGTTTTACCCTCAACAGTTAAATGACAATGATGATAACGATGAAAATATGATTTGTATATTTCATGATATCTCATTATCTGAAATCCAGACACTAGTTTAAGCGCTGCTCTACAATTACTTTATAAGAAATTTCTGACGCACTTTTAAATTTTGACGAAAATTGTTATCACTATTATTACTTCGTTTCTTTTGATTTCTGGTGCATAATCATTTCTTTCCGCGTCACAACCAGAGACCTAAAGTCAGAAATGGCATCATGCCATTTACCACAGAGCATTTTTGGGAGAAAAAAAAACACTAAGATCACACACATTTTACATAGATAAATCCCTTGGTAAGTTGTGAGCTGTACTTGTGGGAACAGTTTTTTTCTTTAAGGCCTGTTTTTTTTTTTATCATATCATCCCGAGCAAGGCGGTAACGCGACTTAAGCACAGGGGGCTACGTAGGAGTGAAAAGATTGGAAAAGAGAAAGCCGGAAACCACATCCTAAACAAGGAACAAGGGATGAGCCTCTACACCTGTTCAATAGACGTGGGTGGAGTGTGAACCAGGCGATAGTTTAGTCTATCTACTCTAATTGAAAAAAAAAAGAAAAGAGTGAAAAGATTGGAAAAGAGAAAGCCGGAAACCACATCCTAAACAAGGAACAAGGGATGAGCCTCTACACCTGTTCAAAAGACGTGGGTGGAGTGTGAACGGGGCGATAGTTTAGTTTGTCTACTCCAAATCAAAATGTATATTTTATTTTTCCACTCTTCTGCACTAGTCCATACATTCCAACTTGCTGGCAAACAACCTTCTGATAATAATTCTGATGATTATAATTCAACATAAAACTTGTAAGCTGTAGGGAGTTCGGTTAAGTCTGACACAAGGCCGAACCAAAAAAAATTAACCAGCTCCCCACACTACAGACTAAAGGTATTCTAACTTTTACTACAAATCAACTACAAGTACCAGAAGCAAAGTTGTTATTATTTAAGCCACTTAATAAATTCATAAGAAACTGATAAAAACAATAGTAAATTCCATTCAAACAAAAGAATGAATTTATCCAAGCCAACTTTAAAGTAAAAAAGGAAATATAGAAGCACACACATAAACGTAATTATATTTATAGGGGAAGAATACTCAATACAAGAGAAAGAGAGAGAGAGAGAGAGAGAGAGAGAGAGAGAGAGAGAGAGAGAGAGAGGGGGGAAGGGAGAGGGAGAGGAACAAGCATTTACAGATACAGATTGTATGCACATAGGTATCAACACTGCATGGTGGCTATCGGTTTTATACCATATAGTGTTGACAACTATGCCTACACTGTGTGTTTTTATTTATCAGGTTGATGCAAAAGATTTTGCTGGTTTGTAAAAGGGGGCATTTTAAATCATTTAATTTATTTTATGCATATTGTTATTACTTAAACATATCACCATGATTAATTTATAACTTTTTCTTTCAGATTATTAAAGCATCATTCATATTTTTTCTGCAATATTATCACCCTTGTTCTCCAGAGAACCTGCGGCTATGTGTTTCTTGTTGCAAATCTTTGCTTTCACATTTTTGGGTAGGCTTGTCACAAGTGATGAGAAGTGCCATCTTGCCCCATCCTGTATATTCTCTTGACCTAGATCCCTCGGATTATCACTTATTTCGAGGATTACAAAACCATTTAGATGGTTAACATCACGAGAAGTTTGAAAATGAGTTAGATTCATATTTCAGATCAAAACCTAAAGAATTTTACAAGCGAGGCATTTATAAGCTCGTTGATAGATGGAATCAAGTTATAGAGAGCAAAGGTCGTTATTGTTATGAATAAAGATTTTCAAAAACACAGTTTTTCATTTTCAAGATGAAATTTTAAATCGGCAAAAACTTTTGCACCAACCTGATATTATCCTACGTCTGTAGCACAACTCAAGAGTTTCATGCACTATACAATCATCAGGTGCATATTATAAACTAACCATTCTTGGATAAGTAATTAGTAGGGAGAACTAACCCACGTTTATATCCACTGGGCCATGTGTCCTTATATCATGTTTTATAATTGTTATTGCAATATTTTGTTCAAGTTGTTAAGCTTGAATATTGAACAATGCAATAGGGTAATCTCCACATGTAAGTTATAGTCGTAGACCCAGCAAGGAGATTATTGAGTCATTAACTTAAGAATTATGATTTATCAGAAAATTCAAGGAACAAAAGCATGAAGTTTTCATGGTTATAATTAGTATAAATTATATTATTGAAATTCTAGGTAAAAAAAAAGCAAATGACTATTCAAACAACACTGAAAAATAAGAGGTTTTTTTTTTTTAGAATCAAAAAGCATTTTCTAAATGGTTGGTCAGAGATATTGAAATAGCATTCATTATTATTGAATTAGTATTCATTAACACAGAAAATTAAATTAGTAAAGTTCAACTTTCTGCTGTGGTTTAAGATAACCACTTAATAATGCTAAAACTCTTGAGAAAGGTATGTATTCACTTTTTTTCTGTGATAAATGCTAAATCATTCTTGCCATTAGTAAAGAAGCTCCATTTAGACAAATTCTTCAGAAAACTGCTACTTTGTGGAGCTAACTCCCAAGATGAGGCTTCCCCTCTCACTAAAATCTTAACCACTTCAATTCCAGAGTTAATTGTTATCTATTTTCAACAAACTCATTCAGTAACAGTCTGCCTTGAGTGGCACTTGGATCTTATATATTGGGTGAACACCAGTAAAAAAATCTTGTTCATAGCAATAAATGGTTGACAGTGAAGATGAGCGAGTGTTCACTTAGGCAAATCACTTTCCAACAACTTCCCAGGCATTAACAATTGTAAAATGCCATTACACCAATGACAGCCAAGATTTTCTTTTTCTTGACTGATTTGGCAAGATTGTGAAACTGGCAAAACTCTGGAACTATGGTTGTCAGAAAATTTGTGGAGTACAGTCCAAAATGAGTTTATTTAAGTCTTTCCCAATAAATCAGAGAGCTCCAATTAAAATTGGAATTTTTGATATTGTCATGAGTTGCATTTTTAGACTACGATTTCAAGGTAATTGCATCTGATATTTTTTGAGGATCTTCAAAGATACATTATAGTCTGTAGAGACTGCCATGTCAATAATCAGGCACATTTTAATTTTGCAGGCTCTGTTCGCGATGTCCGAGCTTTGATAGTTCTGTCAGAGTGTATTGTAAATTACCATAAAATTGTTAGAGGCCCGATTCTCTGTAACCGGGTCTGGGTGGTGTTCATACCAATTTCTTATTTTTTTCATAAATCATCATCATCATCATCATCATCATATTATTATTATTATTATTATTATTATTATTATTATTATTATTATTAAGAATTTATTTATTTCTTCTTTCTTGGATTTCTGTTTTTCAGAGTTCCAACCAGAGATCAAAAGTCAGAAACTGCTTCACAACATTTTCCACTGATTATTATTATTATTATATGTTTAATATTTTATATTAATTACAGGATATTATAGTACCTTGACCAATCCTTCTTGAACTTCAACCAAATCCGCCCACACTATATTTCTTTGACCGGCCAAATAAATCTTACCAGCTCGAAATGAAAATGTGATCAATTATCCATTTCGACTGAGCCTCCGGCCCTTCAGTGCTGTGGGAGAGAACTTACTCTCTCTTACTACTTGCCTGTCTTTATCCAACATCCCAGGTAACCCAAGACAGGAAATTTTCACAGTCTAATTTTGACGTAGGGTCAACAATATGTAAAAACAGGAGAACAGTATTATGTCTATGATTTTTTTACATAGATTCAATCAATTAGGTTACTTTTATGGACAAAAATAACTGTTTTCTCCAATTTTAGAGTAATCTCTTCTCATCTTTAAATTTAATAAAACATTAATACCAGATCTTTGGAAAGATCTTTACACTGGAATTATTAGAACTATTTGCAGCAAATTTTTTATTCATGCTATGCTGTTTTTTTAGCGATTTAGTGGAGGTAAGACATGTTTCCCAGAAAATTAAGCTCTGTATTTGATTAGAAATTATGCGTACTGTTCGTACATTGCTTTATTTTAAGATTATATTCTTGTAATTTACATTTTATTGAAAATATATTTTCAAAATTATTATTAAACATTTTACTTAAAATAAAACAGCAGAGAAAGCCCACGATAAATTAAGGTTGATCGTCACCGTGGGATGAAAGTTGAATTTTACGGAACGGACAAATTATACAGTAATGAAATAGGTATGAAATGAAAACAAATTCATGAAACATTAAAAAAAAGGGTTTTAATTTCCAAATTGTAGTCCGGGCGCGAATTTGTCCCCAACAGATCGTTAGGTCATGAAACATGATTTAACCTAAACAGCTGCCTTTGTCTAAGATGAACCCAATCCAGTCACTCTCTCTGTGTTGCACTCTCGTTTGGCTGTCTACATCTCTGAACTCTGTTTAACTCGCTTCTCTCCTTCCGTTTCACTCTCAGTATATGTGATATCAACTATGACACAACATACATAGCGAATTAATATATCCATAACAATAATAACACTACTACTACTACTACTACTACTACTACTAAAATGTATGTTTTTTGATTTTATTTTTTTATATCGCCCGGTTCACACTCTATATAAGTTAGCTGTTATAAAAAAACTTACTTCAACACACACAAATGATATCTTCTTCCAAATCTATATTTTATAAAGAATTACACAACATTAAGCAAACACTAGTCAATAATGGATTTCCTAACTCTGTTATTGATCAACAAATTAAAATGTATCTCAACAAAATTAACAATAGCTTTAAAAATAATGATAATATTGATAATAATGGTTTACATCAAAATAAACATAACACTATTAACTTATACTATTGCAACCAAATACATAATAATTATAAGCAAGATGAAAAAACTCTCAAAAACATAATACGTAGAAATGTTAAACCAGTGGAAAGTAATAATCAAATTAAACTCATTATATATTATAAAAAGTTTAAAACAATTGACCTCATAGTCTATAATAACCCAACAAACACTAAACTAAATTCTCTACAAAAAACCAATGTAGTGTAACAATTTACATCCCCATTCAGAGATTGCATCTCTGATACTAATAAAAAACCTGATACATATATTGGTTTTACTACAACCACGCTCTCCCGTAGACTTACATGTCATCTTTCTGATCAGAGTACTATTAAACAACATTACTCTGAAAAATATAAACATGTAGGTAATACCAGACAGATTTTAGTCAACAATACGGTGATCCTTACTCATAGACACAGTAAGAGGAACCTGCAGATATTGGAGGCCATGTACATCAAATCTAAACAACCAACACTCAATAAAATCAACTTTAAAACCGGAAATAAGTTACATTCATTTGACTACATAGTTTTGTTGTCATTTCGCGCTATCACGCGTTGTGATGTCATAAAACCGCATCGCAAATTTAAGAACTGCGTTTATTATTTTTGGTAACTATTGCCGTTGCCAAGCGCAGTTTTATGTCAACACAAAATGGTGATGGTGGATGTTGTAATATTTCAGTTTAATCAACCTCTGTGAAGATGGCTCATGTGAGCCGAAAGGTTAGAAGAAAATCAAGAAATAATTATCCAAATGTTGGAGAATTTTTGTCTTTATTTTCAACTGAAATTAAAGCAAAAATACGATGTTTAGAACGGCTCATGATTAAACATAATAGACATTCATTGTCTCTTATATTTAACGGCATATGTTTAGAAAATTACTTGCTGCCTCGATACACTAAATATATATATATATATATGTATATATTTAGTGTATATATATATATATATATATATATATATATATATACACACACATTTGGGGTGTCTCATTGAATAATACAGACATATTTTATCTATTTTTTTTATAATAACCCTTTCTAGTTCTATAATTAGTTTCTTGGTGATATGCTAAAATATATCACAGACGGCGTAGTAGATTTAACCGAAGTACTTTCGATCTCCACTGAGATCATCTTTAGGGACGAATTTTGAAGACAAACTTACCGTAACTGTAGAGATTTTTGTAAACACGCGTTATTTTAAAATTAACTGTTGTTGTTACGGTGTTTTTTTGTAAACAAGTTCAATATAAGGGAGCTAACCGGAGATAGTAAAAAAGCGAATTTATCCAATAATAAAAACATAATTGTTTTCTAAAAGATTCCTTTGGTCAATCTGCGAATGTTTTTGAACCCTATTATATATATATATATATATATATATATATAAATTTTGGCTACTCGTCAAGGATGGTTTGTAGTTTTGGGTTGTATTTTTATCGATCGAGAATCACACACACCACATTTGGTGCTTTTGCATAACTCTTAGTTTTGCGCTTCCTTTAAAGACGAGTAAAAATTATCTAAATGTTCTTGCTCTAGGGATGTACATTCTGATTGAACGACTCCAATATTTTGGCTTTGTTTGTGATTGTTCTAATGTTATCAACCATCTTTCTGTCTTTCTGCGTTTTCTAGGTTGAGGCAGCTACCGTACAGCGATTTTGTATGCAATTCTCTCTGGCCATTTTCAGTAAGTTTTATAGGCATTGATGCCAGTATAGGCTGAACCTTAAATATATACATATACAATTGAGTTTTGAGCGTAACCACGATAAAAGAATATCCAAGATAATCAAAATAAAAGAAGATTAATTCTATCTAAATTTACTGCGTCCCAGCAAAACGAAATTTTCATATTTTAACATAAGCTTGAAAGAAAGTAAATTCAGAAAATATTAAACAGATTTCTTTATTTCTCTTAATTTACCTATTTAATTTATTCATTCTCCTTTGCTTTTTATTTTTAATACAATATCTGATTGGCTGAAAGCTTGTGATGGTCTGCAATTTCTCAATGGCCAAACGTGTCACACGATGAAGGAATACAATGATATATGTATATTTCACCAAATCTAATAAAAAATCCGCTTGTCTTGTTACTTTACTTTATTCTTTTTATTGTTTATTTGTTTTGGAAAATTGTTTTAATCGTTTCCTTATTGACGCAGTTGTGGAATTTTTTATACATAATTTTCTGTTCTTATTTACACAGTATTACAGTACAGCAAACGTGGGGGAAGCTGGAGACAGGCAAGTATAATAAAGGAAATAAAGACAATAAAATAAAATGTTCTTGTAATTATGCAATTAGTAATAATAATCAGACTAGTAGGCGAGGCTTAGATGGTGAATGTTTCAGTTAGATTGCCGTGTAAC
The DNA here is from genome assembly GCA_037127315.1 of Ascarosepion bandense. Lineage (NCBI taxonomy): Eukaryota > Metazoa > Mollusca > Cephalopoda > Sepiida > Sepiidae > Ascarosepion > Ascarosepion bandense. The sequence goes on from JBBBDQ010000154.1 coordinate 1,707,331, forward strand.
AGACTGTGAAACTAATTATAACATAAATATGGCTAAAATTTACGACAAAAATATTGTTTTTTAATGGGTTATTTAAATTTGAAATATTAGCTGCCATATTAAAATTCGAAAACTACAGAGTAGGTTGGGATGATCTAATGGTGCAAGTTAATTTTCTTGCTCGTAGATAGAAATGTGATGAATAAATTGCTATAATTGGGGAATATGAAATTTTCAACCATAGAGATTAAAATTAACAGTAATAGAAAATGTATTTAAGTAAAGATCGGTATTTTATTAATATAATGGCCCCAAGGTAAGAGAAATTAAACCATAGATGAGGGAATCTAAATTTTAATATAGTAGAAGATAGAAAAAAGAAGAGGATACCAAAAGAACTTTAGTTGCAAATCAATTAATGCGATAGAAACATAAATTATAAAAAAAGAACAAAACCAACAAACATCAGAAGCAATTTTAACCTTCAAAGTGCAAATTTCAAGTCAAATATCAGAACCATCAGCTATACAATGCTGACAAAGTAATCGCTGTTGTTTTCTGAAACTCACGCAGTATAAACTGTCAGTTTTCTTTATCTGTAAGCTCATCAGTTTTATTTACTTCATTACAGAGTCAATAACTTTACCTCATTTAATCAAGAACATTCAGCAACATTGATTGCTGAAATTTGCAGCTTTATACAAACGTGTGGGCATAGGTACACATGGGTAAACTTGGATGACACTTTTGATAGAAGCCGAAAAACAGAATCCGTTTTCTTCTCAGAATTTATGGATTTCCATCAACACACTAAGGAGCGAAAATCAATATTTCTTTTGGTGAAAAACCACCGATGAAAAATTATTTTTGATACTTCTTGTTTATCAATGAAAAGCATTTTCTTCTACTATTTCCTCTTCTTCATATATTTACTAAGTGTGTTGAACGGAATTTTACCTTCCGTTGTCACTAATCTGGTGCTTCTATTTTCATGAAACAATTTATAAGATTCGGTTACTCACGAAACCACGTCCGCATCGCTTGCTTGTTTGGGAACCCAACACGCACAAATTCTGTAGAATCCCAATTGTTCATGCACTATAGATTGTGCCAATTCATAGCTGATTCTTACAATTGCAGTTACTTGTGCTAACGTGTATTGTCGATCTTATCTGATAAAAAAGCATATTGATAGGCGAACCATTACACTTGTTATTCCCAATTTATGCCTATCTATTGAGAAACTATAATAAATCATTAGTGAATAAATTTCAGGCGGTGATGTTAGAAATATAGATTTGAACCAGAAAGAAGTGTGATTTGAACAACAAGCCAACACACTTACTCATTTTGGGAAAATGGAATAATAATAATAGTGAATAAAATTTTTGTATTCAGCTGGAGACGCCAGGAGCACAGAGTCTAAGTAGTCACTAGAAAAACTAGAAATACAATCCAAAGATCGAAATAAAAAATCACAGTAAATAAAGTTACGGCAATTAACTTCGAATATATACGTCAGCGTAAAGTTAGTTATGTAACTGGCAGTATATTATTTTAACTTATACTGAAATAACCTCTATCAAAATAAAATATTCTGATGCATCATTTTTATGAAACATTTGATTCACAGTTCTTATTATGTTTTAAGCTTTTGTTTATATGAAACATTTGATTCACTTCTCTTATTATATCTTCGGCTTCTGTTTTCATAAAACATTTGATTTACAGCTCTTATTATATCACTAGCACTAAGTGTCCAGCGTTGCAAGGGATAGGAAGTGTATAAGTCTACATTTAATTTTATACGATCTACATCTGCAGACATTAAATATGAGAGAATTATTTGAAAAAGTTATTCTCCATGTAAAATATACTGTGTTGAACTTTAACAAAAAGTGGTTGAACAAAATTTAAACTGAAGAGACACGCGCAATTTCTTTGTTGTATAGAATAATAAATTTGAAAGGAGTGTGCAAGTTTTGAAACAAATCGGAGGAAAGATGTGGAAGTGTATGATAATGGGAATCAGTGAGGATACACATCCGTATACACACACTCGCTGACACACATCTCCAGTTTTATTCATATAGATTAACAATAGATACATCCACTCATTTTCGATAACTAACTTTTAATCTGAATTTTTAAAAATAAAAACGTTTTCTTGGAACTTTTTTTTTAGTTTTAACTGAAACCTATATGATTAAATTTGCTATTTCCAGTAAGCAAAATACTATGGTGTATTTCAAACAGAAATTATATTGATTAGAATCTAAATTTTTCAATTTTTTTAATTTTCATTTGTCAAGTTTTCGACCATTTTTAGGCAATCGATACATTTGGAAACAAAAGTTAATTCTCGGCTTGAAAAAACTTGCAAAAATAAAGTATGCATATGTGACACATTATTGTTGAAAAATTAGCAACTCTAATGTTAAATGAATCTGATTTACACAAGTATTATTTACTGCATAAAATAAAATATAGAGTTGAACGTTTTTACCTTTTCCTCAGATTTGAAATGTGATGACAGCTCGACAGATGCAAGATAAGTGTATGGCGATCGTAAGTGAAATAATTCTATACTTTTTTTTCTGTAAGGGGAAGGAAACGTGAAACACGTGACTTTTTAATGTACACGTAGAAATTACCATACAAAAAATGAAAAATGAAAAACTTAAAATACGCCAAAAAACAAAAAACAAAAAAAAAACAAAAAAAACAATTTAAACACAAAGGCACAACAATTTGAAATAAACTTTTCAATTTTAGATTAATAAATATAATCTTCTCTTAATAAGTTAATAAAATAACGACAATAAATCTTTGGAGTATTTTAAAAATATTTTTGAAATTTTATCAAGTATTATAATTTTAAAAAAATGAAATCAATTCTTTTAAAATTTTGTTATTAATTAACAATATTTTTTTCTCTTGACTGCAATGTCCTTAATATACATTATTTATTAAAACAATTAAAACTTATCAAATTAAATAATGTCGCAAAATGTTTCAAAATGTAATCGATGATTTGCATTCCCCAGTGACTCCACAATAGGTTTAAGGTTCAAATAGACGGAGCTGAACGATTATTTTTGTAAAAAAATCCTACCGCGATACTTTTATTCCAATAAGCACTTTTAGTAAATATTTAGGAAATTCCACACAATCCTTAGCTTACACTGCCTTCTAGGTCAAAGTGTTTCATTTGATTATTTAATAAAATAAATGGTTAGAATGAGGTTGATCTTTTTTATATTTTACACCAAAACGAATAATCGGCCCATCCCGTCTCTTTGAAACTCAAAGGCAGGTACGTTTAAGTTATGCCATTTGCACTATTCTTATTATTTTTACTGATGTAATTTGGAACAATTAAGGGTCTGGTTGATACAGCGAACTAGCTCACTCTTCTTTCAATGTAACAAATTAACCCGCTTTATATTTTAATTTTTACAATTTACTCTAATAAAAAATGAAACAGAATCTGCTTGAAATGTACTTAGTATGCGAGGCCAAATAAAAAAATAAAGCAATTTACATCCAGCACCTTTATTTTCACTGATGATGAACGAATGCATATGTCAGATTTTTACATAGACCCCCACCCCCGCTACTGAACGGTTATGTACTTCTGGTATTTTTCAACGAGTCACTTCATCTTTTCCAAAAATAAACTTTTTCGGTTACTCACGAAACCACGTCTGCATCGCTTGCTTGTTTGGGAACCCAACACGCACAAATTCTGTAGAATCCCAATTGTTCATGCACTATAGATTGTGCCAATTCATAGCTGATTCTTACAATTGCAGTTACTTGTGCTAACGTGTATTGTCGATCTTATCTGATAAAAAAGCATATTGATAGGCGAACCATTACACTTGTTATTCCCAATTTAAAGCATTCTAAACCACTCATACATCTTTCATTGATGCATGGGGCGCGCTCCATACCGTGCCAATACCCGGCGATTGATTTCCGCAGGTTTGTCTCCCTCTGCTCACAAAAAGCACACCGCGGTGCATTGTTCTTCTAAGTGGAGCGACCATACGTCTGACCTTGTTGCTCTCTGCCACTCGACTGAAAGATGTACGGCGAGCTATTCGTCATCTCATGCGCACGCAAAATATGGCGCGTCGGCGTCTTCCTGTAATTTTTACTACGTAATTTAAAAAGTGCCTTTACTTTTTGATTTTGTCTATTTCTATTTATTACTACATCTCATAGCATAAATTGCATTCTCATCAAATACGTATTACAATATTAGCTGAGCACGCATTTACCAAAATAAAATGTTACTTAATAGCGTGGAAAATAGATTTTTATACTAGCAACACACGTGACTCAGATATCGCAGGAAAATGGTGGACCTTTTTCAAAATGAGGCTAACTCACGTGTCGACAGGGGATAGAATCAAAAATTAAGGAGAGTGTTTCGATGTACCCTATGTACAGTTCAACCTTAGTTTTGCGTAATATTACAACAAGAAAACGAAGAGAAGGAGAAGGAGGAGAAATTGAAAGAAGAAGAGAGAAGGACAGAAAGAGAAACACGAAGAAACTGAATGAATAAGAGTAGGAAAAATGTGAAAAAGAGAAGAAAACGTAAATAAAACAACTAGCGAACTGAAAACAAAAATTGATGAGCAAGTTTTAAAAACTTAAAAGAAAAACAAAAGAACGGTTTTATTGAAACGTTCATTTTTCTAGCTAAGAGAACAGCGGGAAGTCAGCGATTCTTTGAGCTCATTTTTCACTTTTCACGTTTCTGTTCAGATTAATCAAGATTTTATTTTGCTCATTTAAACTGCATTGCTGTTCGTTGTTTTCATTCAATGAATCTCGTTCTACTTGTTTTTCTTCTTTCTATTTTCTTCTTTTGTGTTTGGAGTCGAATAGTTTCATTGGGATGTTGCTTAAAAAGATGAAAGCGAAGAAAATAATGAACTTAAAACAAAACCAAAATTAGAGAAACAAAAAGAAGAAAAAATTTAAAAAAATTAAAAAACACTGATAATGTAAAGGAAATGATAATATGTTCATTTCATCACGTTCGACACTCCCTAACAGAGTTTATCGATCTGCGGTCAATTAGTTCAGGAACTTGTAAAATATTTTATATGCGATAAAATCAATCGGCCGTCATTTAGATTATATTCCTCACCTGTTCGTGCAAATCACGAATACCTCGTCTACGCCAAATACTACTACTTCTAATAATAATAAAGAACGTTGCGTAGAAAAAATGAATGGATCTCCTTATATTTGTGATTTAAAGGAAGTGAGGGCATCAAATCTTGCTTATGTACTGGGCCAAATGGTGCATTTAATAAATATTTTCTCGTTAACGTTATACAAAATATAAGTGATAAACACATTTAAAAAAAGAAAATCCGGACCTTTTCCGTTAATTCACCCAAATTAATGTAAAATTATATTGCAAATATTAGTTGAACCAAAGAAATTATAGATCTTCATTCGAGTTTTGTTTATTTTTTAAAATAGATTTTTGGCACTTTTTGAAATTTAAATCAAAATTTGTTTAGCTTGCTTCGCAACAACTCTAACCCTCAGAATGATAAAAATTACCAGAACATCAGGGAGTTATTAAAATTTCATAAGTACAGATGATATTCGATGTGCTTACAAATAATTTTTTACAATGTAAAAAAAAGAAAGAGGTAAACACTTGTTTTTGGCTTGTTTATCGGTGTAAGCACTAACGTAAACTTCACACTTACAAATAGCGCACTCGAATCGTCCACATTTGGAACGATCACAAAGTTCAACGCAACTAGAGTACAATAGAAGGGCTTCGCTCTGAGAGCATTTGACGTGAATTTTAGTAAATATAAATACTTTTTATTTTCGAGGGAATTAACAGAAAAGATCTATCATGAAAAGAAATAATTTACTTACAAATAACATTTTAATTTGAATTTCTGAGCTGATGTATTGTCATCGCTATTAACTTTTCGTAGTTTTTCTTTAATCTTTTTTGCCCGTCTGAGTCGGAAGATAAAAGAAACACAACCACTAATTAATAATAACGAAAATGTTTACTCGAAACAAACCGGACAATTTATGACTAGAACACTTACATCAGCTCTTACAACTCGCATAAAAAAGAACATTAATGAAGACAACTTTAAAAATTATACTAAAAATTAAAAACATTTTTTAGTAATTTTTCTTCTTGAGGTATATAATCGTTTTGTTATTATAGAAACTGTTGCTTTAATTCTTGGCTATTGAAAATTACTTATTGATTTTTAATGCGCAACAAACAGACTCTATGCAGAAAATTATTTAATCAGGTTTTCGTTAAAAATTTTAATTATCAACTTATCTCATAATTTTAAACATATTTATATTGTTGATAAATATCCAAGACTAAAAGTAATAATATATTTTGTTAATTTTAAAAAACTTATTTATTTATTTTAATTTTCTTTTTTGCGTTATATAGGTTTTATATTTTATGCTATGAATGCTGTCGGACGAAAAAATAAGAACATTCCCCCTAAATATTTGGATTCGTGTGTGTGTGTGTGTGTGTGTGTGTGTGTGTGTGTGTGTGTGTGTGTGTGTGTGTGTGTTTGTGCGTGTGTGTGTGTGTGTGTTTGTGCGTGTGTGTGTGTGTGTGTGATGACAGAGTGTCAAGCTATACTCAGTTGTAGATGCCCACTCAGGTCAATTTGTGTTTCTTCAGTACCTACCCATGAGGTAGGTACTGTAGGTACTGCAAATATTATTTCACTGTATGGAGAAGTTTATGACAAGAAGGATTTCGTTTAAATGCCCTGCTCAGCAATTGCTTGATCGATGACGTTCTTCGTGGCCGAGGCGGTTAAGGCATCTCGGATCTAACAACAGCTTCCTCTCGGCCCAGAGGAACTTTAGGATCAAATTCTGTCCGAAAGCGCATAGGTTTCATTAAGAAGATTAAAAATATACTGTTTAATAAGTAAATGAAGTGTCCACTCAAAAAATAATGCTTAAAGTAATAAAAATACTCCATAGTGATAAATAAAATATTAATTATTTCTTCAGAATATAGATATATATTCTTGAGATGCTATCATTGCTTTTATTTTAAATCTTTTTAACAATGCAGTTCATACAAACCTTAGATCGAGAAGTCCTACTAAAGAAATGCCATGTTGATAGAAATCTAAGCTGTATATATTTTTACATCAGGGAACACGCTTCGGATTAAAAATCCTTTGAATATATATATATATATATATATATATATATATATATATTTGTGTGTGTGTGTGTGTATGTGTTTTAAGAAATAGATTAAATGGCTTTCATTTGTTTTCACGAAAAAGACCGAAACGTTAATTCTACAAAAAACAAATTCACCATCCAACAATTCCACCTTCACACTCACACTCAAAATCTCACGCGCGAAATAGTTACTTCTTGAAATAAACAGGAGAGAAACAGGTGGTTGTGTGTGGAGTGGTGTGTTGATGCCAGGGAGAGACTATCTTTAATGTATATCAAGCTCATCTCTTCCGTGATGGTTCTTGAGGTCATTAGCAACGAGGGACATGCCATGTCACTTCCTCGGGGCCTCCGGCTCAATATTACCGCCTACCTCAAGATGCTGTACATATTCATGAAGAACATTACTACCACTCACATAATAGAAGAGTGAGTGGATGAGAATTGGAGTCCTACGTCTGGATCATTGTCGAAAAGACCAACCAGCGGTCCCACAATACAAAGGACTCATTGAAGACTGCTTTCATGGACGTGATGAATTAGAACCACCTGATCCTGGCATGCAATCGGTTCGGAGGCAGCATCCAATAGTCTCTCGACTGAACCCAGTTTTATTGAAAAGAAAAATACTGTTTGTTATAAGAATATATGTATATACCCTCTGAGAATATACCTTTTATTGTTTTTTTATTGACTATATATTATTTGTTTTATATGTTATCAATTACCAAGCGGATATATATATATATATATATATATATATATATATATATATATAATGTGTGTGTGTATGTATGTGTACAATTCCACTCTCCCACACACCCAGACACGTATATATGATTCCTGACAGCTCCATTCTCCTTTTCACATTGCCTTTCGACATTTTTCTTCCCATCGCTTTCAAGTACAATATAATCAATTCCATAATCTTTATGCTTCTCCTTAAACATAACAAGTACAGTAAAGACGACATCCCAACTTCCTTCACTTTTCTGTCTGAATTTTTGAGATTACCATCTTTGTTATCTTTCTTCCTCTTTTTCTTCATCTTCTGCGTTAGTCGAAGCGCCAGCTGACGTCTTCGTGTCGACCAATACAAAATAGATTTGGAAATGCCGGTTCCCTGAAGGAAGACATTGCAGAAACACACATACATATACACATTTAAAATATACACGCATTACATGCTTTAGATGACGAAACTCATAACTTAGCTTTTTCCACTTGTCACACATACACACATGTCGCACATACGCACGCACGAGTACACGCATATAATTTATGGAGGTAATTCTCTGTCATAATTCAAGGCGCGATGACTAAATTGTCACCATTTCATTCTTTTAATTTCGCACATACGCGTTATTTTTACTTTGTCGGCTGCACTGTATAGTAGAGTCAGTTGAGTACCGTTTATGAGAAAAAGACCACTATGACACAATTCACTATACCGGAAATTTCGAAACGGCATTCTGTACTGCTTTGCATTCGTGCCAGAAACTACAATACGAACTTTTCATAGTGTTTTGGTGTCAATCTGAGGATGTTGAATAAGTAATGGTTTTTACTAAGGTGTTTAGAAGGATCACTAATGATGGCGACGTTATACCTCTATTCATCTTCCTACAGGGCATTAGACTTAACACGGAGGCCTACATCAAGTGTCTTAGGAAGATAAAAAACGCTGTCTAGCAACAGGACTCTGCATCATGCCACACAAAACAGGAGAATCCAGTCAGAAAATTTATACGACCGCGTTACCTCTTACATCTGGTCACCTAACAACCCCTTATGATTATGTGTGGGGCTCAGTTGAGCGAGAGACTAACAAAGCTCTTTGTAAAACCAAAGATGAACTGAAGGCAATGATTATGGCAGCATTCACCAACTTAAACAGGAAAACCGCCCAAAAAGAGATGCAGTAGATTCTGAAGTTATTTGGAAACTGTTTGAAGCCATTTTATTGAACAAATTTCCTTTTTAGTATTTTGAAATACTTTTGCGTAATTTTGGTAAATATACCTGCAAAAATGAGATGTCAGTGTTATTTACATTTTTTCGTAATTTAGACTACAGTTCATCAATCGCACCCTGTATATCTGTGTTGTGCCTGAAAGATTAGCGTGTACTTGCGCGATTTAATGAATACACAACTACACGCATATACGCATACACATAGTTTTAATAAAGTTGAAATAGATATTTTTATAGAACTTTGCATTTTTATTACATAATTGTTTATACTTAATATTTTATTTAATTATAATCCAACATCCAGTGACGATTCTACGGTGGGGACAAGAGGGAGCCTAGGCCCTTCCTCACACACTTTTAGAAGCTTCAAAATTTATGAAACTGAACAGTCTCTGATTTTGATAAGATTTGATTTTCAGTACTTTTCCCGCTGCGTTTTCTTTTTCATGTAGCTTTTTAAGGACACATACAGAAACTAGTTTGAAAGAAAAACAAACAAAATAAAACAACCACATCGAGAAAAACGGACATATTATAAGAGTGGGAAAGATACTTAATCGTTATATGTTCATATCTGAAGGAAGACATTAATTAGAAATAATGTCCCCAACTTTATATGTAGATACATCGGCTATCAGTGATTTATGGCCTAGTGAAAGAATTGGTCAGTAATTTTCTCCAAACTACTGAAGAAAATCAGTACCGAATTCCAAGACGTCGAATTTCTGTATCTCAGAAGTATACAGACTGGCTCGTCCACCACTACATAAAGAGAGCTACACACACCAGGTGGCCTGAATTGTTTATCAGTGTTGCCAACCAAGATCACCAAAACTCATACATCCTACTGAGATTTGCCGAAAATGCCAACATTTGATAAAAGAATGAAGGAAAAAAGATTGGTAGAAAAATAATTTAGAATTTTTTTTTTGTGGCCACCACTGAACACCAAAATTACTCTTTTTTAAACAAACGATCAAGCGAACTATACGTCCTTTTGTCATATTTGATTTCTTACGGTTAAACACAGCTATATTACCAAACATCTTTTTACAAAACATAGCGCAAACACACACAACGCTACAACTATAAACCAGCACCGCATTATGGATAATTTTTTTAATGATAAAAAACGCACTTTAACAAAAAACAGCAACACTGAAGAGGAAGAAGTATGTGCAAAAATGTTGAACTTAAATGAATATTCTGCAACTGTTATTGGACATTCATCTCAAAAACCGAAAAACAATGATACTGCATCAGCTGACCTATACCAATCCACTGGTGGTATTCTAATTTAACTACGTGTACGAGAATATCTCAAGCACAGTGAAGGAAGGAGCCATGCTCGGTCATTTGTGAGTGCTTGGCTCGACAAGTACCAATGCGCCGAATATTCATAAGAACGTGATGCGATGTTCTGTTTTACTTGTAGGCACTTTGAACCACCAACATATGGCAATGCAGATGATGCATTTAGTAAAACTGGATTTCGACGATGAAAAAAAACACAAGGAAAAAATGGGGTAATTCAAAAACATATGAATTTCCAATGCCACAAATTCTTTTGCACTGGTGACTACCAACGTAATGTATCCGAAAAGACATCTGTCGCACCAACTATAAGTTTGAATGATAAAAAGTAATTTCGGGAAAGTAGTAAATTTAATCATTTAGCTTTCAATTACACCTAAAATTAAAATTTCATGAAAACTTTTCTTTAAAAATTTAATTTAAAACTTAGGTATCGAAAATGAATGGAGGTACCTAAAAGGAAATGATGGTATATGGATGCACTATGGAAAAATAACAAACAAATGGATGATGTGCGGTAGTTCAAGCAATATCCTGCTGAAAAAAAACAACAAAAAACTGAGTCCTATATTCCCACGCTTGTTTCAATATTTTTAATATTATCACTTTTTTTATTAACTCTACTTTGTAATTCTGTGATATTTTTAATTTTATAAATTTAATTCTTTAATTTTTTAATTTTTCTCTGTTTGTCATTTATTTACCATTTTTCCACTAACAATGGACTGAATTGTTCCTTATTTTCTTATTTTGTAAAGCTTATTCTCCTTTATTACATTAAATATTTAATATTTCTTAGCTTTCCCCTTGTCTACTTAATTTTTATATTTTTAAAAAAACACTTTAGGTTACTTTTCCTCAATATTTTTAATTGATAGTTTTCTTTTAAAATAAATTATCTTAAACTGTGTATTTGTCCAATTATTAATCGTTTTACTTTTAATATAAGAAACAAAAACAAAACATTTCACAACCATTAGTGAAGCGATCATTCAGAAAGAAGAGTGCAATAAAATGTCAATCCCAAAAATCGTCAGTTTGTTTCAGGTTCATAGTGAAATGGTATAATTTATTTCCTTATTTCAAAATAGCTTCTTGATCGTATGGTCGGACACAAAAGTGAAATGTAAGCATTTGACACTGCCGAAAAAGTTTATATAAGTTCTTTTTATTCCTGTAATGAGAAAAAACTCTTGAAACATGTGACCTTTTCCTGATATATTACTTGACACCTTATACAAAAAAAGCAAAATTCCTACACACACGCAAAAAATTTAATTATTTTAAAAATCTAGGTGCGTGAAAATTTGTATTAAGCTTTTCAATTTTTGATTAGTAAATATAGTCCTTACTTATTAACTTAATAACCTAGTACAGACAATGGCGTGAAAATGTTTTAAAAGAATTTTGAAACTTTATAAATTACTACAATTAAAAATAAAAATGAAAACAGTTCTTGTAAAAATTAATCGAAAATTTTTTCAGACTATGTTACCTTTTATATAAATTATATTATATTATCTATAAATAAAATTAAATGATTATCTGAATTAAAAAAAGTGGCAACTATTTGAAAAACTCTAAGGGATTTACATTCCCAAGAATTCCTGCATTTAATTGATAAAACGAAATTTGCGTAGAGTAGTCAATTTCTAGAAATATTTGGAGAAGTGTAACAGATATAAAATATTTTTCCAAGATTTTATAAAGATAATGATTTCAACAAAAATTTAATTCACTTGTGAATAAGTCCCGAAAACTTTATCAAAATTTGACCATTATTTGACTTTTGCAAAAATTTCCAAATTAATATTGTTTTGTTTTTGTTTTTTACCGACAAAACAATGAGTTTCGTAATATTACATTTGTCATAGTAAACTCTGGTAAAAATCTGGTCACCCGCTGACGAAAGAAAAAAAGAAGATTTTTAACAAAAAATTCGGACCCGTTAAAAAGAATTTGAAAAAAGTTACAAAATATTTTGATATATCCTCTTTATAAACATTTTGACGATAAAACTTTGTTTTTATTAAATGAGTTGCTTTTAACAAGTGATGTTGTTTTTTCAGCGAATAAGTAGAGATATTTATCCTAAATTTTTTTCATTCTCTTTCACCCGGCAGTGCACTGCGGCGTGGGCAGTAGGAACGAGACGAATGACGAACGGTCACCGAAAGTTAACAGTAACTGCGAGGTCAGGTAAGCGAAGGAAAAAAAATAGAGAAAGAAGAGAGAAACGACGCGCACACTAGTGAAAGCATGAAGCGTACCACCATTTTGCGTCAACTTACCGACCTCGAGACGCCAACCGACACATACGGACATTCCCATGAGATGTGCGTTGTGGTGCAGTGGATATCAGCTCGGAAAGAGAAATCGGGGAGCCGAGGTTAAATTCCAGTTGAATTCATTGCATTCACTTACGCGCAAATACCCTTGGGAAAGGTATTAATCCGTCTCTTCCATCCAGTTATGGGTTAAATAACAGGACAGATTGGGTTCTTTTGCCATGGCTGGCAACCAATCTAACACAGAAAGCAATGGCAACACCGCGGGATAATCTTCTGCCAAGTCAGTGATGTCTCTTTTGAGACATGATCGCCCAAACGTGTTTCATGTATAGCACGTAAATGACTGACTCTTTTACCCGCAGTAGCGCTTCTGGGGAGAAATGATTAACAAAAAACTACTTTCAACCGTCAATAATCCATGTTGTGCTCTTTCACATTTCTTAAGTGTACTTAATTCCCTGACGACCTGTTTCTCAGCACACTTATCTTTTCTTTTTAATTTTCTTAATAAATATATTTTTGATTTATCAGTTCATAAAAAATCCGACACAAAATTTTATAACCAACAGTTTATATTTTGATAATACCTACAAAATTATACGTGATTAACTCTGTCTGTCTGTCTGTTTGTCTCCTACCTGTACACAAGCACACGCAATTTTTCAAATTAACCTCCTGCTTTGTTAGTGCGCATAACCTGACGATTTTATTTCAAGACAGAACATTGTACAATTTTAGGTTAAATTTATGCAAAGAAATGCTAACTGCTGGAATTAGTGATTCATCCTCCCCATATATATATATATATATAATTCATTTCTTAAATCACTGTAAAATAATTCTAGAAAACGCCAACTGTAGCTATGCACAAGCTGTCCAGCTCAAGCTTGAAAAGAAACAAATTGGATCCTGTGATTTCTGAAAGACCCCCAGCCAAACATGAACAAAACTAAACGCAGTTGCACTTACAATTATAAATGGCCTCGAGGTCATGTCTTCCTCGACAAACAAGGAGAAGCACCCCACCTCGATCCTTTCCTCAAACTAAACTCTAAATGACAATGACTATCTCCTTTACAGCGACCTATATCACACTGAGCAAAATCTTAGAAATATTACCGTTACAGCACGAAAAGATTCAAGATTATCAAAAGCCTAAGAAAGCCACTGGCTCAGACAAAATTCCAGTGGTTGTTCTTCAGAATATTAACCTGAAATTATCCCCAGTTCTAGCAAAGTTATTCAACCGCTGCTTGAATGTGAAATCTTTCTCAAGATTGGAAAATTATCAAGTGCATGCCCGGTTTTCAAGAATATTTCTTTATAGACCCACCAGTATTGTCAGCAAGTTTTTTGATGCTACAATCAGCAACAAGGTCGTCGCACATAGAGAAGAACAAGCTCTTCAGCGACGAGTTTTGATCGGACTGATCCATCGCTGACGTCCTAACTACCATCACTCACAGAATTAGTGAGGCTTTATACAACAAATACACCTCAAGGACCATTACATTAGATATCTCAAAGACCTTCGACAAGGTATGGCACAAAGGACAAGCTCTTCAGTTATAGAATCATTGGATGGGTCTTCTTGATTATAAAGTCTTTTCTAACAGGTAGGTATCTGGAGGTAGTTATTCATAAGCCCTCTCGGCCCAGTCGGTCCCCATGGGCCACTCCTCGGATCAAGCTTCTTTTTTATTTGAATAGTTTTTATAAAAAATAGTCTCAGATTCTTGGTAAACATCTATGCCGATGATACGACTATATACCATGCACCTTTACGACTCTTGTGGTGAGTGGTGAATTATTTTCCACCCTCCAAACTCTCTGTCAGAGGCAAGAAGCGGCAAACTTTCGTTGCTCTGTCGTAGAAATTCATGTAAAGTGCTCCGACGATCTGCCTTCCTTGGTTCCGCTAGGCCTACCTTCATGCCACTTAGATTAATTAGACCACCCAGATTCCCTCTGTATTCCATCGGTTGGAAGTAAGTTTTACTCGAACCACTTTTTCCAGCGAGGAAATGCTCTGTGAAACCGAATCCCAGGAGAGTGGTTCCCCACTCACTACACTTCCTGTTCAAATCTAGGGTTAGCCGTTATCTTTTCCTCCTATCCAAGCAAACTGCCTCCCAACTCGAGTGGCTCCTGACTCTTGTAGAAGGTGAACCATACTGTTAAAAATATAAGATACACCTTCTTAAATCGATTTCAGTAACATAAAATTAATTAGTCATTACGACTATATTTTTTTCTTTCTTTATGATAATATTTCTATTCTTATTTTTACTTCGGGTGTTGCTATTCTCTTTTCATATTTAATATTTGAGTTTTTATATCCACTATTTTTTAAGGCAGTGTTATAAAAATTTGCTATGCTTATTAAATACTTCTTCATTTGCTGAATTTCTACTAATTCTGTATTTTATTGATGAGGGTATATGTTTAATAACAGATGGAGTGTGGTTAGATTTCGGGTGGATGTATAACGGATTGGAATTTGTTTTTTGTATGGTGATATATATTTTTCTCTAGATCTAAGGTTACATTGAGAAAATCTACTTTTTCATATTAGTTTTAATTGTTACTTTTAAATTAAGTTTTTTAGATTCTTTATGCATCATCTTTCTAATTTTACCTATTTTAAAAATAACAATTTAGACAAGAAAAAATATAATTGCAGAAACCCTATAGATTGCCATTATAAAACAGAAGCACAACAGAATCAATCGTCTATCAATGCGAAATATCTTCAAAAGAAAGCCCCAATAATGTAAAAATTTATATAGGAAGTACTAAGAATACTCTCAAAAAGCGCATTTACCAGAACACGTCTTTATTTAATAATAAAAAGTACAAAAATAGAACATCCTTATCGAAATATCATTGGTATCTAAAGGTATTAGGGTCCTCATAAAAAAGGGTCAAAAGTTACCTCCCCTTGACCATTCAAGAAAGTCCGTCCCAGCAAATAGGTGCATGCTGGGAGACAAAGGAGAAGGGACTTCCGACAGAGTCGAGCAAACATGGCAGGCTGAGATTTACCACGCTCTCGATAAACATACGGTGGTTCAACATCTACAACTGTTCGCTGTACTCATGTTTCCAAAATAATAAATTCCCCTAGTTATTTCCAATACTCGGCGAGTGAGTCATTTTTCCATAACCATTTTATTTTGTCATGTTAAAAACTTAACAAAACTGGCAACGATGACGAAATTACATCACGTGGAAATATTCGCCGGAATAATATTTCTGAAAAGAAACTAACAAGTAGAATTTGTTTCATTGAGTGGAGAATCTCTGAAAGAGGACTTTAGACGTCGAATTTCGTGGACACACAAAATAACGTCAGGTATGTTAAAAACGTAACATATTTAAAAAAAAACTTTTCTTTCCGGAATTTTTTTTCCCTTTCCCATTTAGTGCAAACATATGAATCCAAATATTATCCAACAGATTCTACAACATCAATTAAGGTTGATGGAACTCTTTTCAGAAAGACTAGGGAATGTACCCTAACCAAATCCTCTATCAACGAAACTAATATCAGGACAAGCTCTCGAAAATTCCATCACAGAGTTCCACTACGACAAGAAGGCAAACACAATCTTCGCAACGTGGTTCGCTCGTTATGAGGATCTCTTTAAAGAAGATTTTGGAGAGCAAACAGATAGCTGGAAAGTGAGGCTCCTTTTACGAAAAATCGGCCCGAGTGAACATGAAAAATATATTAACTACATTTTACCGAAACAACATCGGGATTGTAGTTTTGCTGAAACAGTTGAAACTTTAAAAGCTTTGGTGAACACATCTCATTGTTTAATGCAAGATTCAGCTACCTCAATATCACAAAATGTGACACAGACGACTTTACGACGTACTCAGGATTCATCAACAAGCAATGCGAACGGTTCAAAATTTCTACCATCACAGATGAACAATTCAAGTGTTTGATTTTCGCATATGGATTAAGGTCTGCGCTTGACAGTGATGTGCGTCAAAAATTGAACAAAATCCGGATATTACTCTGCAACAAGTTACAGAGGAATGTCGGTGGCTTGTGAATCTAAAACATGATTCAGATATGGTACAACTGTCGGTGCCTGCAACAACATCCACAGTCAACACTATTCAAAACGATAGTCACTGGAAGCAACACCAAAGAAACCTCCATCTGCTTGCTTGAATTGTGGTGGCTGGCATTTTGCTCGAAAATGTCCCTTCAAAACTCATCGCTGCCGCGAATGCAACCGGCAAGGTCACAAAGATGGATTCTGCACACCACCGTGGCGCAAAACGACGCACAAGCGATCACAGAACAAAAGACATTAAACACAAACAGTCTGGTAGCAACTCCAAGTCAAATCGCAAATATGTGTCGGTGGTACTGAACAGCCATCCAGTTTGGTTACAAATCGACACAGCATCGGACATAACCCTTATTTCCCAGAAACTGTGGAAAAGTATAGGCAGACCTCCACTTACATCTACAAAACATGTAGCACGGAGTGCTTCTGGGGATTGTGTCCATATTACAGGCAAACTGCTAGCAACAATCAAGATTGAGGAAAAGACAGCATCTGGGATCATATACATTTCAAACTTCCAGCACAACCTTCTGGGACTTGATTTAATTGAGCCACTGGGTCTTCTCCACATCCCACTCAATTTGGTTGGCAAAGCAGCATTAAAAGAACAACAAAAACCGAGTATGTGCCAGAATTCAGATCGACCACTATGTGTAGGTACACCAGTGTTTGTGAGGAACTACAGGCCTGGGCAACCAAAATGGACACCAGGTACCATTCACAAAAAAAAAAAGGACGATTTGTCTATAGTGTACAAGTTGGACATCAACTCTGGGCACAACACAAAAACCAATTGCATCCTAGATACACCAACAACACTAAGACAAACAACATGTCGAACATTCTACTGGACTTACTAGTGGACACTTTTGAACTATCGGCTATACCACCTGTCGAACAGACAAATATAAACGAGAGCACTACGAACCTAGAAAAAACCGGCCAAAGCGGAACAGAATTAAAGTGAAGCACCTACAAATTAACCCCAAGCGTGCTCGTTACAGTTAATTGCTTTCTTTAAAAAAAAAGGAGGGGAGGTATTAGGGCCATCATAAAAAAGGGTCAAAAGTTACCTCCCCTGGACAAGAAAGTCCGTCCCCAGCAAATAGGTGCATGCTGGGAGACAAAGGAGAAGGGACTTCCGGCAGAGTCGAGCAAACATGGCAGGCTGAGATTTACCACGCTTTCGACAAACATACGGTGGTTCAACATCTACAACTGTTCGCTGTACTCATGTTTCCACAATAATAAATTCCCCTAGTTATTTCCAATACTCGGCGAGTGTGTCATTTTTCCATAACCATTTTATTTTGTCATGTTAAAAACATAACAAAAGGAAACAAAAAAACACTCTCAATAAAGTGGAAAATTATAAAAGAGGCATATGCAAGTCCTTAAGTGAACCATATTCATAATGCTTATACGAAAACTATATAGTATTAAATCACTTAAGAGTAAAAACCTATTAATTAAACGCAATGAGATAAATGTCATATGTAGGCATTGCAAAATGTTCACATTAGAATATGGATAAAAACTCTAAATGAAATAACATGCATATCACCAATAAGTCGTTTAAAGTAAATAAGTACTGACGAACTATCAAAATAAAATAAATTGGATCATATAATTATTTATAATTTTTTTTTACAAAACCGTTTTAAAATAAATAAATAGATATTAGAAAAAATGCGATAAGGATAGCAGGAAGTAAATCTGGAAAAACAAAAATATTTCTTATAAATCAAAGGTTTTTAAATAATTAGAACGAGAAAAGCACTTTCTTCACCCCTCTCCTGTTCTCTAAATGAGGAGACCAAAATGATAAGAAAGTGAAAAGGGTAGTCTTAGTACTAAATGGGACCATCACATCAAAGACAATAAAACTAAGTGAGAAGCAATAAAAATAAAAATGGAAAAAGTGAAAAGATAAAATTAGGTTAAAAGCAGTTTGACATCTTGGCCGTTAGGGAAGAAAAAGAAGAAAGGAAGGGAAGGAAAAAAAGAGAAAAAGCTAGTTACTATGTATTCTTTGGGGCAAAATTCCAAAATGAATCTTCGCTCTGATTAGTTAAAAGGGACACACACGTAAATTTTATATCTTCCCACATAAATAAAGAGCAAGCCTAAGGTTTTTGTATTTAAATGTAAATAATTTGCACAACCAAGATCAAACATTGCCTGATAAAGAGAATCTATCTTAAAACAGTTATCTTTGAGTGCACCGGAATTTATCTTATTATAAACAGTGCTCAATATAATAAATATGATAGAGCTTAGTATAATCATATAATTATGAATTAATTGTACATTGCAACACGTCCGCTTTACCTGGATATATATATATATATATATATATATATATATATATATATATATATATAAAGTAGCCATGAACAAATTAAGATAAACATTTAATTAGATTTCTAGATAAATCTATAGCGTAATAGAAATCAAAATATTCTATGTACAACAATGTATTTTTTGACAGAACCCTTTTACTATTCAATGTATTGAATACACTGGTAAATATTAATTATGTAGTTTGAACCCTATGTAGTACAATGAAAACTTAATAACTCTATATTAGACAACGGACATATTGATCCACACGCGTAGAGAGACAGACAGACAAACAGACAGAAAAACAGTTATGGAAAGACCTCTATGTTAATAAATTGCATCATGTATGTTGAGAAAAAAATATGAAAAAGAATTGCGGAAGGAAGAAGTTTTTTGACGTCGATAGGAACAGATGTCTGAATTAGAAAGGCAATCGAGTGTTTTGTGAAAACTTGATGTAATGTGATTTAATTTGATTGTGGATTTATTCACTAAGAAGCAGCTGGTGATTTGCAAAGGTCATTCCCTTTGGAGAGTATCAAAGAAATTGAAAAAACATTTTTGGGTTGACGATATCAAACTCTTACAGAATGAACCACAAGAATCGATGCCAAGATCATATTAATTATAGAAACATTTACACACACACACACACATACACACACACACACACACACACACACACATATATATATATATATATATATATATATATATGCCTGTACGTATATGTTCATTTGACACAACCTAAATTACTCTGATAGAAAACGTTTGTTTATTCATTGAAGTAAGCGTGTCTAAAGATATTTATTCATCTAATTTTAATTTGTCAGATAAATAACAGCATCCATTATGTCTGTAAATTGACTTACCATAATTTTTTTAAACAAATTTAGTTTTCTTGTATAAGTTTTTTATGGCTCAACTTCTCTTAAGCTTCATGGTTGACACAAATATTAACTAATAACGAACCGCGCAATGTTTTTTTTTAAATCCTGTCATACCAGGTCTGGTTTTATTACAGAGGTTAGAATGTGCGTATTTGATTTCATCTAGTACTGACGAGTAAGCAAAACATTTATTTGAGTAGGAGCAGTGTCTACTAAATCTGATGCATGAGAATAACACAATATTCTGATGTACTAGAATAATTTAGCACAGATTCTTAATCATCATTCTCGATTTCGTCTCTAATACATATAAAGCCTGAGGTAATTTTTGAAAAATATGTACTTTAGACGTAATCCTTTGTTCTTAAAGCCAAATTATCAGATATGAGTTAGCGGTTGATTCCGCATGCACTTTAAAAAACAGGCAGAGTTAAAATTAAATATCAAAATATCAATATATATGAGGATTTTCAAATAGAAATAGTACCTTTTGGAGAAATTAAAGGCGGTCTTTATTTCTGAAATCAGGTATTGTAATAATTTAAACTATTTACATTGTTGGACAGTTGTCCTCATCTTTGTTACCATATTCACAACGTTTTGACCGTTGTAAACTCCAGACTTCTTAGGGTGTTTGAAATTTTGAACCAAACACTTTATTTCGTCAACTGGGGTAGATTGTTTTAGTGCCGTTTGTGGTGCCTTTTCCAGATATTTCAGTATCAGTTATTTCCCTCTCTGAGGTTTTGTTTACGTCTGATGTATCCAGGTATTGAACTCACAGCTCTTTTTGGATCAATCACTATTTTACTTCAAACAAGGCTTTATCCACAGGACTATGTCATTTTGAGGATACCTGAAGAAAGCCGAAACGTAGGACAGCCGAAAAATCATGAATATGGCAACAAAGATGAGTACAATTGTTATATATCGACAAACAACAAACACGCATATATATAAAAATATAAAGTTATATTTTTATTAATGACGATGAACCGTGTAGAATAGGGAACAGAGAATTGAGAGAGCGCGCTTCTAATGGGTTGACGGGAGTGTAGTCTTATCTGTTGTGTCTCTCTTCACCGGCCGATCTCTGTTACTCCTCTACTGGCGAATCCGTGTGCCGAGGTCTTTTTATAATCTTCCAGAACCGGGACTTTTTCTTCCGGTTTTGCCTCGCCCACGCACGCCTACGTAATTCTCAGAGACACCTGTTCTGATTGCCTCTGTAGTTATTTCCGCTGCTGCCGGAAATAAGGTCAAACGACATCCGTTCCTTTCAACGACCGGAAACACCCTCGCTTGCATCAGCCTTCCTCGGGTGGGGCCAGATTGTTATATTACACAATGTCCGAACAATATAAATAGTGTAAATTATTAATACATTTTGGGAAATTTCCTTCTCATTTTTGCACATTAAAGATAGAATATAGTTGACTCTTCTTACAAGAAAACGGAAAATATAAGGCCCCACTAGCTCAATATTGTTCTTCAGAGATTTTTCAGATATAAATCCAATTAAAAAATTAATGACGAAACGTTTCAAGAAAGCTGTTCAACAGAAGATCCTGAGAATATTCACTGAATTGTGAAAAGTAAACCGAAATTACACAAAATGTTGATTATGTCTGTCAAAGTTGTCCTGAAGTAATAACAGCAAACCCAATATTATCGATGTTACGTATGTGACTAAATTATTTTTCATATCTTTTCTTTACAACTCATACAAAATCGATTTTTAACGTAAGCCTATCGACCGCACCGTGAAAAAATTCACATCGGGACACCTCAGGCACTGGGTAATAAACAGCTTCTCCTCTTCTTCTAAGGAAGAGGTACTGCCTAGGGGAAAGCACCCCACCCCTAGAGCATGGGCTACTATTTAAATAATACCCAATCCAACCAAAGGTCAGGATTAGTAGCCGAGATAGTTACAGACTAGAAAAAGTTAAACATCTGTTAAAGGCAGGAGTTACGACATGGCTACTTGGAATACAATCATTTTCGCCTACAATTTCACTCTCTTTGCCAGACCAACGACTTGTAGTATATATTTATTTACTTCTCTCTATGTTTACCTCATATTAACAAATTTAATATTGAAATTTATTATCATTTTTAATTTTATGAAAATGTATATGGCGGAATTGTATCAAATATACTATAGCTAGAAAGAAAGAAAAAAAGAGAAACTGGAATACTAGACATATAGAAATAGTTTGGGTGTGTTTGCGTTAGAAAGAGACAGTTATATGAAGTCTAGGCTTGAAGCTGATTGCCTGCATTTGGGTCACTCTCTTGTTTCTACCTTTACGTAATCGTAAACATATTTGTTTTTATACGTTAGTATTTTACCGTTGTTTGCGTCGCTGGCACAAAACAATAAGTATTCGAGTTAAGTAGATAAGGTTAAGAAAAATCCTCTCCTGTCTTTTGTTCGCAACGACAATTCACGAGAGTACTTGTTTTTCACGTCCGTTAGTTTGAATGAATAAAAGAAAAAAAAAATAAATGAGTGACGTCAATAATTTTTTCAACTTCCTTTATAATTACTTTATTTTCCCTAATTACTGGGTCACGTTTAAGAAAAGAAAAATAGAAAAATGTTAAGCGTTTATATCTGCTAGCAATGCGGCTTCGTTTTAATAAGATATTATAGTTTATAGCTACAGTGGTTACTTAACTTATTCGATGCAGGTGTGAAAAAAAGAAATAAGTAGAAGAAAACAGGAATAAAACAATAGCACAAAGAAAAGAGAGAAAGAGTAAATAAAAACGAAGATTTTAAAAAGAAAATATAAAGGAAAGGAAGAAGATAAAACCAGAATGAATGAGATAAATAGCAAAGCAATGAGAAAGAATTAAAATGTTATGAAGAAAAATGAACTGAAGAAAATCTCTAAAAAAGAAACAAATTACTTAAGGAAACAGTTAAATATTTAAATCAATAAGTATGCCTGGAAGAAAAATGTAAAAACAAACAAAATACTGAAAAAATAAAAAGTTAAGAATGAAAAAAGAATAAAAATATAAAAATAAAAGAATCTTGAAATAAAGCAGAAAGGAAGAAAAAAGAAGAAAAATGAGAAAAGAATGAATAAATTTTAAGAAAAAAAGTTCGCATATAGAAACACTAGCAACCTTGAAAAGTAGCAGACATTAATTTCAGTGAAACCCTCGTGTACTTGATTTACTAAGCGCCGCAAGTATGCGTTACTTAGTGAGGATCGAAATCAGTACCTAGTTTTAAGAAATTCTAGTTTAACAAACCGCTTACCATTATACTACATTCAAGTACCTGGTCAACTCTCGTATATATATATATATATATATATATATATATATAGAGAGAGAGAGAGAGAGAGAGAGAGGGAGAGAGAGAGACTGAGAAATACCTGTCTTGCACCAGTGACTCATCTCTCCCACTCTCGATCTCTCTCTCTCTTTCTCTCTCTCTCTCTCTCTCTATATATATATATATATAATTCCAAGTGAAGAGGAGTCAAGGTTTTTTTTATATTTTGAGTGCTCTGGCAATTATATTATATTATATTAAGCTCTATAATACTCATTATATTGAGCACTCTTTATAATAAATAAAGAGTGCTCAATATAATGAGTATTATAGAGCTTAATATAATATAATATAATTATATGGTTATGTCAGTTTTACATTGCTACATGGAAATTTCTGTTTCGAGATTAATTCTCATCATCAGGCAATGCACAACCACATCAGCATTGCCTGATGATGAGAATTAATCTCGAAACATAGAAATTTCGGTACTTACGTATTATCGGGAGGACCTTTAAAAAAACGACTCAAAAATTAAAGTAAATTATTTATTGAAACGGTTAAAACAATAAAATAACATTACATTTATAATTCCGGAGGCCAGAACGTCGCAATTGCTTCCAAAAGTGACTCAAAGACATCAGTACAGGCAACATGCTTCCGCCACATGAATTCGGCCAAATACGACTCCAAATGGTGACGTGCAGTGCCACAGTGCTTCTTGTTTCGCCACTTTGTCGATCCCCATAGGCGTTCCACTGTCTGCGTATGAGCCCCGGTGTTCGAATCCACAAAGTTGTACTTGTGGTTGACGTTGAGGTGATGAAAGCCTGATTTTTCCAGTTCCTTGGTGTTATAAGCGGGCTTATAACACCTTGTTATCAAAGGTCCTCCCGATAATACGTAAGGACCGAAATTTCCATGTAGCAATGTAAAATTGACATAACGATATAATTATATTATATTATATTATATTATATATATATATATATATATATATATATATATAAAGTTTGATCAAACAGAATTGTCATGGTCTCTTCGATCATTTTTCTGCTGTGCCCTTGAAACCTTTGAAAAAGATTCTGCGTATCAAAATCCTGATCGAAATCATAGATAAACCGTCCAAAGTTCTTGTTTATTCTTTTACTTTGTTCAAATACATTCCAGTATTTTAGTTTATTTTCAAGAACCATGTGCTAACTTTGTGGCAGTCAAGATTAAGATGTTTACACCCTGGAATTCTTTAGATAGCTGAAAGTTTAAAATAGTTCACGGTAATGTATGTGTAATGGCCAATAAGAGCAATTCAATTACATATCGACCGCACATGGCAGGCAACCAAAATGCAACTATCAATATAGACAAATCAAAATATTATAAGGCATCCAATACAAGGAAAATCTAAAAATTCTGGAATCTATTATAATATAAAATAAGCAAACCACGTTAAATAAAGTATTTTTACCACAGGAGACGATACTTTGAAGTGAGTTAAATGTTTAATATACATATAAATTAATACACGCCCTCTTTTTAATACGGTCTCGTTCTGTTTAACCGTTACCAATGACATTACTGTTGAATCTTGCTTACCACTCAGACAAGACATGGTTATTGACAATACCTGAGACAGTTGAAATTACTTGAATAAAACAACAGAACAAACATGAACTTCGGACAGCTTATTAATGATTTCGATCCCAATCTGCTTAAACTAATTCAAAGATTGGAGAGATAATTTAGAAAGAAGAACAGACAGACCATGTAAGATGTGTTTCATCAAACCTTTTTGGATATATACATACGTATTGCTAGTTCTGAAGCGAATATCTCAATATTGTGCCAATGTCCAAGATGAAAAAGAATTTTAGAAAGTATTACAAAAATGTCTTGATTATTTACAACGGAATATGACAAAGGAATTGGAAGTTTTTCGTTTCGCATAAATTATATTTTTACTTCATTTTGTACTTGTAAAATCATGTTGAATAATTATCTGGATAATCATTAATTTGACTCTAGACAAACAGTTGATTGACTTGTTTGTTTTGTCGGAGGATCAGACCATAAACCCAGGTGTTTCAATTAAGAACAAATGACTTTTCAAAGAAAGAATGAAAGTGAGAAAGGTGAAATGAGAAAGAAACGAGTGAAGCAGCTGAACAGAAAAAAAAGAAGAAATAAAGAAATGACAGAAAGAATGGAATTAGGAGAGAAAGAAACAAGTGAATGTTAAATGTCCTAAATTCAATCTTATGGAACGCCGAGGAAAAGAACGATGATAATTGACAAACACAAACACGAACTAAAAAAGAACGAAAGAATCCAAATAGAAGTAATCATATTGTTTCTTAATATGCGTATGCGTATATATATATATATATATATATATATATATATATATATACCTTATGATGTGACATCTTTACCTTATGATATCTCTTCCTTGTGACTTCTGACTTCAGGAATTGCTAATATTTCGCCACACGTATCAGGATCAGTTATGTCACCTGTCCTTTATGGTTTGTTTATTCGATTAAATTTTATCAGAAATCATACAAACATACAGAAAAACGTGTACGCATACGCACTCATGCATCAAATGTTTGTATAGTTCTAACAAAATTAATTTGGCAAAATCAGAATTTATCCAACATTAAAGCAGTTAGATATGAAAGATAGTAAAAAGAATAAGAATAATGAAATCTTTTTTAAATTTCTTTATTTACTATCAATGATTACAAACATCATTACATGGAAACTTAGCACATTGCTTTATATTATTGTCATATTTTGTCTCAATTCAACAAAACAGAATAACTGTGCAAAATAGGATGAAAATCTGTTCGCATAATATTTGTCTAGTATGTACAACTGAAATGAATACAAACTAAAACTTCTTTAATACATTATTTTTACTTTCAAAAAGAATTTCAACTGGGCGACTCGCCTCTAGCAACAACCCTCCCCCCACTAAAAAATAAAAAATAAAAAATATATCCCTGATTTAAATAAAAGAAATAAAATTACATCAGTCGCTAATGAAGCTGTTCCAATAATAAAAATGTATTAGTACTACTGCTACTATAATTGTTTGTAGTAGTAGTAGCAGTAGTAGTAGTAGTAGTAGTAGTAGTAGTAGTAGCAGTAGCAGTAGTAATATAAGAATAAGAAGAAGAGTAAAGAGGAAATGTGAAAAAAAGAAAGAAGCCTTTCAAATGAAATAAATGGATGAGCTGACAAAGTTCACAACACCGTTTGCGATCCAAGATAATTACTTAGCTAATCACCTGAACTGTCTGCTGCGGAACAGGTGCTAATAAAGGTAATTTGTTGAAACTATTCAAATAAACACGCAAATACATAAACATTTTCCTGCGAATCTCTTTAGTAACAGAGGAAATAAAATCGCATCCATCCTCACATATCTGTTTACACTTCCGATGCCGGTGAAGTGAAAATGGTCATTTCTTACTAAAATTGCATCATAATTTAAGAAAGTTTCTCACCTGCTGGTATGAATATTGCTTTGGGGACTTATGCTACATCATTGCTATTCAATGCTCCATCTTGCATAAAAATGAGATAATTTCAGCTCTTACATTCCCAACAGCCAATCAAAAAGAAGGTTGGTTTTAATTAAAAAACAGCACTTTTTCTTTATTTTATGAAAATATTTTTGATCACAGAGGACCTTTCATATACATATATATAAATATATATATATGAATAGATTAGATCAAACTGATATAAAAGCATTTGTACGTTTACAGAGGAAAAGAGTCATTTCAGAAGGTCATCTTTAAACTCAAAACACGTCGAACCTTGGAGCAAATGCAGCAGCACAAGTGATATAAAAATTGGACCAAATTTCGAAAAAAATCCAGAATATTGCCGAATCTCTGTCAGGAACAAATGAGGCGGTTATAAAGGCAACATTCGGTCTAACTAGGTGCAAAAAGAATTTATTTAAGTGGCTGGTGTTTGTATATTAGTAAAATTATGTGTGAAGCTTTGTTTATATTTTCATTTTTAAAAATATCTTAACTAGAATAGATGAGATTTTATTTGGCAACAAAACAAAAGGCAAAGTACTTTTACATTTATAAATAGCTCGAAATATGTTTGATTATTCCAATATTTCAAATATAAATAAAATATATTATTTTAGTAATTTGCATTTTAGTATTGTCTCTTTCATATTATTTAAACTTTATTAATTAATTCTGAAAATATTTCTGCTTTGACTTTAAAATTAATTGCCTCAGTTCTTATTACTTCGTAAATATATTATTTGCTTAATTATGGTTATCCATTTTAATAGAAATTTCTTTTAATTGTTAATGACATTTATTTTCTATTAATATCTTGCATAATATATATAGGACCTTCATAATCTTGCATAATATATATGGGACCTCCGTGAGTTCTCGATCATTTTTATAAGATATTCACTGTATCTAATTTTGGTTATATCGTTCTTGGGACCAATAGAAGTTTTATATAGCTGAAATTTAAAATTAAATATCAACTATCTTATATATATATATATATATATATATATATATATAATACCTTTAACCTTTTGTATATATTGCAAATAAAATGCAGATATTAACAACAGAAATTCACAAGGTATACATATAAAATAATTATAGCTTAAACACTCTAAGCTAATATATTGTTAAGGTTTTGCCCAAACTTTCTCTGGGCTATCAAGATGTTTGATCGAGAAAAATGAATCATACATATGACTCCACTTGTTCAATCCACAGCTTAATGCGCATGGAATATTTTTTCTCAAGTTTTATTAAATTTCTCAAAACATTTCGGAAGTTTCGACATTGAAATCCTGTTTGAGGGAAGTGAATTAGGCCGAACAATGTTCAGTACTGATTCACACACACACACACACACACACACACACACACACACACACACACACACACACACACATATATATATATATATATATATATATATATATATATATATTAGAAGCACTCACGAGAGAGAGAGAGAGAGAAAACCAGTGACAGCGCGTCATATAATGATAAATGATGGGAAGTTTGCGTTAAAATTACAAGAATGGTGGCAAGCCTACCCTGAAGATTATCACACTACTGATATGACATGGGCCTGTGATCAAATATCGACTCCAAGTGTTGAAGGCTTAGAGAAATGTACATGACAGGAATTTCATAATCGGCATGAATAACTTGAAATAATTTCTCAGATAGACAGGATGGTTTCATAAGATGAAAGATGAACAGAACTGACAGGCATAAATTGATGCAATTGTTTCAGTCACTGCCCTTCGGGATTTTTGATAAGCCCTGAAGATTAATGATTGAAAAAGTACGTAATTTTGAGTCGACATCGATAAATATTGAAACTTAAAATAATTCTGTTATTACTGCTCTCATTTAATATGTAATACTACATCTGAAAAAATTGTGTTTACCTTGCTTTACATAAAATTACATCATTTCAGGTATACTAAAAGCTAGAATTATTATTTTATGATATACATATATGTTTTGTTTTCTTATTTATGAGACTTATCAGATCAAAAAGTTTTTGTTAACATTTAAGCATTTCACCTGTCAACCGGATAAATCAATTTATTTCCCTGATATAAACTCATCTACACGTGGTAAATTCCAGGAATTTCTCTTCACGCTTGACTTTTCCGCTTCTGTGACGGCGGAATGAATTTTTGGCAGGAAAACTAAAGTTCGCCCTTTGCCTACATTTCCGTGCTTAGCTCCGTTCGATTCCGTCTTCCTTTTTTAAAAGGTGGGAAATGAGACGAAGGAATTTACTTTTTGTTATTTTTTGGAGAATTAAAGATCATCTTTAGTTTAAGGAAAGTTAAAGAAAGTGTTGCCTGGAAAAAAGACATTCTCTTGAAGGAATAACTCTTAAAACTTCAATAAAGCATTATTCTATGAGATTATACATTGTTAGTAAGTTTAGCGTAGTATAAGAAAAAAAGAAGCTTGATTATTTTAAAAAAAATGAACCTAGTTTTCAAAAAATGGAACTAGTTTCTTAGAATTCGAAATCCAAATTATTAGACACCGATGGTAAATGACCTAAATATTCAACCTATCAAGCTATCCTTAAAATTTGATTGATTACGATGGCGGAACAATGAAATTGCTGTAGTATGTAAATTCTATACTCATTAAAAAGCATACAAGAAAATTTAAGTTTATGTTATTTTTCCATTTGTGCAACGAGTCATAACAGCATTAAAGTATCAACATCAAACAACAGAATCAAAATATGAGTTTGATCCTCCTTTGGTTAAGATTTGATCAAGTTTCCCTCGCATGAAATCATCTTTTGTGTCAGTTTCTTCCATCAAACTTTTTTGTTACTATGACAAAAAAAAAAGATGTTATGCTTACAGTATGCTATGTCAGAAATGTAATGTGCCTTATAAATCAGCATACGAAGACATGTCTTTTACCGGTGATCAAATACAATCCAAGCACAGAAGGTTAAATGACATAAATAACTTGAAGTAGATAGTCAGGCCGAATATTTTGAGCAAAATTAAAGGACACCAAATGTTTTGTTTTTACTTAAATATGGAAATTAAACAAAAGTAATAAAAGCAGAGGAGATATGAAATTGTATCTTGAAAGACGATATATAAAGTAAATATATTTAATAAAATTTGTGTTTTCATTATTTTGTAAACTTTCTAACAACCCACTAAAATTAGCAGACATTATTGAATAAGTATTTCTAGAATATATTTATTGAAATTTAAATCTTGGATACGATATTTCAGATATCAGAGAATAGTTAATTATATGACTCGGGAAAACTCTTTTCTGTTTAGCAGCTAAAGTTACTAAAATGGTAAGAAAACAGTCCTATACATAGAAATCCTGTTCCATGTTTACCAAACGTAATCTGCATCAAATATATCGAGAGAACATATCAACCGAATAGAGAGATAAATACGAAGAATAAGAAGATAAACAATTCTCAGACAGCTTGATGCCGAGACTGCAAAAATGCAGTTATTAAATTAACAATGATGAGAATAATAAATCCAAATAATAATGGAATAATGCGAATCCTTTACCACACAATTCCAAATTTTCGTTAGAAATTTACGAAATTGAAGTTCGTAAAAAAAGTTATATAAAAATAATTGATAAAATAAATTCGAAAAAGTAGATAATTTCGAAATTTTTGATTTTAAGAAACATTTTTACACAATCCCACCAACCAAATGGTATATATATATATATATATATATATATATATATATATATATATATATATATAAAGAGTTTGTCTCTTTAACAGAACAGATTTATGCAGATTTAGAAGTTTTGTGAGAGTGAGAACTTCATAGTGGTGTCCTCACGAAACTTCGATATTGGCATGAATCTGGTCTGTTAAAAGACAAGCTCTTTGTACTTATCAACACTCTATCTAAAGCCAGATATCGGGTAATTTACGATAAAAAATTTGCTTGAAAAATACATTTTATCAGTAAAATCATTGAAAAACAACAAGCTTGGTTCTAAAATTATCATAAATTAAACACTATTTATATATGTGTGTGTGTACGTGTTATATATAATATTATAAATTTGTCTCTCTCTCACGTACACACACACACACACACGTGTGTGTGTGTGTGTGTGTGTGTGTGTGTGTGTGCTCGCTACAAGGAAAAGTATGGGGCTATCCTTCATTTCTTAAAAAACCTTAAATAAGATATTTTGCGATATTTTAAAAAGTTAAAGATACATTTTTAACTACAACGTACTCGCTTTTTATTTTGACAACTTTTGATAGCTATAAAACAAAAGCATTATATTTTGTTTTCATCAATAAAACCACCACGTGTCTTAATTACTATTTAACAAATTTTTTGCATTCTTTCGAAGAATTTTGAAAAAAATGTAAATGATAGACCTTTCCAAGCATTCTTCAAGAACTGAAAAACCTCACTTTCACTTTTTGGGGTATTTTTCAAACTCTCTTCACCAATTCCTCTAATACTAATTCAGTGCAAAATATGTCAAGAGATAGAGTTGGACAAAAATTGAGTTTCTTTTTTTTATTCAATGTAAAAATTGTTTTGGATCGTTGTCATGTTGAAAGTTGATTTTCCCGTACGTGAACCAGATTGTATAGCATGTCATTGCAAAATCGAACGATATTTTTCTTTTTTGTCAAATCTCCAGCTTTCTCTTATTTTCTCCAAAACACACCCACACCTTAACAGACTCACCACCATGCTGCAATCACACATTCATCATTTAGTCTTTCTCCTGTCTTTCTTCTTACATACACTCTCCTCCTAATAACGAAAGTTCAAATTTGAACACATCAGTTCACAATACTTATTGCCACTCTTTCAATGTCCAGGTTTTATACATTTTTTTGTACACAACAGTATTTTATGCTATTCGTCTTCCGTCATAGGGTTTTAGAAATTATTTGTTTGAGACGTAGCTAAACCAAAAATAAACATTCCCAGTCCTGTATTTTATTTATAAATATATTTTTAGTAATATATGGTTGTAACGAGGAAGCTAGAAGCGTTTTTTCGCATCAAAAGGCTTGGGTCATGATTAAATAGTCACCTTAGTAACAGTAGTAGTAACGGGTCATTCGGTCAGGGTTCTACCACTCCAGAAAGGAGAGTAGTATGAATTAGGTCATTGGGTCAGGTTCTACCTTTCCCAAAAAGAGTTTAAATAGCCTGGTAACTATGGTTACAGTGAAAAGAAGGAAAAGTCCAGAGAAAAAGAGGGCCAATGAATATAGGCACCTGTTTCTTTATAAAAGGGAAGAAATAGAGCTGTTGGGCTTCGACCAGGCGTAGACCTCTCTCCGGCGGCTATTCGTTCAAGACGCCGAAATAACTTTCCATCAAGCTATCAGCTAAAATTCTCCTCACGAAGACCTTCCTCAACACCCAATGAATACACCACGTGCTGCCGTGAAAGGTAAAGATTGTTTTGTTAATCACACTGGCTAAACCCTAGCA
The DNA here is from genome assembly GCA_037127315.1 of Ascarosepion bandense. Taxonomy (NCBI): domain Eukaryota; kingdom Metazoa; phylum Mollusca; class Cephalopoda; order Sepiida; family Sepiidae; genus Ascarosepion; species Ascarosepion bandense. The sequence goes on from JBBBDQ010000154.1 coordinate 1,739,781, forward strand.
GTGTATAGTTTATACATATATATATATATATATATATATATATATATATATATATATATATATATATATATAATCTTTAGCCAAGTTGAATGACCTTTTTCCATTCTGCCTCAACTTCCTCCAAATATCTTCCTCGTTAGACTCACCTCTTATTTTCCAGTGAATATTGTGTGAAACTAGTACGAAGTTGAACCCGTTCTAGTGTCTGGTATATTATAGTTCTATCACTTTATTCCTATGTATTTGCTGAATATTTTTGTGTGTTATAATAAATTTCTTTTCTGTATAAAATTATCTTGCGTTATAGTTTAATTCAGTCCCTTCAGCATTATTCCAACTAAAATTGTATTTTTATGTGTTTCTGACCTAAATTGGTTCATAACAATGGTCAATAAGAATCTATTTTAAGCTTACAAATACATTCTAAATTTACGAATACATGTACATATATACTTGTAAATGTAGTTGTTTACAATTTGGCGATCTTTACAGTACATCGAGGACTCTTTATTTGTAAATGTCGTTTGTTCTAAAAAAAATTATAAATTAGAATGATTTGGTAAAGTTAAAAAACAAATACAGCAATTGCAATTATTTTGCGATAGTAGAAAACAAAATAATTTATGTTGAATTTACCAATATTTATATTCAACGTGTTTCTTTATATCGCGGACAGACATGGCTGTAGATTGTCAGCATCAACAACTGATTTTCTCTGTTGTTGTTCTTCGATACGCTTTTTAAACTGATCGAGAATTCCTGGAACTGCGTTCTTCTTTTCTTTCAAGTATTACATGATAAAAAACAAAAGCTTTGTAACAGCCGTGCATAAAGTTGGAAAATCGTTGAATATTTGGGTCCATATCCTCCAACATATGAAGTTCTTTTTCAATAAAAGCAAATGTTTCCTGCATTTTCTTTAGTGAAAAGCGAGAACTTCTTCTTTTTCTTGCTGTTCGTTGAGCTTCATCATATCTTCGTCGGTTAAGGACTGCTTGTCTTTTTCAAATAAATCTAGGAAATACTCCTCCTTAAAATTAATTTCCAGTTCGTTGCTCATGGTCAGCAACGTTTTGTTGATTTCAATATTATCAAACCCTTTGAAATCATTCATGAATTTCGGGTATAGTTTTTTCCACACACCATTCATAGCTGTGTTTCTATTATCATTCCATGCCGTTGCTGTGGCCTGTACTACCTTATATTTTACATAATTCTTTCAAAAGTCACGAATTGTGCAAGCTATTGCTTGCTGCAACGTAAGTTTCATATAGTAACGCTTAAAGATTGCAATAGCGCCCTGGTTGTATAAGAGATGTTGTGTTTGGAGGGAGGTACACAACGGTAACGTTGGATTAAAAACCTATATTTTGCAGGTATCCAAGAGCATTATTAGTTATGAATATCTTAAAAGAATCCCTTTTTATCTTGCAATAGTTTCTTGCTGCCACGATAAAATGATTAAAGAAACAATCTTCATAAAATAACAACAGTCATCCGTGCTTTTGGAGTTGCCATTCATATAACAGGAATAGATGCGTTAGTTGCGTTCTTCAGGACACGGGAGTTGTGTGCATAATACAACAGAAATGATTTAAATTTAAAATGTTCAGCACAGTTACTTTCTAACATAATGGTTACACGTTCTTTTGACACCTTGTAACCTGGAATAGACTTTTCTTCTTTGGAAATGAAAGAACGGGCTAGCATTTTTTCAATTGAATCCAGTTTCGTCAACGTTAAAAATCTCTTCAGAAAAAAAAACCCGTTTTCTTCGATGATTATTTTAGCCAATGCTTTAAGAAAATCAACTGCTGCTTGTGCGTCAGCTGATGCACTTTCACCTTCTTAATAGAGTGATAACTTCTTCGTTCTTTAAATCTCATAAACCAGCCTTAACTGGCTTTAATCTTTACATCTTTCTTGTTTGGGTATTTTTTTTCAGGTTCTCAAACAATGACAACACTTTTGTTTGAATGATTTCTTGACTAATAGTAACACGTTGAGGATTCAACCTATCAAGCCAAAGAGAAAGAAGTTGTTCCATCTCTTCAAAGATTTTTTTCTTTTCTTATTGATAACTGTATTCTTTATCCCTAGAGCATCAGATTTGATATGTGTCAAAATCTTATCTTTATTGTGAACAATCGTCGATACAGTTGTCCGACTCATTTCCAAAGATCAAACAATCGATATAACCTTTCCACCTTTCTCACAGCGTTTTATCAAAGTAAGTTTATTGCCCAGCGTTAGCGCTTGCGCTAGGATTTTTTTTAGTTGGGGGGGATATAAAGTCACAAATGAAAGTGAATGAGTGAGTAGACGATAAGCAAACGTATACCGTCCGTACGCCTTGCCTAAACTAAACTGGTTTCGCGGGAATCACGAGTGACGCTGACAACCACGCTAAACGGCAGATATTGAAATTACCGTGGAAAACGTCAATGTTGTGTTAAAAGACCGCTAAATAAGAAGACAGCACAAGTCACAAATGTTTTCATATTTCCTTCTCTAGGATTTGTGTTGATTATATTAACGTTTACTGTGAATGTACATATTTTAATATGATTTTATATACAGTAATTCTTATTTGAAGTACAGTAATTCTTATTTTATGTGCTTTTAATGCTTTTCTAGTGTTATGACGACTTCAGTATTTGTAGCAACCAGACGTAAACTAGAATCAGTCAGTTCAGTGCCATACATGATACAAGCTTGGGCGATCATATCTCGAAAGAGACATGACTGTTTGACAGAAGATTATCAAACAGTAGGCTACCATTACTTTCTGCGGTAGACTGGTTGCCAACCAAGGCTATAGAACCCAACCATTCCAGTAATTTAACCTATAACTTGAGGTAAGAGACGGATTAATACCTTTCTCAAGGGTATTTGCATAGTGAGTGAATGCAAGGTATTTAACTGGAATTCGAACTCGGCTCCTCGATTTCTCGTTCCGAGCCGATATCCACTGCACCACAATGCACATCCAACTAGAATAAACTGTCTTAAACTTGATTTTTATTTATCCATATATTTTTGCTTGACAAGCAACGTATAATCGACAACTCGAAATGACGTAACCTGAGCTATACTTATACCCTTTTCAAGGTAATTTTAAGAAATGCAGAGTGATTTTATTCAGTAAAAGTCTGATACACTAGTATCTCTTATATTTAAAAATACACTACTTTAAAGCTCTAATTGTACATGTTTATTGTGTAATAAACTGCTGTACTAATTCATGAATTTTACGTTACGTTATGTTCTATCAGATCCTGGAAAATATCACAGAAAACCAGACTAGAAGCAACGAATATTGGAAATAATAGGGGCAGCACATGTGAGCAAAGAGGAAAATTGGTATAACATAGGAAAATGCATACAATTAGAAAGAGATCTTTCTGGTATATAATAATGAGGACGAAAGGGCTAAATAATTTAACATTCACAGGATATACCAAAGTCAAAAAAAGCAGGTGAAAGCATCGAGTAAACTACTTAATGATTGTCTGTTCGAATGCGTAACAGAAGAAAAAGTAGGAATGGTAAAGTGTGGAAAGTAAACTTAAAGCATCAATAGACAGATAGTTATAAAGTACCTCGAATGCCTACAGCTCGGATCATAAAAGATATAATTCTTTATGTTTTGATTATAGTGACGTTTAAAATATTTGGTCAGCTCAAAATGAAGAACGTAGCCAATCATGTTATTTTCAGCTTTGGATAAAGCCAAGAAAAAAATCTCGACTCTAATTAATTCCATTGATTTAATTCTTTTCCTAATCGAACGGCTATCAGCTTCTATTGATATCAAGATACGAGATTTAATGAGAAATAATGTGAATTAATGAGATTACTTCTCGTGGCTGTGCTAAACACGTCCTTTGATACGTAGTGAAAAGAAAAACAACGGAAGTGCTTATGGCACTTACTTGGGACGTTAGATTATATCGTCCTGCATTTTCAGTCTATTATTTTCACCTTCCGTCCAGGTTGAACACCTGCAACGATCTGAGAAAATTTGTTTCATGATATTTCAAAGAAAGCTAATTGGAGGGATCGATGTCCGTCAGGAATGTCAACATTTGGATGCAATCCGCATTTTATGACGATACGAAGATTTCTTAGAATTCCATTCTACTTTATAATTATTATTTAATTTTTATTAGTATTTTTCTCTTATTTCTATTTTTTTTAAATCGCAGCTATACAGGTTGCTTCCTCGCTTGATCCACTTTTTTCTTTCCTTCTTTTTTCTCTTGTGTCTTCTTCAATTGATTCTTTAGTTCTTTGTTCTTTTCACTCGCTTCTGTCTTTATTATCTTAATTATATTTTCTTTCTCATTTTAGCCTTTTGTCATTCTTTCTTCCTTTGAAGAACCATTTATTTCTAATTAAAACACCTGAGTTTATGATCCCCGGACACAACAAACACGCCAATCAATCATTTGTTTAATGTCAAATTAATAATTATCCAATTAATTATTCAACTTGATTTTGCAAGAACAACAAGCAGTAAAACGAAATAGAAGTAATTTGAAGCAAATATTCAAGATTCTGTTCACATCACCAGCCATTTTGAATTTCTCTATTATCGACAGTATCGTTGATATAGTGACACATCCTCCTTAAAAATATTGTCTTATTACTAAACTTAATCTGTCTTTGCTATATAAAACACTTCAAAGAATATTGCAATATCAAAAATATAATATTTTGTAAACGAAGACTTTTGATGCAGTTTTGCATGTTGTCAAAATATCGATGAAGATATAATGATGCAATAAATTGTTTTATGACGACAGAAAATAAATTATATTCAAACGGTTACCTAATTTATAATGACTGTTTTAAAAATAATCATATTGCCCCAAGCAAGGCATTTTCCTGCCACTGTTTTGCAGGGGGTTATATAGGAAGGAAGTTATGAGAAAGTGTGACAGGTTATAGGAGGTATCCGGAAATGGGGAAGAGAAGGATGAGAATACTGATGAGAGTGTAGTGGACGGAGAAAGAAGCATGAGAGAGGATGCAGGTTAGTGAGATAGGAGATGACTATTGACTTTACATTTGAATTCTTGGAGATTGTAGCTGTCGGGGAAGCAAGTAAAGATTTATACCAGTCGTCCTAAAAATATTATTTCGTGTGATTTTAAAGATATATTTCCATAACTGCTTCAGTAATAATCGTGTTTACTTCATATTTCATGCCTACTATTGTCTATATTTGATCTTAGATGTGGCGCAATTTAAGCTTAGCATAATACGAACTGAGAAAGTTGTTGAATTCAATTTTTCATGCGGCAGTAATAATGCGGTATTAGCTTTTGTATTCGATTTGATGTCCACAACAAGATTTGGTCACTTTATTTACGATATTTTCATTTAGATGGTGGAGGGAGACTGGGTCTCAAAATCGCAGAGTATTTTCTTTTATATATATTTTAGTACTAAAATGATAAACTACAATCGAACAACGAGACTGCATAAGATAATGATCACCATAAATCGGGCAGTACGATTGAAAGTAAAATTTAATTAGTGTAGTACTTAATCACTGTATTTCGCTAAAATACAAGAACTAGTTTCCACATTTTTTACTTCATGGCTTTCATTCGAGGAATATATTGTTCATATAAGTACTTACAAACATTATGGCATTTTCTTCTAACGAGGCACACAGTTTTAAGATTGCTCTTTTTAGAAAAAGGGGAATAACAACGCGATAGAATTTCATTATTTTTTGTCTGTAAAAAGCATCACTTTGAAGTTTCATTATTTCTATTTCTTTCAAAATATTTATTACATGGATTTACAAAAACAATAAATAAAAAATGAAAATTGGGTTTATTTAAATCTGAAATAATTAAATATGGAGTTCTTTTTCAACTCAACAGCATGAATAAATTATTCTGATTCGCTGTATTGACTGATTAAAGTGTCACGAATTCTGAGGTGTTTGTTTTAAATTTGAATATTTATTTTTAAAAATTATATGAGTAGACATTACATGAATTAACTAATTTACCTCACACAATATTAACCTTAGTTTATTTCAATTTATATTGGCCGGCAAATAGATATTGAATGACGGAAGAAAACAACAAACAAAACGAAAAATGAGTAAAAAATATATTGAAAAGTTTATTTTTTTTAAAGAAAATACATTAACAAAAATTTTGTTAGAGTGAACCAGGCAAAAAATAACTCTGCAAGCTCATGCACAGGGTGAGAAGAGTGTTGTCCCGGGTAGGAATGTTTTGGTAGGAGCTGCATGGCGTTGTTCTGAAAAAAAAAAAAACAGTTTCAATCATACCGTTGCTGCTAGCGAGAATGGCAGGAACTGGAAGTCTACTGGAAGTGAAACCCAAAAGCAGACTCAAATATAATTTTCAAACTAAAAATAACAAATGTTATTAAGGCCCGTTCACTACACAAAACTAAGTGTTGCTGCTATATTCGGGAAACCGCTGTGTTGTCACAAAGGAGACTTAAAAAACAAAAAATCACGACTTGCCTCATTCACATGAACTAAGCTCGTCATATTTACCCATTTTTCGAGGAAATCTCTCAGTAACTAACGCTTTCTGTCAGATTTGATTTTTATCTTGAGCTGATGCCTGAAAAATCGATTCAGATTCTGATACGAATAAAGTTCATATCGCAAGATTCCTTCCATTTGTGACGACTAAATTTCCATTTTGCCACGGTCATCAACGTGAGAAACACCATCCGTTTCACTCCAGAATGGTAGAAAAAGTGTGAAGATGTTTTTTCTAAACCAAGATCACAGCGAGGACAATAAGTCTAATCTGTCCAGTCCTATCCGAATGCTACGTTTAGGCACGTTCCGAATTAAATGCCAGGTAATCGTAAACTAATGGTTGCTGAGATAATCAACTGCTGAAGTAATACAACTTGATCGCTGACTAGCCGAGCCGCTTTATTGGTTCGACACTTCCTAGCACGTCTGCTCGGTCTCCAACAGGATCTCGGCAACTGACTGCACATAAATCGCAACGATCCGAAACGAACTATTATTCACCGCAATATCAGCCACAGTCAACCGGGTGCCCGGATCGACATTGGCAAGTTTCACCCTCGTATCCAGGGTACATTTAGCCAGCAAAGAAACACCTCGTATTTCTCGTATACTGAATAAACAACAATGTCGCTAAACAGAACATGAGCATCAACCTCGCAATACGTGTTTCTTGGATCGCGGCCACAGAGATCATAAAACAGACGGGAAGCTTTACGCCGACCCCTCAAGCCCCTAGCATTTACGGTAGGCTAGTTTGATTGCCATTTTAATAGTTTTTCCCTTAGACACAGACTGGGCTTAAATCTGCCGGGACCCCGAGGAATTGTCACAAACTACCTGTACCAATGTTGGACGTAATTCGTCCGTCTGTGACAATACCACCGGTATCCGTCGGAAAGGTAAATTTTAAGGTCCTGTATAAGGAGGGATGGAGTACAATTTGGGTCCTCCTAAAACACGTCTTTGCGAGCTCCTCAAATTCAGAAGACCGTATTTCGGCCATACTAATGTCTGTGAAAAAGTCCTTAGCTTCCTTAGTTTCTCACTGCATTTCTTATTAGAAAGCGTAGAAATACCCTAGAAGCGCTGCAAATTTTCTAGGTTCCTCTGTCGACTTCTCATTGAAAAACAGCCTTTCGAGAGTCTTTCTGTCTACCTGACATAACACCCTCTTCTTAGGGAACAGTTTCTTTTTTGTAAGACGTATCGGTTAAGAAATTGGTGCGGGGGAGGGTGATGTTGAGTCCTTACAGAATGAGATGGGTGAGGCTCCTTGGATTATTGGCGTATGAAGGATATGTTCCAGGGCCTTCTCCGCCCTAATTCAGCAGGACTTTTTTGAATGCTTGTTCTTTTCTTTTTTTCTTCTCTTCCTTTTTTTTAGTGAAGAAGATCTTGTGATGGTGGTTGGTGGTGGGGCATATCCTTCGCCTTCATACATTTGGGCTGCGGTTGTTGTTGTTTTTGCAGTTGCTACCGCTGCTCGTATGGATGTTGTAGCTGCTTTTTTTGCTAATGTTTTAGTTGCCGCTGCTGCTGTGTTGATGCTGCTACTTACGATCCTGTGGGATATCATGCTAGGGGTGGGGGTTGCAGCTTTTTGCCTCCTCTTCACTACCTGTTAGCATTCATTGAGGCCACCAGGGTCTGGTCAGTGTTGAATGGTGCTACTGATTCTTTGGAATGTGTTGCTTGCTGGGGTGGTCAGCGCCGTATTTCTGTCAAAGAATGCATTCGACAAATGTCCCACAGCGCTACAACACCAGCGGTGGGGATGTCGATACTCCACAATTACCCGAATGTTCCAGCCTCGGCACATTAATATATCATTGAAATATTTGTGAGTCAGTGTTATACGCAGGATAAAATCCCCGGTGGCAATGCCTCCATTGCTGAAGTAACAACCCCTTCTTGTTCATAAAGAGAAAAAAATAAAAAAAACCCTCGAATTGTCGTTTGACCTTCTGACCAGCATTTTATGGCCTATATTCAAATTTTCAGCGTTTTATTTATTATTTGACACCCATCAATTTTCGCGTTTTCACATCTGTCGTCAGCAGGAATATCGTCCTGGTTTACGATTGATTAAAAGACTCATTGAATTATCAGTATCTCGTTGCTTGAAATGTTGTCTTTGAGTAATTTGTTCTGGATCTCATAATATTCATTGTCTTTCTTAGGTCTATCTGAGGCACATCCCGGAAATTTAATTTACACATGTTATTCAGATTAGTCCACTCACGCAGTGAGGCGTATAATCGGAGAAAAAATGGCAGCTGTAAGAAACAGATACTATACATTGATTCTCGCCATCTTGGCTACGGAACTTTTGCCTCTTTGTTGATTTTGAGGTTCATTTATATCCTGAATCCGTATTACAAAAGCCCTGCAAAAGCATTTTTCTTTTAGTTATTTTTAAAAGTTTCGAAGTATCGACAGGATACGACAAATTTAACTTTAATTTCCAATATGCTTACTTCTTTGAGTCTATAAGAAGAGTAAAATATCTTTGTTTTAACAAATTAGCTGTACAATAGCACATCTGATTGTCATATACAAATTCATGTCTTTCTAAAAAATTCTTTAAACGGGTGATAGTTAAGTGACTGGGTTTTTATCAAATTGTTGCTTGAAACAACGTCAATCGTGACACTTATAACTTTTATCGATTTGGAATATAAATTATCTAGATAAATTAAACACTGAAACGTTCAAAATGCGTTATCTGTTCATTGTAAAGAAGAAAATTTTCTATTGTAATTCAGTAAAGAAGCCTATCTTATGATCATCAATTCAATAAATCACGTCTATTTTTTTATATTGATGAACTTCTAAGAGAGCTCTGGCTTTCTTCTGGTGACTGGAATTTCGAGCTGAACGCTTTAATTCGATCGCTGGAGTATATTGTTCTCATTTCATGAGTCATACCACCTCTGGATATCTTAGTTACCGCCCTTTAACTTAATTCTCTAAGTTATTTGTTCACCACTGCTATAGCTCGGTATTGAACTCACAACTCTGTGGATCAAGTAACTGTTATCTAACCAACGCTTTTATCCACTGAGCCATGTGTCACTGGAAGATTTAATTTAAAGGAAGACAACATCCGGAAGTGGCTTAGCTCATGGAACGAGAACAATATACTATAGTGATCGAAATAAAGTGTTAGGATTTAAATTCCAGTCACCTGAAGAAGGCATGAGCGTAAACAGCCGAAAATTCGTGAGGATGGCAATAAAGATGAGGAAAAATTTTCGAACAATGTAAATAATGTAAATACTACCTCATCTTAGAATTATAGACAAATATTTCCAAGGGACATTTTCAATTTTGTTACTGTTTCCTTTTACTTTATAGATATTGTTCCCTTTAATGTCTTAATTGTAAATCATTACTTCAGTGAAATTAAATATTTTACCAATACCATATATAAAAATTTTAAATTGGGCGGAGTCTAATACATCAATATTTTTATCAATATTCATTGAAAATGTTCTAAACTGCGATGATTATTTCTGCAAAAACAATCTTGTAATTTCTTCAAACTGTCTTGTTAATTTCGTCGAGACAAGCTAATCTTGACACTTTTAACTTTGTCTGGCACATAAGAAATTAATTTTAACTTTGTCAAGTACAAAATTTCAGAAAATACAAAAAAGCATTCTTTCACAAATTCATTGTCAGAATCATTATTAAAGGTATAAGTGACAACAGAGCTTATGTGCATATTCAGTTTCCCCACTCTCTCTTTCTTTGTCTCTCTTTCTCTCTCTCTCTCTCTTTTGTAAAGAAAGACAGCATTTAGGCTGATTAACTCATTCATTCTTTTCATTGTTCAACTTATTTTCTTGCAATTTGTCATACCAAAAATGTCTAGAATAACACGATATGGAATCGAGTCAACGGATTCGAAGCATATAAGACACTTTTTTTAGCTTCAACAAAGAACTAATCATTTTTCCACTTACCATGAAATGCAATTTTCTAACTTTGTCAAAGATATTCAATTCGTTATATATTTTTTGTACTAAACTATATTTTTTGTACTATCCTTGATGAAGCAAAATAAATTTTGCTTCATCAAGGATAATTTTTTAAACAATCACCAAAAAACTTTACCCCTTCATTATTTTAACATCACACAGCTGATAATAGTGGATGTTTTATTTTTCTAACATAATTTTCTAAGAATGCAACAATATAATAAGTAAGTGGCATTAGTGATATTAATATTTATTAATATAAATGTTTTGAAATTCTTCATAAATATAAATCAGTATTAATAAGGGAGATTATTCTAGAATTAAAGAGTTATTTCCCTTTCAAACCTGCGACACTAAATTGTCATCAAGGAAAGCATAAGGAAATGGGCGAGAACGAAAGGAAAATAACATTTTTGTAAAAAGCTATTATACTGGTATAATCATGGAATTCAATGAGCCATAGTGAAACCATAGGTTACTTATAAATGTTTCCTGGCAAACGCCTGGTTTGTACTAATACAATGTGCCTATATATTTGAACCAAAATCGAGTTTAAAATACTCAGTCTCATATTCTATTGTGACATGGCTGTTTATTTTATTATTTCAGGATAGAGTTTATTTTTAATCTTTTTCTCCAGCAAAGCATTATTTGCTGACTTTCAAAGTTTTCGCTTTCGCCTTTAATCTCTTGTTCTGCGCTGTAATTGTCATAGATTCTGCTTTTTTTTTTCGTTTCACCCCAAGAAAGGCACTACTGCTACTCGTGCACAGGAGAGTGAAGAGAAGAGGAACAGGATACAGGGTGTGTCGGAGAATGGACAAGAGAAGGCTGGAAATGCTGTGATGAAGACAGTTACGTAAGAGCAGAGCAAAAAGAGAGAACAAGATACAGGAGGTGTCTGGGAAAGGATTGGAGTCAAGAAAATAAGAGATAGCAATTGTCTTTACATTTAAACGCTTGGAGATTGTAGCTATCAAGGGAGCAGCTATACGGAAGTAAGATCAACAGGCGGAAAAATAAACTGATGCAGTAGAAGTGGCGGTTGCATATGACTATTTTGACTGTAAAAGGGTTGGACCTAGTAACCAGTCTAGTTACTCGAGTATATTCCGGTAGACGGGGCACCAGGGAACTAAGCTCGTCTGAGCAGAAACCGTGAAAGTATCTGAAGAAGAGACAGAGTGAAGCCACATCTCGTCGGTGAGAAAGTGACTGGAGTTGAGCTGCCAGGTCGGAATCAATGACATTGCAAATTCACCTTTGGATTTTGTCGAGAATGTTGAGATGAATCGCAGGGGTTCCTGACCAGATATGACAAAAGTATTCATTGCATGGGCGGATTGTAGATTTGTGTATGGTCAAGATGGATTCAGAAAAAACCTCCTGTCCAGATATTGTGACTCAAACTTCTTAGCAGTAGATTTATCTATTGATTCAATGTAGTCGTTCCATTTAAGGTTTAATGCTTTCAGGGAGGTTAGCATAATCTATGGTGGTCAAAGGATCGCAGCATCGTTTTGGAAGCATTAATATTTACGGAACATTTCTTACTCCATTATAACACAGATTGGAGGTCCCGCTCAAGATCAGCAGCAAGATTAGCATTGGCAGATTTCTTATTGTGAAGAGAGTAAATAGTAGTCTCATAGATACTTATTTGGGAATTTATTACACCAGGGAGATCGCTGATGAAGATCAGAAAAAGTGTAAGACCTAAGATAGCGTCTTGAGGGACACTCACTTTCGTATGATAGGATCTGGAAGCATGTTTCTCTCTTCTGGTGTCCTCAATATAATCATGTTAATAATGGTTCAATATGTTAATTTCTGCTACCTTTTTATAATCTAGTCGGATAGTTTACATTGTAAATATTTCTATGTTTGTCGCGTTCATCACTGTTTCTGTATTTATTTTTCGTTTATCTATCTATCTATCTATCTATCTATTATTATTATTATAATTATTATTATTACTTTTATTGTTGTTGCTGTTGTTGTTATTCATGATGGTGATGATAATGACAACAGTAACATTGATGCCGCTGCTGATGATGATATGAGAAAAGTGGCTGAACAAGACAAGAAGATCTTTTAGGAGCAGTAAGGAAAATATGTTGGTGAAGCAGTGATATGACGTGCCACAACGATGATTGTGTCTCTTAATTAAAGTATAAAGCTTGAATAGCCTAGAGCTTCTGCTAACGAAATGACAGGATTTGTATAGATTTAGAATAATATAATCACTACTTGAACTCTTAATAACGAACATACCTCTGCATTAGTGTTGTCCTCTTAAAACGACTTCAACCTACTTATTCTTATTTTCGTACATATATGCACTAACATATTTAATGACATAAACACCAGACAAACGCCTAACTATAGTACACAGACACACACAGGCACGCACACATATATATATATATATATATATACGTGCGTTTGTGTGTGTGCATGTGTATGCATCTGTACCTAATATATATATATATATATATATATATATATATATATATATATTGAGAAAACGAATAGGGTTGTTCCAACGAGAGAAATTGGTATGTATATATATATATATATATATATATATATATATATATATATATGAAAAAGTGCAAGAAAACGAAAAACAAAAAACATTTGATGGTTGATCATCAGGTCAAGTTTTGGAAAGTGGTTCAGACCACCAAATTTCCACGCCTCTTTATACTTATCTAATTACCAGAAAACTAATGTATGGAGTCAGTGAAATATTTATACCTGATATATACAAGATATTTCCAATATGAATAAATTATAGAAGACAATTTGTCAGGAAAAGAGTTTTATTAATTTAAAGTATTCCATTATTAGCCAGTTTACTGAAAATTCAGCTAGTATTACGTTGCAATTGAAAGTTTTATATACAACATATGCACAATCTTTACAAAGACAAACATTTTGTGCAGATAATTGAAAATAGTGTCTTTATAACAATAACAAATTTATATATTCATTTTGAAATATATGCTTCTTATTTTGAAAATATTTTAGCATTTGTTCATTCATTTATTTTATATTCTGTTCTAGTCCTTAGTAACAAACAAACTAGTATCCTCTATTCTTTAATTCAATTTCCACAAGTTTTTAGTCAGGTTAGGTTCAGTCGATCAAGCTGGCCTGTTTATTAAATACGTGTCTTTGAAACACATTCGTTATCATCAATATCAGTTCCATGGTTGAGTGAGTCTTGAACAATATGATGTTGAGGAACGTTTCTCTCCAGGTCAAACTACAGCCGATGTCCGCCAACATAAAGGCTTGTCTTCGTCACGGACGTTGATTCCATCGAAGGGACTCATTGTCCTGTTTGTTGACGTCAGACGTGGAAACCCTCTGCAAAGCGGTGCCATGTAATCATCGCATTGATTGCATACGTCTCTACGGACCTCAGTTTATCGCGCTGTGTTGTTAAACATGCAAGACATTTAATTCGCCTCTGACAGTCCTTGATTTCAATCCTGCTGGTTATCTAGCCACTCTACTAACCAAAAAGCCGAGCGAGGAAACCTGTTCTGTTCGTGATGTAGGTAGGTTTACATAGTATTACTAGAGTAATCTTACGAAATGCATTATTTTCAGGTGCTCATAATTTTTTCACTTACTGTAACAAAGAATTTTTGTGCATGAAATCATCTTTTTTATGAAAGCTTTTGTTTTCTTGTAACATAGTTCCATAGTTTACCTTCTCTTTTCTCATACTCGCGTTCTTTGTAGACTACCGTTTCATTAGCTTCAATTTCACTCCAAAATATCACACCACATTCTCCTTATTGATAATCAATCTCTGGGGATGATTTTGGACAGTAGCCTCTGATCCTTTACTTCATCTGTCGAGTCTTTCGCGTGGAGCATGGTAATCGCCTGTAAGAACTTTTCTGCAATGTAATCGATCCTGACTTGGCATCTTTAATCACTCTCTTACCGACGGGATGTGGCTTCTCTCTTTTCAACAAATATTTTCATGGCAAGTGCTCTGACAAGCTTTTTTTCTGGTGCTGCGTCCAAATAAATTTAAGTGTTCTTCTAGATTAACATTTAGGTCTCACCCTTTTACCGTTGAAATAGTCAAAGTTAACCATCTCTTCTACTTTAATAGCTTCTTTTCTCGCTCTTCCCGCTTGTGTGGCTCCGTTTCCTTTACTTCCCTAATAGCTACAATCGCCAAAATTTTAAATGAAACGTTATTTGCCATCTTCTATCTCCTTAAATTCCATCTATTTTTCAATCTTTCAATCTGTCTCTTTATTTTTTATAATAAAAGACCGCATTAGTCTAATTATTCGTGATAGAGTAATATCACCCAAACTTCCTGAGCAGTAGTGGCGTTCCCACTTTGCTTGAGGTGAATTCTTTCACGTGTCATGCCTCTTCCACATGTCTCACTATCAGTTTAACTCAATTTTATTAGTTATTTGTTCACTACTGCTGTAGCTAGGTATTGAACTCAGAACACTTTGGGTCAAATCAATGGATCCAACCAATGCTTTCATCTACTGGGTCATTTAAATGATCCCTTCTGATCAGTAAAACAGAGGACAAAGATAAAATCCTTAATATACTCTTGTCAGACATGTATTTTTCTGGATCTGTAACATATTTCTTTACAGTTCGCTTTTCTCAACCGGATCACCAAAAGATATGCATTGTGGAGCAATGGACATCTGCTCGAAATGAGAAATCAGAGAGCCGAGTTCGATTTCCAGTTGAATTCGTAGTTTCATTTGTGTGCAAAAATACATTGGGAAATGAATTAATCCATTTCTTCTCCTTTCTGCTGTGGTTTGAATAGCAGGGTAAATTGGTTTCTATAACTTTGGTTGGCAACCAGTTTACCGCAGAGTGTGTGTGTGTGTGTGTGTGTGTGTGTGTGAGAGAGAGAGAGAGAGAGAGAGAGAGTGTCTATAGTAAATCTATAAAAGAAGTTATTTAATGAGGTTTTATTCGAAACTTTAACTAACTTTGATTGAAGTAATCTATGGAGAGATGTTGAACTATGTGCATCTAGAAAGCAGAATATTATGTCGAAAAATAAATATATGTAATATAAATTTAAAATCCTTGATTAGACAATGGGCTTATTGATGCAGCTAAGTCCATCAGACCGCTCCTCTATCCTGCACACTCACGCACACACTCACGCATGCACGCACGAGCACGTGCACACGCACACATAATCGCGTATGTATTAACATAGTTAAGTATAATACTTTGTTTTTTCGCATCGTGTATTCTTGTTGTTTAGCCACTGACCTAGAGACACGAGAAAAGATTATATTGCAAACAATATCCAAATATTGAGCGACAAAAAGCCATAAACTAATTGAATTATTCAAATTAGTAATTAGTCTCCTTGTACAAAATAGCAACGTTGTTTCACTCATTTCTTTTGGCTTCGAATCAATTTTGTTTTCTTCATTTTCTTCATCTGACTTCTTTCTTTTTAATTAAACATGAAAAATCGTTTTAGATTTTTCAGATAACTGACGTCATCCATTTTTGTAAGTAAATTTAGTCATTTAGAAATATAACAAAGATAATTGTGGCATTGCCTAACTAATCTAATTATACATACAAATATGCATATATATATATATATATATATATATATATATATATATATACATATGTAGATGGTATGTATACCTAGTTATATATATGTTTGCTACCTAATCATCATGAAATTATTTATTTTCTAATGAAAATAGATATATCAATGTATGTATCCATGCAAATATATACATTGTAATACTGAAAAGCTCTCGGCCCAAACAATTTTTCTCAGCAAGAAACAATTTTAATAAATGTCCAAACATCAAATTTCATTTTAAATCCATTCTTAGTTTGACCGAGAACTTTTCATCTACCGGGTAACAATCTCACTAAAATAATCCTCTGAATCAGTACTAATGAGAGATGGCCATACTGTAAATATGGCCTTCTTTCCCGTCAGCAATCCAACTCCCGTTGTGAAAACTCCTTTCCGGTGTCGTGCATGTCTTGCCAGTAAACGACGATCCTGCGATAGAAGCCACCAATATTTGTGTAGCTGTTTATTTATTTCTGCATGTAGAAATGCATAGTTCTATATAATTAATTTTACATCTGAAATATTTCACGATAACAGAAGCATTCATACGACGGTTGTTGTGATATTATAAAATTGATAATCGATCACCTGGTCTAATAAAATTTTCTGAATTTATTTCACTGCGATTTGCACACTACTCAAGCTGAGAACAAGCGTAAATATTTGAATCTTTTCGATGGCTAATTCGTTAGTCCTAAAATGACTATTTAGAGTGACGCGTACAAAGCTGAAGAGATTGTTATTTTTTCAAAAACGATAGATTTTGTGTTAGCCTTACTAAAAATAATAAAGTCATTAAGTCAAAAATATCTTCTTTCTCTAAGACAGAGAACAACATAATTCAAAATGGCGACGGTTCATAAGCATAATTTTGGAGAAATTAAAACGAATTAAATATCTAGAAACACTCTTTGTTCTTTTAAGTCTAAGTTGGATTTAAAAACGGTATCTTTTGAGAAATTTATTTAAAATAATCACAGTACGTTGACAAGTTTCATTACAAGACAGTTATTTAATTCTCTCTCTCTCTGACTCTCTCTCTCGGTCACTCTTTCCAATTCCAATGACCACACACACATGCCTACTACATATATATATATCTAAATCTAAAATTTAGTACGACAAGTTGACAAGTTTCATTACAAGACAGTTATTTAATTATCTCTCTCTCTGACTCTCTCTCTCTGACTCTCTCTCTCGGTCACTCTTTCCAATTCCAATGTTTAGGATGCGGTTTCCGGTTTTCTCTTTTCCAATCTTTTCACTCTTTTCCTTATTTTTTTTTTTTTCAATTGGAGTAGATAGACTAAACTATCGCCCGGTTCACACTCCACCCACATCTATTGAACAGGTGAAGAGGCTCATCCCTTGTTTCCTGTTTAGGATGCGGTTTCCGGTTTTCTCTTTTCCAATCTTTTCACTCTTTTCCTTTATTATTCTTTTTTTTCAATTGGAGTAGATAGACTAAACTATCGCCCGGTTCACACTCCACCCACATCTATTGAACAGGTGAAGAGGCTAATCCCTTGTTTCCTGTTTCCTGTTTAGGATGCGGTTTCCGGTTTTCTCTTTTCCAATCTTTTCACTCTTTTCCTTTATTATTCTTTTTTTTTCAATTGGAGTAGATAGACTAAACTATCGCCCGGTTCACACTCCACCCACATCTATTGAACAGGTGAAGAGGCTCATCCCTTGTTTCCTGTTTAGGATGCGGTTTCCAGTTTTCTCTTTTCCAATCTTTTCACTCTTTTCCTTATTTTTTTTTTTTCAATTGGAGTAGATAGACTAAACTATCGCCCGGTTCACACTCCACCCACATCTATTGAACAGGTGAAGAGGCTCATCCCTTGTTTCCTGTTTAGGATGTGGTTTCCGGCTTTCTCTTTTCCATTCTTTTTACCCTTACGTAGCCCCCTGCGCGTCAGTGGCGTTACCGCCTTGCTCGGGGTGATATGATTAAAAAAAAAAATGATCACACACACATGCCTACTATATATATATATATATATATATATATATATATATATAAAATTTAGTACACTAAATCTAAAACATGATTTTTTAGATTTAGTGTACTATATATATATATATATATACAGTACACTAAATCTAAAAAATCATTCTTAGATTTAGTGTACTGTATTTTTTGCTGTACTTTCGTACTTTCGTATAGAGCACTTTACTGTTAAGGTTTCGTCTTGGTTTTTTTCTTTCAAACAAGCACTTGACGCATTGTTCTTGTGCTCGGTTTGTTTCTTTTTTTTCTTACCCATTATTTCACCTACGAGGTACTCTTCGTTGGGTTATTGACGATTTAAGTTACTGATAGGTTAGCATTGGTTTTTCGGACATTGGTCTATAATAATTAGTGCTGCTTTATATTAAGTATATATATATATATATATATATATAATGTATATTTTGGCAGCAGTCTTTCTCTTATGCAGATTTCACTAAACATTTTACTCAATTTATTATGGTTAAGTTAAGATTTTATGTAATTTTTCATATGATCTTGTGATTTTTTTTCTTTTGGGGACATAAAATATAAACATTGTACAAATGTTTTGTTTATCTGAGCACTTTTGGCTATACTTTTAGCCACTATCAAGGATAAATTTTATTTTATGTGTAACAGAATGTATGTCGTGTTGTGTATGTTTGTAGAGTAGTGTGGATGTTTTATGTACTGAATATAGCACGTTTTTAGTGTGTTCGTACTTGATGTTATTGAGTGTTGGGTTTTTATTATTAATTAATTAATAATTTAAGAATTTACATGTCCTTTGATCGAGCCAATTTCGTAAATAATTATATCTGCAATACAACTAAGAAATTGATGCGAAAGCTCACGCTGCATAGCTCAGAACAGATGTGATTTAAACAGACACAGGGACCTACCAAGCCGTATCCATAAACGTACTTGTTGACAACATAAATATTATAGCATCATCCACATGCAGGAAAAAGGCTAAAACTGATAGAAGCATTATTAATAAAAAAAAATCAAGTCAGGCCATTTATATATGTTGCTTCTGAAAATTGAATTCAGTGTTTTCTTATATATTTACATACGCTCTGTCCCTCATCTGAATCACTTTGCCCTAGTATTTATATATATATATATATATATATATATATATATATATGATCACAAACTAGCTGCATTTTTGTTGCACATCATTAATTTTTCTGAAAGAAATGTTTTGGTTCCTTTCAAGTTTGATATAAAATAGACGATAATCTATTATTTGTGATCTTCAGGTCTCAACATTTTAATTCGAACAGCACATTTTCAGAAGAACTTCCTGTATATTTGAGCATTTTCTGGGGAAAATTCATCTTAATTAGAAATTCGCATTGTTCACGAATACACTGCAATTTTGAGCAGTGTATATCCATGCCTCAAACAATAATAAAACCAAACCCGCATATCCCTGCATAGTCACAAACCTATTGCAGTCATTTTTCTGTGTTATAAAAATATGTGTCTTTAAGTTATGTTCCGTTCTACGAGCAGAAGTAAAAACCTGGATTTCGAGTAAAGCTTTAGAAATATTACTGAAACACAAATCCCTAATCCCTTCGCAGCTGGCTTTTTACTAGACTAAACTAACATGAAATATTTAGTTGTGCAATTCTCGCCCGTGTGGGAATTGATTATTCGAATCTCAGAAGAAGTTCTGCTTAGGAACACTTTTTTCGGTCTACTCTAAATTAGCCATGCACTTTATTAAAATAACTTTATCAAATATTACAGCTTAATATATATATATATATATATATATATATATATATATATATATATATATATATATATATATTTTAAACCTGGTTTGAATACAATCAATTTCGATATTTCCAACAACGTACTCAAATGTCTGTAATCAGACCAGGGACCACAACACCACTGTCTTCGGCCATCCGCCACGGTAGGGATGGACTTATATTTTCAATTCAATTATCTTTATTGTTAATAGCTTAAATGTTCTATGTTTACTGTGTGTTATTATTTACTCTTTGATAATGGCTTATGTGAGCCGAAAGCTTAGACCTGATAAAAAATTCAACAAATACTGTGATTTTTTGTTGTCTTTTAACGACATCACCATCAAGTATATCAGACGGTATGAACGGATCCTACACAAAATTAATAGACAAAACTTGTCTATATTATTCAATGAAACCTGCATTAATGAAAAAATGCTGCCAAAATACACACAATTTAAATTACATGATCCAGCAGCCCAACACACCATCACCACCTTGAAATATAAATGGAGCCTTGTGAAAAGGCAAATTGAAATAGCGAAAGAAAATCTTGACACATTATACAAGAACAAACATGACCTCTACAACAAACTGAAAGATATAACTACCTCAAACCAACTAGAAGAAATAATACTCAGACTATCCAAAATCACAGCAAAATCTGAAGCTGAACACCGTGCTAAAATTGTCAAAAAACTTAATTCACTATACAATGGCACGATCACTCTTCCCAAAAAATTTGATAAATTCATAAATCTTTCCAACCACGAACTAACTAAGCACCAAGAAGAATTACTCAATCTTGGACCTAACTGCCATATATACCGTAAGTATAACCAGCTTACTAAAAAAATTGAAATAGAAACGCTCTATCAAAGCATCACTAAATTACAAGATGAAAAACTTATAACCGTTAAACCCGAACTGAAAGATCTACTTAAGGCTGAGGCAATCAAAGATCGCCATGATAAAAGCAGAAGCTCCTCAAAAATTCTATCGAAACAACTAAAAAGTGCCGCGCACGAACTACGCAACCACCTTCACATAATTGTAAAAAAAGCTGACAAGGCTAACATCTTTGTTGTACTTAACAAATCAGATTACAACACAAAACTCAACCACATACTCCATGACCACACAAAATTTAAAAAAATTAACAAAAACCCGACACACCAACTAAAATCTAAACTTAATAAACTCATTAGTGCCAACAACGCTGATCAGAATTCCTTAAAACTCCCTAAAATTATTGGTGACTATAAACCTGGTTACATATACGGAACCATAAAAACTCATAAACCTAACTATCCTCTCCGCCCTATCATATCCCAAATTCCTACTCCTGTATACCAGTTAACTAAACATATTAACCAGCTTATCACACCCTACCTTCCGAGTAAATACAGCATAAAGTCAACCCTAGAGGCAATCCAAATCCTCAAGAGTGAAAAACCTAATAATGAAATCATAGCTTCACTTGATGTGGAAAACCTTTTTACTAATGTACCCGTCAGTGAAACTATTGATATAATTATAAGAAATGTTTACAGTAATCCTTCATTACCCCCACTCAAAATTAATCCCAACATCCTAAGAAAAATTCTACTAGCTTGTACTACTGAAGTGCCTTTTGTTGATCCAAACAACACTATATATATACAACGTGACGGAGTCTCCATGGGTTCAGTGCTTGGTCCGATTTTTAGTAATTTCTACATGTCTAACCTTGAAAATACTACCTTTGCAAAATTTACAAAACCATCAATATATCTAAGATATGTTGATGATATCCTACTATCAATTAAAAATACTAATGAAATCTTACAACTTCAAAAACAGTTTCAAAATAACTCAGTTTTAAAATTTACTTATGAACTTAGCAAAGATAACAAAATTCCTTTTCTTGATATATTAATTAACACTGACAACAATAAATTTACTATCTCACCGTATCAAAAACCCACTAATAAAAATCCCTCCACACTCAATTATATTAGTGAATGCCCCCACTATTACAAAATAGCCATTATTAAAAATCTATTATACCGTGCAAAAGTCAATTCATCTACAAATCAGATCTTCTACAGTGAACTAAAAAACATAAAACAGACACTCATCAATAATAATTTTCCCAACTACATAGTTGATGAACAAATACATTACTTTCTTAAAAAGCTTAACATGGAAAAAACAACACATGATACTAACCCAACCAATCCTAAACATATCACTCTCTTATACCGTAGCCAGATGCACTCCAACTACCAACTAGATGAAAACATCCTAAAAAAACTCATAAATACTAATATTTCTCCAACAGACCCTAACAAAAGAATTAAGTTCATTATATATTACACTAAATCCACTACATCTAATTCATTTGTCCGCAACGACTCTTCCCCCACCGTTAGTGATTTGCAAAAGACCAATGTAGTATATAAATTCATATGTCCATTTAGAGAATGTATCTCTAACAACCTCAATAATATCTACATCGGCCACACCACAAATTCGCTCTCACGGCGTCTGACGTTGCACTTAAATAAAAATTCAAATATATTCCGTCATTTAGAACAACACGGTTATCAACGCACATTTCTGAGAAAAACGCTTGTTGATAACACGTACATACTCAAACAAGAAAATAATAAGCAGAAACTAAAAATCCTCGAAGCACTCTACATTAAACATTTTAAACCTGGTTTGAATACAATCAATTTCGATATTTCCAACAACGTACTCAAATGTCTGTAATCAGACCAGGGACCACAACACCACTGTCTTCGGCCATCCGCCACGGTAGGGATGGACTTATATTTTCAATTCAATTATCTTTATTGTTAATAGCTTAAATGTTCTATGTTTACTGTGTGTTATTATTTACTCTTTGATAATGGCTTATGTGAGCCGAAAGCTTAGACCTGATAAAAAATTCAACAAATACTGTGATTTTTTGTTGTCTTTTAACGACATCACCATCAAGTATATCAGACGGTATGAACGGATCCTACACAAAATTAATAGACAAAACTTGTCTATATTATTCAATGAAACCTGCATTAATGAAAAAATGCTGCCAAAATACACACAATATATATATATGTATATATATTCCATTTTGTAAACGAGTTATTACCCGATCTAGCTTTCTACCATGAGTGGTGTCTTCAGGCGATTTGCAATAACAAATTATTGCAAGTCACTTGAAGACACCACTCATGGTTGAAACCTAGGTCTCGTAATAACTCGTTTAATGGAAAATGGAAAATATTTAAAAATTCTACAATATAATTGTAATGAACAACTTTTAATACAAATATGCACTGGTCTGATCTTATGATGACCAGAAACTAAGTAATCAATCAATCAATCAACCAATCAATCTCTCTCTCTCTCTCTCTCTCTCTCTATATATATATATATATATATATATATATATGAAAAAAAATCGGAGAATGTTTGTTAGCCATGAACTAAAAAAAGCTTGTTAAAACGTTCTCACCTCGACCACTTTCCAAAATCTTACAAAATGACCAAACATCAGAATTTCTTTTAAAATCCTGTTTTTTTAGGTACAGTATATTTTCAGTACACCACCGTGAGAGGCAGACTTCTGATGACTGTGCTTCATTTATTCGACCTTAAATATACAAAGTACTACTGAAAAAATGTCGGAATTTCAAGAGAACTCGAACCGATGTCATACGCATTTTTATACTATCATTCGTGCGAAATACCTGTTGTAAAATTGTGGGAATTTGGCATCAGACAAAAATAATATTTGTTTATTAGTGAAACGAGTAGCTTATACAATGTTAAGAAAGTTAATAGAAGATATTTATATATATATATATATATATATATATATATATATATATATATATATGTATATATATTGTAGCATAATAATAATTAAAAAAAACACTTCAAACAATTAGCCCATTCTGGTAATATTCTTTGACTTCTTTTTATTTTATTGTTACTGATTTTTCTGACGGAATTTTGTGTGAACACAATATTACAAATGTAGATTTCCAGAGCATACAGGATTTTTTATCAATGCATTGGCAGTTAAAATAAATGTAGTTGTAAAATTTGCCAACCTAAATATATTAATGTGCTGTGTGGCTGACATGGGGCATTATTGCTATCCTGAAACTCTAATTTCTATTTGAGAACAAGCAAAACATAAATACACATTTTCTTGCCACTATCTTTCCTACTTGGAAAAATAATGCAACACAATAATGTTAACTTTCATGAATTATGTTCCGGGGAACTATATTCCTTGAGTGCGTCATTTCAGACGTTCTCAGCTAGAAACCGCTAAGCCACGTACACTGAGTCGATTCATCTTCATTCCCTTCATATTCCATTAGTGAATAGTACATTTTTCTTCTTCCACAAGAACTGTTGCAATGTAAAACAAACTCATGAGAGAATGTTCACTCAGTCACTACAAATAATATCACTCGCTCTCTCTCTCACACACACACTCACACACACACACACAAAGACACACACATTTTTATTGTTTTTATTATTGTTTGACTTATGATAACTGGATGTCATGCAAACTAAATATTTTAAATATTTGCAATGATTTGGTAGAACAAATTTTTCGAAAGGTTAGTATAAACTTAAAAGTGAACGCTCCACTGTAAAGGTCTGATTAGAAGTATTATTGTACTAAGCTTAATAATTATCAGTATAATTGTAGAAGGGGTTCATTTTGTCAAGATTGAACTGCGTTATAATCGTTTGTTATATGAAGTAAAAAGTGAACGAATTTAAATAATTCTCAATATGAATATTTTTACCGTTTTCTTCACTCTCTACTGTCATCTTTCATTCAACTTCATAATTCCATCTTCTCTTAACTATTTATCTTTCTGAGCAAAGAACTGCGCTGATTACATTCTTAACTATTCGAAGGAATTTAATAGTTTCTTTTCATTAGTTGGATTTTGTATGAAACTGATTAAAAATAATCTGAATGTCTAAACAATTACGGTTAATTTATAAGAATGTTGCTTGGTCATCATAGCAGAGTGTGAATGATTTTCAGTACTTCATTTGGTGCTATAACGGTTATTATTTCTAAAGCCAGCTGATCTCACTGACTGTGGAGCATCGTTTGCTGTGAAATCTCCAGAATAAATCTTTTCAACCTACTTTTTCCACGTTCAGTCACGCAAAGTAACTTCTCTAGAAAGTGTATTAATGATTTTTGTATTTGAATCAAATGTTTCACTTTTTAAAATATAAAAGATAATATACTAAATACTATTTCTTTGATCTTTAATGTTAAAATCAATAAACAAAAATACGCCATTTTGACATTTTTAAATGTACACTGTTGCGAAAAATAAAAAAAACGATCATTTTGAATAAGGTTAATTAAAATTAAATGTTTTTGTGCTATTTCCTTTTGTTCAGGTGTTGGTCTTTCCTTTGCCGTCTCAGTAAGGCTAAAGGGGAAAAGAAAAGAAATCTTTTCATCTGAATGAAAAGATTAATGTAAGAAGATAGAAAACTGAAAAAAGAGGGAAAACAGAAAGAGGATGAACAAAGGAAAAATAGAAGTAAGGAAACAGTAAAAGACAGAAGCTAATGAAAATGAAAGTAAATAAAGGAAAATAAAATAAAAATTCACCACATGAAGACAAATAAACGTAAAAAGTAAAGCAGCGCGTGGAGAACCGTGAAAGAAAGAATAAGAATATAGGAAAATACGCAGGTGTTGAAACCAGAAAAAAGCGTAAATGGAAATTAGAGAAAGAAAAGAATGAAGATTACATAAGAAAAAAAACAAGAAAGCAAAAAAGAGTGAAAAAGAAGAAGGAGGAGGAGGAGGGGAGCAAGTTAGATCGAACCAGAAATAAAGCAAAAGAAGACGAGTCGAGTAAGAAAATAATGGTGATTGGTTTAGAAGAATGTAAGAAGAATGTAAAAAGAGGAGAAAAAAATTTGAATAAAAAGCACGCAATGTACTTACTTACTTACTTACTTAAAGAAAGAAAGAAAGAAAGAAAGAAAGAAAGAAAAAAGAAAAGGATTTAAAAGGATTAAAACAATGAAAGTGTCGTGAGGTGCTTCATTAGGTAGAAGAGGTCAAGGGCAAAAGAAGGTTGGGTTGTGATATTAACGCGTTAATTTCAAATCAAAAGAAAGTAGTGGATGCTAACAAACATAGGGATCATTTTAAAATACGAGCGAGAGTGAAGAGCATATTTTTAAAATATACATAAAAAGTTACCGGAAGTGTAATAGAAAATATATATTTTTAAATATCAATATATTTCTAAATATCAATATATACATATTTTAATTCAACCTCTGTTCATGATGTAGGTGGTCATGGCACTCCAAAGACTCTTTTTATTATGTATAAATTGCCATGGGAAAGATAAATGTGTTGTTCTCTGTTACAATTGTCGCAGTCTAGAATTTAATTTTCCTTATATTAGATGGGTTACCAAACAAGGCTATGTAAACCTAGTCTACTTTGCTATTTAATTCTTAACTAAAAGATGGAAGAAGGGAAGATTCATGTCAATTTAGAAGCAGTTTTTTTTAAGTGAACGCAACAGACTAACCCGGAGTTTGAACTCGGTAATATATATATATATACATTTATATCTTGGGTAAGTGGTTTATTGAACACTTCTAAAGTGGAATATTGTCCCAACAGCCATTTGATGTAATATCCGCGTAGTTAATGTACTTATAATAGACTGAATATATTACAAATAGTAGGGACATCATGTCATTTCTAAAGATAGCTGGCGGTAAAGCAGAACAAAATGAGAACTGGGTTACGCACATACATACGCATATATGTATGAGATATCAGATAAAATATCGCTTATAATATATATATATATATATATATATATATATATATATATTACAATAAATTTGTAAAAAACAATACTTTGCCAAAAAACGAAAATTTTTTTAAGACTTTATTAATCTGTAGGAAGAGATATATTTTTGACTTTATGCGATAGTTCTTTAGGCTATTGTCTACAAGTATGTTAGTATATATTGACGTAATATCTAATATAAACATATATAATATTTAAGCTATTATACAGATGTATGTGTGTGCATGTGTGTGTTTGTGAGTGTATACACAAACGTGTCTGTTCGGAAAGTGTCCAGTTAGTTAATATTAATAAGAAAAAACAAACACCTAATTCCCATATTTCTTAGCATAGAAACAGTCATACTTCGGATTATAGAAATTTATAGGAAAAAAACTACGAAAAACAGTTCAAGCAAATGTTTGAGGCAATTAATCTATGTGGGCACACGACAAAGACAAAAGACACGACTTGAGTTTAAGAAACATAAGATGATTTTATTGTTAATACACAAAATAATGGATGCCTTACAGAAATTAAATTCATTTGTGTATCAAATGATGGCTAATAAATTAATGTAAAAATAATCAAAGCAAATGAAATATGATCTTTTTCAATAAAAATATAATGCTGCATAAGGTCTTCAGAAAAGAAAACTACATATAAAATGTTGAAAGGAGAAAATAATTCCCTGAATAGTTTTCAAAGTACAAGTTTTAAAGCAAAGAGGGGTTTCAGACACAATAATGCTTTCATCATCAATGTTTCTAAGACTTATTTAGAAAAAGGATATAAACATCAATTGAGGGTATTTATTTCTAAACCTGAATCAGAAGAACAGCGATAAGTTAGTGGCCGGGCATTTATTGCTTTTTGTATAACCAAAAGAATTGTGAGTATCTCAAAATACTCCACTTGAGATCTTCCTATGGTTTTATAAAGGCATTGTTTGACAGTCTTGATGATATGTTCCCATGTACTGCCCATCCAAGCCGATTATATAGATCTTGTGACATGCTTAATTCTAAAATTAGAAAATCTCTCTAAAAACTCTTTAGAATCAAGAAATTTTTAAATCAATTTACATCCAGTAATAAAAAAACAAACACTTATCATTATCACTATAAATATGACTTGGTATCCCATAAATGTTAGATAATCTTATAAGGGCCCACACAAACTTTTCTTTAACAAGTTCAATATGAATTTCTCTTACATTTATAGAAGTGAAAATTAAAATTTACATCTTATTTTCACCCTTTTCACTTTGAATCATTAATTGGCCTTTAAAATCTATTTCTATATGAGAAAAAGTTTCATCACGCCCCCCTATTTTTAGAAAATTAAATGAAAATGCATTATATTTCCTGCAAAGATAACAGCTGGAAATTTAATTTTAAAAAACAAAACAAACAAAAAAGCAACATTTTTATCATTTTTATTCTTTAATCAAAAGGAAGGCCTTTCTAATATCGGCCAAGAATGTAAATTTCTTACTTCGAAATAACATTGTCAAATTTAACATGCTGTTAATCAAATTTGACACCAGAGTAAATGCATTCGTTTAACGATGATGCACCGCCAGATTTAAGTGAACAATTAAGTACTGGCCGAATTTTAGTGTTAGTCACTTTATCACTTTTAATTGCAGGCTTATGAGGTTATCGTTTTACGATTCCCTCTTTTTCCTGTGCAGGAAAAACAGTGAAATAATTGTGAAGTAGCTCTTTCTTTTCTGAACTTTTGACTACCCTTGGAAGCAACAACATAAGTAGAAGGAAAATTTGTCTTTATTTCATGGATCTTTATATAGTAAGTATCATTTTTAAAAATAATAGAGGTCTTGAATTATTCTTTTAAAAATCACATATGACATCTTCGTTTTTTAATTTTAAACATTTTATCCAGATTTCATTCGACCATAATACCTTCAAATATGTCACAAATAGGATTGAAATTATCCTCTTTTGGAGATGAAATAACATTCGCGTGAGTGATTGAACAAGAAGAATACAGCGATATGATGGTATAAGAGTTATCGCAATCATTTCACAGTTTTGCTCTGTAAGCATGACATTAGTCACATTGCCGAAATTAAAATTTATATCAGACTCATTATTGATTAAAATTAGTAATGTTTTATAATAATTAGTAAAGTTTATATTTATGTCTGTTTGTTTAAAAAAATTCTACTGGAACCGAGAAATGTCTTTACATCATATTATCTAGTGGAAGTGTTTGTTTCATAATTTAATCTTTTAAGTACTAAGTCTGAAAAACATTATCTCTGACTTCCAGTTTCACGCATACAAATAAGGAAACATTCTGCCTTCTTTGGCGACCGATACTTTTACAACAGGGAGTAGAATATTCTCTTTTTCAGTCCTAGGCTCAATTACATTAGTATTTTATTTGGGTTTTGGATACAAACATTGCACATGGAATTTAGAAGAACAAATTTTACCAGAATATTAGCTACTTTTACTAGCCGCGCATAAAAGTGCCTTATATTTTCTTTTGTTAACTGTAATGATTTTATCGTCTTACCGTATTTATCAAACATTTCCTGTAGTTAAGGATAATTTGTACCTGTTACAGGAATGATTTCTTTTTAAAAAACACCTGTCAGTTGAGTAAATATGACGAATCTTAATTGGCTGTTACCAGGTGAAGCTTTCCTCTAAAAAACAAGGTCATATAAATCTGCCTTTAATTTGATGATGTAATGTTTACAAGATATTAAATCGGCATCATACCCAGGAGTTCGCTCATTGATCGGCTTGAATATTTCCTTTATAATGAATTGCTTGTCTGGAATTATTCACTTAATAAATCAATAACATCATAATTCTCATTATTAATTGAAGGAGATGATAAATTATTTGTGCGGCGTGGCCGGTTAAACTCTTTTAAGAGTTGTAATATTATTCTATTCGAGTCTATGTTAATGGCATAGTTCTCGAATTGGTTCATGAAATTTTCAAATTCGAATAAATTCTTTGCGCAGTTTTTTCTACTGAAAAGAGACATTTGAGTTTAGGGCCAAATGAACCAAAAAGACCTAGAGATTTTACCTTTTTCTCAGTATAAAATTCATCGTTTTCTTTTTCTCTCAGCATTCGATCCTAGTGAGGTTCATGGATACACTCCTTTCAAATTTTTCAGAAAATCTTCCCTGTATAGACTTTAATCTATTTTTTATGATTATACAGACTTTTTATTTAATTATTTATGTTTTCTATGTTGTTAAATTATTTAACAATATCACTGTTTACTCAAAAAATAATCCTTACTGGGACACTGTTCAATCTTTAAGCCGCTCAATTAGGTTTGAATTTTTAATTCAATTTAACTCCGTGCTGGAGTCAAGAAACTAAATTCATACATTTTTTTATATAGAAATCTTTAAAAAAAACTAAACTGGCTTGTTCTATAGTTATTGTCTCGAATAGTTTGAGACTAGTGTCGTTGTGACTTCTGAAAAAACGTTGCTGCTACTTTAATTACCCAAATAAACAGCAACAGATCCTATTTCCAAATAACTGAACTGTGTTAAAGTGTAACACATTCAACAATTTTTGTAAAGTATCGGAATTTTTTATTTGTTAAAAATTCGTATGAAAATAATATTTCAAACAAATATTTGTGTTAATATTTAATTGATATGAGCACACACCTGACAAACGACACAAATCGATTTTAAAAACAGACAACAAAAATGAAGGAATTGCACAAATTAAGTGCATTGTGTGCCAAATGATGGCCAATAGCATGTATGTAAAAGTAATCAATCCAAATGAAATATGCCTTTTTTTTACAATAAAAGTGACAATGCTGCATATGGTCCTCAGAAAAGGTAACAACATAAAAGTAAAGAAAATACTTCTCTGAATTGTTTTCAAAGAATAGTTGCAATTTTCGAAGCAGAGTTCGTGATAATAGCTAAGAATAAACAATCACACCACCTGAAGAATTTATTTTTTGATTGAAAGCGACTTTAATCTCCTTTTCAATTCTCGTCTGCCGGTTGTCAAATTTATTTAATATTGTTTTTCTTTCTAGACAATAGCAACCTGGGTTTCAGCAGCAGATGTTTGTCGCCTCCCTGAATTAACCCTTGGTTCCTGTTTTATAACCTACAGGTAGGCTCCAAATTCTGTTTGGAGGAAAATCCTTTTATTAGTTCTGGATGAAAAAAACAGACGCAGTTCTTTTCCCACAAATGAAACTGAAGCAAAATTATATGTGAAATTCAAAAATTAAGCGAGATACCAACGCAGAATCATCTGATTTCTGTCAGAAAAGCAAACGATACACGCTCAAGTAGCTTAAATGTCTTTTAAAATCACTACCAGCTGATTCAACATGATTTTAGGTATTTCCTAAGCATAGAAGAGAATGACAAAATAGCCATAAAATGAATAAATGTTATTATAACTATGCCAGGAAACCCAGTTAGTACGAAAGATACCTGAAGACACTTAAGCAAATCAAACTACTTGTATCTATGTATTGTACAGCAAAAACGACAATATTCGACAGTAAATAGCGTGGAAAATATTGATATATCGCAAAAAAAAAAAAAAATCAAAGCTAATCATCTAATTCCGTGCCAGGCTTAAATAATCTAATTACACGCAGATACATGTGTACGGGTGCACACACACACACACACACACACACACACACACACATATATATATATATATATATATATATATATATATATATTGGTTATACTTAAATCTCATAAATTTCTCCTGTCTTTGTCGCTAGGGAAGAATAACATTTTACATTACTTTTACTCTGTCTGTCTATCTGTCTCTCTCTCAATATATATATATATATATATATATATATATATATATATATATATATATATAACATAGTACACTTGGTATTTAATCCGGGTAAATTCCGAAAGAGACGAACTCAAGAGGAACTCAATGTTAAATTCGTTTATTTAATTTAACAGAGTAATATAATTTATAAAAGATTTTAGATTATTACAATGGTTAATACATATTTCACCGCTTTGATGTTATTATCGCCGCTCGTCAGACCCAAATGGTACAAGAGTAGGCAATCAAAATACCCCCACCAAAAAAAAAAAAAAATTCCTTTTCTTTTATTTAATTTTACATAAACGCTCACATGTCCATATTAAAACATATATTTGTAACGGTTATTTACGAAAATTTTTCGTTCATTCAAAAAATTTAGAACCATAAACCAAATTTCGAGAATAGCCTGCAAACTAGACTAATCATTCCCTCTAAAACTGAATTAGGTTAATTTCTAGTAAGATAATTAAGAAGATTGTAATATCAGTAGAGGAAAATCTCAATTCCAATTTATGGAAAGATACTTATACCATAACATGGTTCCAAAACATTCCGAATAAGGAAAAAGCCTCATTTTTACAATTTGATATAGTAGACCTTCCATTTCGTACAATTTATTAGTTAATAGTTTAAACTATGCTATAAACTTCACAGATATTTCTAATCATGAAATGGATATTATTTTAACTTTTAGAGAATCTCTGCTAGTATATAATTACTCTATCTGGATTAAAAATATTAGCAATAATTTTAATATCTCAATGGGGGCTTATGATTCGTGGATTAGATTGGAATATATATATTATATACTCTCGGTAGAATTGTTGAGCCCAATCAAGTAGGTATCTACCGGGACGATGGTCTTATGTATATCCCTAACAGTAATTGTACCCTGACATGAAGAATTTCTAAAAAAAGTTATTAGAGCATTTAAAATGCTGGGCTTCAAAATCGAAAATTCATCTAATCTCAGGATCGTTAATTTTTTTAGATATTAACTTTAACCTATCCAAAAATACATTTAAACCGTATCAAAAAAGTAATCAATCCCCTATCTATATTAATGTTAATTCTAATCATCCTAAATCTATCATAAAACAAATTCTCAAAACAGCCAAAATTAGAATTAATAAATTATCTTCTAATAAGGAAATATTCGATGAGTATAAAACAATATACAATGAAGCCCTAAAGAAGAGTGATTTTAAACATGAAATATTATACGAATAAAAATTGAAAGACATACCTAGAAACAAAAGTCAAGTTAGAAAAAGAAAAATAATATGGTTCAACCCACCTTTCTGCAAGTTGTCCAATGCAAACATAGATAAATACTTTTTAAATCTAGTTAGCAAACACTTCCATCAACAACACCCCTGAAGTTAACTCTTCAATTGAAAAACTCTTAAAATTAGTTATTCTACTACAAAAAATATGCGAAACATAGTCAATTCACATAATAACAAATTACTTAAAGACTTCTTTAGCAAACCTTCGGTAGACAAGCCTTCTTGTAATTGCATCAATAAGACAAATTGTCCCGTTGATGGCAGGTGTAATTCCGAAAAAGCTATCTATGAAGCCACTATTTGTCCAGTGGAGAACCCCAACAATAAAAAAGTTTATATAGGGATATCTGCAGGTAGGAAGCAGAGACTATACAACCACAGACAATCTTTCTCCAACACCTCCTTGAACAATCAAACCGCCCTATCTAAGCAATATTGGAATATTAAAGACGAAGGATTTACCCCACTGGTCAGATGGAGGATTGTGAAATACGCCAATACTCCCAACAGTTTCAGGGATAAGTGCAATTTATGCATAGAGAAGAAATTAATGATTATAAAATATAATAATCCTAAGCGGAACGAATTAATATTTAAATGCAGACACAAAAATAGATTTAGAATAGTATAGATAAATCCTGATTGTGATTTCAATTAACATAAATGAATGTGCGATTAATATCTTTTTAAAGCAAAGGTTGTTTTTTTTTGAAATTTTGAAATTTTGAATTTGAATTTTTGAATTTTTTGTAAATTTTTGTTTTTTGTTTTTATTTTTTATTTTTATAATTATATTTATAGTTATTTTTTATGTATCTTTTCTCCTCGTATTTATAGAATAGTATCATTTTTATTACTATCATTTTTATTATTATTAAAGTTTGATAGAAATTTTGTTTGATAAACACACACACACACACACACACACACACACACACACATATATATATATATATATATATATATTATTACGAATTTCTATTTTCTATTATTAAAATCTTTTATAATTATTTTATTATTATTGTCTATTATGAATATTATTATGAATATTTAAAGGTTTTTTGTTTACATTTTAATTTTATTTAGTTTTTCTTTCTAGGTATTATTATTTTAACTTTATTTTAAAGAAATTACTACTAGTGGTTATATTGTAATTTACATTAGGATGTATGATTTATGATTTATTTTTCACAGCTAATATACCCTAGAATCGGTATATTTCAATTTAAGAGGAAATATCATATCGCGTTTCTAAGAATGAATATTAATGTAAATAAGCTTGCAACTTCTATAACAAAACTAAACATTTTGGGGAAAGATATTGCTTTGATAGGAAGTGTGAACTTGTTACTGCTGAATATTAGTCATCCCTCTTAAATTTTGGGTGCTGCAATGGGTGGACACTGAGTTAGCAAAGAAAATGTCATTTACAAAAGAGAGAAGCTCGAAAGTTAAAGTACATGTTGCTTTGTTGTTCCTCTCTCACCACCTAAAAAAAAAAACCCCAAAAAAAACAATGGAATTGAGATGGGAAAATTATTCTCCATTCACTATACTCATCAGGCTTAGGTCATCATTTGTTTTTATCAATTCAGTATTTCTTGTCTAATAAAAAAAAAATAAATAAAGATGTTTTAAATTTCATTCATAACTTCATTGAAACATTTTTTTTTAATTTCAAAACTTCTAGAACACTGACATAAGTTAAGGAAAACATAATTTTCTAATCTTATTAAATTATTAAAGAGAAATCCTAGAGTGTATATAATTTTTAGAATGTATTATAAAAATGAGTTGTTTGAGCAACATTTAAATTAAAAAAAAACCCAAAAAACTGAATGATGAAATCTAGAATTCTTTCATTTGGGTAGGAGCTAAAAAAATCATTAACAAAAATGATTTTGCTATCAGTTTTGTCTGTATTTTGACCTAATTTAAAAAGAAAATTAAATTCATCACTGAGTAAACCTCACTGTCCAAATTTAGGCGGTTGAAAATAAGACCTCATGCACTTGTCTTTGACTTTATAGCCATTCAACTGTGTTAATTTAAAGTTACTCTTGCAATGATTTAATAGCTTAGTAATAAAGACTAAATATATTTTAAAAATAATAATTTTTACCTCAACATAGACAGGAATGCCAGTGATGCGCAGAGGGTTACAGTGAGAGAAAAACAAGGGATGATGTAAAAAGGATAAGAGATGGATGGGAATCAAGGAGATAGAAGATGATTATTAAAATATAAACTTTTGGAGATTGTAGCTTGTAGCTATCTGGGAAGCAAGCAAATTGAAGGGAGTTCCACAAATGGGAAGTGTGAGAAAAGAAACTATTACAGTAGAAGAATAGGTTACATTTAACTATTCTGACAATAAAAGGGCGAGACTTTGATGCCAATCTAGTAGCATGTAAAATTACATGTGATGAGGGGATCGGTGGGGAGCTCATCAGAGCGATTGCCATGAAAATACTTGTAGAAAAGACAGAGGGAAGCCGCATCATGTTGGAGAAAAATGACTGATGGTGAGCTGCCAATTCAGGATCAATTATATTACTAATCCTTCTTTAGATTTTGTCAAGAACCTCAAGATTCATAGCAGGAGCACCTGACCAGATATAGCAACAGTATTCAATGCATGGACAAAAAAGTAGTTTTATAAACGTGCAAAATAGATACTGACTAGAAAGACTTCCTGGCCAACCTTTTCAGCAGGGTCCACACTCCACCCACGTCTATTGAAGAGGTGAAGAGGCTCATCCCTTGTTTCCTGTTTAGGATGCGGTTTCCGGTTTTCTCTTTTCCAATCTTATCACTTTTCTTTTTTTCAATTGGAGTAGATAGACTAAACTATCGCCCGGTTCACACTCCACTCACGTCTATTGAACAGGTGAAGAGGCTCATCCCTTGTTTCCTGTTTAGCATGCGGTTTCCAGTTTTCTCATTTCCAGTCTTCTCACTTTTTTTTTTCAATTGGAGTAGATAGATCTATCTATCACCCGGTTCACACTCCACCCACGTCTATTGAACAGGTGAAGAGGCTCATCCCTTGTTTCCTGTTTAGGATGCGTTTTCCGGTTTTCTCTTTGCCAATCTTTTCACTCCTATGTAGCTCCCTGCACATCAGTGGCGTTACCGCCTTGCTCGGGATGATATGATTAAAAAAAAAAAATAGACGTTGGCTTTTTATATATGAAATTTATTTTAAGTTATTTTCATGTAAATTCTTTTCTATATCGTTCTAATTTTTATCTCTTCCTTTTATTTTCCCCCTCCCTTCTGTTATGTTTATCTTTCTAACGTTTCATTTTTTAAGGATTTTTAACGTAATTTTTTAAAAATTATTAATGTATTTTGGGATTCTAGTAAGAGTAGTTATTTTTTCAAAATGTATTGAAATTATGCTGCACAATTTAGTTTTGTACCGTAGATATATCCCATTATATTTTAAATTAAATTTCAGTGTTAAAATTGACATGTATGTTAATATTATATTACAGCCAAATTTTCCACGTCAGGTTAATATTAGTTTACAGCTATAGCTTATTATATTTGTAATTGTATTTTATTTTGATTTTGATTTTTATCTGTTTATAATGATAATATTTATAGTTTTTTTTAATTTCTTTTGTCTTCTTATGTGATAGAATTATTATTATTAGTAGTAGTAGCAGTAGTATTTTTATTATTTTTATTATAATTATCATTACGTCTGAGAAATATTTTGTTTGAGACATACATGTATATATAAATGCATATATATGTAAATACACACATATATATGTGTGTGTGTATATGTATACATGTATGTATATATATATATATTTGTTATCTCTTTATTGTTTTATTTGTTATTATTACTATTATTATTATTATTATTAGATTATTATTATCTATTATTAGGATTGGTAACATTTTAGATAATCTTTAAGATTGTATTTTAATAAATTATATTTTCTTATTGGGAGTAATTATTTTAACTATAGTTAGAATAAATTACTTCTAGTGGTTATTATGTAATTTAGGTCGGGATATATGATTTATTTTTCACCATAAATATTACCTATAGTCGGTATATTTTAATTTAAGGATAAAAATTCCTTTGTAACGTTGCTAAGAATGAATTATATACGTCGGTTTCGATCTAGAGTTTTTTTATATTTTTTTAATTATTTTAAAATCCGTTCTATCGTGATTTCTCCTTTTTTCTTTTCTTCTATTTTTCTGTATTTCCCCCTTCTGTTAAGTTTATCAAATTTTTCCTGTTTCTATAGTTATATTTTTCATTTTAGTATTTTCAATTATTTTAACAATATTTTAAAATTAGCATGAATTTTTAAATTAATAGTAATAGTAGTTATTTTTTCAAATTGTATTAAAATTATGATGTAATTTTTTTTGTACAGTAAATATATCCAAGTATATTTCAAATTAAATTTCATAGTTAAAATTTTCCAGGTTTTTCTATGAAAACAGTCAGGTGTTTGAAACGGTATTATGAGAAATGGTGTCAACGTTTATTTCTCGTAATACGGTATTTCTTGTTATTGTGCCTCTTTGTTCCTTCTTTTTATCTTCTTGCTTTCCATTCTGTTTATTCTGTTTCCCATTTTTTCATTTTTTTCTTTTTTTCTTATTCAACCTTTTTTCTTGTTTGCATTAATCAATCGTCTATCTTTTCTTTATCCTCGCTTTCCTCTTTCTTAGAGGTTTTTTTCGAATGAGCGAGAAATTTTCGTAAATAACCGTTACAAATGTTTGTTCTATCTAATATGGACATGTGAGCGTCTATGTAAAATTAAATAAACGAAAAATAATTTTTGGGGGTATATTTTGATTGCTTACTTTTGCACCATTTTGGTCTGACGAGCCGCGATAATAACATTAAAGCGGTGAAATATATTTTACATATATATATATATATATATATATATATATATATAATTCCAAGTGAAGAGGACTCGTTTTTTTTCATTTCGAGTGCTCTGGCATTTATTTTATTATAAACAGTGCTCAATATAATGAGTATTATAG
Source organism: Ascarosepion bandense (assembly GCA_037127315.1). Lineage (NCBI taxonomy): Eukaryota > Metazoa > Mollusca > Cephalopoda > Sepiida > Sepiidae > Ascarosepion > Ascarosepion bandense. Next base: position 1,777,747 of record JBBBDQ010000154.1, read on the forward strand.
AGCTTAATATAATATAATTATATGGTTATATATCAATTTTACATTGCGACATGGAAATTTCTATGTTTCCAGATAGGTTCTCATCATCAAGCAATGTAGGTGTGGTTGTGCAGATGATTTACATTTAAATGACACATTCTTTTGGTTTGCTGAGAATGTATGTTGGTGTTTTTTGTGTGGCTAATCAGAATGGAGATTCACTTTGGGTTTTATATATATATATATAATCCTGGACCCATTTAGTAATAATTCTTTAGTACTTTCAATCTTTCTTTTTTGAATAGTTGTCTTCATTTTTTTCACTTATTCATCCTTAGCGACAAATCTTTGCAAATCCTTCAGTGAAACTTGCATCATCGAAATGCATCAACGCTATTGAACCTAATTAATAGATCTGCAGAGATGATTTCAATCTTCAGGAGAGAAGGAAATTAGCTGATTCGATTTTGGTATTTCTTTGCTAACGAGAAAGATATGCATAAATTCTAAATATTAGGAAGTCTGCAGAAGAATCCTAGGAATCCTAGCTGATATTTTTAATCAATATTCTAATAATTTATTACACTGCAATTTCCGCTACCTTTAACAGAATTAGTGACTTTTAAAAAAGATTATATTTTCCAATGGAATACTTATTCAAATGTAAGTTAAGGAATTTTTTCTACAGCATTATTTGTATATATATTCTGGGTTATATATATATATATATATATATATATATATGTGTGTGTGTGTGTATGTGTGTGTGTGTGTGTGTGTGCATGAAATTGATAGAGACAAAAGGAAAAACCTTTCATTACTGATTCCTTTTGTTTCATGATAGACTTTATCAAAGGAAACAAAAATGATTTTCTTTTGCAACAAGTATTTGCAAAGAGAAGTAAAAATATCCCTATTTTACAAAAAAATAAATATAATAACTTATTCTTCAGGACAACTCTGAAAAGCAAGGTAATCTATGGAGGATACTAAGTGATGTAATTTAATGCCCTAGTAAACAAATGTGTTTATTATTGAGGCTGTTGGAATGTTAAAATTATAAATGTAATTATTATTTTGTTTTAATCTGAAAAAAGAACTGATGTATTTATTGATTTTAAATAATAAAATTTTTCCGTATATTTTTAAAATATTTAAAATTCTTCTGTTTATTTAAAAATATTTTATAGTCTGAAGAAGGCGGGGTTATACTAAAGCAGCGTTTTCATTTTCATACTACACCTATATAGTAAACACAACTTAGGAATGAATTTAAGTATAAGTATGTTTTTTACTAAATTAAACGGAATAACATCATTTATAGTAGTAGAGTTCTAATCCATTCTTGGCCTCTTTTTACTCTTTGCATACTTCTGAGACATAGAAATTTGGCGCTTGGGAATTCGGTGCCAAAATTCTACATTAAATTGGAGAAAATTACTGACCAATTCTATCACTCGGCCATAAATCACTGACTGCCTATGTATAAACGTATAAAGTTGGGAACATTCTTTCTAATTAACGTCTTCCTTCAGATATGAAAATATGACTATTAAGTCTTTTTCCCTCCATAACAACATGTCTATTTCTGTCTATCAATTGTTTCATTTTAATTTGTTTTGCTTTCAGATTGGTCTTTATATATGTCCTTAAAAGGCTAAATGAAAAAGAAAATGTGGAGGGAAATTGCTGAAAATAAAATCTTATCTAAATCAGAGACTGTTCGGTTTCATAAATTCTGAAGCTTATAAAAGTGGAGGGGCAGCCGAGGGGCCAACCAAAATTCGGAGCGTTTCTTCTGCACCCCCTTAGAATCGCCAGTGACTACAAATGTTATAATTAGTGGTATCTGAATAGAAATCTCTGGTTTAAAAACAGTGAAATTAATAACTAACAACTTGTCCAATCGAAGGTTTTATTAAAAAAACGTGCATCGCGACAAGAAACGAACCTGCATTTCCTTTACTCTGACAAACGAGAAACGATAGAATGAATGTAATGAACTCAGAAATTTATCGTTTCGATGCTCTAAAGATTCTTCTTCTATGTGCCCTGTCCCTTTAGGACATAGGTGATCATGGCTTTCCACGTTTCCTTATCCCTGGTGGAACTTAGCACACCTCCTGTTACACCATGCAACCCTCGTTTCATCATACACCTGATTAGATCCTTCAAATATGTTATCGTTGCTTTTCCCTGTCTCTCCTTCTCTGTATCTAGTCTGTTAGTACCAGGTTCTCTAAGCCCTCCTTCCTCATTGTATGTCCCAGGAACTTCAGCTGTCTCTTCCTGATGCTCAGTATTAGTTAGCTTTTTGTTTCCATCATTTCTAGGACCTCATCATTGCTCACATACTCCATCCATGATATTCGCAGCATCCTTCTGTAGAACCACATTTCAGTTGCTTCCAGTTTTTCCTTCATTTGATGACATTTACCAGCATTCACTGCCATATTGAAGAACTGACAACGCATAGCAATCCCGTACTCTCTTCCTTGTTTTGAGTGTCTTGTTTCTTAATACTTTACTCAACTTCTGGAATGTTTCCTTTGTCATGAAAATTCGCCTTCTGATCTCTATGTCGCACTTTCTATCTTCTGTTATAATACTTCCCAGGTATTTAACCTTTTGTACCTGCTTGATTCTAGTATCCCCGACCTGTATTTGGCATATTGGGCTACCCTTTTTACTGATGACCATGCATTTTGTTTTCTTGCAGTTTATTTGTAGTCCTTTCTTATTACTCTCTTCAGCTACCTTCTGTAGGAGGTCTTGTAGTTTCGTTTCTCTTTCTGCTATCAGCAGTGCATCATCTGCGTACCTTAGGTTGCTTAAATTGTGTCCTCCGATGACAAATTCAGGCATAACTTCTAGGGTCCTCAAAATATTCTCATTGTACAAGTAGAAGAGATCCGGTGAAAAAACATATCTTTGTCTTACTATCTATCTTTCTATCTTTGTATATCTGCTGAACTGAATTCATTACCTGCCCGTATGCAAGCGATTTGCTGCCAGTCAAGATTCTTGATTACTCTTAAGTCTTTCCCAAATATGTCTAGGCTGCCGAGCATCTCCATCAATTCTTTGTGGCGTATTTTGTCCAACGCCTTCGCATAATCAATAAAACGCAGGTATAAGTTCTTCTTCATTTGTATTGCCCTTTCAGAGAGCATCCTAATCATAAATATGGCATATCTTGTTCCAATGTCTTTGTCCAGTGTGTCCAGTGTCTTTGACTGTTCTTGTACTATCTCTGCTTCTCTCTCTATTCATCAGGATTCGGATGATACACAGCCTTTATGCTTGCACGCGCGCACACACACACACAAACATACACACACACACACAAACACACACACACACACACACACATATATACATGTATGTTGATCGTAATTATTATATTTTCAATTCTCTGACCTATTCTATATACTTAGACAAATTTTCACAAGGAAAGAGATGGCTAATTTGACAACGTGGATACTCAAGTTGTCTTTATCCGGACGAACTAACACCGGACAATATGTCACTCGTGTATTTACAAATGTCTTTTGAAGTCAGCAGATTTTTATGTGTAGTCTTTCATAAGTCTTGACTCTGCGGGAAATATGATGCTGACTTTGTTTTGATGCTATTCTAATCTCTATATGCGCATATACACAGACGCACATACATATGTGTGTATAAAACTGAAAAGGTCTGTCTGTTTCAGTTTTTATTTATTTTTCAAAATGTTGGATCCGGAGTTGTGTATTTGCATTAAAATTGTAGAAAATTGTGTCAAAAAAGAAAAATACAATAAAAAATAAACAGACAGAGAATGTCGGTTCTATTTAAGCAAACATATTTGAACTAATATTTGCAGTATATATATATATATATATATATATATATATATATATATATATATATAGTCATCAGCATATATATATAAGGTGTATGTAAAATAATTTTACTAATTTATGGACAGGTTCCTAACACAAAAATAAGGTAAAATGTTCATAAAGTGCGCAAAAGGACATCTCCGTACCTCGACACTCCAACTCATAATAAATGTTCAAAATGTCTTACGCTGGCATTTATTTACACACGCATGCAGCCGTCGAATCATTGGCTGGCATACCCTTCCACGTTGAAGAATAACGTTACATGTCCTCATGACACGTTGATGAAGCGTCACTGCATGATTAATGTTTGCTACATACATAAACCAGTTGTTTTAGGCGGCCCCATACATAAAAATACAAAGGATTGTGTTCGAGACAACATGTATGCTATAGCCACAAATAGGAACCCGTCTCAAAGTTTGTAACAGTATTATATATATATATATATATATATATATATATATATATATATATGCAGTGACACGCATAAGTATTAGATACATGTTATTTTATGTTATAACTCTAGTTTATGTTCGCCATTTTGCCTGATATTTGGTAATATCTCGCAAAGTTGTTTTTGTTGTATGTGGAAGGGAAATTAAAAACTCATGGTTGAATCCATTTTTTTTATCAAAGTTCAAAATTGACCTATGCAAAAGTATTGGATACATGACACTTTTTTCAAATTTACAATCGAAACTTTGTATATTAAAAGACTTTAAATATTCATATTTTCGATAGTATTGGAATGTTAACTCTGACCAATCAGAGAAGCACACAATTGCTTACAAGATAGTGCTACCAATCATCTGACTCTTTGATGTGCTTCCTGCAATTCAAGGATTAAAAATGGCAAAAACTAAAGAATTATCCAGCGATATGCGAGATAGAATCATTGAACGTCACAAAGAAGGAGAAGGTTACCGAAAATTAGCAAAGAAATGAATCTAGCCATAAGTACAGTAGGAAATATCATCAGAAAGTATAAGAAGTATGGCGATGATACAGTAAACCTTCCAAGAAATGGAAGACCGAGAAAAATAAATGAGAGGACTTCAAGGTGGATCAGCACAAATATGAAAAAAAAAACCTTCATTACTCGTTCTAAAATTAAAACTTATCTTGATCTTGGAATTAATGTAAGTAAGGATACCATTAACAGAGCTCTATATCGTACAGGATTTCATTCAAGATCACCAAGAAAAGTGCCTTTACTGAAAACCAAACATGTCAAAGACCGATTAACGTTTGTCAAAACTTATGAAAAGAAAAGTATGCAGATTTGAAAAAAGGTAATCTGGTCGGATGAAACGAAAGTTGAACTATTCGGAAGGAACACAGTGACAAGTGTTTAGCGAAAAAATGGCACTGCCTTCAACAAGCATAATTCCATCCCCACAGTAAAGTTTGCGGGTGGTTCCATTATGATATGGTGATGCTTTTTATCCAAGGCATTGGCGTGTTACAAGTTATCCATGGCAGAATGAATGGTAGCATGTAAAGGGCGACTCTAGAGAAGAACCTTCAGAAATCTATAACTTCTTTAGGACATGGTCGGAATTTCGTGCTTCACCACGCCTATGTTCTCAAACATACTGCAAAACTTACAAAGGAATGGTTCGAAAATAATTGTATTAGTATTCTCAATTGGCCAAGTCAGTCTCCTGACTTGAATCCAATTGAGAATTTGTGGAATACTTTGAAGGTTAAAGTTCATAAGGTAAATCCATATCAAGCAATTAAATTAATTATGCAAGAAAGAATGGGGTAAAGTAACGGTGGATCAGTGTGGAAAACTTGTGGCCAACTATAGAAAGCGACTGGAAGCAGAGTTATAACAGAAAATAGCATGTATCCAATACTTATGCGTATCACTGTATATAAGTGGTTTAAACTATTATTCAATTTAATAATTAATTTTTATAAAAAGTACCTAATACAGGAGTAGAGCATTTTAAGAAATATCGTTGTTATTATTGTTATAATTATAGCATAATACAACTAAAAAGCAATCAAGTTTCAGTGCTCAATGCATTAATATTTGATAGCATTTTTGAGATGCAGTATGATAATATTATAACAAAATAACAATATATATATATATATATATATATATAATTAATCAAAGTAAAAGATTGTCACGTAGCTGTTAACTATTATATTCAGAATTCCTTAGCTGATTGATATTACTTTCAACATTCCTTAGGAGGATTTTACAGACCGAAGAAGTGAAGATAAAGTTCTACCATATAATGGGTGGACATGCCAATTTAAGTACGCAACGACTTTATATTATTGGTGTATGTAATTTTAAATATCCTATCTTGAACTATTTAATTGTTAATGATTTCACTATAATGATTTCGATATAAATATTTCACGTGTATAATGGTGCACCTAATTGTAAGGTTAGATATGTTTTCATGTATATGGGTGCACCTAATTTTGTGCATGCTTATATAGAATTTTGTGCATGTTTATATATATTATTGTATGTAATATTGTGTGTCTAGGGATCTCCCAAATATAAGTGTATTTCATGTATAAGAATGGACCTAATTATGTATATGTTTTCCATCATGTGAGAACACCTGATTATCTTTGGGTTGTGTTAAACTTAGATGCAGTCAATTGTGCATTCTTGAACTGATTATACCTTCCTGTACTGATCATTCTACCCATGTGTACAGGTTAATATCAAAATCCGAATGATGTATGCCGGTATATATGGATATATATATATATATGTTAAGACGTATGAAAAGAAAATATACCACCTCGTTTGAGAGTTAAAGTACACGGATAAGTGTACACAGGCGCACATTGTCTTTATGTATAGGGGTATATAAGAAGTTGCATGTATATATATATATATATATATATATATATATATATATATATATATATATGGATGTGTATACATGTGTGCATGGATCCGCTCCTCATAAAATTGCGAGTGTGTAAACACAATTATGGTATGTGGATATAAATAGATAAATGTATGTATGAAGAACACAATTATATGCGTACACGCATGCATGTGGGGATGCGATTGCATCTATGACTATATATACGTGTGGATGTGAGGATGTATGTAAGTATAAAAATATATGCGTAATTTGGGTGTATGTGTGAGAATTATTAGCATACTTACACATATATAAAACTATTTATACGCGCGCAGAAATCACGTCTTTATAATATATATATATATATATATATATGTATATATATATATATATATAAGTATACGAACGCAAGATCCGTAAGTAGACATGAAAAGTGTAGGTCGGTAAATATGTATAAGAATAAACAGTCACATTTGTATGTATATGTGGGGATGTGGGGATGTGTGCGCATATGTGTATATGGATATAAGCTAGTGTACATGGGTGGGTTAATTTGTGGGGATACACATACATACGTATCCATGGAATTAGAAGTAAGCGGTTAATGACTTAGCGGTTAGCATCTTTACGACTGATCTGAATACCCCCCCCCCCCCCCAATGCCTCTGTCCTGAGTCTCTTTTCCTATTTCTTTTTTTTTCTTTTTTCGTATTTTTTCTTTTTCTTTATCTTTCTCTTCAGTTAAAAGAAATGCTTATTCCGGCAAAATTGTTTGCACCAAATGGAAGGAATATTGTGTGGTCTGATGAAATGAGTTAATTTAGCTCATTGAAATGAATTATAATTTATAACCAATTTAAATGACGTGTTGATTTTACTTTTATATATATATATATATATATATATATATATATAGTAAAATGCCATATCCTTCAATTTGTAGATGACCATAGCTGTTTGCAGCTTCTTTAAGATCTGTGAATTGGCACAGCAAACGCAATAACAAAATTATAGCAACCTCAAAAGATGGTAGTAAAATCAAGCTAAAATAAAGAACTAAACATCCATTGTCAGCAAAGAACTTACGAAGAATCGAACTAAAAATTTGAACCACGAAAATCAAGGAGGTAGTGAAATTTCAAAATCTCATAATTGCTTTAATAGAGGGCGGGAAATTCGGCATTGAAATCTGCGGGTGTATTGGAAAAGCAAAATATGATTTTTAAATGCGGAGCAAAGTATTAAGAAACAGGAAAATTTATTAAAAACAAAGAAATGATTAGTGAACTGTTATGTAATATTGGTTGCTCTATATGGAAGTGAATGATGGATACGCACCTCACAAATTATAAAGAGATTTGAGCCAAAATTAATGTAATTCTACAGAAGGATTTTGGGAAATTTTAAGAGAAAATGTAAAAAAAGAACGCACATCTTTAATCAGAAAGAGATAATTGAAATTTCTAGAACACATTATGTGGAAAGAGGTATTCACACTTACAGGACATATTGAAGGAAGGAAATACAAAGGAAAACAATAAATAATCTATCTAACGAGCATCTATAATATGCTGTCATACTAGGGATTAGGAGAGACAGCAAAAATGTCAAGCCTTAATAAGAGCCTAAAGAAAATTGTGGAGAGATATGATCACCAACACAATGAATGGAGATGGCACGTGGAAGAAGATGAATTACCATAACTTTCAACACGCGCTATTGAAGAAAGGATAAAAGGTGAATGGGATTAAAGAAGAGAGAAGATTGCAATTGACATTGCATTTACAATTTTGGAGGTTGTAGTTATCAGGGAATAAAGTAAACGGGAGGGAGTTTCACCGGTGTAGGAAGTGTTAGAAAAAATCTATTGGAGTGGCGGTTACATTTAACTATTTTAATGGTAAAAGATTGACATCTACATATCAATCTAGTAGCACGCCCACATTCACGTTGACAGAGCACCTGCGAAAAAGATCCTCAGAACAGTTGTCATAAAAATATTTGTAGAAAAGACAGAGAGAAGCCATGTGATGTTAGTGAGAAAGTGACTGAATTCGAGATATCTAGTCAGAATCGATTATATTGTTGATCCTTGATTTTTTCAAGAACATCGAGAGGAATAGTAGGAGCACCCATGTGATAACAGTATTCAGTGCACGGACGAATGGCAGATTTATAAATGTGCAAAATGAATTTTGACGAGAAAAACTTTCTAGCCAACACAGTAACCAAACTTCATGGTAGTAGATGCCGCTATACATTCATGTTAGTTTCTCTAGAGAGATTAAAAGAGATCGGCTTTTTTTGTAGACATTAAAATTTTACAAGCCATTTCCTGTCACAGTTAACCATTGAGTAGAGGTCCATTTCAAGAGCAACAACCAAGTTTCCATTTTGAGGGTTGGCAAATTGAGACGGAAGAAAATGTCATATGCATACATGCTTAATTGGGAAATGATATCAGCAAGATCACTAATGAAGAGCGTAGTTCTTATGATAGAACCTATTGGAACAACAGCGTTCTTGTGAACGAATCTGGAAGCGTGCCTGTTCAAACCTAATAAACCCTAAGTTGTGGAGTTTGTCGGCTATATTGTGAATTGGCCTTGTACCAGACGTGGCTAACCGTCCCTACAACTACAGTGGTGACCCTTCCTACCAGAGTGTCATCTGCCTAGATGCCTACTTGGGAACTGATCACATCAGGAAGATCATTAATGAAAATCAGAAACAGCGTAGGACCTAGTATAGAGTCTTGAAGGACGACTGTTTTCTTGTTAGAGAATCAGCTTGGCCATTCAAAACGACCTTCATTTCAAAATTTGATAGGAACGATTGGATTAAATCAAACAGTCATCCAATAATACAGTAGCCCTGAAGGTTGCTAAAAACATTTTGAAATACCTAGAGCTACAGCTCGAGCTTTGCTACTTGTATGAAGAGCCTGATATATATCTTCAAAGATGACCGTTAACACAGAGCAGGCGGAACGGAAGCCATATTGATTTTCAGAGAATAGTGCATGAAAAGTGAGATGTTTAACCATTTCAGCATTAATTAGAGCCTCGAACACTTTACCAAAAAAGTGGTGAGTTACGATAGATAGAGGGGTGAGAAGGTTCATTAAAGTTCTTAAAAACATGAACTATAGATGAAAACTTCCAACACATAGGAAGAACAGAGGCAATAGTTGTAGAATTTTGAGTGGACTAAAGCCAGCTCAGGGACATATTTCTTTAGGACAACTGTTGGGATTCCACCACCACTGGTTTCTTTATGGAAGTCTGTTTTTAAAATTATTATTATTGAAAGATATTTTGTTGGTACGAGTTTACTGGATAGAGGGGGCAGAAAAAGATATTTACAGGCATCACTGCGTAATCACAAGTGCCAAGAGGACAGAACTGCATTGCATGACATGAGTGAGAGATAGAAGTAAAAAAGAGATCTAGAAGAGATGCGTGTCTTTCAGTGTTACTGGGGAAATGTGTGAGGCAGTCTACCACTTATGTGAGATTTTGAGTGAGTCAGAAGTTCAGGGTTTGAATGGCACCAGCTACTTGGCATGATGGGCAATAAAGTTACTGAACACAAATATATTTGCAAAAGGATATCTGGAAATAGCTTTTTCTATACTGTCATGAATACTATCTGGCACGCAACAGTCATGGGAGAAAGGACATGGGTAGAGAAAGAAGAGATATCTGACAGAGTTTAGAAAGAGACAGAGACACGTGTAAGAATTCTTTGGAGATTTAACAGAGAACTCCCTAGCAGAGGTAGATGTTTGTGAACATAAACTCTAACGCAATGGAAGGAAGGTAGCCAAGAATCGAGAAGTCAGAAGAGGGAACTTTTGAAATAAAATTAGTTTCACGAAGAGCTAGAATGTTTGAAGAATTTTTGAAGAACTATTACACACTGCAAAAGTTTATACGAATAGCATGAATGTTGGAGCAAGAAATGTTGAGGAGTATATGTGTTTTTGTTTGTTTGGTTTATTTTTGTATTTTTAATTGCTTATAGTCATGGTAAGTTTTGGGAAGGAGAGGCCTAGAGTAGTAACAGTTGGTCGACAAATACATCATGTGGGAAAAGAACTGGCGCAGACGGCAGCATATTTAATTGGAGTAGATAGTTTCTACTATCGCCCGGTCTCACACTCCACCCCCTTCTTTTGAATGAGTTTAGAGGTGATCACCTTGTTTCTTGTTTAGGAAGGGGTTCCCGGTTCATCCCCTTTCTCTGGTCTTGGTGTTAGTTCAGCTGGAAGCTCTTTGCAGTTACGGAGTATGGTGGCAAAGTCTTTACATTCTGAGGGTACCGGGTTGGCAGTTTCCTGGTTGCTGCTTCCGACTGGTAGTTAGGAGCCCGAACTCTTGCGTAGCGTCTTGAGAGGCCGCTCTGATCAACAGTTGAATAATACCGGGGTTCTTGTAGTGCCATATCGCGCATGGACGGGCGTCCCTGCATGAACGTTCGGTGGGCAACCCCGAGGCCACATTATGTTGTAGGCCGCGCCAGTCTCCATCCTTCACAAGTTGCAAATGATTGACCGACTGATTCTATTCTAAGACCACTCCTTTAACTGAATTACTATGGAAAAAAGCAAACATAATAACAAAACTAAACCAGCTCATTTGAAAACGCCCAAACCTGTCTGCATCTCTTTCACTAACATACGCGGCATCCGCACCAACTTCCCCAGCGTAGATTCTTTCCTCCATAATAACTCACCTGATATATTAGCCCTATGTGAAACTAATCTTAACCCTTCTTTAATTTCCCCTCATCTGAGTTCTGCGTTCCTGGCTACCTTCCCCTCTTCAGGAAGGACTCCAATGTTCATATGCATGGGCTTGGTGTCTATGTCAGCGAACACCTTCCCTTAGCTAGGGTGTCATCTTTTGAATCCCCAGAATCCATTCTTCCAATGTGCTTCCGCCTCTCACTTCTCAGCTCGATTAGCTATCTCTTCTTTCTGTACCGCTCTCCTTCCTCCCCTGATTGTTCGTTACTTGACATCATTTCTGACAATATTGACAAAGCCATTTCTACCCATCCCTCTGCCCATGTATTCGTGTTTGGTGACTTTAACGCCCACCACACCAAGTGGCTGAAGAACGCTGTCACTGACCCTGCTGGTGTCCACACCATGAACTTTTCAATCACCCAATCCCTTACGCAAGTAGTGGACTTCCCCACGCGTTTCTCCGACAACCCTAACGGAAGGAACTCACTTCTAGACCTCTGCTTCACTTCCATCCCAGACTCTTGCACTACCAGACAACTCTGCCCACTTGGAAACTCTGACCACACTGTAGTGTCCGTCAATATTTCACTCCACTCCCGCCCGACCCATGAAACACAGACAAGTAGAATATCATACTGCTATCAAAGAGCAGACTGGGATTCGTTCCGAGACTTCCTCTGTGACATCCCTTGGAACAACGTCTTTAGTCTTCCCATCGAAGAATGTGCATCCGAGGTCTCCTCCTGGGTTAAGGCTGGCATTGATGCCTTCATCCCTGCTAGGAAATTCCAGCTTAAATCTCATTCGTCTCCATGGTTCTCACCCGCTTGTTCGGCTGCCATTGCCCACCGGAATCATTTCTTCCGACTTTATCGTAACTATGCGTCGGAACAAAACAGGCGCCTTTTCACTTCAGCTCGTAATAAGTGTAAAAGGGTACTTAACGAAGCTAAGATGTTGTTTGCTGCCAGAATGAAGCAACGCATAGCATGCTCTAAATTCGGCTCTAAAGACTACTGGCGACTCTGTAAAAGAGTACTTAACAAGAGCAAGTCCACAATACCCCCGCTAATCAACAAATTTGAGGTCCTCACCTCCCCAGCAGATAAGGCTGAATGTTTTGCCCGCAGATTCTCGAACAATTCGAGTCTGGACTCGTCTGGAGTTTTTACACCCGACTTCTCACCTAGAACCGAGGCACAACTGAATGATGTCCACATTACACCTTCGCTTGTCTCTAAGATAATCTTAAAACTTGACCCTCACAAAGCGAGCGGTGGTGACGGAATCCCAACCATAGTCTTAAAGAAATGTGCCCCTGAACTCTCCTCTATCCTTTCTAAGCTCTACAACCTCTGCCTATCTGCTTCCTGCTTTCCTGCCTGTTGGAAATCTTCCTCTATAGTTCCTATATTTAAAAACACTGGAGAACCCTCTGACCCTGCAAATTACCGCCCTATCAGCCTTCTTCCGATCTTTGGCAAAGTGTTCGAAGCCATTATCAACGCCGAGGTGGTTCAGCATCTCACAGCACACAGGCTCCTCTCGGACAAGCAATATGGTTTCCGCTTCACCAGGTCTACTGCTGATATGCTAACGACCATCACCGAGTACATATACCAGGCACTCGACAGGAATGGCGAAGCTCGAACCGTTGCATTGGATATATCTAAGGCGTTCGACAGAGTTTGGCATGCTGGCCTTCTATGTAAACTGCGGAGCTATGGTATAACTGGACATTTGTTTGAACTAATCCAGTCATTCCTCTCTAACCGCACAATGAAAGTGGTATTAAACGGACATGCCTCTCAGAACTACCATACAAACGCAGGTGTCCCCCAAGGCTCCATCTTAGGTCCTACACTCTTCCTGATATATATTAATGATCTGCCTGATTCCATAAGAACCCAAATAGGTTTGTACGCCGATGACACCACAGTTTACTCTCGCCTCCAACAAAAATCTGGTGTAGGCGTCAAAGCTAAACTCGCAGCCGAGATTGAAAAAGACCTCCAATCCATATTGGACTGGGGTAAGAAGTGGCTAGTAAATTTTAATGCTTCTAAAACGAAGCTACTGTCAATTAACCATCATCGACAATCTCACCTACCTCCCATTAGCATGGACCAGGCTTGCCTCCCAGAGAGTAAAACACTACGCCTCCTTGGTCTCACACTTTCAGCGGACCTCAAATGGAATGACTATATCGAATCCATTGCTAAATCCGCTGCTATGAAAGTCGGTTCTCTGTGTAGGGCCCGGAAGTTTTTTCCGTCTAAATCTATCCTGCACATTTACAAATCTACCATCCGCCCGTGCATTGAATACTGCTGCCATATCTGGTCGGGTGCCCCTGCTGTTCTCCTCGGGCTTCTCGATAAGGTTCAGAGGAGGGTCTGTAATGTGATAGATACCGACTTGGCAGACCGCCTGCAGTCTCTCTCCCACCGGCGAGACGTGGCTTCGCTGTGTCTCTTCTATAAATACTTTCACGGCTTCTGCTCCGATGAACTTAGATCACTGGTGCCCCCTAAATACGAATTTGCACGAGATACTAGATTAGCAACTAGATCCCACCCTTTTACAGTGAAATCGATAAAATGCAGCCGTAACTTCTACTCCAACAGTTTCTTTCCTCGCACTTCCCGACTGTGGAATTCTCTTCCAAACGATTGCTTCCCCGACGGCTACAATCTTCAGGAGTTTAAATGTAAGGTCAATAGACACCTCCTAACACACTAACCTGCTCCCATTCTATCAAACACTCTTCCCATCTGCCCGACACTCATCCTCGCTATCCTTACTCATCTATTACCTTTCTCCTGACATTCCCTATGTCTATCCACTCCTTCTCTTTACCTTCCCCTATGTAGCCCCATGCGCAATAGTGGCAGTGGAATGCCTTGCTTGGGGTGAGATGATTAAAAAAAAAAAAAAAAAAAAAAAAAAAATTGTTGCCTCAAGGTTGCCCACCCTTGTTGCTTGCAGTGACAACAATCCATGCGCAATATATTTATATATATATATATATATATATATATATATATATATATATATATCCTGGGTGATACAAACATTCATCAGATAAATATAAGCTTTGAAATTATATTGGAATGGAAATAGAAATTGTAAATGTAACAATTAGACACAACTACTATTTCATTAATAATAAAAACAGCAGAAAAGATTAAAATGTATACTTTAAAAATCCCTGGAAATCTTTAAGTATACAAAAGATTGTGGTCATCAACACAGCTCACATACTTAGTATTAACTCCCTCAATTATATATTCTTCATTATATATAAAAAAATATTCTTTTATCTTAGATCTCATGTAAGAGTTTGGTTATAGAATTGTATTAAATACTAAATAGACAAATAACAGTCATCATTTGTTCCCTAGTAAGAAAAACTTAATACTCTTTAAGTAAAAACTTCTAAGATATAAAAAAAAATAATCGAATACTGTCAGTTAACTGAAGTTTCCGTTCAGGCATCCCACAAAAAACTACTCCTCTTCATGCTTTATTCATTACCTCTTTAATTTCTACATTTCTCTAAACTCATCTATTTTCTATTCTAACAATAATCCATTCTTCCAATCTATACGAAACCTGCTTATCTTTTGTCATATCGTTCTTCGCGTTTCATTACCAGTTCCTTCTTCTCACGGATTTTTCCTTAGAGCCGCTTCTTAATATCTCGTTTACCTATTTCTTTTTCTATTTCATAAAACCGTCACTATTTTTTGACAGTCATAATAAAGTTTATCAGACCAACAACGACAAAGAAATCAAATAAACGTTAATCATTTACTATATGGAGATTTTGGCTTTTACTTTCAGTTTTTATATCAACTTCTTGTGTCTTGTCAGATGATTTTAGTAGGTTTATTGCTCGCCTTTCTTAATCGCTTCTTCCTTCCTTCTCTTTTAGCTTCCAAGTGTTTCTCTTATAACTTTCCAGCAATTACATACATTGAAACGCTTCCGTGTCATTTTTTGTTTCTGTGTCACTTTCCTCTTTTTTGTTTTATCTATTTCTTAATCATTTTGACCCTTCATTTTCACTGGCACCCGTTTTATTAAATTTGGGAGTCTGCAACATTTCCCTTTTATTTCAAGATCTTTTCTTTGTTTTTAAATTGCTTTTCTTCTATTAATTTAACCTTCTAAAACATTTTATCTCTGTCTTTCTCTTCAGGTATCTTTTTCTCTTGTTTCTTCATCAAAATTCCAAGGCTCTTTCTCTTCCCTTTTTCCAATGTCTTTTTACTGAGTAGCCGCTTTCAGCTTCCGTGCAATTTTCGGCAATCAGAAGAAATGATTTGATTTGCATCAGTTCCGATGAAGTTTTGCTTGTATTCAATGGACTTGTTTCAGAAGCAGATTGAAAACTGAATAGAAAAGAGAATACAAAAAAGGTAATGTAAGAAATGTACCAATGAAAAACGATACAATAAAAGAATAAAGAGAATAATATAAGTAAAAAAGAAAGGCTTACAATGACTTCTCTGGAAAGGCAAGCGATACTGATGTTCATAGGGAAGCCATCATAATGTGGCATGGCAGAAAATGACTTTTAGTGGATTATTTTCGGGTGTTAACTATCCCGTCAAGCCAACTTCCTGTTCTCTATTTGGAAGTGATATAGTCCAGAATTAAAAGAAGTTTAAACAGTAACAGCTAACAAGATGTTGTTGTTGGTGGTGGTGGTAATTTCAAAAGATTTTTATTTGGCACATCTGTTGAAGTAAATATGTCATTTTATTTTGCTCTGGGCAATTGCCACAAATGTAATGTTATATAGGCTAATGAAAACCCAAGATATCACATACATAATTTTTAACTCTGGATTTTGTGAAGTAATATTGGTGAGTGGGCGTGTCGCGTTCGCGGTGGGGAGGGTACCTGGTGGCTATGAAGTCACCTTTCATGTCAACATACTAATGTAACTAGCTTCTCCTCCTCTATGGCTTGCCACTGTGTACGAAGTCTGTTTTGCTACCATTTGGGATTCAGCCAGGTACATATTGGGGTGGTCATCAAAGGTCAACTTCTCTTAGAACTAATGTTATTGACATTAAATTCGATCCAGACCATCTGTTATTTTCTAACACGAATCACATATTACAAAATACTTATATCCCTCCCACTTTAGAGCAAATATCAATACAAACCTTTGACATTATCAAATTTAGCGCAATAGGAGAGGAACAATGGATCGGCTTAACATATCACTCAACGGTAATAGTTTTTGCATTCGTTCCGTATCAGAAAGATATAATAATAAATAAGTTATTCTAGCATATTAGGATAACGCGCTGCTAATTTGTTATATGTTAAGGAAGAGTCCAGGATTCCGGAAACCGGAAACCATGTTTATCTGATTTGTCTGTCGTCTCTGCTTTGTTTATTATCGCGTTTCTTTTTTTTAGCTTTGTACTCAATACTTCTTCTTCTATGTGCCCTGTCCCTTCAGGACGTAGGCGATCATGGATCTCCACGTCTCCCTATCCCTTGTGGCTCTTAGTATGTTTGCTCCTGTTGCTCCTGGCAACCCCCGTTCCGTCATCCACCTGATCAGACCCTGCAAATCCTCTGCCGTCCTCTGTCTCTCCTTCCTTCTATCTGTCCAGTCAGTATCAGGTTCTCCAGGCTCTCCTTCCTCATTGCATGTCCCAGGAACTTCAGTTGTCTCTTCCTGATGCTCAGCATCAATTTCCTTTTTGTTGCCATTCTTTCTAACACTTCGTCGTTGCTTGTATGCTCAGTCCACGATATCCGTAGCATCCTTCTGTAGAACCACATTTCGACCGCTTCCAGTTTTGTCCTCATTTTCGATGTTATTGTCCAGCATTCACAGCCGTATTGAAGAACTGACATCACGTAGCAGTCTAGCACTCTTTTCTTCGTTTCTATTGAGATCTTCCTGTGTGTTAGTATTTTGCTCATCTTCTGGAACGCGTCCTTTGCCATGCCAATTCGCCTTCGGATCTCCGTGTCGCACTTTCCATCTCCTGTTAGAACACTTCCTAGGTACTTAAATTCTTGGACTTGTTTGATTCTGTTATCCCCCACCTGTATTTGGCATTTTGGGTTGTATCTTCTGCTGATGATCATGCACTCAGTTTTCTTAAAGTTTATTTGTAGTCCCTTCTTGTCACTCTCCACTGCTACTTTCTGTATGAGATCTTGCAGTTTCCTTTCCGTGTCCGCAAGTTTTCCCTAAAACTTGACTATTTTATCCTTTATTTTGTTTATATTCAGAGCCACTTTCTTTAAAGATTTCGCTTTCAATCATTTGTGATCCAAACATCGAATTTTCTGGAATTTTGGAGATTCGAACTTTTGACTTATTCAATTACCCACCCTATCGCTGTTATTGTTAAACTTACTAAATCTACAAGTACAAGTATTTTTTATATTCCATCCTAATATACATTTGCATTATCATCATTTTCACATTCTAATGGTTATTTCTTCTCAAGCTCTAAACTAGCTATGAACTCTCCACTTCAGTAAACAGGTCAAACAGTACTTTATAACTGCTAATATATCAATAATTCAGAAAAAAATATATTTATATTACTGATGCCATCAATAAATAGTATGTTATGGGCCATTTTGATGGAAAACAAAACTTTCAGTTTCATCCACTCATCACAGTATTAAACTAGTGCTTTATTTAGACTATACTGCTATTTTAAGCAATGTTGCAAATAAAATAAGAGATTATGATGTTTTACTCTATCAGTGGTCATGATTTTTACTCCCCTGTAACTTACAGCACGATTTACTGGACACAGAACCTATTTAGATTTGGTTAAGTTTTAGAGTATACTTAAACATATTTATACTATTTACAGTATTTACATTTTTTGGATTATTGCCCTTATCT
This sequence comes from Ascarosepion bandense, assembly GCA_037127315.1. Taxonomy (NCBI): domain Eukaryota; kingdom Metazoa; phylum Mollusca; class Cephalopoda; order Sepiida; family Sepiidae; genus Ascarosepion; species Ascarosepion bandense. Next base: position 1,796,116 of record JBBBDQ010000154.1, read on the forward strand.
TCAGTATCATATTTACGACGTTTCGGCCTTCTTTAGGTGATATACGTTAGAATTTCAAACCTTTCATTTCTTCTCCCGGGAAAATTGTTATCGTTCTCCGTATCATGTCTATTCTGGATATCTCAGATTCACTAATTTCGATAGATGAAATAAAGAATTTGATTCGAAATTTCAACGTATATCAATTGAAGAAGACCGGAGCTTACAACGTCCGAATCGCCGTGAATCTGACAATAAAAATGTGAAGAACTGTCCGAACAATTTAAATAGTGAACATAGTCACAATACCTCGTCACAAAAATATCGACAGATGTTGAAGATGTTCAGTACTCCCTCGCTTTTCCATTCCGATGTCTTCTTCGTTTCATTCTTTAGTTCTTTTTGTTTTTTTATTACTTCTTTTTCTTTATGTATTCTTCCTTATTTTACTGCATTTCTTTCGTTGTGGTTTACTTTTTTACCTTTAGAACAATTTTTTAATTATATCTAATCTGTATAAACTGGATGTCTGGTGATGAAATTTGGATAGTTTTATTTATTCTCCTCTCAAAATATTCGAGACTCTCGTTCTTCTGTTTATTGTATTTCTATTTTTGGCTTTAATTCAAGTGTGTCTTTTGCGAAAAAAGAAAAAAAAGAAGAAGAAAAGAATGAAAGAAAAGAAAAAATTCAAGATCGAAATGAGCAAGAAAATCGGAATACTAAAATGATAAAGATATGAATCAATACTTAAGAGATCTTGAGATGTGGAATTGACAGTCAGCATGCAGTGTTGATTACTTTGTAACTATAAATTCTCGATCTCCGATATTGAATGCACATTGTTTCTAAATATAGCAATTTTCCAGAAAAATATATATATGCGTGTGTGTGGGGGGGTGTCGTATATCTTGGCAAAAATTTTATTTTTTGCATATTTGATTGATTCCCGTGAAAATAATTTTTGAGAAGTAAACTTCTCATTTAATTACAAGTGATCCAAAACTACAGACGCATTTGCCGATATTAATCTTCAAGTCTTTTAGCTAGTTTGGCTATTCTCACGGAGTAAAGTTATTTTCAATAGGGATAGTTGCCTCCAGCGTCTTATTTAAATGGTTTATCTTTACATATAAAATTATTTTTTTTTATAATGCCACGTGTCCATACATTTTAGTTTTAATTTATGTCATCAGATGTTAGAAAATTTTCACGGGTTTATTATATTCTTTATATTTTCTCTTTTTTCTGGAAAACTAATCTTAACAAAACCAACTGAATTTATGTGGCTGATGACGTACAGGCAAGCACTATTACTATTTAAAGTAGTCATATGGGAAAGTTCTTGTTGAATTCTTATTTCGATTTCGAGGAAGCAATCACTCACATATGAAATTTTCTGCCAAAGGCAATGCCACCAATAACTGAACTCTGATCAATGCTATGTAGAGATGTCTTCATTTGAACTTGAATATAATTTTATTGAAAATATAATTATTAAATCAAAAGTGTCCATATGAACGGTGCCGTCAAAAAATTGTAGATAAGCAGTCAATTTAATTTGCACTTATGTACCTTTATATGCATGAACATCTTCATGACAAAAATGCACCTTATCACATCGAAGTTGTCTAGAAGAAAATTGCGAACAACGGATATTCATTTCAAAAGACGAACGAAAATCTACAATAATTATCGTCGCTAACACGCATATAATTCCGCCAGTTGCCAGTATAAAAGCACCGTGTATTATAAGTTTGAAATTATCGCAGAACAAATCAGTAAAAGAGAAAGAAGCGTGTCTCTTCTAGCAATTCCGTTTGTTTATTGTTTCTATTTTGTCCTCATTTTTTGTGGAGTTCTAGTTGTTTTTTTCTTTTTGCTGAATTCATGTTCAACTAGCGTAACGGATATCGACATGGAACAAAACTCGGTGGACCCAGTTCAAATTCTGGACGAGTTTGTTACGCTCATTTCTGAATAACGCCCTTGGATAAAAGCATCAATGCATCTTCATCCACCTGGTGAGCTTTATCGATCATGGGAGCCACCATTATCTCGGGGTACAGATGTTTGAATAAAAATAAGATATTTTAAATTAACTATTGATCAATTTAATATATTGTATGATAACCACATATTCTAGGAAATTTATACCTTCGTAATGAAATATAAATGTAAGTCTCAGAATTTATCGATAAATATCACAATAGAAAATATGTTAATTAAAAAATACATAGAGGATGCAATGGGGAAAGAACGTTGTCAAACTAACAAATAAATTGATAAAAAATATAGGGAAGCAAAAATCAATCGATTTAATGTTGAAGACATGGTGATTTCTCTATTGATTATCTGATTTTCTTTGTTTTCTTTTGCGTATCTTTGTCTACTACAGAAAAAATGACTAAGTTGTATACATACATACGAACAACACATCTATGAGATATTTTGAATTTATTTTAATCATTGCAAAATTAATTAAGAAATTCAGTGAAATATTCGAACTATTAATGGACAAAAATTTCACATCGTTTGTGTAAATTATAGCAAAATTTCTGGTAACGAAATTATGTTCTACTTAAACGTTATAATGACATAATGTACAGAGACAAATGTTTTAAACCTAAAAAAATGAAAACAGTGTCATTTTAATGACAACCTTATAGAGACAGCATTAATATGAATGTACCCTTCAAATTATGAAACTAGATTCCGAATTTGTTCATCCATTGATTTTGTGTGCTCTTATATTCATTATATAAATTCAAAATTTCGAAGTTGGCATGAATCTGTTGAGTTAAAGAGACAAACTCTTTGTGCTTATCAACGCATTATTTCCAACACAAAATCGAGAAGTTTATGATAAACATCCCCTGCTTTCTAAAATACATTTTAGGAGGAAAACCACTGAAAAAACACCAAACTTGGCACTAAACATTATCACAATTAAAAAAGTATATATATATATATATATATATATATATATATATATATATATAAAACAATTGGGAAAAATATGTTTACAAGTTTTGCAAATGAACTGATGTAAAAAATCATTTTATAATCAAAATCTACATTCACCTTCTTATACGTGGCGTGTACTTTCAGAACGTCGACAACCTTTGCTCTGGATAACTTCCAATCCTTTGTAGATCTTAGCATTTTTGCTGTCTCTTCTAATCCCTTTTCTACCAACTATTTACACAAACTTGTTAGATAGATTATGCGAGGCTTTTCTCTATCTCTCTTGCTTTTAAATTGTCTTGTGAGAGTTAAATTCTTCAAGTCCACTTTTTTCGTTGTACTCTAGAAATTTCAGCTGTGTTTGTTTTTTCAATTTAAGTGTGTTTTTACTTTCTATTTTTGCTCGAACTTTCTCGTTACTAACATATGGGATTCTCAGTATCCTTCTAGAAAACCACATTTCTGTTACCTCAAGTCTCATCTTAAACTGTGAGGAGATTATCCGTTCATTCATTACTCTATAGAATGACCGACAATACATCACTGTGCAGTACTCTTTTCTATGTTTCTAAATTAATTTTCCTGTTTCATAATACCTTGCTTATCTTTTGAAGGGTAGCTTTCGCTGTTCTAATGCGTCTTGTAATTTCGATGCTGTATTTTCTGTCCACTGTTAAAATACTTCCTAATTATTTAAATTATTCTACTTGCTAGATTTTGGTGTCTCCACTTCATAGTTTGTTTTTCTGACTGTTTCATTTTCATTTGCTAACAGCCATATCCTATGTCTTCTTAAAACTGATTTGTAGTCCTGTCTTCTCCATATCATTTATCATAATCTGTAAGAGTTCCTGTAGTTACGTTTCTGTGTCTGGTATCAGCATCTTGTCATTTGCTTATCTTATGTGGCTAAGATTATGACTACTAATATTGAATCCTAGTATGATTTCTATTTTTCTCAATATTGCCTCACTGTAAAGGTTAAATAAGTCTACTGAGAATAAATCCTTGTCTTACTCACTTTTCTATTTTTAATGCATTTATAGAATATATTTTCTATCCGTATGGAGACGATTTGCTTCCAGTCCTTTCTAATTGTGTAACATTCTCAATACATCAGAAATGGGTCATATATTTTGTTATGCGTTTTATGAGGCTACATTCTGATGGTATACACATTCTCTTGCACCTGGCTTCTCATGAAAATGGATCTAAGGTATTCCGATATTCAGTATCTGACTGACTTCTTTAAAATTAGGATTAGACGAGATAACGATACCAATAAACATTCATTGTTATATAAGTAAGATTTTAAATAATTTAGATCTTTTAATTAAGTTTTTATTTTTAGATTATTATTACTAATTTTCTTTCATTAGTTTTTCAAGGTTTATGTATCCCGCGTTACTTCAGTAATAGTTTAGTGAGAGTTAGCTGAAACAGGTCACTGGTATATTTAACTTAATTTTGAATTGTAACGTTAAATATGTCAGGGTGTAGCCAATGAAATGTTTTCAACTATATTAACAATGTTCAGTTCTAGGTAATAACTGAAATAGTAGAAATTACTGAAAAATTAGAAAAACAAACGGTAAAAAGTTATTTTATAAGCTTATTCATATAAAAGAATTACTGAGGTTCATTAACCGCTACCGAGAACAAAGGTTTAGATACGACAATAGCAAGTCTGACAATCTCTTCCTTTATAATATTAGGAAGGAAGATTTTTTTCACGAATGAAGAGAGCGTACATATTTTAAAAATCTGTATTTGAAAATGTTTTTTATCTTGAATAATTACGCAACTTCTTGACAGAAAAACTATTTCTTTTGCAACATACTCTCGAGTTTTATATTTAATTTTCCATTCACGATTGAATGTTAATCAAGATGATAGAATATTATACAGTGAAATATTCAACTAATAATTAGGTTTCAAATTGTGGGGTTATTGATCAACTTTAGTAGGTGTGTGTGTGTGTGTGTGTGTGTGTGTGTGTGTGTGTGTGTGTGCAAGTGGATGTGTGTGTGTGTGTAACGTGTGTGCGAACGTGCAAGCTGGCGTAAGTGTGAGAAAACGACAGAAAATATAGTCGTGTGTCAATATGAATGCGACAGCTTGCAATGAAATACTGAATAATTGCAGATCCTCAAACTGAAAGGACATTATTGAACACGGTTGAGATTATTAGTAAACATGTAACAATTTGAATTTTGAACACAGGGATATACAACGGTAATAAAAAACAAAAACAAAAAACAACATACATGAATAAATTAAATCAAATTAAGATTGCATCACGTAAATCATACCAAATGAGGAATAGCTGCCAAATTTAAAGTGGGGGGGGGGATTCTATTTTTGTTCTATTTCTACTATTACAGTTTTGTTAGGTTCTATCAAATATTCTTTGAAATTTATTCGTGAATATCATTTACTTTGTACGACACCAAGTTTCTACTGTTGACTTTTAATTAAGATTTCAAATCAGCCGATGAGATTTTAGAGAAAGTTCATGTATATTCAATTCGTGTGCGCTGTTCACATTCTTCGAATCTTTTAACTAACTCTTCATCTTACCCACCCTTCCATCTTATTCCCCCGACATATATATATATATATATATATATATATATATATATATATATATATATATATATATATATAGCCCATTCAACGCGTCTGGTGTCCATTAACTCTTCTCATTGCTAAGGAAGCCCCAGCTAGTAGCTTGGCATCATTTGACTTTTTTTTTGCTCTGCCTTTTCTTGCCACCTGCTGCTTTCTGACCTGCAACAGTAGGCCAGAGGCTTTTCTTAGTGTTCCTTCAATGTAGACCAGGAGCCGGCAGGAGTTCTTTAACTGACGTCACCGGAACCGAATGTGATGAACGATAAAACCAAAATGAAAACTAACAGATGATAAAGAAAAAGTTGATCGAATACCAATGTTAGGAACCTATTAGCAAAAAATACGAAGAAAAGCAAGAAATCAAGCAGTAGCGAGAGAGTTAAGTAGCTAACGAGATAAATAGGGACATCAACTGCAGACAAATTTTGAAAAAGGTGTTAGAATGAAAAATAGCAACAAAAACAAAGAAAAAATGAAAGAATGCAGAAAGAAAAAGCAAAGAAGAAAGAAAAAAGAAAAATAAATTAACAGACGAAGAGAAAAAGAAGAAAAAGTGGATAAATAAAAAAATAGATAAAACCAGTGTGAGAAAGAGGAAAGAGTCTTATGTCAATGTAAATGCAACAACTTGAAATACATTCCTGAATAATTATATAATAAGAAAAAGAGAGAAAAACAAGAGATGTGGTGAAAAACTGGACAGAATACTATAAATAGAAAGAAAAAATTAACTAAAAATATGAAATTATGAGTGGAAGTAAGAAAAATTGAGAAAATATCAAAGAAATATGAAATAAAAAGATAAATGGTATTGGCAAGAAAATGCGCTGGAAATACAAAATCAAGAAACGGAAATATAAGTAACGAGAAAAAGGAATTTTTTACTTAATATGTGTTTCTGGACAGATGTAATGTCGGCCTGAAGAACCTCAGCGTGTGAGTTTTCAGTTGTATACGTACGAACTGACATTATAACATACATACATACATATATACATACACGAATTGAGACCTTTGACTTGTATAAATGTTTACTAAGCATAATTAGTTTGATCAAATAAGGAACTATAAAAGAATGTACGATATTATATAAACAATGAGTATTAAGGATTTCAATTTCGAAATCCTTGATTTCTAGTTTGAGTTATTTGTTGCGAATTGAATACACACACACAGTTGTCCCACCCCTGCAAAATTAGCGTCATCTGTGCGGAACTATTTCCACCATAAATATCGTATGAGATACCTAAACAGATGATACTTTCAATGGAATTAGTGAGAATTGTGCAGAAGATGCGTTAAAACATCCCAACTCTATTTCTTGAGCCATACCTTCGTCAGGTTGGCCTTGCGCAAGGTGTTCTTGTCGAGCAATAAGATAACAAACTTATACAAACGTACCGATATACTTAAACAAAAATACTTTTTTCAGTATGCAAAGTGTTTCCTTATTATCTAGTTACAGTAATTATTTGAACATATGGTATGACGTTCATGAGCAGGAAAAACCCTTTTGCACCCCAGAATACAATGAATGGATTAATTAATGTCAATAATGAAATTACTACTGAATACATGAATAGCGCTAGGATGGTGAGCAAGGATCCTTCTAGAACGTGAAACTAACTTTTATCTCTGAATTAACATGATTAATTCCTTTCCCGCTGCCAATATCTAACTATAACCCTAACCTTAGATTTAAAGTTAGTTTATGCGTAAACCGAACTCTAAATCAACGATTGTCCTTGACTAAATATTAACTATTAGGATAAATCTATGATTAATTTTACCAAACTGAAAACCCTAAAACTAAGCCCATGCTTATCTTTTAACATCCCACCCTAAATTTAAATCTCGGATTACCTTCACTTAACGTCTAAACCACATCCTAAGGCGAGGTTTATCTTTATCTAAACGCTACCACCAAACCTAAACATGCCCTTTAAACATAACATCGACTTACTTAACCTAATGTCAAAACCTAACTCTAAAAATAGTGTTATTTTACCTAACAACCCTCACAGTAAAACTAAGGTTATCTATATCTAATGTCTAATTCTCAGCTCTAACCATATCTTTACATAATGCTTAATCCTAATTCTAAGAGTAGGATTATCTTACATAACGTATGCCAGTATCTTTAACAACAGGGTTATATTTGCCTAACTTTATACCTCGGGTAATCTTTACCTAATTTCGAACTTACTCTAAGTACATAACGTCTAACCCCAACTGTAAATCTAGGGTTATCTTTGATTAAAATCTAAAAGTAACTTTAATCCTAGTCTTATTACTACTAACTGACAAATCTAACTCGATCATTAACTTTATTATTAAAATTTTTACACTAGTTTTAAATTTAGGGTTATGTTATCTCTCCTTCTACTCTAAATTTAAAACTATTTTGATCTTTACCTAACCCTAACACTAAAATTAGTGTTACTGTTTATATCATCTAACCCTGACTCTAACTACAACTATATGTACCTAACATCTAATCTTAATGGCAACCATGATTTATTTTAACTCGTTTCAAACCATAATCCTAGACTTGGTTTATATTTAATAATATCTAAATCCAGCTGTAAATCTACGCTTATGTGTACCCAACGTCTACTAACCATAGCACTACAATTATGTTTACATTTTTAACTAATCTCTAACATAAGTTTAGACATTATTTAAAAATGTAAACCTAAGGATGAATTCTACCTAATGTATAAGTTTAATTCTAAATTTAAGGTATCCATACTAAGCTTCTATTCGTGACTATGAACCAAAGTTTATCTTTTCATAACTCTAACAGCAATGTGACAATGAAGCAAAATCCAACTGGCAAGAAGTGCTAAAAAAGAAACTATTGGAATAGAACTCACGATTTCATCTAGCTATTTCTACTGTTAAAGGATTATACTTAGATGCCAAGCTACGTGTACGCATAAATTAATTCTTTCTAGGTAGCTTATTGCTATGAAAATATTTATAGAAAAGAGGGAATACATATCACGGCAGTGGGAGAGTGAATGAAATAGAGATGCTTGGACAGGACCTATAATAGTAGAGACCCTTGTTTGAATGTTTTCTAGAATCTCAATGTATGAAACAGAAAGACCAGACCAAATATGGCAGAAATTTAAAAATGCAGAAACGTACAAAATGGATTCTGGTAAGAAAAGTTATCTGGAACTACGCAGTAAAACAATTTTCTTAGTAACATAACAAGAAAATGATTCAATATAATCACTACACTTTCTGTCAGTGAAAAACGTGAAGCCAGGAAGTCGTCATGAGTCACTCTATTATTGGTTATCTTCAGCCATGCTGATGCAAGTAAAAATGGCTCTCTCTTAGGATTAAAGAGTAGCAGTTTCGTTTTGTAGCGGGGCAAATTCACAAACCATTTCTCGTGTTTGTTAACAACTGATTGAAGATCATTTTCAAAAACAGCTGCCAGTTTCAGTTTGTTAGACTTATTTAGGTATTAGTAGATAGTTATGTAATCAATCTAAATTTCTAGTTGGAAACTGATGAAATCGTAAATGTCGTTGTTGAAGATAAGAATCAACGTAGGTCTAAGGATTGAGTATTAATGTGAAATGATCTAGAAGCGTGGTCATTCAACATGACTTGTTAATAAGTATTAATAATTGTTTTAATATGTAATGGGTAGGTAACCCTGCCAATGACATTTAGTATTCCACATGGGAATAATAGAATATATCAAATATTGTAAAAGCCTGGACGCATAGGTACTGTGGATGATCTAGCGACTAATGTCTTCATAAATGTCTTTCTCTGCTAATTAAATGAGCATTTTTAAAATGGAAATTGTAGCCAGACTCATTACAATGACCACTTAATTGATTAAGTGTGATGTCTTGTAAAAGATCTCTTTTGTGTTCATATAATTTAATATTTAAATACTTTGAGGTTTCTCCTACTTATTCTTAGTGGCAATTATTACAGTGATAGAGTAAATTCCTCCTTCTAGTTTTAGTGTTTATTATTTTGTTTTGTATCAGTTAAGTATTCTATTGTTTTGAAAGTAGTTGTAACAAAATATTATGCTAAGCTTAGTTAATTTATTTTCATGTGAGTTGGTAGAATAATATATTTTGATTCGTTCGGTTTGTCAGAATGGTCTACTTTTTTATTTTTAAATATTTGATTATTTTTAGTAAGGTCCAGAACCATTCAGCACATCTTCATATATGTACGCGTTTGTTTAGGAGCGCGCACGCTCGTGTGATGGGAGGGAGAGAGAGAGAGAGAGAGAGAGAGAGAAAGCGAGAAAGAGAGAAAGTTCTAAGAAAACTTCTGGTGGTAGATATGCAATATTTGATAACAAAAATATTGTAATTGTTTTTGTTGCCGATTTGATATGCAGTCACTTGATCATATAATGATCAATTGAAGTGATAGTATTTTCATAATGATACACTATTCACAATAAAAAAACAACTGGATTAATAAACTAAAATTAAACAAATGCATAGATGAAAAGAGAAAGAAGATGGATAAATAACAAATATCTTGAAATTGTTGCTCAGCTGTGCATTTATATATGCATATGCATTCTTTAAAAAGTTCTAGATATTTATAAAAATTCACAGAAAGAAAATTAATATTTCGATTCTCGGAAATGAAAAATTTGGCAGCCAATGAAAACAAAAAAGGAGGGAAAGAAAACAAATGCGTCTAATACCAAGGGAATTAATCGACTCATTTATCGGTAATCGTTTTTTTCATCATGTTAAGTATAACGAAAGCATAAAATTAAATTACAAGCTAGCACATTTGATATAATAACAAACACGTTTGGCAAGCTGCATAAAGAATCCCTACAAATAATTTTTCAACACATCGAACAGTGAGGTTATAAATAATATGGGGAATGCAAAGATCAGTTAATCATCAAATTTACTTCTGAGCACGTGTGATTTTGGGGTGAATTTATCAAAACGTGAGATCTTTTCAGCTTCTAGTGTATACCTTTTTGTGTACATTCGCTATTTTGTTTTAATAAAGTTAGTTTTGACTAAAATTACTAAAGTTATAGCACGGTACCACACTGTAATTAGTTTATTTGTTTACGTTAAATGTTGATATACAGAACAATCGATGTTTTTTTATACTGTTACGTCTTTAACTTCCACGAAGCATTTGCAATCAGATATTTACACACTTTGTATGGAACTAGTAAGTGGAGGAAAACGAGGAAAATATTGTACCATGCAACCATCTTGGAAAACCATTAGTCACTTATAGAAGCTCTCGGTTCATTTCTCCCCCTCTCCCCTCTACCCTCTCTCTCTCTCTTTCTCGGTACACATACACAGGGGTTGTCCAAGATACTTTTATGAAATATGAACAAATGTGGTTTGTTTTTTAACATACTTTCCTTTCCACACTTCATCTATCATTGTTGCAGTGCTTGGCATCCATTGATGAAGAAGCTTTCATTCTGTTGGTTAAAAAGTCATAGCTGCAATACTGGTTCCCAGTTTTTGTTCATGTTGGAGATTAGATGTTAGTCAAATGGCGTCAAATCACGAGAATAGGATCAAACAGTTCAAAGTCATTGTCATGCACAGCAAAAATTGAACTCAAGAATGTGTGTACTGTTAAATCTTTCTGATAAAACAAGACATTTGTCAAGTTTACTGGGCGTTTGTTCTTGATAGCCTTTCGTAATTGCCTCAGCATGTTGGCAAATACTCTCTATTAATGGTGTATCCTTTTAAACACATTGGCCTTTGCATCCTCAAAACTTAGGCCATCACTTTCCCTGCAGATGAAACGAACTTGACATTCTTTAAAGCAATTTCCATTGAGTCTTTCCTTTCTATATTTTTTGGCATATTTTCCTCTTCACCTTATATTTCTTTTGTATCTTTAACTTTCCTCTTTCTTTCCTTTTCTTGATTTTTTATCTTATTTTCTAATTTTTTCTTCCCTCTCTTTTTAATATTTTTTTTTAACACGTCAGTTAGTTAAGTGCCATACGTGATACACGCTTGGGCAAGCATGTCTCGAAAGAGACATGACTGACTATGCAGAAGATTATCCCGCAGTAGATTGCCATTGCTTTCTGCGATAGACTGGTTGCCAGCCAAGGTTACAGAACCCAATCTATCCTGTTATTTAACCCATAACTGGAAGGAAGAGACGGATTAATACCTTTCCCAAGGGTATTTGCGCGAAAGTGAATGCAATGAATTCAACTGGAATTCGAACTCGGCTCCCCAATTTCTGGTTCCGAGCCGATATCCACTGCACCACAACGTACAAAACAAAAATTTCAAAAATAAAGGAAAGTTGTGTACTTTTCAATAAAACGTTTATTACCAACATTATTAACTACCTGTTGATACACTGTTCTTTAAATGTCGAAACAAAATGTACAATTTTGTAGCAGTTTGTAGTCTGCTCATGATCTCAAGTAATATTATATATATATATATTAGAAAAGTTTTAGATATTCTACAATTTCATAGGTAATATGTATTTCGCCGCCGCTGCTGACCTTGTGGCTCGTTAAATTCCCATGTCATACATTTCTAAGAATGTAGATAATTGTAATAGACGTTAGTGTCGATCTAAGACGTTTATTTGAAATTCCTTTTTATCTATACTGTTTGTTCTCATTCTAGTTCTTTGCTTCTTCCTTTCTCTTTTTTACGTTTATAATTTCCCTAGTTTTTCTATTTTTCTATATTTAATTATAATTTTTGGTTTCTTTTATAAGTTTTAATTATTTTAACTGTAATTATAAAATAAGAATAATAATGGTTATATTTTAATTTGTATTAAAGATTATGATTTACAATTTATTTTTTACTGTAAAAACATCCCATTATATTTTAAATTAATTTCAATGTTAAATTTCCACGTCATGTTTTTCTAAGAAAACCGATAAGTTGCAATAGACGCTGTATCGATATATGACGTTAGCTTTCATTTCTCTGTATACTGTCCTTTACTTTTTCTATTTCTTTCCTTTTCTCTTTATTCTTTCGATTTTATCAATTGTCTATATTTTTCCTTTTTTTCTCTCTTTGTTTTCGTTTTTTTTTTTTTTTTTGAGCAAGTAATTGTTTTTGTAAATTACCGTTACAAATGTCTACTCTCAATACGGAGACGTAATCGTCTGTATGTAGTGATTTTTCGGGAATTTTGAAATATATTTTGAAGGTTAACTGTTGTATTATTTGGGTCTGACGAGCCGCAATGTCAGCAGCGGCGGCGAAATACGTATTACCCATGAAATTGTCAAATATCTAATTTTTTTTACTAAATTATATTACTGTGTTAAATTAAATAAATGAATTTAACATTGAGTTCTTTTGAAATCGTCTCTGTCGAAATTTACCTAACTAATATACCAAATATTCTACGTTATATATATATGTCAAATTAAAAAAATTGCAAATATTGTGTCTGCTTATTTTTAATAAAATCCGTTCATAGTTACGGATAATCTTTCGCGTATTTTAATTGAAAGATATCCGAAATGAGCAATAATGTTGAAAAATGTTATTATCATTAATTTCTCAATGTACCCAAGTACTTTCAAACTCTGTCCGAGAGAATCTTCAGGGCTGTGAGTTATAGTAACAAAAAATTACCTAAAAATGTGTCGTTAAAAATTACTGTAAATTTTTGACAAACTGCTAGGGTTCATTAGAACGTGAAAATTATCTGAAATGGAAAAACTTTATATGTTGTAATGTCATGGTCATGCACATGTGAAAGCATGAAAAAACAGTTCTTTTAAAAAAAAACATTTAAAAATATTACTACAGTATTCATAGCTGATTTGATTAATTGACGGCTTAAGTGTTTTAATGAATATTGAATATTTAATGAAGTGGACGAATGGTCAGACAAGTGTAATGTAAGACATGTAGTTAATGTAGTTGCTGTAAATCCAGCATATATATATATATATATATTTTTTTTTTTTTTGTCAGAGATACATTCTCAGAAAGGACATTTGAATTTATATATAACGTTGGTTTTACGTACACATCAGTTGATGGGGAGGAGTTATTACGGTTAAAATAAATTAGTAGTATTGTAACTTTTATAATATATTAATTTTTATTTTTATTAAGATCAACAGGAGATATATTTGTACGAATGAGATTATTTATTATTTATTTATTCTATTTGTTGTTATCGCGCATCTGGTTGCCGTAGAAGTGTTTGATATGCTTAGGGTCTTTTGTGAAAGTAACATATTTTGTTTGATGTGTATTGAAGTTTTTGAAATATTGTTTTCTTTCTTCATCTACTATGTGGTTTGAGAAGTCATTATTCATGAGAGTCTGCTAAATATTTTTTAGTTCAGAGTAAAATATCTTTTTGTGGAGGAGTTGATTTGTGCTTGGTTAATTAAGTTGTGTATAAGTGCTATTTTGTATTAATTTGGGCATTCAACTTTATAGTTGAGAGTGCAAAAGTTTTTGCTGGTTGTTTTTTTATATGGGGAGGTCGTAAATCTGTTATTGTTTGTGTCTATTAAAGTGTCAAAGAATGGGGTTTTGTTGGTTAAAAAGTCATAACGGCGGTACTGGTTCCCAGTTTTTGTTCATGTTAGAGATTAGATGTTAGTCAGATGGCGTCAAATCACGAGAATAGGATAAAACAGTTCAAAGTCATTGTCATTTGTTAAGTTCGTGTGCAAACTTGAGGACAGGGTTGTTTTGAAAGGTTTTTGGAGTTTTATTATTTCTTCTAAATTTTGAAGTAATATAAGGATATCATCCATATATCGTACGAAAATGGAGGGTTTTGTAGTGGTGCTATATATATTATTTTCTAGGTTGGCCATGTAGAAGTTGCTGAAGGTTAGATCCAGAAATGACACCATGGAAACACCGTCCCGTTATATTATTTCTGTGATCATAGAATGGGGCCTCGGTGGTACAGGTTAAAAGTAAATTTTTACTGTTTTAGGTTTAATTTTCGGTGGAGGCAGAGAATTATAATTATATATTTTTTTATAATAATGTCAATCGTTTCTTTAACAGGAACGTTAGTGAACAGATTTTCAAAATCAAGTGATGCTATAGGTTTCATTATTAGGTTCTTCCGTTTTTAATACGTGTATAAGTTCAAGAGATGATTTAATGTGGTAATTGTTAAGTATGTATGGTGCAATTAACTGGTCAAGCGTTTTAGTTAGTTGGCATATAGGAGTGGGTATTTGTGATATAATAGAGCGAAGTGGAAAGTTAGGCTTGTATGTTTTGATAGAATCATCAATATGTCCTGGTTTATAGTCCCCGATTATTTTGTAATGCTTTAGATTGTCTTGCTCTGCATTGTTAACTCTGATTAATTTATTAATCTTTGCTTTTAGCTAAGTGTTAGGGATATTGGTTAGTTTTTTAAATTTGGTGTGATCATCAAGTAACTGTTCTATTTTTGAGTTGTAGTCAGACTTGTTTAAAACAAGATGTTAGCGTTATCAGCTTTCTTAATTACTATTTCTGGGTGGTTGCGCAATTGTTTTGCAGCAATCGTCAGTGAAATCTTTATAAGTTTAGAAAAATGTATTTTTATCATATCTGTCTTTTATAGATTCTGCCTTAAGTAGATCACGCAGTTCTGGTTCTGTAGTAATTAGCTGCTGTTCTGGCAGTTTAATTATATTTTTGTATAATATCTCAATTTCAACTTTTTTATGTAGTCCATTATATTTTTTGTATATATGGCAGTTAGGTTCAAGGCTAAGTCGTTTCTTTTGGTTGTCAGAAATGATTATAAATCTTTCAAAGTTATTCGGGAAGTATATAGTTCCTTTATATAATGTATTCTGTTTTCCTTGATTTTTTAACCTATGTTTCCATTCCAATCTTTTAGTAATTTCTTTTAGTCTATTTCGAATTTGTTTAAGTTGTTCAGAGTTAGTAGTTCTTTTTAATATGTTATGTATTTCTTGTTTCCGATTTTTGAGAGTTGTTAGGTTATCATTAGTTACTTCTTTATTAATTTTTAGCAACACAGTTTTTCGGTTATTTTTTGTTACCAAATCAAAAAACACTGAAGATTATCGCGGAAAGAGATTGAACGTACTTGGATACATTGAAAAATGAATGATAATAACATCTGTCAACGTTACAGCTCATTTCTGACATCTTTCAATTATACGCGAAAGATTATCCGTGAGTATGAACGGATTTTATTAAAAATAAGCAGACACAATTGTTTGCAATTTATTTAATCTGAAAATTTGGTCCCTAAATACACACACACACACACACACACACACACACACATATATATATATATATATATATATATATGTGTGTGTGTGTGTGTGTGTGTGTGTGTGTGTGTGTGTGTGTGTGTGTGCTGACAATTTTGCGTTGCCACCCACTGGTTTTCGGGAAAGAAATACATCTTCAATGAAATATTTCCACTACTGTTGTACTATAATTGTCTGTGAATGTTCTTAGCTAGGTTTCGTGTCTAGGTACCCCCGATAAATATGGAAAATCGATAATCGAAAAAATCGGTTATAGAAGGAATGGTCCGATTTTAATCAAATTTGATACACTCATAGACAAAGACATAAGAAACGATATTCAGAAGTTTCAAGGTTGCAGTTTTTACAATAGTGCAGAAAATCGATAATATATATATATATAAAAGACAAGATTTTTGTGTGTGTGTCTGTTTATCTGCATGTATGTCTGTATTTTTTTCAGCCCTTTTATTTTAGTTTTTGCTTCTGGTTTGGCTCTAAGTAGGTATAACTGTAATTCTTAGTCTCAGCCATGACAAAATTTACTCAGAGGACTTATTTAGCCTTCAAAATTCAGTTTACGACAAAAAAACTTATTTTATATTGATACCAGGAAATCAAAATTTGACTTACATCCATTCATTTTTCTTTCAGTCTACGGTTTCGCTTTAACTGAAACAAGTGTTGCTTTTTAGTCTTTCATGCCAAAGTCCAAAGAGTCTGAGCTCCAGGACCATGGATTAGTTTTAAAGCTTTCATTACACCCGAGCATCACCTGGCTATACTGCTAGTATATATATATATATATATACACCCCCCCCCACATATATATATATATATATATATATATATATATATATAGACTCCGATAGGAAAATTATCATCATAATCTATTATTAATTTCGGCCATGTGCGTTGTTTGCTTTTGATTTTTTCGACTGCAGAGTATAGTAGGGTCAGTTGGTCTGTGAGAAAAAAAAGAAAGAAAAAGCACCATGGTGCAATTCACTCTGTTAGAAATATGCTGTACTACTTGGCATTCACGCTGGAATCTTCAATACGAACATTTCAGAGTGTGAATCTGAGGACAATGAAGAAGATTCTGAAAGAGTTTGATGATATATCCAGCCAGCATTATGGTGTTTGGAGTGGTCACTAGTGACGGCGACGTTATGCTTTTATCAATCTTCCCACAGGTCCTTACATCAACATGGAGGCCTACATCAAGTGCCTTGAGTAGGTAGTGTTGCCCTGGGTCAAGATGATGGCTGCTGGTAGTCCCTATGAATAGCAACCTGAATCAGAGCCATGCCACACTAGCAAGAGAAACTAGGCATGACTGCCAGACTTTTTCCACGATCACATCACCCTTACATCTGGTCACCTACTTTAAACAAGGATACCCTTCAGAAGAGTTGCAGGAGATTCCGAATTCATCTAGTTGAAGCGAATGTCGATTTATTAAAAAAATTTACTCTTTAGTATTTCAGGACATGTTTTGTAATTTTAGAAAATATATCTGTTAAAATAAGATTTCAGTGTTATTTTCATTTTTTCCGTAATTTAGACGATAACTTTTCCATTACACCGTGTATATAAATCTATATACAAACTTGTGTGTGTGTTTGTGTATACAGACAGCAATATATATATATATATAAATATATATATATGTATATGTGTGTGTGTGTGTGTGTGTTTAGCCTTGTTAAATGCAAACGACACGTCGGTTTACTTAATCTTGTAAATATATTTTATATTAAACAGTTCATCGAAACCAATATTTCGCTTATGCTTTAAGAACAGCTTTAATTCAAAGTGATAGATGAATGGCTATATCGTCTATTAAAGCATTTCTTTAATAACAAATTCGATGTTCAACGGAGCTCTAATATTGGGGTGTTGTTTTAATAAAAAAATTACCGCCGTTAGGCAACATCCATAGAACAAAGTTTCGCAAGCCTCTCTTGGAGATAACAGAGCAACGTTTAGAATACGGATCACACTTAATGTCAGAAGTTGCATTCCGTCCAAGCGCGTTTTCATTAGAGAAAGAAAATGTCGGTCAATGTTTCCAGTGCTGTGGTCTGATAATTAGAAATTTCCTATTAATATTTACTCAACTTTGTTACGTACAGCATAATAGAAATATGAAGCGACGAGTGAAGATTGATCTCATGATATTCGTATGGATAGGTGAAACGGAATTGATAAGATGGATCATCTGAACAATTTTAAGTTCAATTTTGCAGATCTGCTAGATAAAAAATGGCAAATAAATATCGACACTTTGGAAATGAAAAGTATGAAAATAAAAATTGAAATACAAGGCCATATTTTTAACCAAGCAGGGACAAGATAAATAATCATGTAAAGGCATCAAATCGATTATCTATGCATTTGTGCGTGTCTAAGTTTTTAATATTCTGACTGAATGAATAAATGGGAGTTCATGTGGACGTACGTCACAATAAATTGCATTGTCTGTTTTACATAAATGAAGTAAACGCGGAGGATTAGATGATGGTGATTCGTGTTAAGGATGACACTAAATGTTATTAAGAAGCAGATGAGAATGCGGATCATAGATAATAATTAAAAAGAAGACATATTTCGTTTTCATTCTCGTATTTTTTGCAATATAAAATATTAAATTCAATATTTAGTTCCATTTTAAATGATTAAAGCTCTACATAACACAGATCTGCATGATGCACGCGAGCATTAAGCATATATATATATATATATATATATACTCCGTTCTCAAATTTACATTAGAACTTAATATTAATAACAAAATACCATTCCTTGATGTATTCATTGATTCTAGCACACATAGATTTACTACTTCTCTATATAAGAAACCCACTAGCATAAACTCGTGTCTTCTTAATTATAATAGTGAATGCACCCAAAGATATATGTTAACTGTTATAAAAAAAAACTTAATTCAACGCACACAAATGATATCTTCTTCCAAATCTATATTTTATAAAGAATTACACAGCATTAAGCAAACACTTGTTAATAATAATAATGGTGTACATCAAAATAAACATAACACTCTTAACTTATACTAACACTATTAACTTATACTATTGCAACAAAATACATAATTACAAACAAGATGAAGAAACTCTCAAAAACATAATACGTAGAAATGATAAACCAGTGGATAGTAATAGTCAAATTAAACATTATATATATAATAAAAAATTCAAAACAATTGACGTCATAATCCCTAATAACCCTACAAACACAAAACTAAATTCTCTACAAAAAACCAATGTAGTGTACCAATTTACATGCCCGTTCAGAGATTGTATCTCTGGTACTAATAATAAACCCAGTACATATATTAGTTTTACTACAACCACGCTCTCCCGTAGACTTGCATGTGATCTTTCTGATGAGAGTACAATTAAACAACATTTCTCAGAAAAACATAAACATGTAGACAGATTTTAGTCAGTAATACAATAATCCTTACTCATAGACACAGTAAAAAGAACCTTCAGATATTGGAGGCCATGTACATTAAATCCAAACAACCCACACTTAATAAAATCACGTTTAAATTTGGTCATAACACATTACATTGCATTTGAATACATGGTTCTGTTGTCATTTCACGTTATCACGCGTTATGACGTCATAGAAACGCATTGCAAATTTGCGAACTGCGTTTGTTATTTTTGGTAACTGTTGCCGTTGCCTAGCGGAGTTTTATGTCAACAGAAAATAAAATCGTCGCTGATGGTGGATGTTATTGTGTTACCGTCTTAATAACCTCTCTGAAGATGGCTCATGTGAGCCGAAAACTTAGAAACAAATTAATAATATGTCATTCAAATGTTGGAGAATTTTTGTCTTTATTTTCAACTGAAATTAAAGCCAAAATACGACGTTTAGAAAGGCTCATAATTAAACATAATAGACATTCATTGTCTCTTATATGTTATTATATGTTTAGAAAATTATTTGCTGTCTCAATGCACTATATATATAACTGAAGTATATATGTATGCAGTTATATACCCTATACATATTACATATTACATGCTTATACAAAATCGTATAGCTAAAACACACACACATATATATATATATATATATATATATATATATATGTGTGTGTGTGTGTGTGTGTGTGTGGTAACATATTTGAGTACACAGTGTCAGATTTTATTATGCAAGTAAAAGATTAACGATATAATTGTTATTATGTAGTCAATATTGGTAAAACCTTTCAGTTTATACTTAAAATTGTAGGATATATTTAAATTGTGAATTCCTGCTTTTAATATATGTTTTTTAGAAGTATTTTCAAAAATGTTTTGTTAATGAGATCACATTATAAATATGTTGCGTTGATCATGATATCGGTATTCTTAATGTTATTTACGTTTTAATTGAAAAATATAATGTTTGCTGTTGGCTGTAAGAACTCCCTAACTGTAAACGAGAAAGATTTTGGAAAAAATCTGCAAATTTCGAAACTATTGGACAGAAATCATAGCAGAATAAAAAATGGAGATGAAAAATGCAAGATGATAATAACAAAATTAAGGTGGCTTTAAAAATGTCACGAACTATTTTAGAATAGTGATAAGTAAGAAAATATTGGTGAAATGATTGTAAATAGACAGAAAACATGTAGCATATTAGGTATGTTAGCCAAAGTTTTGAAAGCAGCCAACTACCACCAATGAAGTAAACATTCCAAAGACAAACAAGTAAAAAATTGCATAAAACCTGATTTTTAGTAAATGTTATAGATCTATATTGGATTGATCTGATCGCTTGACCAGAGTTTTGGTCCTGGAAATATCAGCCAACATAATTTAAAGGATGCTGAAAGAGTAGTATTTTGGTATTAAAGGTCTTTTCACAGTTGATGATAGTATCAAGATAATTACAGTGAAGTGCTCTAAGTTCTGAGAAAATAATAATATTTTGGGGGAGAAGCAGATAAAAACAAAGAAGCGTTAAGCTGAAAATTGTATTTATACAAGAGAACGTTCGCTTATATTTCGTCAAGCTCACTATTTTCCAACTTGCCAAAAATGTTTTCTGTTTCAATTCAATTGTCCTCCATTTTTACGAGATATAAATCCATAAGCAAACTTGTTATCCATTATGAAAGAAAGATGAATACACTAAAGAAAATCTATTCAAGCAACTTAGTAATCTTAAAATTTAGACAATTGAAAAGTTAACATAATCTTTAAGTAAAATACTGACGGCTTTCAAGGTAGCTATATTAATGTGTAAATTAATAAAATATTTTATTCATATATATGGGATATTTTATTAAAGATTTGCAAGTTTCTTTGTCCTGTGTCTTTTAAAAATACATATAAATTCATACTGCAATTTGTTTCCTAAATAAAATCACTTATGCGCAAAAGAAGATATTATCAGTATTTGCAAAGAGTTAATATTACCAGCTGAAAATCACATGATAAAATTTCAAATGTACCAGATCGATTGGTTAATAACAATTTATATGAGAAACGCTTATAATGTGGATCCAAAATGCAGGTTCTGTGATAAACACCAAGAAACAATAGACCATCTAATCTCAGGTTGTTCTGTACTTGCCCCAAATGAATATAAAAATCGTCACGATAGAGTGGGGCAATATTTACATTGGACAATGTGCAAACACTATGGAAAATCTGTAAACAAACACTGGTATGAACATCACCCAGCACCGGTTACAGAAATAGGAGATGTCACTATTCTATGGGATTAGAGCATCTACACAGACATGAAAATTGAAGCAAAACACTGCGCCTCCTCAGGTTAACTCTCACAGACCTCAAGTTGAATGACTGTATAGAATCCATAGCTAAATCCGCTGTTAAGAAAATCGGTTCTCTGTGTAGGACCAAGAAGTTTTTCTTGTCTGAATCCATCCAGCATATATATAAATCTACCATCAGCCCGTGCATTAAATACTGCTGCCATATCTGGTCTGGTGCTCCTGCTATCCACCTAGAGGTCCTTGACAAAATCCAACGGAAAATCTGTAATGTGATCGATCCCGACTTAGCAGCTCAGATACAGCCACTTTCTTACCGGCGCAATGTGGCTTCCATCTGTTTCTTCTACAAATGCTTTCACGGCTTCTGCTCCGATGAACTTAGCTCACTGACGCCCTCTATATATGAATTTACTCGAGCCACAAGATTAGCAACTAGGTCCCACCCTTTTACTGTCAAACCAATAAAATGTAAGTGTAAATTCTAAAGCTAAAATATCTAAGAATTTAAATGTAAAGTCAATAATCATCTCCTATCTCACTAACCTGCATCCTCTCTCTCGTGCTCCTTTTCCGTCCAGTCCACTTTCATAAGTATTTTCATCCTCCTCTTACCCACATCCTGACACCCCCAATAACCTGTCACTCTTTCTCATAACGTTCCTTCTATTTAACCCCCTGCACAACAGTGGCACTAAAATGACTTGCTTGGGGCGATATGATTATAAAAAAGAAAGGAAAAAAAAAGAAATAGACCGGACATTATTGTAAAAAACGAAAAGAAAAAGCTTGTCTATTAATTGATATGGCATGTCTAGGAGATTGTAACATAACAACTAAGGAATTTGAAAAGCTATCAAATTATAAAGACCCGGAAATTGGAATAGAAAAAAGGTGGAAATTAAAGACAAGAATAGTACCAGTGATAGCAGGTGCGCTTAGAATGATAAAAAATGGAAGAAAACAACATATTGAAAGAATCCCTGGAAACTACAGTTTAAGAAATAAACAAAAAATTAATTTGATAAGTGCCGCCCACATACTAAGAACTTTTTCCATGTAACGCAAGTGATGTTATAGGAGATAGAAAACAAATGAAATTTAACCATAGCAACACACCACGACCTGCCTTTGGTCTTTGGTGTGACCATTGTAGAAATCAAATAATAATAATAATAATAATAATAATAATAATAATAATAATAATAATAAAGACAATTTATGCCCAATAAACACAGGAACCAGCAGATTACTGGAGCGTAACACATTCAATTCAAGTAGATTACTGCACATAAAGTGCTCAATACTAAAAACAGAAAATCAATAGAATTAAATCTGAGATGGCTAAACGGATCTGAGACTGATAAACATCGAGTCAGAAGCGAAATCATAGAAATATCTATCTATCTATCTATCTATCTATCTATCTATCTATCTATCTATCTATCTATCTGCTGTGTGCGGGGCTGACAAGTTATAGAGATTTTGGCAAATGATAATATCTGAAACATTATTTAATTTATAGATTCATATTCATAGTCAATTGATGTATTTTAATTCCTATGAGTGTATACAACTCTGCAAATTTTTGAAGATCTTCTTTTGATTTCGTGACAAGAGATTAAACACACACAGACACACACACACAGACACACACACACACACACACACACACACACACATATATATATATATATATATATATATATATACAGGGTGGCCCATAAGTCACTTCACAGTTTGAAAATGAAACAACGGTTTCTCAAATTACCGTATTTAATTAATTCTTTTTTTTTATTATACAGTTTAGAGTGTGAAAATTTGTTCTGACTCAATTACGAAAGATAATGTCTCTTAAGTAGCCTCCATTCTTGGCCTCGCAATGTCGAGCTCTTTCTAAGCTATTCTCCATGAGAGTTCTTAACATCGGAGGTTGTAGGGAAAAATTTTCCTGTTGTATGTTTGCCATAAGTTCTTGGATGGTTCGAGGCTTACTTGCGTACACTTTTTCTTCAAGATATCCCCAAAGCCAAAAGTCTGGTGCTGTCAAATCAGGTGAACGTGGAGGCCATTCAAAATCGGAATTTCGAGAGATTTTTTGATCCTGAAACATCGCAGTTAACAACTGTATTGTGGCTCTAGCTGTATGTGCAGTTGCTCCATCTTGTTGCCACCAATACACTGGCATGTTTGCTAACTCTAGTTGAACAAAATTCGCTAGCATATCTCTATATCTCTCAGCAGTTACATTCACAGCATTTTCATTCGCATCTTCAAAGAAGAAGGGCCCAATAACCCTTTCTGAGGTTACTCCACACCATACTGTGACTTTTACTGGGTACATTGGACTCGCATGAACTTGGCGTGGATTTTCGGTGCCCCAGAATCTGGTATTCTGCTTATTGACATAACCATTCAAATGGAAATGAGCCTTATCTCCCGTGATCAACTTGTGAATAAACTCATTGTGATTTCTTGAGGTTTCCTGAAATCTGACATCGTAATTTAGTCGTTTCTGAAAGTCTGCTGGTTGTAAAGATTGCACTAATTGAACCTTGTAGGGATACATGTGCAAGTCTCTTTGAATGCGCTGCAGAGAACTCCGTGAAATGCCAAGTTCTTGAGAACGCCTTCGAGTAGATGTGGTTGGGTTCTCTTCAATGCTACGCCTCACATCTTCAGTATTTTAAGGTGTCCGTACTGAGCGACCTCATCCACGTCTAGACCTATCATTTACAGAGCCCTGCTCTTGAAAACGCGTCACTAAGCTCATTATTGCAGGCTTACTAGGAGGATGTCGAACATTGAAATGGCGCATATAAGATCTTTGCGTTGCAACAATTGACCGTCTATTTTCAAAGTAAAATTCAATTATCTTCACTCGTTGTATTCTTGTAAACTTATCCATATAAAAAAATGTCCAAAGATTCTATTTAATAATTCTTAAAAAAGAAATAAAAATATATGAATAGAAATAAACTTATTTAATTTTAAAATGTAAAGTGACTTATGGACCACCATGTATATATATAGATATATTTATCTGTAAATTCAGATAAAATATAGAGGGGAAATAGCCATTTTCAATGTGTCCGTTCAAGACATGCATTGTCAACCCCACTTACACAAAGAATGAGGAAAAATTCTAATGCCGGAGCCTTGCTTTAGTAAAGGAAGGGGTTGGGGAATATCGGCTTTTATGAGATTAATCTAGTGGAATCTTAGTAGTAATTTTTTCTATGGTAGTAGGAGGTATGCCGTTTGACCATTGGGTTAGTAGAGGTAGGTATGGGGAAAGGCAACTCCTTGGCTAAATTTTAAAAAATCTTATTGTTCTTAAATGGAAGAATAAGATAATTATTGCAATCTATATTTATTTCTATGACAACACATACTAATGATCTCTCTATGTTTATTCAGAAGTAAATTCTGATATTGAAACTTCAAAATTTTAAATTTTTCTGTTAAAAATAGATTATATTTGTCTCTTAAGCTATTAGGGGTCCTTGCCTTGCCTATCAGTATCCACTTTCTCTGTGTATTTAGGTTATTTTCTTTTAATTCCCAAGATTTTGGGGAAAAGGCTGTTTGATATCTTAAATTAGGGTTAGTGAAGGAGTGACTCTGTGTATAAAGCACCACCGAAATCCCGATATAAACATTAAATTTTTCCTTACTATCCTTCGGGAAGATGGTGGCCTGAGAGATGACCTTTGTAAATTTACATTTACCTTCAACCGGGCTGTTATCTCTAGATCTACAATTACAGTGGGTATAGCCCTATTTTCTGTATTGGATTCACTACACTTTTTCAGGATATGGCTATTGTGGGAGCTAATAATATTATACATATTATTAGTGCACAAATAACTTATCCTGATCGTTTTCCTATTGAATATTTTTTCAGGGGGTTATCTTTATGAAATTTTTTACTTATTTCGAAAGCTCTTACCAATGTTAATAGTTGATAGTCTACAAAATGGGGGTTGAACAATATAATTTTCCTTTTCCTATGTTTACCTTTAACCTTTTGCGATTACTGGTGGGCATTAAATAAGTTAATTTATCTTTATATCCGCTAATCTGAAGGGCCTTATCATATAGTTTTTAGTTATTCCTAAAGATATGGCTAGAGGATAATCAGCTAATTCTAATATTAACCGTCCTTGGAATTTGCTTTATAATGGTGTTAGTGTGGTTGGAATTAATATTGATATAGCTCGGGATTCCATTGTCCTTATAGTACGGTTTAAAGGAATTATTATCGTGGTTGAGGGTAATTAATGTTTAGGTAATTCACAATCTTTAAATTGGAAGCAATTTCTATTTTAAATCCTTGCATACTGAAGGTCTTAATGTTTTTTTTCTGGATTTTGATAGTCAAAGGGCCATTACTATTGGGGATGAACCTATTAAATCTGTAAACTGGGCTGAATCATGTGCTCCTATGGGAACGTCTAATTTACTATTGTGACTTTTAGGTCAGGTAGAATCGTTGCTGTGGTTTCCGTTAACATCTCCTTCCACTCCTAATCCAATATGTATATATATATATATGACTGCCTGATGCGATACTAACTAGTAGTACTGAAACATGAGAGCTCTAGTGTTGCATTAAACTATGTTTTATTATAAACACTTATAATGAAACTCTCTCTCTCTCACTCTCTTTCTCTTTCTCTCTTTATATATATATATATATATATATATATATATATATATATATTGATACATTTTTGTGGTGTGAGTTCAAAATATAACAGCTTTTTTAAATTTGTCAAGTATTTAAACATCGTTCTTAGCAATCACAAAACCTTAGGTCTATTAAACTAATTTTCCTGCCATGTTGAAATGATATAGAA
The DNA here is from genome assembly GCA_037127315.1 of Ascarosepion bandense. Taxonomy (NCBI): domain Eukaryota; kingdom Metazoa; phylum Mollusca; class Cephalopoda; order Sepiida; family Sepiidae; genus Ascarosepion; species Ascarosepion bandense. The sequence goes on from JBBBDQ010000154.1 coordinate 1,822,577, forward strand.
GGCCGCTCTCAGTGCATTCTGATAATATTCAATTTATCTCGTCGCTACTTTTGAAGGGTTTGCCACGAAGAAATTGTGCCACTGGTCTGATTAAAAAGAAATTTTTGTGCCCTAATCCAGTTGAGTTGAAAGGACGCGAGAAAAATATTCTAATCTAAAGATATAATTTCTCCGGGTTGAATTTATTGAATATAGACTAAATTCTATTTAAAGCTGGTAATGTATGCCACAAATATTTTCTCATTCAAGTAATTGACAATGATATGTTTGGGACAGCATTGGCTTATCCTAAGATCATTTCATAAACATATTCTGCGGACTTCTTTATATATATATATATATATATATATATATATATATATATATATATATAGAGAGAGAGAGAGAGAGAGAGAGAGAGAGAGATGGAGAGGGAGAGTTCTGTTTTGCTGTGTCACAGCTCATCAGTATGGTTTGAAATCAATCGGTGATACTACCTCTGAGATCTGGACGCTCGGTAGAGGAAGAGGAACATTAGTGTGTTATATACGATGTAAACATATTCATTACTGAAAAAACGATGCGTAAATGCGCAAATTGCTACTGTTTTTAAAGACTAGCATTTCTTTAATGAGCTCATTCGGCGTACGAGAGCATATATACATAATCCCTCGATGAGTGAGGCTAATGTGTACATTAAAAGATAGCACTAATCGAAAACGATTTTATGAATATAATAATTTATAGGAAAGGATGTAATTTGTTCCTCGAATTTAAGTCTCATTTATGATTCATTTTTTAATGTGAATACTTTTCAATTCGAAGATAAGTACATATTTTCTGTTTTTGGAAAGTTCACAAACTTATGATTATTAGTATTTTAACTTGGGAATTTTCTTTTTAATCTTTTCATAGTAAATAGATAAATCTTTTATATTCAGTGACTTCTTAAAAATGTAAACTTCTGTAATTAATTAAATCTTTCATATTTTTAACGAAGAAATTTCATTTTCAGATGTTTGCACACACACACACACACACACACACACACACACACACACACATATATATATATATATATATATATATATACATGTTCACAAAGCGGAAAAATTATAAGACAAAATGGAGAAAAGTTTACTTGTGACGCGTTTTCTCATTTATGTGTGATGAAGTCCGAAAAGACGAAACGCTTCACAAGTAAACTTTTCTCTATTTTGTCATACAATTTCTCCAATATTGTTCTCGATATATAAAATTATATAGCACTATCACGTATATATATATATATATATATATATATATATGTGTGTGTGTGTGTGTGTGTGTGTGTGTGTGATCAGTTTTGGAAATTCTTTTAATTTGACATGTTACACTGCGTCTTCAGAAAATTTATCTTATTTTCCAGGATTAAAATCAAAATTATCGAAATATGTAATTCATGTCTTTTTTAATACATTTTAAAGCATCCGCATGGGGTTAATTTACCCAAAATAACGGTTCTTTTGTGGGAAGCTGGGAACTTTCTTGTTACGAATGAAATGATAATAGAATGAAGAGAATTCATTGACCTTGTACATGTAGCGCAGCGTTTCTTAGTTGCAAATATTTGAAATAAAAGACCCCATAAATAATGGATAGATTAACGACAGGCTTGTAACGTTGCGTATGTGTGAAAGAGATTGTAGGAACACGAAAAACAATTCTGAACTCTGTCAAAGCTGGAAGGTGAAGATTGGGCAGCAACAGCCCAGATATGACCGGTAAAGTCCATTTTTGACTGATGTGATTCTTATAAATATAAAACATGTTTGGAAGAAGCAGGTATATCCTGGAGAAAAACGTGAAGCCTAACAGTTTTCAACATCTTTGGCGATATGAGTTACATTTGAGATCTGGGGAGGACTACAGTCCAACAGACGTTCAGAATTAGAAGCCTCGTTGAGATTTCAAACGTTCATTATAGTCTGCTCTGTGATTATGACACAGTACTAATTTGGATTTGGAGGTAAAAGCACAATGACGTAAAAGCATTGTTGCGACCAGCTAGGTTACAACAAGGATTCGATATTAGGCTTTGATCATCTTGAATTTCAGGGTTTCGCTCATAAACTATGATATCATCTGCTAATGTTCAGAGAATTTTTTAGATTGATCGTTAACATAAAGTAAAAACGAAGAGAGGGCCTTGGGACTTCAGAAGACTGGTCATTAACAATGACATTCCTGGCTCTAATTGAAAGAAAAGACTTTATAACTGCAAAAACATATGCAGATATGTTATATCTGGAGAATTTCTACAGTAAACCTTTATGTCATACATTACTTGTCTGGCGTGGAGTTGGTGGTAAAGTCACTTGTAAAAGGCTAACGCTATTACTGTATCGTTTTATCAATTAAAGTTTTTACTATCTGTCCAAGGAATTGCACAAGCAGTTATTATTTTAACAAATCTATGAACCAAAACTTTAACCAAAAGGACTTGTAATAACTGAGCTGTGGAAGAAACAAAAACAAACGTGATATCAGTAAGCACGAACGAGAGAACGAGTGCGATCTCTCCGCAGAACGACATAAAATTCAAACTTTAAGAAGGTCGGAAGGCACAAGGCATATACGTTGTGATAACAACAACAACAACAATAACATAAGGATTTTGGTCCGAATGTAAATAATTAGTACATGCAGTTACAAATGTTTTTGTATCTAATCTAATTTTCTGATATACTTATTAAAATTATGATCAGAATATCATCTGCATTGACAAATGAATTAGCAGGTTTTCCTTGGTATGAGAGCAAGACTTGTTCAAAACTTCCTTTTTCTAGAGTCCTCCGAATTTAATGTTAAGCCTACAAAATAGACCAACAAAATTTTGCTAAGAAACAAGATGAAAATGTATCGTCAAATCTGTGTAGAAATATAATTCCTTCTAATGTCTTCCAGAAGCTCAGCATACTTCTAAAACCTGTGGTTCCTAAAATAAAAAAAAGCAAATTTGCCTGTAGAAATAACAACAAACACCGAAAGAGAACTACAACAAGCAAGGAATAAAAAAGAACGAAGGTTTTAGAAATACACAAAACCATCTGATGTGATTATTTACTCTTCTTGAGCTCCCCGCCCGAAACACATGTGCTTAACTCTTTCATGCCATCACTGACACGATAACTGGCACTTTTCTAAATTTCTTGGACTGAAGTGGCTGTAAAGTGTTTGGAAGTGGAAGAGCGGAGGCCTGCGCTGACAGCCAGCCGACCTTGATTTCAACAAAAAGACTTTTACACATATCTACAAATATTTGTTTGTTATGTCGGCGTTAAAAACGAAGAAATATATTTCAAAAGTCTCAGACAAAAGGCAGTATTTTCGGCAAATCATGATTATAAAGCACAGTTTAAATACTGGATTTATTATTACCGTCAAAAGAAGTTAAAGATAATCGCCAATATATATATATATATATATATATGTGTGTGTGTGTGTGTGTGTGTGTGTGTGTGTGTGTGTGTCTGTGTGTGTCTGTGTGTGTCTGTGTGTCTGTGTGTGTGTGAGTACGTATATGTGTGTATGTGGGGGTGTGTGAGTAAAATTCCCAGTTATAATCTGAGGAAAGAAACAATAAGATAAGACAAGGGGAAAACTATATTTTTGCCTGCACGTTCGTTAACTCACGGATTTATGAAAACAAAGACAAAATTAATTTTATTTTAAATAAAGTATCTATGAAGAAAATGTTAATAGTGACTGGAACAAAATTCTCTTCGTGTATGGAATATGATGTTTTGTAAATGTTTAATAATTTTAGTTGAACTTATGAGTATTTATGAGCGTTTTTTCCAGTTTTTGTTTACAGATACTTTAAATATATATATATATATATATATATATATATATATATATATATATATTGGGCACACATGCACATGTGAGAATTGACTAGCCCATCATGATTGACAAATTTCAGTTATCAACATAAGACAATTACAAATAATAATAACTCCAAAATACTCTACAGAACCCAATGCATGGAAAAACTCAAATCTCTAGAATCAGTTATTATAGAAAATAAACAGACCACATTAAATAAAATATCATTTACTATAGAAGGTATCTTGAAGTGTCGTTAATTAATGTGCGCACAAATCTTAGCAGTATTATAATAAAATTAAAAAAATAAAAATAATAAATAATAAATAAATCGTTCCAAATAGCCGGTATACGTGACGTTACACTAGATCATATCAAACGTCCAGTAATTCAATGAATACCAGGATGCAGACAAGGGAATTCTAAAAGACACCGCATCGATTCTTGATAATAACTATGAATGTCGAAAGTATGAACTTCGGACATTTTATTCACAACTTCGAGCACAATACTCAGCAGTTTATCGGAAAATTAAAAAAAAACAATAAAAAATAATATACGGGCATTGTCGTTTTTTTTTAAATCAAATTTTGCATATATATATATATATATATATATATATATATATATATATATATATAGTATAAGGTGGTCAATATATTCTTTAAGGTGTGCTATATTTATAGTATAAGCCGCTCAATATCAGAGATAGAAATATGCAAATATATAAAGTAAACATTGAATTCAACACCCAGAGGCAACAGACTATTCATACTAAACACAATCATCAGGTCCACATATGTTTGGTTTTTTCCTCGCCTATTTATATATGCGGGTCAGCGGAGCATTGTGGGTAACCCTTCTAGCAGTTATTTTGGAGGGAGTTGTTTGTTTGTTTATTTGGATATATTTATTTTAATTGTTTCTATTTTTATATTTATATTTTTTATTCTTTTCGGTTTTTGATGTTTTATTTATTTATTTGTTTATTTGGATTTATTTATTTATTTCTCTTATTTTTTATTTATCTATTGTAAAGGTTGTTGTGGCGGCAGTGGTTTGTTAATTTGTTTATTTGATTGGATTAAATTATCCTTTGTTATTATCTATTTATTCTTTTCAGTTTTCGATTTTTAAGTAACGTAGTAAACACTTGTTTTCATGTCTGCATTTTGAGATGAGTTCGTATCGTTTATTTAGTAGTTTGTTTTGGTCTGAGAAGGTAATAATAGTTATTTTTTTCTCCAAACAAAGTCTGCGGGTTTTGGATTGGTTGTTGTAGGCTGATGTTCTTTTCTGTATTTTCCATGATATTTTAGGTGTGGTTTGGGTTTTGTTTTTAATTTCCCAGATATACTTAGAAAGCATTGTGGATGTTCTTGTAGTTACTATTTGTGAATGATTTTACACGGGCGTAGTTTCTTTGTTTCCAGGGTCCTTCTGTTACTCTTATTTATATTTTTACCTCATTATCTGGTGATATAACGTTTTGTAAACAATTACCGTTTAAGGGACATTCATTCCTTATTCTGCAGTTAAGCATGGGTTGGATTTGTTCGGTTGTTTGTTGATAGTTTTCCTGTTGTGCTTTTTTATTATTTGTGCCATATTCTCGGAGCAAATGTTGCTGATTTTACTGTGTTTTTGTAGAATATTTTGTGGGGAGTTCTTGATTCCGAGAAGTGTTTATGTCAGAATTTGAAATTTTTTTCCTGTGAGCGTTTTTACTACACGGTAGATTGAACCATATGATATTTCTCTTCCTGTTGGCATTTTTTGTGCTCTTTGGTGAGTATGTGAGTGTTGCCGGGAATCCCATGAATTTTAGGAGCGTTTCATAGTCTTTCTCAGCTCCGTTAAATATGATTTGATTGTAAGAGTTGTCGGAAAGCTTGCGTTCAATTTGTTTTGGTATCTGCTTAATTATAGATGGCGGGTGATTAGAAGAAAAGTGTATATACAATAGTTTATCATTTGGTTTTCTGTATGGTTTATATGAACCTTTTCTTATATTGAAGTTAAATCTACTTCGTTTAGGTTAGTTTTTATGTCTATGTTGAATCCGTTATTTTTGAAAATATTTATACTTGCTTTTTTTAGTTCTGTCTGTGTCTTTGTTATAGTTTCTTAAAATCATGAGACCGTCATCCCTGTAGAGTCCTGTATCATTTCTTTCTGTTCAGGTTGTGGTTTCCGGTTTATCTCTTCTCCAAACTTTTCACTCTTTTTTATTATTATTATTTTCACTCTTACGTAGCCCCCTGCGTATCAGTGGCGTTTTCGCCTTGCTTGGGGTGATATGATTAAAAAAAAATCTATTATTTTGCTTAGTTGGTAAAGTAAATATATGCCTATGATTTCGTAGGTCTCAGTTACCGTCAGAAATTTCCATTGTAGTGTCAAAGATTCCTGCTTTCTTTATCCATGCGTTTTCATTGTCGAATAGTAGTGATTTACCTGAGTGTTTAATGATATCCATTTCGTTAGTGCTTTTTTCCCCCTTTGCTCCTAGGCCAAGGTGGTGGCCTTTTCTATGGGTTTTGCTATAGACTAGTAGAATTCTTTTAAGTTTATTGTACAAATTAGCAATTTTGCTTGTTTTTATTCTGTTGAACCAGTCTGTAGTTGCTTTTGTGTTTTTCCACCGGTTTACACCTAAATTATTTCTTGGTTCAGAATTAATTCTTTCTAGTATTGTTTTCCTTATTTTACCAAGTTCACTTTTGGTTGAGTTTAGAGTTTGCATGCTGGGTTAGTCTTGAAACTTTCTTTATGGTGCTTGCGCTTTACCGATGCAACTTATTCGGTCGTCTAATTTTGGGCCAATTGCTTTAGCTTCCGTATTGATATCGTTTCCTATTATTTTAGGTGCTTTTTCATCTAATTTTTAGTTTTTTTTAATTATTTAAAAAATCTAAACAAATGATGAACAAATTAACAAACTACTGCTGCCACAACAACCATTAGAATAGATAAAATAAAAAATAAGAAAAATAGAATAGATATATAAATAACAAATACAAATAAATAAATTAAACATAAAAAACGAAAAGCATAAATAAATATAAATATAATAAATAGAAACAAGTAAAATAAATTTATCCAAATAAATAGATAAACTACACTGGTCAAAATGACCGTTAGTAGGATTACCCACAATGCACCACTGACCCGTATATTAATATAGCCGAAGAAAAACGCAAAACATATGTGATTTGATGATAGCGCCTAACATGAAACAGTCTGTCACTTCTGAGATTTGACTTCAATGTTCACTTAAATGCCGGGGCATTCAAAATAAAAACCTTGAGACCTTGAATGCCCCGGCATTTATTTTATTATGAACAGTGCTCAATATAATAAATATTTTAGAGCTTAATATAATTATATAGTTATGAATTAATTGTACATTGCGACACGGAAATTTCTGTTTTGAGATAGATTCTCTTCATCAGGCAATGTTTGATGTTGGTTGTGCAGATGATTTACATTTAAATAATAAAAACTTTTGGTTTGATGTGTATGTATGTAGGAAGATATAAATTTATCTTAGCTGAATAAGACATCTAGTAAAATATCACATTAAAAATAAGCAACAGTGTAGCAAAAAACGACACTAAGGAATGCTGCATAACCATAGAGGATCATAAAGAAAACTTCAATATAAATCGCACCATGAGAATGATAAATCCAACCAGACCAGATTTTGGAAAATATCAGTAAGAACATACTAGTAAGAATTAACAAACAAATCATGGAATACTTGGAATTAATATTATGAAAAGACACTACAGATGTAACAAATTGGTTTTATAATAAAAAAGAAAAAAACAATTGTTCGTTTATCCAATTGGATATTGAGAAGTACTATCCATCGATATCAAAAGAACTATGTGTTACAGCATTAGAATTCGTCACTTTTTCCATGATGTCCGATTCAGTTGTGAACTCAAACTTTAAACTTGCCTGAAATGAGGGGCTTCCTGTATTCTTGTGGTGTAAAAAGATGCGCATACGTATTCTTTTTTTCTTTTCAATATGAATCACAGTTAGCGATAGGGGAATAAGTCTACAACTGTCTAGAAATCAAAGACTCTCATTAATCAACCACTTAAAAAACACCCTCTCCAAAAATTCCAACGGTCATAGACTTATTCCCCTATCACTAACCCCCACCAACACCTCTAACAAAACTAAATAAATATAAGGAAAGAGGATTTCCATTACCTGATGAGACATTGAAGTTTCAATGTCGAAACAAACATACATTTGTAGCGGACATATATAGAATAATTATGTACATGTTCTAAAATATAATTTATAATATATATATATATATATATATATATATATGTAAACTATCTAGACATCACCCTTAACTTAAATGATGGATCCTACCAACCATTTCTCAAAGAAAATAGTTCCTCCACATATATTAATATTTCATTCAACCACCCCAAAAATATTATAAAACAAATACCCAATATAGTGAATTATAGAATCAACCAATTATCATCCAACATTAAAACTTTCAACGCAAGTAAAAATATTTACAATAAGGCCCTTCAAAAAAGCGGATATAAGAACAAGTTAACATATAATAAACCTACAATAGACTCCGAATCATCCAAAAATAAAAATAAAGAAAACTGTAGAAAAAGAAAGATAATTTGGTTTAACCCCCCTTATTGTAAACTAACTAACATCAATATTGGTAAATATTTTCTCAAGTTAATGGACAAAAATTTTAATATCAGTAACCATCTACGGAAGATTTTTAATAGGTACACCCTTAAAATTAGTTATTCTTGCACCCCGAATATGGACAGCCTTATTAGTTCCCATAATAGGAGTATTCTTGTGAACTTGCGCAGTGCTGAATCTTGGTCCGAAATTCTAAATGAATGCAACTGTAATTCTGTGGACGCCTGCCCGGTGGAGGGAAAATGCAAATCAGGTGATTTATGAAGCCCGCATTTCTCCCTCTAACAAAAAAAAAAAAAAAAAAACGACTTCCGGACCTATATCGGAATGTCCGCCGGTCCTTTCAAACAAAGACTGTATAAACACAGGTACTCCTTTTCGAACCCCGGTCAGATGTACCAGACAGCCCTTTCTGGAAAATGAAAGAGAAAGGGCTGTATCCTGAAATTAGCTGTAAACTGATAGGTTCAGCCCGTATTCCGAGGAATTTTCGTGAAAGTTGCTGTCTATGCTTACTGGAAAAAATTTCAATATTAAAATACCCCCACCAACACCGGCTACTGAATCTTAGGAGGGAATTCATCAGTAAGTGCCACCACAAGGCAAATTTTTCGAATACTTAAATTTATAATTTAAAACCCCGTTGACTAGATGTTAGAATATAAATTAAAAGGATTCAATTTAATTTTTAATCTTAATTTTACCCTAACGCTAACCTTAAAAAGTATTTTAACCCCCTACCTTCCTATCCCAAGCTCCTTTAATTGCCTATCTTTAGAAAATATGGATTCTTTTACTAAACCCCTTTTTCCTTGGTTAACACATATATGTATATATATTTTTTTTCTCTGATATTTTTTCTCTAATATTTTTTCTCTGATAATTTTTAAACTGATAACTTCCTGTAATTGGCATTAGCTCGGTTCTACCTAAAAGGTTTAATCAAATAAACTTAAATAAAAATTTTAAAAATCTTATATTGAAACCCATTCCTTCTCGCCTAAATACACCTCTTCAAACTGCCCAAAATTTTTTAAAAAAGTAATTTAACTCATTTACTTGTCTATCTTTATAAAATATGAACTCCTATTCCTCCCCTTCCTAAATATACCATTGCAACACCCTGTAACCCCGCGACTACCAGCTCTGTCCTTTTCCACTTTGTGACCGTTGTTAACCTAAAACCCCTCCACACTCTAACCCAGGGCCTTCGCCATTTGGAAAAAACAATGTCGCTGACGTGACGTAGACTTTCTATTAGAGATCCTATGTCGAAATGTACATCCGACACCTTTGAATTTTGAAAGTTTTCTCTAATTTATATATATATATATATATATATATATATATATATGTGTGTGTGTGTGTGTGTGTGTGTGTATTAACTGATATATACAATATTTCCTAAAAGAACGGCCTACCAAAGAATTGATTTCATGCCAATGTGAGAATAGATTCATGTTAGTGGTCTCAACACATATTCTTGGTATTCTGTTGCAATGATATTTTTCAGCTTAAAGATAACACTCCCATTCATAAAAAAATGAAAAATATGACAACTGAAAACTGAACAATATATACATCGATACGTTCTCTTCAACATAGAAAATATGAATAAAATAGAGAAAGAAATTTATGGAATAACGAAAGCACTTCATTTCAGAAAAAAAAACAGTTCGAAAAGCTCTGTTTGAATATAAGTTAAAAATGATAACATATGTGATTATCTACGTCCACTTCATTAATAGGTCCGATATATTTCATGTGCCTAGATTAAAAGAGAATGTTAGAGGATTATCCCTGGTTTCTGAAAATACATTGAGAGAGAAAGAAAAACAATTGAAGTGATAAAAATAACTTTAAGCAAGTACGCTAACCAACGAATAAAGAAAAACGATATTCTCCGCCGTCTGCTTCCATTTACTATTGACCAAACAGGATGTAGTCACTTCTCTGACCCTTAGTAAAAGCAAATATACCTACCCTCTTTAGAAGGAATACGTCGAATATTAGAAACTTGCTTGTTTATCCTTGGCCCTGTTCACAACGTGTCCTAAATGGGCAGGGAATGAAGGTGCCACTTTCATTTGAAGTACTAGATAGGGTCTTCCTCGGTCAGTAAATATTTATTTATAATTGTATGTTTTCTTTCTATGTTGGGAGCGGAAAACAGCGATGAACACTAGATAGGAAAATTATAGAAAGAGAAAAAAGAGTTACAGGGGAGATAAGCACACGTGTGATAAGTTCTTTTTATGAAATCTTCTCATACCAATTCAGGGAAACTTGAAGACGAATTAAAAAAAGAAAAGGAAAAACAGAAGTAATGCCTCAAGTGTATGATGAAAGAAAAAGTACCAGGTTATTATTTCTTTATTTTCAGTGCTTATGTTTAGAAATGTTTATATTTTTAATACTTGGCTGAAGCTGCTATCACGCCATAATAATTAGGCGCCTACTGAAAAAATAACGCATGACAGCAGCAATTTTTTTTTGAGACAGGCACCAATATTTTTATAAATTTTAGCTATGTCTGGCACGAATAATCCGAAATCGAAGAGTCATCATAATAACAATGGTTTTCAAGTTGTAGTTTCTAATCGGAGCTTTAAATCAAGTGTACCGTTTGTACATGTATTTGTAATCAGACATACTGATGCATAAGAAACACATATTTGTAGTTATCTACTTATATGTATAAATATTTATACTGATTATTAAAAATATTTGAAACATCAGTCTAAGTTTTGCGGAAAAATTTAGCCGTAAAATTACTCTTACACCTTCATGATCTCTGATGAATTCATCTATAAATATGGTGTCAGCAGACACGTAAACTGGTGCAAGTTACGTTGTTGAAATTCTGCAGTGAGAACGTATTCGCCGAACACATCAAATAACGACATGGTAAAATAGAAATCAGTGGTGGTCTGAGAAACAGTGAATTTCTTCTTCTTCTTATAACTGAAGCTATCCCTCCCCCTGATACTTTTAAAGAACGGAAATGAAAATTGTTCTGAAAGACGCCACTGCAATTGTAGAATAGTATTATCATTAAGGGATATTTCTGGTATTCAGTAATCGAGAACTAGCTTTATATATATATAGTCATCCGCAGACAGATCTGTTTCGCTGTATCACAGCTTATCAGTACGGTTAGACATCTGATTGCTTTTAACCAGAATTGAAACCTGACCGAATTGGCGTCAGTCGGCGATTCTACCTCTGAGCTATATATGTATAACAATAAATTGGTGGGGTCAGTGTGATAAGGAACACAACGTTATATATATATATACACACACACACACACACATATATATATATATATATATATATATATATATATATATATATATATATATATATATATATATATATATATATATAAGCATGTTTTCCAGCGGAACATTGCGTTTACTATCACAGTACCCTCCCACCAGTTTATTAATTTAAAGTACATTCTGAAGCAATCTCTTCAAAATAACGACTAATACATACCCTGCAGATCATTTTATTTAAGAGTAAGCAAGACTCACTGGAACAGATGAACTTCTTCAGTATATAAAAATCCAGTATTTGCCTATACTTCTGAGAAGAAGTAGCATTTTTATTTTTTGCATTGTTTGGTTTTGTTGTCCTCATCTTTATTGCCATATTCACGAGGTATGAAGGGAGAAAAGGGATCAGTATCCCCTATGGAATTAAGTTGAAATGATAGAGAACACCACTGGAAATTATGTAAACTTAAGGATTCAGTGCATATGCTAGATCGCAAAAATCTCCTATGCCAGCCAACTATAGAAATGAATACTATATAGGAACCAGAAGTACAGAATGCTAGAGAAAATCATTAGTTTCAAAGATTTTACCAGAGCTCATATTGATATCTTTGAAGCTAATGATTGGTTAATGGTTAATGAGGCATTAGGTTTATAAAATAATGAATAATTGGTGTAGATAGACTTAACTATCGCTCGGTTCACACTCCACCCACGTCTTTTGAACAGGTGAAGAGGCTCATATCTTGTTTCCTGTTTAGGATGTGGTTCCCGGCTTTCTCTTTTCCAATCATTTTACTCTTAAGTAGCGCCATGTGCATCAGTGGCGTCACCGCCTTGCTTGGGGTGATATGATTAAAAAAAAGAAAAAATATATATTGAGATAGATAAGTAGGTTATATTGAACGTAATATACTTGAACTCAGGTTAGTAAATCCAGGAATACTATTAGTAAGAAATAAATATATACAAGTCTTGACGTGAAGTCGTTGGAAATATTATATCCGTGTATATTATTCTAGCTGAGTGGAGCACAGAGCTAATTTGACTTCTGATGAGGTAGTCTCTGGTTAACTTCGGTATCTCTCGGTAACTTAGGTATCAGTTCCAGTACTCACCAATAACTCGCACGGATCTCTACGATTACTCTCAACTCTATGGCAGGATTATATGTATACTCAGTCGAGTCTATTATCATATACAAAAGGGCGATCCCACAACACACATGAAATGAGAATAATATTTCCCGGAAATAAAGAGCTCGGATCGAAATTACAAGCACCTGAAGAAGGCCGTATCATACAACGGCCGAAACGTCGTGAATATGCCAATCAAGATGAGGACAACAGTCCAAACAATGTAAATAATAAAAATGAGTGCTCATAGAAGACGTTTTCAGTCTGAGGATAATGCTTAAGATGAAAACTTTGACTGACTTACCAACACGTAGCCTTATACTGAACGCAGTCCTTTTATTTTAGCATTCTGGCTTTTATAACATATTATCTCTTCCTCTATTTGTCGTTAGGAAGAAAGCCTCCAATCAGTTCTTGTATCAATAAAATCCATCAAATTTCATGACGAAATTGAATGTTGATTTAAAATAATCGAGGTTAGATGGTGCAGAATATAAGAGAGATAATTGCCATGTTTTATATAAGCTCTAAAAAATAAAAAAGTATACTTAGATACATGAATCTCTACGATTTTCGAATGTTTTTGTATTTAACAGAAAAATAATGATTGGCGATTTTAGCGCCCACCACACCAAGTGGCTTGAAAACTCAGCCACCGACCTTGCTGGGATCCGCACCATGCACTTTTCAATAGCCCAAGCTCTAACGCAAGTGGTGGACTTCCCCACGCGTTTCTCTAAAACCCTAACGGAAGGGACTCTTTACTCGACCTTTGCTTTACCTCCATCCCAGACTCCTGCACTATCAGGCAACTCTGCCCCTCGGAAACTCTGACCACGCCGTAGTCTCCGTAAACATATCAATCCGCACTAACTCTACCCAAGAAAACCAGACCAGCAGAATATCATACTGCTACCAAAGAGCCGACTGGGACTCGTTCAGGGACTTCCTCTGCGACGTCCCCTGGAACAACGTCTTCGATCTTCCTGTCGAAGACTGTGCCTCCGAAGTCTCCTCTTGGGTTAAGGCTGGCATCGATGCTTTTATCCCGGCCAGGAAATTCCAACTAAAACCAAATTCGTCCCCCTGGTTCTCACCCGCTTGCTCGGCCGCCATTGCCCACCGGAACCATTTCTTCCGGCTCTATCGAAGCTGCTCGTCGAACCAAAACAGGCGCCTTTTCACCTCAGCACGGAACAAGTGTAAAAAAGTACTGAACGAAGCCAAGAGGGCGTTTGCTACCAGAATTAGGCAACGCATAGCATCCTCTAAGTTTGGTTCCAAAGATTACTGGCGTCTCTGCAAAAGCGTGCTCAGCAGGAACAAGACTTCAATACCCCCACTAATCAATGAATTTGAAGTTCTCACCTCCCCAGCCGACAAGGCTGAATGCTTTGCCCGTAGATTCTCAACCAATTCGACACTGGACTCGTTAGGAATACCTACACCAGACTTCCCACCCAGAACTAAGGCTCAACTAAATAACGTCCACATTACACCCTCGCTGGTCGCCAAGATAATTGCACAACTTGACCCACACAAAGCGAGCGGCGGTGACGGAATCCCAGTCATAGTACTGAAGAAATGTGCCCCAGAACTCTCCTCTGTCCTCTCTAAACTCTATAACCTCTGCCTACCTGCTTCCTGCTTTCCTGCCTGTTGGAAGTCCTCCTGCGTAGTTCCTATATTTAAGAATTCTGGCGAACCCTCAGACCCCGCCAATTGCCGTCCTATTAGTCTCCTTCCAATCTTTGGCAAAGTTTTCGAAGCCATTATCAACGCCGAGGTGACTCAGCATCTTATGGCCAACGGGCTTCTCTCTGACAAACAGTATGGATTTCGCTTCACCAGGTCTACTGCTGATATGCTAACGACCATCACCGAGTACATATACCAGGCACTTGACAAGAATGGTGAAGCCCGAACCGTTGCCTTGGATATCTCCAAAGCATTCGACAGGGTCTGGCATGCTGGCCTCTTGTGCAAACTGCGGAGCTATGGGATAACTGGACATCTGTTTGACCTCATCCAGTCTTTCCTCTCTAACCGCACATTGAAGGTGGTATTAAATGGGCATGCCTCCCAAAACTACCATACGAACGCGGGCGTCCCTCAAGGTTCTATCCTAGGTCCCACGCTCTTTCTGATCTACATTAATGATCTCCCCGACACCATTAGATCCCAAGTTGGCATGTATGCCGACGACACAACAATCTACTCTCGCATCGATCAGAAACCAGGTCTGGACGACAAAGTGAACTTGAAAGGGACCTCCAATCCGTAGTGGCATGGGGTAGGAAATGGCTGGTAAATTTCAATGCCTCTAAAACAAAGCTGTTATCAACTAACCACCATAGACAATCGCATCTACCTCCCATTAGCATGGGACAGGCTAGCCTCCCAGAGAGTAAAATACTACGCCTCCTTGGCCTTACACTCTCGGCGGACCTCAAATGGAATGACTATATTGAATCCATTGCCAAATCTGCTGCTATGAAAGTCGGCTCCCTGTGCAGGGCCCGGAAGTTTTTCCCACCTGAATCTATTCTGCACATATACAAATCTACCATCCGCCCGTGTATTGAATATTGCTGCCATATCTGGTCGGGTGCCCCTGCTGCTCTCCTTGGGTTTCTTGACAAAATACAAAGGAGGATCTGTAACGTGGTTGATACTGACTTGGCAGACCGGCTGCAGCCGCTCTCTCACCGGCGTGATGTGGCTTCCCTGTGCCTCTTCTACAAGTACTTTCATGGCTTCTGCTCCGATGAGCTTAGATCACTGGTGCCGCCTAAGCACGAATTTACACGAGATACTAGATTAGCAACTAGGTCCCACCCTTTTACAGTTAAACAAATAAGATGTAACCGTAAATTCTACTCCAACTGCTTCTTTTCTCGCGCTTCCCACCTGTGGAACTCCCTTCCACAAGTCTGCTTTCCCGACAGTTACAATCTCCAGGTGTTTAAGTGTAGGATCAATAGACACCTCCTATCACACTAACTCCCAACTACTCTCAGAACACTCTCATCTACCCAACCCTCATTCGCGGTATCCTTAGCCGCCTATCACCTACCCTCTGACATTTCCTATATTTAATCATCCTTTCTCCACTCTTCGTAGCCCCCTGCGCAGTAGTGGCAGTGACATGCCTTGCTCGGGGTGAAACGCTTATAAAATAAAAATGTATTCCATTTCACGTTATCGTGCAGTGGATATCGGTTCGAAACGAGAAATCTGGAAAATCGAGTTCGAATTACAGTTATATTAGCTGCTTTTACTTCCGCGCAAATACCCTTGGAATCCGCCTCTTCTCCCTCCATCTCTGGGTTAAATATTCTTAACCAACCCGCATTGCCAAGCGTGGCGAGTACGGTACATCCTCTAAAATGACTGACATGAAACAGTGGAAATCATCCCGGGAGGGGTTCCCCAAATGAGAGTAAAAAACCCTTATCCATATCAATTTGAGATTTTCTGCTCAAACGTAAAAATGGCACATTTTTAAAAGGACATACACAGGAATGAATTTTTCCCCCAAAATTGTAGTAAAAACGAATATTAGGCATGAATCTGAAGGGGATACCTTGTATCTGGCTGGACCAGAAAGACATCATTAATAACTCTTTGCGTAATACGAAACTTTCAGTTCAGAAGAATACACTTTCTGAACAAATTAAGGACAAAAATGAAAAACGCTCGGAACTGGACAATCAGAATGGTATTGTTTGTTATCAGAAAAACGCTAAATTTCAGGTCTCATGGCATAAATCCTAGGAATTGGTTAGTATAATTCTACTACAGCCGCAGTAATTACCCATTTAGCACCCCCGGATTATCATATACTTCGATTGCTGCAAAATTGTTTTAATGGGAATAACTTCTATTCTTAAGATACCTCTCAAAATCACCTACAGAGAGTTCATCACCCACTTTTTTTTTGGGGGGGGATGAATAGTTCATGAATGGTACATATGTGGTCGTAAAATATGTATAAATACCAAAACATTGTCTTAGAAATTCACTTAAAAAGTGCTATGAACTTTTATTCCAATCCAATCGTAATATTTCTAATTCTACAAGTTTATTTACAAATCTTTCTCTATGGCTCTAAAGCCTATAATTATGAAAAATACAGCTGTCGCCCTCCAAAAATATATCTGTTTCCTCGTTGGGTTAAGTTATTTGCCAACATTTTTACTTTCAGTTTTAATCAGAAATTTGCTAGAACAGCGAAATCAATTTTCTGACAAATTTACATTTTCAATATCATTTTCGTATTGTCAAATTCTTGACTATTAACAGGGATTTAAGATTCAGTTTGAATTTTAAATTCTTAGTATTTATTTTTCAAGGCAGATTCCGATTCACGCATATATAATTGGTTTGGGTGGTCATCTTCTTTGACAAAACGTCGCACGTGATCTTCTCAGGATTTTCATACCGATTTTTGATATTTCATTTCTTCTCATCTTTCAAAATCATCTTTTGGTCACATTTTTATTGTCGTGGCTCTTCTTTGTCTCTTTCCCTCTGACAGAGAAATAAATGTGTTAGCTGAATTTGCTAGCCGTTTTCTATGATTTGCTTAATGTTTAATTATATATACATATATTTGTTTGAAAACATTTCTTTCGACTGGCGATTTTGTTTTTATCATTTCAACCCCAGCAAGTCAGTTTTACTGTCACTGGTGTGCTGGAGGAAAGTGATGAGAAAGAGGGACATGCTATTTTTTACTGTTTTACTTCGCTTTTTTTTTTTTTTTTTTTTGTTTATCTTTTCTTGCGTTTCTGTTGTTTCTTTTTCTGCTTCTGCCTTTATTTTGCGTGAACATCTGACGACTTCCGTCTTTTCTATTCTGATGCATCGCTTGTGACAATACTTCTTTTTCTTTTCATACATCTTTACTTCTTTACATTCGCTTTCCTATCTTTTCTTTTCTTTTCTTGATTTTCTTTATATATTTCTGCCTATATAATAAGTTGCAAGTAGTCCTCAGTTGGAAATACCTTCAGCCCGAGTAACTCATTGCATTCAGACAGAAGGTACTTCAACGTGGTGTAATAGTCAAGCTTGTTTCACTAGATCATTTACGATTGAATAGTGAGTTAAATCTTCATTGGGTGCCCTAAACTTATCTTCCCCATTCCGTTCAGACGGTTTCTGAGTGAGAATTTTCTCAGTTAGTTCTATGTGTTTCCAAAGTTGTCTAGGTTCCTTCATCATTCAAAACAAAGCAAAAATCCTTTCAGCACAAGGCCGTAAATCTTTCATAAATACTCCTGCTTATGAACAAAGATGCAAGGGTCTCAACTTACTAAGGAATACGCCTAAGTGACACCCAAAAATATTGTGTTGAACAATATCTTTATTGTCAATCAGTTAAGTGCCATACGTGATACACAAGTGAAAGACAAGACATGATTAACTGGGCACAAGATTTTCCTACAATAGGTTACTATTACTTTCTGTGATAGACTTGTTGCCAACCAAGGCTATAGAACCCAATCTGTCCTGCTATAGGAAGAAGCGACGGATTAATACCCTTCCCAAGTGTATTTGCACGTAAGTGAATGCAACGAATTCAACTGGAATTCAAAATTTGCTCTCCGAATTTTTGTCCCAAATCGCTACCCACTGCACCACATCGCACTTCTTAATTCACCAGAGTAAATTATCTACATGCTAACATCTACAGACAATTAAGATCGGAAGGCATGAGAGCCACGCCTGGTCTACCATTATTATTATTATTATTATTGCTTGATGTTATACCTTTTTCTAATACCAAACCTTCTATGCAGTTTTCTATAAGTTCTGTTTTATCTTTTTAAATTATTATACTCCTTTTATTGAATCCACCTCTTTCTTATCAGGATATCCTCAATGCCCATTTCAAAAGACAAGCATTCACCTCAAACTTTTCATTTCTATTTCTTCACCACCACTTTAAACCATCGCTACTCCCTCATCTATCTTCAACCGTTCTAAAACTGTCACATAATTTGTTTCAGGAATTGCTAAAGTTCGACGCCGCGTCTCCTTACAATTTACAATTTTTTATTTCTACGTTCCATTTCTGCTCCCACTCTTTGCCAAGAAACTTTATGCCATTCAACTCGTACGACCGTGAAACTTCATCTCTTCCTCCATTTTTCGTTCGCTCCATACCCTACCACCCAAATAACTTCAAGAATCTCGCAGAGGTGACAAGCATGAATCGTTTCAAATTGACATCAGCTTCCGTTACTGCTCGCCCTAAACCGACATGGGTCCGTCGACATTTCAGTCATCCATTAAAAAAAAAATTAACTGAATGACCGTATTAATCGGAAATTTAGGTTGTTTCTTCTTTTGCTATACGAGTGGAATGGTTTCTCTTTGCTTTATATTCTGATAGAAAAGTCAGTTCTTTTAAACGCTTGAAAACGTAAAGAGTTGACAATTTCATTTAGTGCCTTTTAAAAAAACATAAAATCCCAGTTATCGTAAATGCTCAGCTTCATGAATAACTATTTGTTATAGTCATTTCCCTTCTTTTTTAATACACTGATGTATTTCAAACAATACACAATATAAATATTTATTTTAGGTTTCAATAGTTGTTGGTTTTTAACCTTGCAGGAAGATTTTGTTCATGGTTTCTTCTTCGTGAGAATCGTTGTTCACAGGGTACCATTTACTCGGCTAATCAATGATGCATTTAATAATTTATAAAGTAATGCATTTTGGCAGGTCACCGTAATAGAGTAATTATTTCATACAAATCTTTATATTATTTTTAATTTTCAAAAATATATTTTTTGTATTAGTTTGAAGTTTGAAATATAGAATATGATTAAGTAAATGTTATTTTAAAAAAGTATCTAAAAGTGATATGCCACTTGATCTCTATTAAAATATATTTGAGCACTTGTTGTATGTAGTATTAGCACAAAAAACTTTGCCAAAATGAGAATATTTTATGTATGGTCGACTTTTACACGAGAATAGACAGTAATTTAATTGTATCTCTCACATATCCCATCACATGTCATATAAGAATTGCGACAAAAATTCTTCGGAATTCATTCTATGAATAAACAAAAAGGAAAAAGTATTAAGATCAGTTACACTTCGTTCAAATCTAACTTTACTGACTTCTTGCCCCATAAAATACATTCCTTCTCGTTATTAGAAAAAGGTAGTAAACCAGATTTCTGTGTGAAAAAAAGAGGGGCCAGAATGAACAGGACAACGTCTGTTTGGAACGCTCAACCTTTGACAGTTAATTTCAAAAGAATGAAGACTTAAAAAGTAAATTCCACGGGAAAATGAAAGAAAATGAGACGGGGGTGAAGAACGATGTTCGAAAAATGAGAGGTGTAAGAAATTAAAATAAAAAGCATCATGAAGATAATAGCTTAAATAAATTGAGGAAAGGAGAAAATGAGGTTGTAATAAAATATTAAAGTTAAATTATGAGAAAAATGCAAAATAAAGGGTTAAACAAATAAAACAAGCGAGAAAAGGAAGAAAGTTAATTCGGAGAAAACCAACAAGAGTAGAAAATGAAGCCAAAAATGATAGCTAACGACAGAAAGAAGTTGCAAGTGTGAAATAACAAAGTGACAAAGAAAAGAAGAAAAATTAAAATATTGGCAAATAATAAATATGGTGCAAGATGTTTAAAATGATAAGAAAATGAAAAAAGGTATGAGCCATAAATTTGTGAATGTTGAGATTAGTTACGACTTATGAAAAATGCAATTACATCTTATAAAAAATGGCGTAAAATTTATTAGTGATTTGGACCAATATTGCTCTAATATTTTTCAATAATTTAGGGTTGTACTCTGGTCGTTATGATAAATCTGATTCAGGCATAATTAACAGACAATGATTATAACAGTTGACACCCTAAATTTAAACCTATAAGTATGAATGGGAATATCGATGTTCACCTGAGTATTTACTGTACAGAAAACGTTGGAAGAAATGCGAAGTATTGTCATTGTTAAATAACATTTTTAATGTGTAATCTTGGTTGTTCTGTTCTTTATTTGTTTCATCACTTCACCTCAAGTAAAGCAATAAAGGTTCTAAGATGCACCGGGGTTATTGAGTGCGAGAGAATAGGATAAAAACAATGAGGAGAGAGAACAAGAAAAGAACAGGAATTAAAACGACAGAAGATAAGGATTGACATTGACTTTATATTTTTGGAAATCCAAGTTGGTCGGATTGCAAGAAGCCGGAAGAGAGTTCCACAAGCGAGAAGTGTGAGAAAAGTAACTGTTAACAAAGAATATACGGTTACAGCTAACCATTTCAACAGTAAAATGATGAAACTTTGCCTCTAATCTAGCATTGTGCTTAAATTTATAAAATCCCGGTACCAAATAGAAAAGTTCATCAGTACAATTACCAAGAAAATATTTATTGAAAAGTTGTTATGAAGTAAATAAGACTCCCCCGGTAACAAAAATGATCTAAGCAAGACGCTTTAAATGAAGAACTCAAAGCGCGTTTAGGAGCAGAATTTTGCTCGAACTTAGCCTGATCGGACTCACTGACGAGGCTCAGTCAAAATTTTCTCTAGGAAAAAAAGACAGGTGCCCGACACTGCCTTGTGCAGGATCTATGGAATATTTTCGGTCAAGCTAGAGCGCTCGAAGATCGCACTTGCAAAAAGACCTTGTGTCACATTCTGCCTCGTGGGATGGCAGGTAAATATCCAAAGTTCTACTTCGATCCCACTTATACGTGCTTGATGGGGAATTTTGGCTCAAGAGTACGAGCTCAATATGCTCTACGTAAAAACTGTCTTTGTACTACATCTCCACTTTGGTGGGTCGGAATGGGATCAGAGTTCTGGGAGAGTTTTAATAGAATTCTTTGAATTTTACTCGGTTTGTACGAGAAAGGGTCTTTCTTACTCAGATTATTTTTTTAGACTCGCACATTTTTCAAGTACGTTTGAATTTTTTCCCCGTTCAGTCACTTGTACTGCTGTATGTCTTTTTTGTCGTAATATGCATGCTTTTTGTAGTGAACATTTTTGTTGTTGTGTGTGCTGGCGTGGAACCCCGCCATTATAGTGAAATCTCCCCAACAGCAGCCAGTATCGGCACCTCATGCAGTTTCTGCATGGGACTCTAATAGGCTAAAAAATAAAAGAGCATTGAGAACTAAATTGCCCTTCAGAAAAATACGCTCTGTATACCAAAGGTGAGCTGACAGAGGAGGCTCTCAAGAGCCTACAAATCGGACCAAAACTCCTCGTAAAGAGGTCCAATGATATGTGGGACATCCTGTTGACTAACGAGGATGAAGTCGAAAAATTGTAGACAACCTACTGAAAACCAAATCAGTACTACTGCAAATTAAATACATGGTCACGCTGAGGACCATGGTTATTTACACAAGGTGCCTATAGATCTCACAGAGGACCGACCGAGGAACTTATCAAAGGCATGCCCAGCACAGTCACCGGCAACACCAAAACAATCAGCACGAAAAGAATTAGTGAGGGCAGAAAAGTCCGACCAGGACTCCAGTGACTCCAGTGAGTAGCAGGAGGTAGTGAGGCGGGAAACAAAGATTAATACCACCTCCTTCCCAAACAGGATATTCTACCAAGGAAGGACATAACGTATGAGACAACAAAACAGCATTAGAAGTAGTAGCAGTAGCAGCTGAAGGATCAGGGGCAGAAGCAGCCACCAAAAGAGAAGCAGCATCTACATTAGCATCGTACGGCTGCAGCAGCAAGTGTTTCGGGTGCAGTAGCAGAAAGAGTAGCCAGAACAGCTGGGAACAATAAACAAACATAGTGCCCGATCCGCATATGCGGTAACTTTGTAAATTTTGACCCTTGGCCCGAGTGTACTTGCTCAGGTTAAAACCCATTAAACCCGATCTTGTGTCACATTCCGTCTGTGAGGAGACTTTGTTTAAATATCCAGAGTTTCTAGAAATCTCTTAAATATCAAGCTGTCTGTATTCGGGCAGAGTCCTGATATTGTTCTGACGCTGTTATGATAGAGTGTTTGTTAGAGTACCATTGCAGTCAGTCGACATTATTTCATAACCGTTAGTTAACCTTAATCGAAACTTTCTGAAGATGTTCCGCACATGAAATATGATATCACAGCTGCAAACACTCAAAAATTAAATTTATTTTGTTTTTAATTTTAAGCATTATTTTGACACGTAAAATTTTGAGGAACTCACTCAGAATTTAACTAAATATTAATAATGATTTATCAAATTCTATCGGTAGCCATTAACACAGTAAAGCTTTTCCGTTTCCTATAGATACGAATCGATGCGTATTTATTGTGTACATATTAAAGGAAGAAGAGTTTGATAACTCATCATAAATACGTCTAAAAGATTAATGTCTGAATGCCGTGAGATTAGGGCGGAGTTAATTTTTCTTTAGTTGGTCGCTGTGTAAACTGACTTCGCTTTTAGCAAGTTTAAAGCAATGCGAAAGAATAGAAGGCGAATGAGATTTTTATGCCCTCTACTTTCCTTTATTTCGATTTATCACAATTCCGTTGCCTCTTTTGACAGCATTCATGGGCAAGATACTAGCCAACGAATCATAGGTTATCTTTAAGTATATCTTGCATCAAAGAGCCTGAAGAATAAATATTTACTGAATTTAACTTAAGCCTTCCATGGATTAGAACACCAACCTCCAATGCTGGTTATAAAGTACTCACAATAGATGCATAAATATATAGACGTTTGTCTATACAATTTCTTGTATAAAGAATATTCTGTGATTTAAAGAGTTTAAAGATTGCTTATGAAGAAAGACAGGATGTGAAAAGTGGAGAAAACGTCAAAGAAAAATGCTTAAGTAGCCAAAAACATGTGTAAGATAATTTGACACATTATTCTCAATTTAAGTGAAAAATAAGAAAAAGAACTAGGTTTTATTTGGGGAGAGAGTTGCATTAATATCTATGCATGTATTTTTGCATAGAGGACAACCTTATTTGAATCTTTTCGTTTCAAAATGCACCAAGACATACCCAGATATTTGAAAAAACAATGAAAATGAATAGAACAAAGAAAGCAGTTTTTTCAAACTTAATAAAATTTAGAAAATTTATATCTAAACAGCACCATAAATCTGGAAATGGTTAGGAATACAGGAAATGATTACACATATTCTTGAAAAATTGTCTTCGATTTTATTCAAACTTTTATAAACATGAATAGGTAAATGAGGCAAAAACTGACTAAAATTGTGAAAGTTATTCTAATGTAGCTCTATATTCATCCCTCTAATTATTGTTAATAAATCAGTGTCATGTACTTTGTCAAACATGTTGGTTGCTTTCATAATTTGAGGTAAGTTTCTTAATATTTTACAACTTTACTTACATTCAAATTATTAAACTTTTTAACTATTTTACTTTTTTTTCAAAATCTTTTCTGTGAATTCATCTACTTATTTTGATCTTGCACGTTTTCAGTTTTTGAGAGATGATAGAATAATCAAGTTCTAGCATTTCTTTTAACGCTTCCCTATTTCGAAATCTGTTCCGAGCATTCAATAAAAAATATGTATTTTATCTTATGACGTTCGATTTTTACAAGGCAAAGCATGACCACAACCACACACACACACACACACACACACACACACACACACACACACGCACATATATATATATCAAATATGATGAAAAACTTTAACTTGCATAATAAATTTCTACACTACCAAATCAGATGCTACAAATATTTATAAAAAAACAAATATTAAAGATGAAATTTGCCTAGTATATTTACCATATTTATTGATTGATTTGTTTCTTACAGCTTATCAAACTATTACACGTTATTTAAATCCAGCAAACATTTTCACATTGTAAGAAATTTTACAGATAATACTGGTTTACTGATATAAGTTGTATCAATTAAGCCATAGGGTTAGATGTAGATTCATGACTTCCCCAAAGTGTAAGTGAATATAACGAACTCAAAAAGAAATAGATTTCGGCTCTCTGATTAAAAATTAACTCACCCTCACATCCAAGCTTACAACTCCTGGTATTCCCAACGAACGATGCAAACGTAATACGCACAAAATACATGTGGATTGTGTAGATACTTTTGGAAATATTACAAATAAATTGGGTTAAAGCATGATAAAGAGGCAATCAGTGCAGTCTAGGCAGTGGGAAAATGTAAAAACAAATGATCACGATTGAAGAATAAAGGTTTTAAAAAATATTTTCCAAACATGGTTTCACAAAATGGAAAACAAAGTAATGAATGTTACATGAAAAAAGAGAAGTAAAAAATGTGTGTCTACCTCGAGAAAATAGTATGGAAATAAAAAAAAAATGAAATTTAAAAATAGAACACGTACAAGGAATAGAAATGGGAAAGAACATTGGAATAAATACTTCTTGTCTAAAACAGGATACTAGATTGGCGTACGAATTATTGGTATGGAAACTGGATATCTGTCTAGATTTCTGAGATGAAGTATTGTAATGATTTACATTATCTGAACTGTTCGGACTGTTGTCTTCCGTTTTGTTGGTATATTCACGATGTTTCGGCCGTTGTAAGCTCCGACCTTCTTCAGGTGATGGGGACGTTGACATAATAGAGAACCCAAATGGAAAATACGAAAATATAAGGGATCAGCGCATATGCTAGGCTACAAAAATCTCCACGCACAGAAATTACAATTACAAGACAACAAGATTGTAAGATGAACTCTGGCACAAATATTCGTTACTGAGACTTTAGATTTATAAATTCCCCAAATTCATACACTGATGTGTTTAAGAACACATGGTCAAGTGGATAAAAACGTTGACTACATCCAATGATTTGTGACTACAGCAGAGGTGAACAAAAAACTTGAGTTAAGAAAGACATCTGGAACTAGAACAATCTTCCCCGGCGAACGAAATTCAATCACCTAAAGAAGGTTGGAGTGTACAATTGCTGAAACGTGAATATGGCAACAGATAAGGTCAATAGTCTGGACAATGTAGTGTAAATGGAAAACTTGACTTTTTCTACTTGTTTGTGGCATTCACTTTAAACTATATTTGGGAAAGCCTTGAATGCATTTGTTCTCGCCACCAGCTAAATGTTAAGTCACAGATAAAACTGTGCTTCCGAGCCTTCGGTAGCAGTCAATCTAGAAAGAGAATTCTAAATTTAAGATCATGAAAATGGCAAGAAGAAACCATTTCATTAATTTTTCCAAGAAGCATGACAACTCACAGATGATTAAAAACAAGGAATCAGTAGAGAGCCCTGATCACCTGCATTCTGAAAGATTATGGCATGACGAAGTGTAATCTCGAAATCTAAAAAGAAGTATATTCTATAATCTAAAAAGAAAACGTTACAGAATCAGTGGTGAATGAAATCTAAGAATGTGTGTTAAAGAATTAATCCGTAAGATTGAACAAGTAACTTCAATTATGCTGACAAGAGAAACATTCTTCTGGGGACGAATATCTATAGTTATGCAGCAAATTTGGTAGTAGGCAGAAAAAAAAATTCTGGTTTTTTACCTTAACACCAGCTGCATTTGAACGAACACCACACATGCCGTCACGAACATGTACTGTTACTAAAATATTCCTTTTTGGGATCTGCATATTTCTCGTGATAAACATTTTTGTTTGTAACAATACTAATTAAAATTTAAGCAAAGAATCTTGAAAATAGTTCCAAAGAGACGTAATAAAGAAGCTTACCAATTAGCTCAACCTTTCTGGATGTATATATATATATATATAACATCTACGTTTATATATATATATATATATATGTATTTGAACTTACGATGAAGAAATAGTAGCTTAAACTGAGGAATTGGAGAGCCGAGTTCAAATTGCAGTCGAGTTCATTACATTCACTTACTTACAGATAACCTTGGGAAATATATAACTGCACCTTTTCTCCTCCTCAGCTATGGTTAAGTAATATGATAAGCCTAGTTCTATAGTCTTGGGCGGCAACTTGTGTAGGAGAACAATTCTGAATG
Organism: Ascarosepion bandense; assembly: GCA_037127315.1. NCBI lineage: Eukaryota > Metazoa > Mollusca > Cephalopoda > Sepiida > Sepiidae > Ascarosepion > Ascarosepion bandense. The sequence continues at coordinate 1,849,570 of JBBBDQ010000154.1, forward strand.
AATATATGAGGAGGGTCGTTTGAAGACGTTGTGAATCCCTGTGCACCAGTTTTCTGTATTCAGTTATTTAAAAAAGTGTGGCACAAAACACCACCATTATAATCAAATCATAGGTGTGGGTAGTCGAGTTGTTTGGTTCTAAGAACTGAGCTGCGAGATCATCATACATCGAAAAACGACTACAGAATCTTCTATATATAACATTATAATAATATAATCATGAACATACAACATAAATACAAGCATTTCTCAAAGTAAAAGCGGAAAAATTAACTGTTAAATACTTCAGGGAATCCGATTGTTACATGTACTGGAGTGCTTTTTATTGTTCCCCCTTTTACTATCTCATCCTTTGTAATTCTGCCATTTATTTGTACACAAACTCATTACATAGCTTACTCACTGTCATCTGTTCATCTTTACTTTTAATATATTCTGAGAATTTTAGATTTACCAAGTCTTCTTCCCTCATCAATTGGTCTAGAATGCGTAAGTGTTTTTTTTGTTTTTATTTTTCTTAAAGCTTAATATATTCTATGTGTGTTGCCCTTTTGTATTTATTAGTTTGTTAGAGGTTTTACAGTGAAAAACTCAATCATAATTCAATCCTGGTGTTGCTGTTTTAAATATATTTAACAACGAAAAATAGATTTAGACAATGAAGTAATTTGCTTGCCAGTCAAACTATCGTTACATTTACATAAAGTAGAAAAATACAATGGCAATGTGTGTGGTGAAAATTTAGTAAAGAGAGAAAAACCAACTGACAAGCAAAGCCGCCTCCATTCACACACACACACACACACGTACGCACGCACGCACTCACGCACACACACACTCACACACACATATATATATATATATATATATATATATATATATATATATATATATATATTCCTAATTTTGACAGCTGTTCTTTTATTTTTTCCCAAACTAAACCTAAATAAAAATCAGCAAACTTTTGCCACAAATGAGAAAATCCTCGTTAATTTTCCTTCCTTCAAGTGTTTTTGTTTTGACTAACAACGTTATCAACCACTCTGGAGAAGAGTTTGAATTTTATCATGGAATATTCAAGAATGTTCCAGTTAATTCTTCCCTTTTATGTTTGGTCTAATGAGGGTTGACGAAATTCCGTAGTCCGCGCTTTTAATATTTGGTTTACAGCTTGGTTGGTTTTTATGTATGTGGCATTCTTAAAAAGTCTGACAACTGGCAAGACAAATGCGAAAGTCACACTACTAAGTAATATATATATATATATGTGTGTGTGTGTGTGTGTGTGTGTAATCATTATTTACACATGTTTTAATGAAGAGAGAAATGTTGTATTTTTAACTTTTTCTTAAATATAAGATGAAAATATCTGAACCTAAACAAAATTATCTTTCATTTTATAATTAGGTTTTTTATTAACTGATAACATGTCTATCCCACGAGTGTCTATAACACACGTTTTCATGTCCAACACAGTCAATAAACGCGCGGGCAGACACCCCCCCACAGACACATGTATATATATATATATATATATATATATATATATATATATATTACGCTCTTACACCCTGCAAGAAAGGCAGAATTTGAAAAAACCGTAGCTACCCTAGCATCTATGCATCGCTACATCATACGCTAAAAGTCTGCCTGCTTCTACCGAGCGCCCATAATTCAGAGGTAAAATCGCCGACTGATGCCCATTTGGTCGGTTTTCAATCCTGGGTAAAAGCAATCGGATGTCTAACTTTACTGATGAGCTGTGATACAGGGAAACAGATCTGTCTGCGGATGACTATATATATACACGAATGTTTTATTAAAATTCAACAAACAAGGCTAGTTTATTTAATTTTTAGTTGTATTTTTTCTAATTTTCGATTAAACGTTGCATACAGGATAGAAATTGCGGATAAGCTCTCAGTTGTTCATGTTTGTTCTGTTGTCTTTTTCAAGTATTTCGACCGCCTCAGTCATTATTAAGAACCAAGTACTATCACTGTGGTATGCAAGATTCCGTTGGCTACATTTTGGTATTTTACATAGTGCTAAAAATCTGATCAGCCGAAAATTACATCATGTGTAAAGCTCAAATGGGTGGAAACCAACCCACAAAATTATATAATATAATGCGTTTATTATTATCATTTGATATCCTGTTGGGATCTCAGATGTTTCAACCGAGTGATGGTCATATATCAGATGCTACTTGTAGATAAGTAACACATTTTCAACACATGAGCTGTTCAAAGCTACGTGCGCAGTCTGAGTGAGGCCTGGAATTTCCAAGGTAAACGTTAAGCAGCAAGATTCGTAGAAATAGTCCCAAAATTCCAACCACAAAAGAAACAGTTGTTCCTTGTTATATGTTCATTCAGTTCCATTCAGTAATGCCTGCACAATAACCCACGACTGCCAAAACATTGCGGCCCAGAACCAAATTTCTAACATTCAGCTTTAATATTCAAAGCTTCTTTACACGCAGAATATATCTCGTATCTGTTATATTATCCTGTCATAGAGAGTCTTTTCTATCTGTAGACCTCCCAAGTATTTATAACCACTGTTATCTACATCCTTCATAGATATTCCATCGAGAAGTTCAATCCTTGTGCTATCCACGTTTCCTTTCCTTAACTTTTCCAGTACAACGCACTTATCAGGTTCAAATGACATCCTGATATCCTGGGAGCATATTCTAACAGTGTTTATCAAGGTAGCATATAAGATCTAAATTTATTTATCTAAATTTATTTATAAATGGAACTTTGTCTGTGTGTGTGTGTGTGTGCGTCTGTGTGTCTTTGTCTGTGTGTGTGTGTGTGCGTCTGTGTGTCTGTGTCTGTGTGTGTGTGTCCGTTGCCTATAGACTCCGAAACGGCTGAATCGATTTTCTTGAAAATTTACACAATTGTACTATAAGCGTCTGCGAGTGTTCTTAGCTAGGGTTTGTGTCGAGGTACCCCCGATAAATATCGAAAATCGATAATCGAAAAAATCGGGTTATAGAAGGAGTGGTCCGATTTTAATCAAATTGGATACACTCATAGACAAAGACATAAGAAATGATATTCAGAAGTTTCACGGTTGCAGTTCTTACAATAGTGCAGAAAATCGATAATATATATATATATATATATATATATATATATGAGGCAAGATGTTTGTGTGTGTGTCTGTTTGTCTTCCTGTATGTCTGTATTTTTTCACCCCTTTTATTTTAATTTTTGCTTCGGGTTTAGCTGTAAGTAGGTATAATTGTAGTTCTTAGTCTCAGCCATGATAGCATTTACTCAGAGGACTTGTTTAGCCTTCAAAATTCAGTTTACGACGAAAAAAAACTTATTTGATATTGATACCAGAAAAACAAAATTTAACTTACATCCATTCATTTTTCTTTCAGTTTACGGTTTCGCTTTAACTGGAAACAACTATTGCTTTTTAGTCTTTTATGCCAACGTCCAAAGAGTCTGAGCTTCAGGACCACGAATTAGTTTTAAAGCTTTCATAACACCCGAGCAACGCCGTGCTATACTGTTAGTCATTCATAAATAACAAATGGGTGATGGGACCCGTCCCTAATCCTTTACCAGCTTGAAGCCAGAGTTAATGTTTGTATGATTTACCTTTGGGAATAGCGAATCGCCCTGAACAACCCCAAGCTTGATTTGTATTTCACCAAGTTCTTATCTACCCGATGTTTATGTTGCTTTCAAAGTAGTCATGATATTCCGTATACTTGTTAGAATATTCCTAGTCAAAGCAATTATATACCTGCGTTTTACAATTCACGAGTGTCGTATCATATCAAAGTCCTTGTGATAATCTACCCAAACTATATGCGCCTCCTATGGTGAAACATTTAATTTAATATAGGTTGTTTATTTTTATATAAAAATAGCTTTTAAGATTTTAAGTCTTTCCTTGTGTTGGATGTATGGTATTTTACTATTATCCACTAATATAGGCCTATTACGATAGTTATATTTTAATTGTTCGTGATGTGCTGATCGAGATGTATAGACGTACAACCGCGCAAACATAAGCGAAATACAAGCGCAAGTACACATTTATTAAAACATTCCGATAGAAAGAGGATATAGGGAGAGAGGGGAGCTACAGAACAGCCCAAGCAAGACAAATTTAAAAAATATCTGGTTACTTAATCAATGTTCAGAATAGAAAGTGAATTAATCGCTGAAATTTTTAACACCATTATATATATATATATATATATATATATATATATATATATATTAATTGTATTAAAGCTTCGAGAGAAAAATAAAAAACAAAGAGACACCTATACTGGCAAGTTTTGATTTTTAGTTAGTTCTCAGTGGTTAGATATTTGACACCTGTATTAAAACAAGAGATAATTTTTAAATATATGTTTCTATATTAATGTTTCCTATTCTTTGGAGTAAGTCACCCAAGTGTTTGATGTGTTCAATACACACGTTTCCGTACATTTTATTCCTCACACATATATTTAAAAATTATCTAATGCTTTATTACACGAGATAGTTGTCTGACCAATACAAACTAACCACAAATCATAACATACCAGTATTTCTCTGTTTGTTTGTTTTTTAATTTTTCTCTCAATCTATGAAAAAATTTGTACCTTCTATACTTTATTATCTTATCTAATTCCGACTTATATATATGTATATATATATATATATATATATATGTGTGTGTGTGTGTGTGTGTGTGTGTGTGAGTATAACATAATATATTCTAAAACCTTTAATTCCTTGGTTGGGTAAACAGTAAAGCCACAAAATAAAGGAATAGTATCTGGTGGCATAATACCTGTGAATTCAATATATCGATTGGGGAGCGCAAATTTATACTCACTAGACACAATGCTAACCTTAACCGGGTAGTACTATAAAAAGAACAATCTACCATCAGGAATTAAATAAGCAGTTCTGTTTGAAACACCCTGAAGCTTTCCTGAATCGGTAGACGCGTGAATCACGCCGGAGGGCACAACGGTGGTGTTATCACGCACGTAGATAGTGTAAGTAACCTCGGTTGTGTAATGGATGGTGGCTCGGATTCTAATCGAATTCATTACATATGTGCTAGTACCGTTGGAAAAAGTATGAATCAATCTCTTCATCCCCAGTTAGCTGGAGAGACTGGGTTCTACAGCCTTTGTTGGCAACCAGTCTACCACAATAAGAACAGCAACCTACTGCGGGAAAAATGTTCTACCTGGTCAGTCATAACTCGAAAGAAATATAATCGCGCTTACGGCACTTAACTGACTGTCCGAGCTCATTGAGAAATAAATTTTACTTTATATAAAATTAATTTCCTTAAGAATAAAAATTACATTTGACTTAAGAAGACTGGAAATTATGAAAGAGCTAAATGTATATTGAGCTTTTTTTCTTTGGAAGCTTAGCTCAAATTACATTAATTATGTGCGTTCATGTATTTATACACATATATGTAGGGTATATATAAAATATGTATACGTATAGAGGCAAAAAGAAAATATTAGTCTGAAATTAATGTTGTAATAATAATAGACTATGCGGTAACACCTTATACTTTTATTTTATAGCTTCAAAAAACAAGTTATAAAAAGATATGAACTAAAATAATAAAAATTTATAAATTAAAAATTGAATTATGATGAAACGAACCCTGATTTCACCTGTTCATGAAGCGTTAACATTACTTTCATCTGGTGTCCTTTCTTAAAAATAGAGTTTTATTAGCCACACCCAGCACCAGCTGTCATCTTAGTAAAGCCCAAAAATTAAAAAAGTTTTTCACAGACAATTATTTTTTTCAACTATTAAAATGACTGTTTACTGATGTGTTTAAAGCCAATCATATGAGTAGCGGTTTTTCGAAAGCTAGTAAAATAACTGAGTGCAACTTTGTATAAGGAACCAATAACCTATCATATATATATATATATATATATATATACTTGAGGGAAATCAGTTACTTAAAAAGAGCCTACTAAAGATCCCATACTGGGAAGAAAAGTGTTTGATTCCTCGCAATGAGGCAGAACGTAATATTTATAATATGCGAATTCCCGCAAACATTACAGACTGCAACTACATTCATGCACATGAATGCAATCATCAGGAAGTCGGTTATAATAATAATATTATATAATATAATAATATAATATTTTGTACGGTAAAGTGTGACTTTCTGATGATTGCATTCTAGCGCATGAAAAGGTTCTGGCGGTCATGGGAAATAGTATATATATATATATATATATATATATATATATATATATATATGTGTGTGTGTGTGTGTGTGTGTGTGTGTGTGTGTGTGCGTGTGCGTATTGTCCTACATCTATGGCACAACTTGGAGTTTCATGCGTTATGCAATCATCAGGTGGATATTTTAAATAATACATATGTGCACCCTCATATGTATATTTATTAATTCACGTCACTATAGATATGTAGGTGACCAATGCATATGGATCTTCTATTGCGGAATACTTTATAAATAACCATGATTGTGCCGCTACTTTTCGTGTGGACACATTTTCTATCTTAAGTACGTCCTATTCTAGTTACTACCTTAAAGTGTTGGAGATTATCTATATTCAATCATTAAAGCCCTCACTGTGTAAACAGAAAGACCATAAGCTTGGCCTACAACTCATTTCCATTTAAGATGTTTTCCCCATCTTCATTTTCATTAATGGACAATTTGTAAATGTTTCAACTATTGGGTGTCATCAGGCGTTAGAGACTGATTCCCTAACACTTTATTTGGAACGCAAAACAGGAAATTTAAAATAAGGGGAAGAGTCAGTCAAGACTATCGAAATAGTATTGTACATAATTTTATCCTGGTATGATTTACAGTAATTTTGTCATAAATTACGTATATATGTAAAATAATATAAGAATTTTGAGTTTGGAAAATATTAGAAACTGTGGATTGTAACTCATAAAAAGTTTTAAGCAAAATCATGATTCTTATCTGTTTTTATCATCATCATACATAGCGTATTTTACAAAAAGATATTTTTTAGAAAAATGATATATAATTTCAAATATTATATTCATAGCAGTTTTATAATAATTATAACACCAACATTATTTTAACGTATCAAAAATGATATTTTATGGAAAAATAAAAAAAAATTATTTAACAGTTTTGTCATAATCATATAGGTAACGTATTATGCGTACTTTTTATTTGGAAAATATCAGAAAATGTGGATTGTAAAACCTTAAAATATTTTTATGCATATGTATTATTTATAGATTTTTTTATCATAATTAAAAATGAAAAGAATAATGTTTATTTTGGGTTGGAAAAGACTTAAGAAACAGGATTGTTATGCAAAAGTAAGATTTATTGCACTTTTCTCATAGTTATAACGCTAAAGTGTTATGCGCATATTAGAAATGGTAAGCGATAAAATAATACCGCTTTATCATATATTTATAGCGTTTTGGGTTTTCGCAAAGGTTAGAAAAAGAAATTTTAGTGTATCAAAAATTACCTTTTAATGCAAAAATATGATTTATAAAATATTTTGCTGCAATTATAACGCTAAATTATTATGCGTAATTGGGATTCTAAAAATATTTAAAAAAGACAATTTTTTATACAAGAGTAAGATTTATTTCTTTTTGCGTTATAATTATAAAAGTAAAGTGTTATGTATCATTGGGCTTTAACAAATATTTGAAAATTCTTAATGTAAAAGTAAGATTTATGTAACGTTTTTTCATAATTATAAAAGTACAACATGATCATTTGGTGTGTAGAAATCAGCAGCAGCTAGGACGAACCTACGGAATTTAACACGAAAATTCGAAAGCTGTGACTAACACAGATTGGACGACAGCGGCCAATCAGAAGGTGGAATAGTGATGCCAAAGAAGGGCGACCATGAGGGAAAATAAAATATAAGCAGTTGCAGAGGTTAATTGAAATCGTAAGGACCTCATCACAGCCTATGTAAAACTATCAGTCAGTCAGTTAAGTGTCATACGTGATACACGCTTGGGGGATCATGACTCGCAAGAGACATGACTGACTGGGCAGAAGATTATCCCGCAGTAGGTTGCTGTTGCTTTCTGCGGTAGACTGGTTCCCAGCCAAGGCTATAGAACCCAATCTGTCCTGTTATGTAACCCATAACTGGAAGGAAGAGACGGATTAATACCTTCCCCAAGGGTATTTGTGCGTAAGTGAATGCAATGAATTCAAATGGAATTCGAACTCGGCTCCCCGATTTCTCGTTCCGAGCCGATATCCACTGCACCACAACGCACAGAAGAAGCTTGAGGTACGATTTATTCCGACAACGAAAAGGGGTCGAAGTATGGCAGAATCGGGTAAGACGTATATCCTCCGCGCACGATAAATGAAATAAGTTTATCTTCAAAAGTCTGTCTTCCGGAAACGAGAAACTAAAATATATTTCAAATAAAGAAAAGTCAAGAAGAGACGCTTGATAAAAACCAAATAAAAAGGAATGAAAGTTTCTAGATAGAAGTATATTCAATATATAATTCTGGAAGAAAGAGAAAAAAGTGAAAGAAAGGAAAGGCAAAGAACCTACACGAAGATAAATTCACATACTCCATTCCGTAATGTTTCAGCATACATCCAAATAATCACAAAGTATTCAATGCATGCATCATTACATAAATATATCAAGGGCTCCACGAACTGATAACATATATTTTGTTCATTCAGCATAGGTAAATATTATAACTAGATTTTCTTTTAATGATCTACCCAGCTTTGGATTACCTATTTTTATGTTGTTTTCTTCTGTTGTTAATAAAATTGATAGTTAATTAAAATTGTCGTATTGTATTATTTTCATATTTTCTCCACGTATTACAAGTTAAATCCGGAGGTCGAAGGTTTCTACCATATTCTTATAATTTTCTTGTATTATGAACCGTCGAAGAGTCATTTACAGTCCAAGAGAAGCAACCCTTACTGTCTTCGTCTAAATCTCTAACATAAATAGAAGCTCGTTCCGAGATGCTATACTTATTTCTTGATTGGAAAGTTTAATATACGTTCCGTGCCACACATTTTGATTCTCTCTTCATTAAACAGTAGAGGTTCACAGTGCGACCGATTGAACAGACAAATCCAAATGGCAAACATAGGAGTTTTCATAAAAGAACCATTCCCGGAGAAACTGGGTTGGTTAAAGAAAGATGAAGTTATATAAATAGGAAAAAGATTTGATCTGGAAGTTAAGGAAGCTATGAGAAAGTATAAATAGTAAGACTAATAACAGAACATTTGATAGATAATAATACATTTTGGGAGGAAGCATTAGACTAACTGTAGGCGGTGACAACGAATATATCAGCTTATCAGGTCATGTTAGAAAAAGCAAAAATATTAGCAAAGGCTGAGATAGAGAAAGCGAAAATGGTGCAAGAGATAAGGCTGAGAGAAATTAGGTTGAATCAGCAAACGGACAAGGGTAGGTGACAACTGTTCGATATAACGAAGCAAATTCGCCTAATCCTAAAATTCGTGGAAAAAATTGGAAGAGTACTTCGACCAATTTGAACGGACAGCCGTCAATATGAAATGGCCCAAACAATATTGGTTCATGCTCCTACAAACTGTACTAAGCGGTAAAGATGGGAAAACGCATGCGGTTTCTAGCAACTGAAAATTGCGCTGACGATGAAATGGTTAAGGTAGCAATACTTAAGGCCTAGGAACTAGTACCAGGATCCTACCGACAGAAATTTATTTGGCACAAAAGGCACAAAAATCAGACATACGTAGAAATTAGCGAACAGAAGAAGGAACACTTTGACAGATGGTACCATTCAAAGGACGTAAATGTATTGAAAAATAACACTAAAATTACTGCACCGTATGACCTATTAAAAATTAATATAGCAAAATTGTTCAGAATAATTTCCCTTTAAAGTAAATGAAAGCCTTATTTGATGTCCGTATATCATTTGTAAAGTTGAGGGAGTAAATTTTTAATTCGATCTCCTGATAATATTACTGGGTTTAAGAACTAACGTTTAGTAGAGATTTGTCAGTTTATTTACGTGGTAGCCTCTTTTTGCGTGTATATATGTCGATGCTTTTGAGCGTGTATGTATTTCTCCCTGCCTATGTGTTTTTACATTTGATATTATGTATATATTTGCTCGACCCGAAGCGCACGTGTACTTGAATTTTTTTTTTATATTTGTATAAGAGTCAAGGATTTCCTGGATCTATACACGCATATAAACTAACTAGGTTATTTTGGGGCTTAAAATCTGGCATAGTTTATCATTTTGTTTCCAAGACAAATGAAAAAAAAATCTTGAATTTATATGAACTAAATTCATATTCATGCTAACATCAATAAATTCGTGAGTAGTAAACACAACAAGAGCCAACCGAGAATCATATTATTGAGTTCATATTTTCAGGTACGAAGTTTTAGATATCGTATTTTCTTATGCATGTACCAACAATATTTTTATAAAGATTATGTATCTTAATAAATGAGACTATTCTACCCCAAAGGGCCTAACTGACAAATCGACACGTATCAAATCTAATCAGCATCAAAGAATTATGTGGACTATTTATAATAAAAAACACTATTATGCGTTACTTATGTATGGCATATTGTTTTTATTTTATTTATGATAAAAACTCAACTTCACTATCGGTTACGTGAAAGTAAAAAAAGATATTTGATAATTTTGTTCTAAAGTTGTTGGCGGCTGAAGGCTGTTGACCAAATTTTAGCAAAACACATTTGAAGGTTGTACAACGCATAACTTTCATAGTCTTGCTCGAAGTATTATCGCGAAGAATAAGTTGGAAAATATATGTTGCATTAATTAATTTTTTCTTACGTCATAAATATTTTTCAGTAGTAGTACATCATATCTTATAGCAGGTATTTCTTTGCCCATAGAAGATCTGAACACGAAGATTTGCAAACAAATTATGTTTAAGAGAAAAGCAAAATTCATATAATGTTCTTTATTCTGTAAAATACGCTTCAATTACAAACTATTGTCAATTCATTTCTCCCTGCTTTTCAAGGAATATCTATAACAATGCATTCATACAATAGACCTATTCTGATAGTAGCACTTGCCTTTTTCCAGGATCCTGACAGTCTCTTTTTTTAATGTATTTCTATTGTAGAATTCGTGCAATGATTTTTATAAGAAAATTATTAGCAATGCATTCATTATTGGACATATAATAATTCTCTTATTTAAGCAAGTGTTGCAGTAATAATTTTTGACTTATAACAATTTATTCTTTCCTATTTCTCAGTGCACAAATTAGAGATTGTACGCAGCAAATATTTAGTCACATCCGTTTTCCTTTTCCTGAGAAATTGTTACATTGTTAATTTAAATGATCTTTGAAGTCACAGAAGGCAAGTGGTTATACAGCCACTGGATAGAATTAAGAAAAATGAAAATATGCCTTATAGAACAGAGCTCGGTTGCAGTTGGTATTGAATTACAAAGATGATTATTGTACTCTATCACTATAAAATTCTCCTAATATATGTAATCATTACAATAATAGCTTGATGTTTTTGTTTAAACTATTAGTGCTGACCATCCAATTTCTGAATTAATTACTAATAAGAACAATCCTATAATATGGATTTTTAAAGCCCATAATACCGAATATTGTTTGAAATACTATAATTAATAATGATTATTTTAGAAATATACAATTAATATCGTACTTTTATTTTCTATTTATTAACTGATTTTCATAACCTTCTGATCAATACCATTTTTATGTTTTAATTCTTATTATAAATGAAGGATTTTATGTTGTACATTATAAGTTTAAGAAATGCTATATTTCGTATAATGATTTTCACGAACAGGTTGTACTGCTGTCACATTTGCGAAGTAAAAGTCGAAAATGACCATTCTATACAGACATACATACATACATACATACATACATATATATATATATATATATATATATATATATATATATATATTAGCTGTACCTGCGTTAACGAAAAGAAATCTCTGCCAATTTTTCTCACCTCCCCGAACACAGAAAATGTCAACTATTAACAAAGAAAGTATTTTAGATCACGACCACAAAATTATGCAAAGCCACAAAAAATAAATTATTACAATTAGCTGACATCTAATTCTATAACAACAAAAGCAAGTTGGTAAATGTTTTGTTTACTCTGTCAATGTTACGTATCAACTTAAAAACAAAACAAACAAACGTGGGTGTAACAGAGAATGATCTTGGAGGTTAGAAGTGTGTACGCATGCATGCGAGTATGTTTAGTATGCGATCTTCATGTAATTGTTCTTGTATGCAGGCTGAAAAAGTTACCTGATGTCACCCGTTACAAATTAGTTTTCGACATATTTTTCATATATATGATCGCAATTTACATCGCTTAAGTCAGTCCGGTACAAAGCCGAATGATGGGAAATTGCGTTAGAAAGAAGGTGTTTCACCAGACTTCCAAATGCCGGAAAATCATCACTTGAAATGATCTTTTAAACTGAGCTCGAATACGAATCATTAGTTTTGTTGAAATAGAAAGAACCATTTAACTAAACGAAAACTATATTTTTATTAATTAAATTCGTTATGACATATTTTAGAGAAATAGGTTTGTAAATGTTCGTATGTTTAGCTTTTGTCTGAACTTATTTATATAACAGTTCATCATAAATGCAAAATCCGATTATACAGTCCTCTTAAATTTAAATTTTTTATATCGTTTCAAGTATTATCAATAATCTTCATCTAACGGTTCACAATCTTCGTTAGAATTCTTGCAGGTGACACATGTTGAGAATGTAATTTCTACCAGTTTGTGTTTTAAGAAAGAGTTCACTTTCTAGCCTTGACAGAGTTCAAATCGTTTACATGTTTTCTTTCCCATAGACGCAATCTTATTACCAGTACCATTTCCCTTTATCTTAAATAGCTTTCGAGATTTTTCTTAGTAAGAAAAAGCAAAAAACAATAGGATTCTGTAAACTTCATAACAGGATCGAAGAAGGTGATTTTCTAAGCACAACTTAGGTGTAGGACAAAGACGAAAATATAGGATACGCAGTGAGGATCGAACTCGCTACTCAGTCGTAATTGTTCCAATGAGACAAGGCTCGAAACTATTACACGACATTTCGGCGCGCGAAAAGGATCCCCTAAGACCGAAAATATAAAGAATGTGTAGAATATTTTAATTAGTCAGGTTTTAGGAAATGTTTCTTGTCAAGATGTTTCAGCCTCCCCTACTATATATCTTTATTGCATTAATGTTGATAGGAATTCAATTTCTTTGTTCAAGTATAACCAATATACATCGTTAAATTACATCATTTAATGTATAATTATAATATAATTACGTAACACGTTGCTTAGAAATTTAACTAATAAGATAAATACATCGATCTTTGTTTGTTAATAAATATTGTTTCTGTTATTTCAAATGTTAATGATTTATTTATTTACCTTTTTGTCGTTTTTTTTTTGCCTAATTACTGTTTACTTTTTTCTTTTAGGTCAGTTCGTGATTATCTTTGTTTTATTTTTGTTGGTAAACATGTATTACCGATGTCAAACGGGAAAAGCATAAAAATCATTCAGTGAAAAGCGAGATCATAAAATAACTGTAGCAAACGTGACCCGTGAAAGTAAGTAGTCATGAGACGAGGTTGCATCTGAATAGTTTAAATAATCGTGGTCAAATGAGTCGGGCCAAACATTACTTTATATCCTGTCAAATGTTTGTTTCTTTTTAAGTTTTCTTATGCAATAAACTTACACACACACACACACACACATGCAGATAGACCAACAACTAAATATATATACTTGTCTCGAAGAAACAAACATTTGTAATCAATAAGTGTATATACACATAATCACGTACGAGTAAAAACTTCTGTAAAAAGTCCTGTATTATTCACTTCATGACTGAAGGAACTGTGCATATCCCACGAGAAATATAGGTTAGTATTTAAACTCAAAGTAAATCATATTTTTATATATTTTAATTTATATTTGCTCTGTAAGATTTTATTACATGGAGCTCTCTTCCTGTATCATTTTTTAATATTAAAATAAAATATTTAATATTAATTAGGATCGGGTTTTTGGAATTTACCTTCCTGCTTTTTTCCCTTGGATGAAAGTATCTGAATTAAAATAATATATATATATATATATATATATATATATATATATATATATATATGGAGATTAAAGTCAATACCCGGAGTCAGTCTGTATCAAATTTAACTATAAGAAAACGAAATGCAAGGATGTCAGTAAAAAGGACAATTAAAGGTCTGAGTTAACTATCTAAGACATGATATTTAACTATTTTGGGTAATGCACTAACACATGACGGAGAGTTGATACAGAAATCCGAGCATACATTGGGATAGCAAAAGATGACTTTCAGAAAATGCCCAAAAGATAAAAGGACTGGAAAATACGCTCAGAAATAATGAAAATTGTGCTGTGTTGCTATGTAATGTCTACACTTCTCATTCACGATTAATCTAATATTAATCTACGTTCTTGTTTTTCCAAATTTCAACTTTCCTAATAGAAACAATACTTTCCCAAGCAACATATACAGCAAACAAATAAAAAATGTTAATTTGCATCGTTTTCTTTGTAAATATCATGTTGCACTGGATAATTTCCATTGAGCTCTCTATACAGATATAATACTTAATATTTGATATTAAGTAAATCTTGATGGATTATCATCGCCATTCACGAACTTGACAACATTACCCCCCCCCCCACATATATATATATATATATATATATATATATATGCGTGTGTGTGTTTGTTTTTCAGTTACTTAGGACAAGTGTTGATAGCGGTTAACCCATATTCAAATTTAAAATCAGTGAAGAACTGTTATTTGTGTACTTTAAAAAGTAAGTGAAAAGAATGCCTAACTTTAATTTCGGCTTGCATTATTAGGCAATGAGTAAGAGAATGAATTCGCTGTAGTAGCCTTAAAGAATAATAACCATAATTCTATGCTATGCAATATACCAAAAACTTCAAAGAAATAGCCATCAAGTTTTACCAATACTGAATTCTTAAATCAATCAACTCTCATGCAACAGAGATAAACATTCTGCCTACACACATAGATCGCATTTCTGCATCCCGTCTTTAACATTCAGTTTTATGATTCGCTAAGTTGTGTAGATTAACAAGTTTTTCGTCAGACACAAAATTGTCGCGCTAAATGTTGATCTGAAATGATCCGGCATGTTATTGTTTTGATTTGTACAAGTGTATCTATATGTCTCTTGTAAGAAATATAAAAACTTATGGAAAGAATATTTTGCCATATAAATTTTGAAAAGTGGAAAAAGTTAGATTACCATACACGAAAGCCAATATTTTTCAGGTGAAGAACTATCTGTAAGATAAGACATACAAACAAAAAGTGCAATATTCTGTTTTTACACCAATAAATTCGTGTTGTAAGGTTAACTTGTCCTACAACCTTGAATTGTATAATAATTCTAGATTCCAATTTTAAACCCTTAAACTGAAAATTTATTCTGCATTCTTATTTAAAACCATACATAGTAAATTGTTATTTTAAATCTTTAAATTTCACAATAATTCTGCGTCCTACTTAAACATTTTAAATTGTGCAATAATTCTGCATCATTATTTTAAACCATTCGATTGTATAATAATTCTAGTTTCGTTTTTAAAACCTTAAATTGCATAATAATTCCATTTTCTTATATTCATTCTTTAGACTCCTTAATAATTCTAGATCCTTATTTTAAAACGTTAAATTGTATAATAATCTATGTTTCTTATTATGAAACTTGAAAGTTTATAATAATTCTAGTTGCGTAATTTAAAACCTAACATTGAATAATAATTTTATGCAGTTATTTTATAACATTAACTTGAATAGGAATTCTAGGTCCTTATTTAAAGCGTTAAATTCCGTATAACTCTAGGATTTTATTTTAACAACTTAAAATAACAAAACAATTCTAGCTTATTTTAAAAGCTTAAATTGTATAAAATACTACGTTCTTGTTTCAAAAATTGAAATTCTATAATAATACTAGATTCTTGTTTTAAAATCTTAAATTTTAAAAAAATTATAGGTTCTTATTTTAAAACCGAAAATTGTACAATAATTCTGCATTCTTATTTTAAAACTTTAATTTCAAATAATTCTAGGTTCTTAAGTTTTTAATGAAATTTTACATTATTATTTTAAAACTTTAAATTGTACGTTAATTCTAGCTTTTTATTTATAACATTAAATTGTATAATAATTCTGTGTTCTTTTGTTAAAACCCTAAATTGCAAATAAATGTAGGTTCTTATGTTTTAAAAATTTAATTGCATAATAATTTCAGATTCTTATTTTAAAACCATAAATTGTATAATAATTATATGTTCTTATTTTAAAGACTTACATTGTATAAAAATTCTAGATTTTTTGTCCTTAAATTGTGTAATAATTCTAGGTATTTATTTTAAACCCTTAATTTTTATGATAATTCTACTTACTTGATTCAAACCATTAAATTTTATAATGATTTTAGATTTTTATTTTAAAATCTTAAATTGTATAATAATTCTATATTCTTATATTAAAACCTGAAATTTTATATTAATTATAGGTCCCTATTTTAAAAACTTAAATTGTATAATAGTTCTATGTCGTTATTTTATAACCTTAAGTTGTATGATAATTCTAGGTACTTATTGTAAAACATTAACTTGCAAATAATTCTCGGATGTTATTTTAACACCTTAAATTGCAAATACTTGTAACAAATTTAAAATAAACCCTTTCATTAAAATCTTAAATTGTATAACACTTCCAGGTCTTTATTTTAAAACATTATATTGTTTAATAATTCTAGGTTTTTTTAAAATCATTAAATGGAATAATAATTCCACGTTCTTGAAATAAATCCTTACATTGCATAATCATTTGAAGTCCTTATTTTAAATCTTATTATATAATAATTGTAGCTTCTTTAAATCCTTAAATTGTATAAAAATTTTAGGTTCTTATTTTAAGACTGTAAATAGTATAATTATGGGTTCTTACTTTAAAACCTTTAATTTCAAATAATTCTATTTTTTTTTTAATGTTAAATTTTATAATAATTCTACATCATTATTTTAAGACATGAAATTGAATAATACTTCTCTGTCCTTAATTTTAAATATTAAATTGTCTGACAATTTTTATGTCATTATTTTAAATTTATTAAATTTCGTAATAATTCTAAATTGTCATTTTAAAACATTCATTTCAGGTAAAATGAGTATTCTAATAAAAGAATGATTTCAATTTTCATGATTTTGTGAAGAGACGTTTTTTTATATTTTTCAATGTTTAGAAATTTGACCTATGGGTACATCATATATTTTAGAGGTCTGGAGAATACGAATCATGTGAAAGAATCTTCCATCCGCAAATTCCCGTGTTCCTTTCGTTTACGAAGACATTCAACAAATTCGACGACACTCTTCACCTGTCACTAAGAAAGAATTCTCATTGTTGAGCAGTTAATTTGATTAAATTCCATTAATTCATAACAGATATTTTTCTTTGAGTCCCATGATAACGATAACATTACTGAATTCAGGTTTATAATGATCTTCATCTAAATATGGTTTTCTTTGTTTATATTATTGTAATAAATATTTTTTTTATTCTTGTTTGAATATCTTGTCGATAAATGATTATTATTGAGCTAAAAGACCTTTTTTATTATTCTGTAGACCACAGTTTCTGAAGGTTTAGATTTTCTTAACATTTGTAAATGATGTGCATATTAAAGTTTTTTCCACATCTTCCTATCCTTTGTAACGTTAGTGATTATGTTATCTTTATCAATCTCTGTTCTGACATTTATTTACACATGTTTGCAACTCGTTGTTTACATCTGTCCACCCTGCCTTCAAAATGATATTTGCGTGTCCGATTCTCCAAGTATTCTTTCCTCGTTATGTGTCTCAGAAAGATTAACTCATTCTGATTAAAATTATAAGCTTCCGCCTTGTTTCCATTTTCCTTAAGACATTAACATTACTCACATTTTTGCGCATATAGTCAGGCAAGAACTTCCAGATTCGGTGAAGTGTGTTTGGTTGATAACCATTCAGCAATGTTTGGGATCTCGTCATAAATTATTCTTACTAATCTAGTCTCTGGATTGAGTTAGATCTTCACTGTATGCTCTATATACAGGGATATTTTGTTAGATTAAACTAAAATATCGATGCGAAATGCATATGAGAATTTTAGCTATAACATTAGATAGTAATCAAGTTGAAAAGAGGAATTATCAATGTGAACATCGTGATATATGAAGTTAGAAAGAATGTAAGAATCACTGAAAAGAACATGGAAAGGAATACAGTGATAAATATTAGCAGTTTAAAGAGAGAATAAGAAGAACAGAGTGAATGAATAAGAAAGAAAGAGAGAAGAGAGAGAGAGAGTGAAAGAGAGAGAGATAGTCAGTACAATCGCAAACTCTCCAAATGTAAAACCCACCTCACATTGATATTCCTGTCAGGTAACATATGCATGCAAAAATCCATCAAATACAACCAGATTCAATTACAGGTTAAAATATTCCTTGCCTTAGTCTCCTATTGTCATGCACCGTATTACTGTAGAACAAGTGACTAACAAGATTTAATTTAATTTAAACTGTAACATATATACCCAAAGCACACTTGCAGACACACACAGATACACACACAAACACAAAAATTATATATATATATATATATATATATATATGTGTGTGTGTGTGTGTGTGTGTGTGTGTGTAAGAGAGAGAGAGAGAGAGAGAGAGTGTGTGTGTGTGTGTTTAGGTAAATCAATGTACACAAAATGATTTCCTTCTCAAAATAATCCCCTTTTTGCTACATCCACTTAAGCATCAGATCAGATTTCACCTAATATTTAAGTGTCACATGATAGGTTTATTGTTCTTACTTTTACTATTAATATATATATATATATATATATATATATATATATATATATATATATATTAGTAGTAAAAGTAAGAACTAATGAAATGACATTCTAATGTTCGTAGAATTTACTTTTTAACAGTGCTCGATACGTAGTATAGCAATATGTATATGAATATTCTGATTCTTGGAGTTTATAATAATACACGAGATGATGCTTTGGTGCTATATTCAGCACCTCAACAGCTATATCGCCTAATGAGGTCTTGAATATAGCACAGAAACATGACAGCTCATTGCGTATTTATTAGGATTACTATAAAAAGGGTCCATTCAAGGAAGTCCGTCCCCAGCTAACAGGTGCATGCCGGGAGACAAGGAGAAGGGACTTCGGGGCAGAGGCGAGCAAACATGGCAGGCTGAGATTGGCCACGCTCTCTATAAACACACGGTGGTCAAACATCTACAACTATTTGCTGTACTCATTTTTCCACAATAATAAATTCCCGACTCATTTCCAATACTCGGCGAGTGAGTCATTTTTCCATAACCATTTTATTTTGTCATGTTGAAAACATAACAAAAATTGCGACGAGGATGAGATTACACCACATGGAAATATTCACCTTGAAGATTGGAATGAAAAGAAATTAACAAGTAGAAGTTGTTTCATTAAGTGGAGAATTTCAGAGAGAGGACTTTAGACGTCGAATTTCGTGGACACACAAATAACGTCAGGTACGTTGAAGACGTAACATTTTTTTTTTTTGAGAAAAAAAATCTCTTGTTTCTGGATTTTTTTTCCTTTCCCATTCAGTGCAAAAATATGGATCCAAATATTATCCAACAGATTCTACAACAGCAATTAAGGTTGATGGAACTCTTTTCAGAAAGACTAGGGAATGTACCCTAACCAAATCCTCTATCAACGAAACTAATATCAGGACAAGCTCTCGAAAATTCCATCACAGAGTTCCACTACGACAAGAAGGCAAACACAATCTTCGCAACGTGGTTTGCTCGTTATGAGGATCTCTTTAAAGAAGATTTTGGAGAGCAAACGGATAGCTGGAAAGTGAGACTCCTTTTACGAAAAATCGGCCCGAGTGAACATGAAAAATATATTAACTACATTTTACAGAAACAACATCGGGATCGTAGTTTTGCGGAAACAGTTGAAACTTCAAACAAAATTTTTGGTGAACACACCTCATTGTTTAATGCAAGATTCAGCTACCTCAATATCACAAAATGTGACACAGACGACTTTACGACGTACTCAGGATTCATCAACAAGCAATGCGAACGGTTCAAAATTTCCACCATCACAGATGAACAATTTTTGATTTTAGCGTGTGGATTAAGGTCTGCGACTGACAGGGTGTGCGCACAAGAATTTTGTCAAAAATTGAAGAAAATCCAGACAGCAAGTTACAGAGGAATGTTGCCGGCTTGTGAATCTAAAACACGATTCAGATATGGTACAAGAGTCGGTGCCTGCAACAACATTCACAGTCAACACTATTCAAAGACGACAGTCACCGGAAGCAACACCAAAGAAACCACCAGCTGCTTGCTGGAATTGTGGTGGCTGGCATTTTGCTCGAAAATGACCCTTCAAAACTCACGGCTGCCTCGAATGTAATCGGCAAGGTCACAAAGATGGATTCTGCAAACCACCGTGGCGCAAAACTACGCACAAGCGATCACAGAACAAAAACAGACATAAAACACAAAGTCTGGTTGCAAAATTCCTTCCCAACTTCCAAGTCGAATCGCAAATATGTGTCGGTGGTACTGAACAGCCATCCAGTTCGGTTACAAATCGACACAGCATCGGACATAACCCTTATTTCCCAGAAACTGTGGAAAATTATAGGCAGACCTTCACTTAAATCTGCATAACATGCAGCACGGAGTGCTTCTGGGGATTGTATCCATATTACAGGCGAACTGCCAGCAACAATCAAAGCTGAGGTAAAGACAGCATCTGTAATCATATACATTTCGAATTCCCAGCACAACCTTCTGGAACTTGATTCTATTGAGCCACTGGGTCTTTTCGACATCCCACTCAATTTGGTTGGCAAAGCAGCCTTAAAGGAACAACAAAAACAGCGTATGTGCCAGAAGTCAGATCGACTACTATCGGTAGGTACCTCGGTACCATACCGATAGGTGTTTGCGAGGAGCTACAGTAGGTACCTATCGGTAGGTGTTTGCGAGGAGCTACAGGCCTGCGCAGCCAAAATGGACACCAGGTACCATCCACAAGAAAAAAAAGGACGATTTGTCTATAGTTGGAGATCAACTCTGGACACGACACAAAAACCAATTGCGTCCTAGGTACACCAACAACATGAAGACAAACAACACGTCGAACATTCCACTGGACTTCCTAGTGGACACTTTTGAACTACCTGTTATACCACCTGTCAAACAGACAAATATAAACGAGAGCATTGCAGCACCTAGAAAGAACCGGCCAAAGCAGAATAGAAGTAAAGTGAAGCACCTACAAATTAACCCCAAGCGTGCTCGTTACAGCTAATTGCATTCTTTTTTTTTAAAAAAAAAGGGGGAGGTATTAGGATCACTATAAAAAAGGGTCAAATGTTATCTCCCTGGATCATTCAAGAGAGTCTGTCCCCAGCTAACAGGTGCATGCCGGGAGACAAGGAGAAGGGACTTCCAGGCAGAGGCGAGCAAACATGGCAGGCTGAGATTGGCCACGCTCTCTATAAACACACGGTGGTTCAACATCTACAACTGTTCGCTGTACTCATAAATTCCTTAGTTATTTCTAATACTCGGCGAGTGTGTCATTTTCCCATAACCATTTTATTTTGTCATGTTAAAAACATAACAGTATGCAAAAATGTTTTTACTATAATCTCCAAGAATAAGAATATTACTATATATATATATATATATATATATATATATATATATATATATTCAAAATAATGTTTCAACAAACATCAAAAACAAAATCATTGCTAAGGAAGCGAGATTTTTTCTCGCCAAATTGGCCATACAACAAATGCAGTTTTCGGAGTTTTATTTGAAAAAATATACATATTTCGTTCTGCAAATAGTTAATACTATTTACACTCAGACCTCCACCTGGATTTTCTTTAATATTAATAAAATTAATAATAATCTGGTTTTGAGGTTTTACCTACAAGCTATTTCATTTTTGGATTATATATATATATATATATATATATTACAGAACATTCAATAATTCCAGGACCTGACATATGGAAGATGGCACCACTAATGAAATATTAACCTTCAAATGGTACATGATAAAATTTGGGCCTAATCGAATTATCAGTTTACAAATTCCGGTTATTTTTTAGAAAGCTACTGTTGCAAATTTTCAGAAGAATCAAAAAATCTGAATTTCGGGAGTTGATAAAGCATTGCTTTCTGATGGAAAAATACTGTTCAAGCAAAGCAATGGTTTGATAAGTGTTATTCAGACTCTGTTCCGTCGGAAACAACGGTAAA
The DNA here is from genome assembly GCA_037127315.1 of Ascarosepion bandense. Classification (NCBI taxonomy): domain Eukaryota; kingdom Metazoa; phylum Mollusca; class Cephalopoda; order Sepiida; family Sepiidae; genus Ascarosepion; species Ascarosepion bandense. The sequence continues at coordinate 1,872,089 of JBBBDQ010000154.1, forward strand.
GAGGTTGTATTCTGACTTTAATCGCTGTTGTACAAGCACAAATGATGCTTAAGGCTCAGGTCGTCCCTAATTGGTAGTTGTCACAGAAAATACACAAAAAACATTCACAAAAACGTTTTAGCCAATCGTGAATTGAAGGTGCGTGAAATAGAAGAGAAATTGAACATATCAGAAGGCATTGTATTCACCATTTTGCATGAACATTTGTCAATGAGAAAAGTGTGTTCAAAATGGGTGCTGCGTTTGCTCACAATCGACCAAAAACAACAACGCGTCGCCGATTCAGAGCGTTGTTTGCAACTGTTCCAACGCAACAATAAGGACCTTTTGCCTAAATATGTGACAATGGGTGAAACATGGATCCACCACTTTACCCCGTAGTCAAATCGGCAGTCAGCTGAGTAGACAGCAGCAGGTGAAAGCTGTCCAAAGGGACTAAAGACGCAAACATCAGCAGGCAAGGTTTTATCCTCTGTATTTTGGAGTGCGCACGAAAATGAAAGAAAAACCTGAAGCAACTGAAATATGGTTCTACAGAAAGATGCTGTGGATTTCACGGATCGAGCATGTGAGCAATTATGAGGGTTTGGAAAGGATGGAAACGAAAAGGAAGTTAATACTGAGCATCAGGAAGAGACAGCTAAAGTTCTTGGGACATGCACTGCGGAAGAAGAACTTGGAGAACCTGATACTAACAGGCCAGATAGAAGGAATGAGAGACAGGAGAAAACAGCTTATAATGTTCTTGCCTGGCCTCAGCAGGTGGATGGCAGAACGGGGATTGTGTGGTGTAACAGGAGGAAGCGTGCCAAGAACCACCAGCAATAAGGGGACGGAGAAGTGTATGATCGCCTATGTCCTGAAAGGACAAGGCACATTGAAGAAGAATGTATTTTGTTCTTTAGAAAGGAAGAAACATCAATCGCAAATATTATATCGCATTATTGGTGCGTTTGAAGGAAGAAATCGTCAAAAAACAAAACGACCACAAATGAAGAAGGAAAAGAGATCTTTCACCAAGACAACGCACCGTCAATTGCAACAATAGCAAAACTACCTGAATTGCGCTTCTAATTGCTTCTGCATCCACCCTATTCTCCAGATATGGCCCCCAGCTACAACTGAATGTTTGCAGACTTCAAAGGAATGCTCCAGGAAAAGAGATTTGGTTCCAATGAAGAAGTGATATCAGAAACTAAGGCGTATTTTGAGGCCAAAGACAAATCTTTTTTTACAAAAAAACGTATCGAATTGTTAGAGAAGCGCTGAATTCAGTGTATAAACCTAGATGGAGACTATTTTGATTAAGTCGAATTTTGCCTAAACGTTGCTGTTTTATTAATTAGCCCTGGAATTTATTGAGTGATGTGTTATATATATATATAGGAAGTCGTGTTCGAATTCCAGTCGAGTTCGTTTAATTCACTTACACACAAATACTCTTGGAAAAGGTATTAACTGATCTCTTCTCCCTCTAGTTATGAGTTAAATAGCAGTTTAGCAACCGGTCTCCAGCAGAAAGTAATGGTAACCTACTGCAGGAAAATCTTCTGCGTAATCAGTCATGCTTTGAAAGTGACTTAATCACCTAAGTTGGGTATCATGCATGGAAATTAACTGACTGCTCGGCATTCAAACATGTCATATTGAATAACGTAAACATATTATGCCGATTTAATTTTGTAATAATCCTTTCCCGTTCTATAAAAAGTTTATTGACGTTAAGATGAAATTCATCAAAGAAAGGAACCGTAGTTTGCTTTGACTCGTGTACTTTCTATTTCTTTTGAGATCATCCTCACTAGTGAATTACAATGATAAATTCATTGTAACTATGACCGTTGCGATTGTGATTGCAGCTATGGAATTTTTTGCAAAGCACACGTCACAATTAAGGCAGCTAACCAAACTCATATATACATGAGTTGGGATATATATATATATATATATATATATATATATATATATATATATATAAAACTTAAAGCAATATTTAATAAAATTAATTCCTTCACAATTTATGCCAGATATATTACTGACATCTTCATTCAAACAAAAATGTTATCGTAGAACTTTAAAAAATTCTGAAGAAAATTTCGCTTTAAATTTCATTTATAAAACGAATTTTGATATAAATCCGATTTCTAGGCATTCTCTTTCATTCACTTCAACTCCGATAATTTTACCACATGAACAAAATGTCTACCAGTTATAACTCGTGTCTTCTAAACTGCAATGCCCTGAAAATATAAAACTGCCGGCATCAATAACCAAATCAAAAGAGTCAAACACATTTCCTAATGCAAAATATTTTTTCTTAAAGTATTTAGTCAGTTAAGTGCCATATGTAATTCACACTTTGGCGATCATTTCTCATGTCTTGACTGACCGGGCAGAAGATTTTCTCGCAGTAGGCTGGCATTACTTTCTTTACGAGACTGATTGCCAACCAAGGCTATAGAACCCAATCTGTCCTGTTATTTAACCTATGACTGGAGCAAAGCGATAGATTAATACTTTTCGCATAAGTGAATGCACTGTTACCAAGTTCATAATTGTTGTTATTAAGTGTAGGATTTCTTAATTTTAAATTAGTAATGTCTCCATTATTTTAAATCTTCTTTTGCATGTTAATAATGCTATTACGTATGTATTTTCAACAATTATATCACGGATAGGTCCTGAAAAATCTCAATATGTGTTGAAATTAGATCAGAGTTCCATGTTCCCTTGTTTGGAACTTAACATACATAAAACTCTATACGCTTCAATTTTACACGTGTTAATTTACAAGTAAACAAAATTAATTTTTGTAATGGCTAAAACATTATTTGGTTTAATGCACTGTTTAATTTAGAAGTAAAATCCAAAATAAGTCAAATAATTTTTAAATTAATGAAGAAGCACTTCCCCAAAAACTCAGAATTAAACACATTTTTAAATAGGAATCCAGTCAAATTAAGTTATAGCTGTACTAGTAGAAAATTACATAAAAAAACAGAAACCTAAATAATAACGTACAAAATAATATCATTAACAAAGAATGTAGCTCTAGGTAGAAAAATAAATGTTCGCTTAACGGGAGGGGTTATTTACAAAGATGATGTACATGATGGGCAAAGAAAAACATATTTGAGGTCTACAAAAAGGATTTTAAAATACAGATGGAATAATCACAAATCAACATTTAAACGGGAAAACCTCAACACTTTTATAAAACTGGCTAGCCATGTGTGAAAATTAAAATTGTAAATGAATGAGACCCTGATATAACTTGGAGTATATTGAAAATAAACATACCATACAACAGTGGCGATGTATGCAGGTTGTGCCGGGAGGAAAAGTTAGTCATGATGTTTTTCCCAGAACAAAATAATTTGAAAAACGAAATAATCAGTTGATCGCCTGAAGATACCGAAAAGTTAAAACCTAATTTGCGGAAATAAATCATTTCCAAATAAAAAAATATTTAAAAATTCTACAATATAAATATAAACTGTGTACTAGTCTAATTTAATTATGGCCAAAAATTAATTAATTATATATAAAACCAAATATTACGATAAATTACGTGTAATATAGGTTAAACAGAACGGAGATTATTTTAATAAAGATATGACCTTAGGTTTATTGTTAATACTTGACTTACGTCACATACAATGATACGTTAAAGACAATGATAATAATGGCTTCAAGTAGTGATGAAACAGGAAAGAAATTTCAAAATGTTAAAAATGTCTACTTTTAGATACTTTCCAAGAATTACTCTTAAATGGCCGTAGTGGATATTTCTTTAGACTTAAATACTTAATTTCGTAACTGAAACTTTTAAACCTACCATTTTATTATCCGATTTTGTATCTATTTTTCTCAAAGTGCTAAATTCGTATTTTCCCAGCTTCAGTTGCATTTAGTCTTTATTTTGAAATAACACAACATAATTTAGAGGTTGACCAAAATTCATGATCGTATAAAAGTCTTAAAATGGATAAACAACTGTAAAACTAGCTAAATAGATAGACTGAGAACGGAAGTAAGCAATGAAGTAAAAAGAGCACCAGAAATACATATAAGATGCTGAACATCTGTTTCCGCTTATGGCAGATGGTGCAAGCATTAAATGATGTGAATAGACCATCAGGTGTTGCTTTCTAATAACACGCCTTACAATAAGATCATTCTTTAAATTCACATATCAAACTTCTTCGGTGAATGAACCAATTTCTAACAATATCATGACCAGAAGATCAGTATTCTATGGAAATGGGCCGCGAATTTTTGTCTGAATTTTCAGTTGCTTTTTCGGCAGCGAAAGTGAGGACAATTAAGCTTGGAGAAGAAAGTTCATAACTTATAGTTCTCGCAAAATATAGTGCTATAAATTCATCTAAGACGTAGACACAAACAATCTGAAATCTATCTATCTATCTATCTATCTATCTATCTATCGCTATATATAAATATATGTATGTACATGTGTAATATATATATATATATTTATATATATATATATATATATATATATATACGAGTATATGGTACGTATGGTTGGAATAATTTACCTTATCCAAAGAAACACTATTTTTCAAAAAGTGCTCAATACAAACTAGAGCTAATAATATTTATTCAGAAATTATAACATGGCTATGTTATAATATCACTACAAAAGTAGCTATTTTGGTTCGGCACTTCTTGTGACTTGTCAAGTGATGTGTTTTATGTCAAATTGAATGGTTTTAAAAGGTTAAAAACAAGCAAAACCCCTTTAATCAGAGAGGCATTGTTGTATTTACAATGAGGACCAATCACTGTAAACCAACTTCTAATTTGGAGAATATGTAAGCAGGCTTAAAAATAATTTTGGTGGGCATTAATATTTGATAAAATTGAGATCAGCATTATTAATTAACTATTAGATTTACTTTATTATTGTTGCGAAATTTAAAAATGTTTTCTAAGTTTAACAATTTATTAGATTTAGAAATTTATTCATATATTAAACGAGGAAGAGAAAGAACGCATACATAAATAAACCTACAAACATCCACATATCGAAAAATAGACGAGTATATTCACAAACACTGGCAAACAGACACATATACAGATTAATATACCCACTCATATATGCATACACAAATTACATAATTTAGCTTTTATCGACTTGTCAATTTGTCTGTTAAATTTTAAAGTTCCGTTTGTACACAGACTAAATTGCTACATATTGGATGCAGTCAAGGCAAATTCGTAACGTGACCAGCCTTGAATGAATGAGGTCGCGACACACACAATCATATTTCAATGTATGAACATATAAAAAGAATTAGATATATACTTACGCAAATACACAAGCTAAGAACAAAAATGTACACGACGAAAAACTCCACAGATCGTAAAAAATATATAACCACATAGATGGAAATACATGAAACCTCTGGCATCAAACTAAGTAGATACACAATACATAAATTAAATGCGTATGCATGTGCAAAACGTCACACATATACATATATATGGTAAGCCCCATATCGTTCATATGAAGTTATGCCTGTGTGAGCCCGTTGTCTAGCTCGCGTGTGAGTGTGACTCTGAGCACGTCAATGGTTGTACAAGAGTTAATCTATGTCTGTGTTTGTATAAAAAGCGTCAAGACAACAAATATTCCTCCGAATGTTCATCCCACTTTCACAAAAATTCAACTATATACTAATCTCTACATATATCAAGTATTTTAATTAAAAATTAAAACAGTTTCTCTAACAATCGAAAAAGTGTGAAACCCAGGAAAACAAACTTATACCCATCTATCTATCTATCTATCTATCTATCTATCTATCTATCTATCTATCTATCTATCTATCTATCTATACACATACATACGTTCATACATATATACATATACACCTACATATATATAAATATATTTTATTATAGATTTTGCTGTTCTTGCTTGTTTGAGAATTTCCATTTAACCTTAGGCGTTTTATTTTCGTCTGTTAATTTCCAAAAGTATTTGGAGAGAGACGTCATGTTTTGTTTTTCTTTGTTATTGAAGGATGAGAGGTGATTGAAAAAAAATACAATAATACTCCACACTTGAATAAACACCCCTATCCCACTAAAATAAAAATATAAAAATAAAAAATAAAAATAAACAATTCTATAGAAAAGATCAAACTACTAAATTCTAAAGCAAAGCTTAACATTCCGAATTAGATGAAGAACCTACCCATAAAAACCTTACTTAAATACAAAAATATTCCGTACTGAAAAAATCAAAATTAAAAGAAAAAACACCCCACTCCATCACGTTCATCTTAAGGAACGCCGAGGAAGACAGCCTCGCCACTAGATAAGAGAGAATACATAAAATCTGTCTGGTAACAACAGACACCAATTAATCAAACACTACCTAACCACGACGCTGTCCTAAAAATTCTTAATGTCAACAAACAAGATATATTCCACAATCACAAAAAAACCCAACACACACACAAAACTGATCAAGTAATCAACCCCCACACACCACGTTCTTCGAAATTCGAACCAAAAGATATACCCCACCAATAAAAACGTACATTCCAACAGATAATGCCATTAATCAACCATTTAGCATTTACACACCAAGTTCTTCAAAAGTCTAACGGTCAGCACGGAAGACACATTCCCTTCATTATCAATAACCCCAACCAACCCTATAACAACAATGAACCAAATATAGACAGCAGATGATTTCAGTTGTTGCCCATTCCTCCTGATGAGACGTTGGACACCCAACGTTGAAACAACCATATGATTGTAGAGGACATATATAGAAAAATTATGTACATGTTCTAAAACATAATTTATAATAAATATTCACAGCTCTATACATCATATATCGAGCACTGTTTAAATTAATGTTTTGGACGGTGAAAAGATACTTTCTTCGTTCTATACTCACTCGGATAGATAGATAGATAGATAGATAGATAGATAGATAGATAGATAGATAGATAGATAGATAGATAGTTGTGAATTTGTAACCCTGGGTTTCCCGCTCTTACGATCGTCAGTCAGTCTGACGATCGCAAGAGCGTGAAACCCAGAGTTACAGACTCATACCTATCTATATGAATATTTCTGCTCTCTCACTGATATTGAGTGCTTTTAAATAAGTACCACGCATATATAATATGTAAACAATATAATATATATAACAAAGTGTTGAACATTTCGTGTATATATATATATATATATGTATATATGTATATATTGATATTTATAATTATATACATACACTTTTCACGCACACACACACACACACACACATATATATTTGTGTATAAATGTGTGTAATATATATATATATATATATATATATATATATATATATGTATATATAAACGAAATGTTCACCACTTTATTGCTAAGCAGGTTTTAACCAAATTGGTCTCATCAGAAGTTACTGCCTGATGAAACAGATATTGCTTACATATGGATTGAGCCCATTTTAAAATAACCGTCAACTAGTTTAACAATTACCTATTTTACTATCACACACACACGCGCGAGCGCGCACACGCACGCACACACACACACACACACACACACACACACACACACACACACACATATATATATATATATATATATATATATATATATGACGTGAATTAATGAATATACATATGAGGGTGCACATATGTATAGTATTATCATACAGCTGTTAATAAAACAGTCCTCAGTGAATGACCAGAGCTGTATTAAATATATATTAATAAATAGACATATTCTCCTACGACTATGGCACGTGTCAGAGTTTCATGAGTTATGCAATCATCAGGTGCATATTTAAAATTGACAGTTTAATAGATTCGAATTTATGTTCACTCGATGTTCATGGGAATTAAATCTTATAAAATTAAGTTACTGCCTTTTAAATACAATTAAAAATTGAAATATTCATGGAGATAAAAATTAAAATTAAAAATTTAGAATTTAAATATAAAATAAAGTTTTTTAAAAATAATAAAACGCAGGGAGAAGATATCAAAGATATCATAAAACGCAAATATTTAAAAGTTTAAATATTCTAATATTAAATGTAGATAAAAAATTAAAATTTTAAAACTTTAAATAAAATTAAAATAAAAAATAAAAATATAATTTAGAACTAAAATTAAAAATTAAAATGTATGGAGCAAAAATTAGTGTATGGAGCGAAAATTAATGGGGTTTAATTCATAATTATTAAAAGTAATTTTGCGGGGGAAAGAAAGTAAAATGAAAAAGAGAATTATGTTATAATATCTCTACAAAAGTACGTCTCTTGTTTCGACACTACTTGCATCATATCAAGTGATGGTGCTGATATCGAGTTGAAGAGTTTTAAAGTTTCAATACTAGCCAAACCCCCTCAATCAACAGACATTCTAACGTAACCGTCATAAACTTGCTCAGTTAAAGTGTTAAAGTGACAAATTCTTTGCGCTAAAACAATATATATATATATATATATATATATATATATATATATATATATGCGTGTGTGTGTGGTGTGCAGTATCTCCAACAAAGACAGATCAAAGCGCAATAACACAGCTGGATAAAGCAGATTTTCAATGACAAAATAGTATCACTACATATGATCACTAGAGTTGGCTATGTATGCTCTTCATTTTATACGTTTAGAAATGTTCAAGGCCAACAGAATGTGGCTTGTCACTCCCATCCCTGTGGTCATTACTAAAACACTTTAACCATTCCATTACTATACACATATTTATTGTCCTGTCTCTGTAGCAAGCATCAACCATTACAATTTTTCCGCATGAATAAGTTCCTTTGCGCAACACTGTTTTGTATTTATTTTGAAGTGATATAATTTTTCGCTAAACTGCCGTTCAGATTTTATTTGTAATAAGGTAAATACTAGAGGTTATTAGCTAAAGCTTTAACTTCTACTGACACATCACTAAATCCCGCTATTGGCAAAGAAATTGGACATGATGTTATCTATACAATAGCCCTTAAGAAATGTACTCATGAACTAGCTCCTGTTCCCTCTAAACACTACAATAATAATAAAAAAATTCTTGCTTCCTGCTTCTTGAAAATTCTCTTCTATATTTTTTGTCTATTTCATTAAGCATCTAACTTGGCAGGGTCTTCTTTCCGATATGCAATATGGCTTTCGCTTTTCTAAATCAACTGTTCCTGTATTAACGATTATTGCTAAAAAGTCTATTAAGCTTTTGATGAAACTGTTGAAACTGGTGCTATTATTTTGGATATCTTGAAGATATTTGCTTACTAGTCTTTAAAGTTTCAAAAGTTTCAGTATTTTTTGATTAATTTTTAAACTAATTCAGTCTTTCTTATAAAATCGCGATAGGAAAGCTGTTTTGAGTAGCCACACGTCTAAATATTTTCGCATTAATGCAGGCGATTTCCATCGCTCTATTCTTGGACATACATTGTTTTATAATTTTCATGAATGGATGTCTAGATGTCATCAGTTCTCAACTCGGGATGTATGATGAGGACCCACATATTTGCTCTAGCCTTAAAAGTAAGTTTGATCGATTTAATAAAATCAAATTTTCACCTAGTTTTGAAAAATTGCACCTTCTCGGACTAAAGTTTTTCGCTGAAATGAAATGGAAAGATCATATTGAATCAATTACTAGGTCTCCAACTAGAAAAGATGGTTCGAAATGTTTTCCACTAGAACCTATCTTATATATATATTATAAGTCTACTCGGCCTCTATCAGCAGACCTCAAGTGGAACGACTATATCGAATCTATAGCTAAATATGCTAAGAAGGTCGGTTCACTGTGTAGAGCCAGGAAGTTTTTCCAGTCTGAATCCATCCTGCACATATATAATCCGCCCGTGTATTGAATACTGCTGCCACATCTGGTCGGGTGCCCCTGCTATTCACCTCGGGGTTCTTGACAAAATCCAAAGAAGAATTTGTAATGTGATCGATCCCGACTTGTCAGCTTAGTTGCAGTCACTCTCTCACCGGCGTAATGTGGCTTCCCTGTGTCTCTTCTACAAATACTTTCACTGCTTCTGCTCCAATAAACTTAGCTCACTGGTACCCCCTATGTATGCATTTACTGGAGCTACTTGACTAGCAACTAGTTTCCACCCTTTTACTGTGAAACCAATAAAATGTAACCGAGACTTCTACTCTAATAGCTTCTTTTTTCGTACTTTCCTCCTGTGGAATTCCCTTTCGCATGCTTGCTTCCCCGACAGATACAATCTCCAAGAATTTGAATGTAAGGTCAATAGTTATCTCTTATCTCACTGACTCGCATCCATTCTCTCATGCTCTTTTCTCGGTCCACTCCACTCTTGTCATACCAGTATTCTCACCCTTCTCTTACCATCTTCCTAACACCCCATATAACCTGTCCCTCTTTCTCGTCACTTTCTTCAATGTAAGCCCCTGCGCACCAGTAGCAGAAAAACTGCCTTGCTTGGGTTTACATGTTTTAAACAAAGTCTACCATTCGTTCTTGATTTGAATAATAATGTCACTTCTGGTCTGGTGCTCCTCCTTTATATTTAGAGATTATTGATAAAATCCAAAGAAGTATGTATCTTATAATTCGTATGAGCTTCGATACTTCGAGCTCTCTTACATTCAATTCGTACTATGGCTCATGAAGTAGGTAGAAAAACATTTTTTCTACATGAAATTAAATCTTAAACAATAAGTTCGGCTGAACTCTTTAGCCTTAGTAGTGCCACAAGTCTTGGAGAACGACAACTCCTAATTCAAAATCATTCAAATGCAAGGAGAAACCATTCCAGTAATTTTGCCAAGAAGTAATGGTAATTCATTATTTACACGTAATACAGAAAGGAATATTATGGAGAGGCATGATCAGATACATTTGGAAAAGTATGGTATTCTCATTGAGTTTTCATTTGACTTTAATTTTAATGCCAAATTATATACTGAATAGATATTTCCTAAGACACTTGAAATAAATACATTAGAAACGCATATAAAATAATAAAATACGCACAACGTTATTTGCGCATTAATATAGCCGACAAGGTTCGGTATAAAAAATAAATAATCAGGATTCCTAACAACATCCATAATCGGTAGACTAACTTTTCTCGATTAATTATGCAACAATATAATCAAGCCTACCACGTACTATTGTACTATACTTAGCATAGACCTGGAAATATGTATCAAATCCCATTTTGTTACACTTCCGTTGGTTAAACACAAAAACAAATGCATATTAAATATACAAGCCACGCTGAAATATACATAAGATCACTTTGAAAGGACGAGAGAGAATTGCTTGCAAATCTTTAAATAATGGATATATACGCAGAGAGTATACTTCATTGTATATATCCACAATTATACATTTCCTCGCATTAGGTGGCGCTGAAAGATTAGTCAAGACATGTCAATAGCACTCTTCATAATTACATCGGAAGTCTGAGGATGTCCTGACCAAACTACTAAAGAGGACAAAAATCCGCTTATTACAACTCAGTTCGCCGCCAACATCGTGCAGTGTTCAGACAAGGCTTACTCGGTATCCATTCCCTAGAGCCTGGCTGAAGAGTACCTTTGCTTATTCCCTGTTCTCTATGGCAATTAGACCACAGGTCACGAACCTGTCATTATTTGACCACTCGTTAACTCTCAACAGGCGGCAAAACTGCGTGATAGCGAGGTAAATCAAAATGATTCTGAAGACGAGTTTATTCTGCATCAAGAGTACGAACAAACACGTGTCGAAACACGTTCAACGTTCACACACACACACACACACACACACACACACACACACACACACACACACACATACATATATATTAAGTATATAAATAGATGTGAGAAGTGTCTTCGGAGATAATTTTATTGTTTATGGCAAACTACAATTCGCTTGAATTTTTCACCACCTGCTTTGTAAGTATTAAAATTGTATAAATATTTTACTGCTTGATGATTTTTTTAATCCTTTCACCCAAAGCAAGACAGGAATGCCAATAATATTCAAGAGGTTACAGAGAGTGAAAGTGAAAGAGAAGACTGAGAATAGGGAGGGTTGAGGAAAGGATAAAAGATGAACGGGGTTCAAGAAGACAGAAGATGACGATTGACAGAAGATAGCTGTATTTAATTTTTTGAATATTGTATTTAGCAGAAAAAAATTAAACGAAAGGCATTTCCACAGCCGGAAGTACGAAAAAAGAAACCGTTGGAGTAGAAGTGGTATTTGCATTTCACTATTTCAACAGTGAATTGGTGGGACCTAGATGCCAGTCTAATAAATTGATTAAATTCATGCAATCGAGGTGCCAAGTTAAAAACACTGGTCACAACAGTAAAATATGACTATAAACATGAAAATATTTGTAGAAAAGGCAGAGAGAAGACATGCCACGTCAATGAGAATATGACTGAAGTTGACATGCTAAGTCAGGATCGATTACATTACAAATCATTCTTTAGATTTTGGCAGGAACCTCAAAATGAATATAAGGATCTTTACACCAGATATGGCAGCAGTATTCAATGCACGGACAAACGGTCGATTTGTAAATGCGCAAAATGGAGTTACGAGAAAACATTTCTGGCACGTTGTAGTGACCTAACTTCACTTGCAGTAGATGCAGCAATTGATTCGATGTAGTCGCTTCATTTTTAGTCAGTTGAAAAATTGAGGTCGAGAAGGCGCAATGCATTGCCTTCCATGCTGATGCCAGACAGAATTTTTTCTATTTTGCGTAAATGAGAGCAGTTATGTTTTATCGATATTAATATTTACAATCAAATTCTTGTTTCAGTTCACCACTGATCATGAAACCATAAAAGTAGGAACCGTGGCAGCGAAAAAGTCAGTGTTCTAATTTTGTTTTAAATTGGCCTACACTTTTGCTTCTTGAAAATTAAAGTGAACATTTTTTATTCAGCCGTTTCTTGATAAATATTACTTTATGTAAAAAACTGGATTTTGTAAAGTATTATATAATCACTTTCGCTTATTAAACGTTAAATTATTAACTTAGCCCCCACCGTTACTTTAAGAATATTCTTGATCGTTCTTAAATTTAATAACATTTAAAACTTGACAATATTTTAATTTCTGTTTACAAATACTTGTTGCAAAACAAAATCCATATATTTACCGTGATAAAGTTCCTGAGTGTACGAAATGCTTTCGCAAAGAAAGGTTTTCTTTTTGTCTTTATTTATACCATACAGATTTACTTTATTTATATTGGAATTTTTGCACATTATTGACTTGGAAAACAAAAAAAAACGTGCACTTGATAAGAAAGTGCAATAAAAATATATTAATATTCGCAAATTCCTGCAAAAACACAAAAAATTTATTTAAGCATTTAATTGAAGAAAAAGCTATTGAGCAATTTTCACATAGATTACTTAAAACTTCGCATCATATATTTAACCTTCATTGGCATGAATTCCTGAAATCATCTGCGTAAAGTTGGGAGTACAAGAATTTATGTATTTTGATATACTCGGTGTGATGAATGTACAAATTGAAATAACACTGATATCTCATATTAACAGATATATTTACGAAAATTTTACAAAAATATTTTGAAATACAAAAGAGTAAATTTATTCAATAAAATCAACATTGGCTTTAAACATGGCCTCCACTTGTGGGGTAATTAAGACACCCTTGATAACACAAATGAATTAGGCAGGACAACTAATATAAAGAACTCAAAGAAAGCTTAGACACATACTTCCGAGAGAATTCTGTTAGAGTGTTCGTTAGAGTACTGTCTGAAGATAATCCAAACATAATATTATAACCGTTAGTAGCGAGTTATAACAGTGGCGACAAAAAATCGAAAATTATACGGAGTTGGAAAAATACCTTTCTTTGTCGCATTATCAGTGACGACGAGAAATTAGAACCACATTGGTGTATTTTTTTCTTTGTTATGCGCAAAGAAAAAAAAAACAGATATTCTTAAATAGGGAATAATTATTAACTCAAGTAGTAAAAATAAAGCAACAACAGCAGCAGTTGTTGGACCTCTAGAAACACAACAAAACTTAAGTGAAATAATTCAGAAGAAAACGGAAAACTCTCCAACTTTTTCCTCTTCTGAAGAAATGACAAATGCCGTAGTTGAATCCCTATATATATCAGATAATGGAATTATAATTCTGCTTATTTTAGAAGATACGAACCAATTTTCAAAAAAGAATGCAGCGACTGGGAAGACGAAAAACTTTCGATGAGAAAGTTATTACCAGTAGAACATGAAAAATACTGTAATTCTTAACTATCGAGAAAACAAGGAGAAATTTGTTTTAAAGCAACGACTAATATTCCGAGCAAAATTTTTAGGGAGAAAAGTTCGTTATTCAATAAGTGTTTGAATCTGACAAAAAAGAATACGAAGATTTCGTCGCAGATGATGGAATCATTAACAAGTAAAGTGAACAATTCAAATTAAACGAACGATTTTTGTTCAAGGTATCACGGCGAAAAAGACGCAGAAATACATGCTAGAATCCTAACGAAATTAGAACAGAATAAAAACTAACACTAAAAGAATTATCGGACGAGTATCAGAGAATCCGAAATCTGAGACGTGATAGGCTTATGTGTTAAAACGTAGGACAAACGTTTTGACTGTGTGGAATTATTCCAGTTATGGGATATACCTTTAAATATTTATTGCAAGACTTTAAGTGGACAAGCGACCAGTTTAAGGAAATGTGAAAATTTGAAGGGAGAATTGAAAATATGTTTTTTCCGGATGTTTTGTCGGATGAATTGAGCCAGTGTTACAAGGTCAAAGAAAAATTTCAAGTCTAAAAAGGGTCAGCGAAAGTAACAAAACAATGTAGCGTTTCTAGCAACTCAGCAAGTCACAGAAGAATTAGACAGTCTTGGAAAATGGGAGTAAATGAAAAACTAACCATTCAAAATGGCAAGCAACGGCAGTGTATGTAAAGAAAAATTTGTTTTGGAGTTGATTTTTTGAGGGGAGTTAAACAAATGTTTAGAATTACATAACAAACAATTGCGGAAATTAAAACGTGGAAATTTTTTCGAAGCTGGATCTTTCTGAAATATATTTGTAAATAAAAGTTGAAATGGAATGTTTAGAGTTAATAACGATAAATACGCCCATGGGATTGTATAAAAACAACTGACTTTTTTTCGGGACAAAAGTGGTTCTAGCTACATTTCAACAAGCTATGAACACTATGAGTGTAGATTGCGATTTCGTAGATGTTTATCTGGATGATGTATGAATTAAAAGTGTATCTAAAGAATAACATATCGGGCATGTTAAAAAAATCAAAAACACCAGAGTACGGGTTCAAAGTCAGTGAGGAAAAGGGCATATTGTTTTTGCCTAAAACAAAGTACCTAGAACAAATTGACTAGTCTACAGAATTTCTCGGACTACATCTACATACATAATATGCAGAATTTGAGAGCTCCACTGGACAATTTGCTTAAGTCTGACGTAAGTATTTTCATGATTTCTTCAAACACATTTTGACACAGTTTTACTTTACGCCTTCTAAAGTAGAACTGTGTTAAAATACTAACGTCAGAGTAATTATTAGGAGACTACGATCCGAAAGTACGAATCGTATTGGCTTCAGGTTCTACTGACTGTGGTATAAGAGCTGACATTCTACATAAAGGTGATGATGGTAATGTAAAGGCATTCACTACTACCGGTAGATAAAATCCTACATCAAAAAAAGATCCTTAGTGATAATATTCGTAGTGAAAACATTTCACAAACTATACACGGATAGAGATTTCAATTACAGGCTGACTACGAATCTCTATTATCAAATTTTGATCTTTTGAGAAAAGAAATTCCTGCGCATACAGCTAATAGTTTACAACGCTGGGATACTATCTTATTAAATTATGAATTTAGTATGGAATATTAACCGTCTAAAAATTAGAACTTGCGGATGGTTTACCAAGAATGATACAAAATATTGAACCGTTTTAGGATACTGCTTTTGCATCATTAAAAACTGAAACAGAGTAGTACACGAACTATTATTTACCCAGAAAGAAATATAAATAAATGTAGAATAAGACATGTTTACTTCGAAAAGAAAAAAGTGACTAAAAGAAAGTAAGAAAGATAGAAGGTTTTTAGAACGAATTCCAAACTTAAACGCTTACGTGCTATGTGACGGAATACTAATATATATGCAAAGAATATTAATAGTTATCATATTACAAAAGTGGATATTAAATAAATTTCATAGTGGACATCCGGGAATTTCAAGGCGTATTCAAGCATAAAATCTCTCATGTGAAGTGATGCATACTGAACCGAAATGGTTCAAGGCATTAAAATTAGTAAAATACCGCAGTTGTTGTGTTCTGACAGAAAAATCACCCACAATGAAATTACAACCATGGACAATGACATATATGCCGTGGTCAAGACTACAAATAGATACAAATTTCAGTATGTGGCGAAGTCGGAAGGGGTAAATACTAAGAAATAAAATAAAATATTTATGAAAATCCCTCAAAAGGAGAATGTTTTGGTGTAAATAAGACACGCCCAGTTAAAAAAAATGAACTAGGCAAGATGCCTTAAATAAATAAATCAAAGAGAGTTCAGAGACAGCGTTCCGAGAGAACTCAAAATATTCCCTCAAAATCTTTGTATTGGAGGAAAGTACAACGCAGCTAAGGCTCCGTCTACGAACATAGACAAAGCTGAGAAAATAGACAACCATACTGCCTGATTCCGCGTATCCAGGGGATGGGCAAATCTGGAGCCTTGGCCAAAGTGTACCCTTCCAAGTTTTCTACATTAAACCCTGCCTTTTGTATCATAGACAATGCAATGTGCCCGATCTCTTGCTTGCTAGGGTTGGGTAAATACCGACACCTGGCCCGAATCTACGCGATCGCGTTCTCAGATTCTTGTATCAGATTCTGTCTCAGTGATTCTGTCTCAGTTATGGGACTGTTGATAAATATCCAAAGTTCCTAGAGAGCTCAAAATTACCACGGCACAAAGTACGACTCAGCTGACGTTCGGCTGAGAAATAGACAATACAAAATGTCCGTTCCCTCGTTGTAGGATCTGGGATTAACTGTGTCCTCGACCTGCATGTACTCGCTTGTGTTCCCTACGTTAAATCCGACCTTATATCCTATCCCTTTTGATCAGAGAACCTTTGGGTAAATATCTAGAGTTATGAGGCAGTTCTAATCGTGTGTTTGTTAGAGTATCGTTTTGTGTCAGCCGAGACATAATATTATAACCCTTATAACTGTTAGCGAGTTATAAGAGAATTCCAAGCAGCACAGCATGCCGTTTTCAGATTATTTCAAATTATTTGTCTTTTACGACATCCTTAAAATAGATATAGGATTGGACGAAAATTAAATATGGAATGAGTGATGGAGAGAAAACTATAAGAGGGATAGAAGTACGAGAGGCTAATGATAGCAAGTCCCAACAAATATTGACACTGTTAACAAAGAGAAGATTTGCGGGACCTGGTATACAGATCCTCCAATACTTTTAAATGAAACACAGAGTTTGACCACGACACAAACGAGAACCAGTCTACATTGAAATCAGCAACACACTTGCTGTTATTTAAAAGGTGCTCACATATAGAGGAACCATAGGTATTTGGGACAGGTTCAAGCCAAGGTATGTTTCCTGATCTTACTTGGAACATGTTGTTTAATCCTCATATTTAGGCACTGAATGCTTCTACTGAATGTAGTTGGCTCCACAACTACAATTATATTTATAAATCACAGAATTTACTTGATGAAAGGGGAGAACATCCTTATCACCAGAACAAAAATAGGCCGAGGATGAAACACTACACGAACCTCAGTCGAGAAATAATGAGCACAAACATTAGATGAAATCTGTGTAGTCAAGCTTTCACAGCCAGTTTTAGTCCAGGAAGAGGCCTTTTTTATAATTATAATCGGTTTGACATATCTGAACTCAACAATCTTGTCACAGATAAAAGAATGAACTGCATTGGGGGATACCCCACACCACATATGTTTTCCTCCACAAAATCTATTTCATCCTCCAGAAAAGTCTCCGAACAAATCATTAACGATCTAGGAATTAGGGTTTTAATAAAGTTTATTTTTCGCTTCCAGGGACAAAAGGAATCTTATCGCGTATATAATCCCGCAAATATAATTTTCCTATATACTGAATTGAGAAAAGATGTCGGTATATCAAGATATCCAAAAAAGTCAGTTGAGAATAAGACTCTTTCTTAACCGTGAACCTCAGTTCTGGATGAAGACCATTAAAAAATGAGAGAAACTGTTCAGCATCAACTTCGTTATTAAATAAACAGAAAGTGTCGTCATCGTATCGACAATGCAGATGAGGACGAAGTGCACTACAACGTATTCTCTCTTCATGAAAGCCCACAAAAATATTAGCCAGTGCTTGACCCAAAGAGAACCCATAGCAACTCCGTCAATCTGTCGATATATGGTATTATCAAAACTAAATTCACCTGACAATGTGGCAAATTTCATCAATTCAACAAATACCGATTCAGGAATACTAGTGGGAGACAAGGAACTGCCATAAAGTAAGTCACAGCAAATGTTAATTGTGTCCAAAAGAAGAACAAAAATAAATATAGAACATACCTCTGAACAACATATAAACTTGCCAGAAGAAGACCAATTTCGGATACGGTCAACAAAGGAAAACGAATCCTTTATACAAATTGTACTTAAGTGCTGCAACAAAAGCTTCAAACTCTGTCAGTTTATAAGGTGATGATTTCACACTATTACTCATGTTTGGCTCAATTGTGCATCCATATTTCTTATGTACCAAGAATTTTAATTTGGCTTCAAGCTTAATTGAAAATTTAACACAATCTCGCTGATGAACCAAACCCAGACATCGAAAGAATCTCACCCAATCAAAAAAGGAAATTAAATTCCTACATTCGCACCACAATCTATAATATTACTTTTTCAACCCTAGGAGTCTCGATGAAAGTTGTTGGAGAATGTCTTTAATAAAAACACTTACAATCTTCCAGCCAAGATGTAATTTTGCCCTCTTTATTCTGAATTAACAAGACCTTTTTGTAACAACAGCAACAAACAACTTGTAATTTAGAAATGTTCACTTATTTTGTGTACAACGAATCTGAATTCCAACTGTCGATGACGATTATCATTATCATCATTAATATTTAAGGTGCTGCTATTTTTATATTAAACTGAAATAATATTGGCACAAGTCTGTGTTCACTGAAATAAACTCCAAAGAAAAAATTAAGATGAAAGAATAAAAATAATAATACCCAAAGATTTGGTGTCCTTTGCTTTCTTTATTTTTTTAATGTCATGACCTTTCAGGATGTTGGTCATCATAAAACTATAGGGCTTCCTTAACTTTATAATCCGGAAATTAACGCACATTCTGGAGAAAGACAGTGTAGTAGATTCTCATTCATTTCTACACGGTTTCGAATATCTTATACCATTTACATTGTTCGGACTATTGCCTTCATCTTTGTTGCCATATTCACGACAGTTTGGCCGTTGTAAGACCCGGCTTTCTTCAGGTGATTGGAATTTCAAACTGAACCATTTCTTTCGTTGACTAGGGTAGGTTATTCTAGTTCTACAAACCACTTCTCTTCCAGATGTTCCAATATCAGTGATCCCCCTTAACTCTACTCTCGAAGTTGAGTTCACCTCTGCTGTAGCCAGGTATTAGACTCACACCTCTTTGTGTCATGTTACTGGACCCAACCAATTCTTTTATTCTCTGGGGAATTCTTTATCTTAGACTGGAATGCGCAGTTTAACCTCTGGGGGAGATGAATGCATTAAATATAAAGTGAACGCAACATACTACAAGAACATCTATTTTCGTTTTTTAATAGCCATTGACCTCTGCAAATAAAAGTACAGGGAAATTTAAAATTTAAAATGCATCTTTCTAATTTGATTTATTTAGTGTAACTCCTGAATTTTTGCAATAATTAACCAAACATACCATTTACTGATACAGGTATGTAATAGTATATATACATTCAAACACACATATATATGCACACATACATGTGTGTGTGCGTGTGCGTGTGTATGTGTGCGCGTGTGTTTGTGTGCGCGCGTGTATCTGTGTGTTTATATCAACTCTCCAAGTACTACTGGTACCATATTGCTAGGTTGTGTAGAAACTAAGTAGGGTTAAATGTAATCCCTCTCAAAGGACAGTTAAAACTCCCTTTAGGGCTAGAAGTAATCTAAAACAATGGTGAAAACAGGGTTCCATAGCAATTTATACAGCTTGCATGTAAAGACTCGGTAAAGGCTTCCTAGATAGAACGGAAAATGTTCCCTCAACAAAATCAACATCCACGTGTCCTTGACCAAGGCGAGACTTTAAGTTAGAGAACATCGGCTGTAGTTTGTATTGGACTTTTTGTGCACATATGGGCAGACATCCATGGGCTAACCCATTTTATAGTTCACCAATAGAAAGCTTAACCAATCAGGAAGCTCAAAATATTCAATGCGACGTGTATAAAATGAACTATGGCGGATAGTTCATGACGGACGTGTTTCACAAAGGTTATGGGCCCAGCTATGGGCAAAATAACAACTTTTTTCCCCTTTTGTGATTGTGATCACAACCTACATTTATAATATTGTTATTGATATTTATTAACCTGAAATATTTAACAGTGAACAAAATAATATAACTAATTATTTTGTGAATATTGATTAAGAAAAATGAAAAAAAATATTTTTTAAAAATATAAAAAAATCAAAAGAAATTTTTTCTAATCACAAAACAAAAGATATATTCTATGAATACTATTTGTATAAATATTTGTTCCATATGAACATTAACTTGACTAATATTTTGCAAGAAGTTTCCATAATGTACCTCAAAAAGGGGGGGTATTAGACTTTTTGTGTAAAGAGGCATACTGGGCAGACGGCCATGGGCTAACCCATTTTATAGTTCACCAATAGAAGGCTTAACCAATCAGAAAGCTCAAAATATTCAATGCGACGGCCATATTTTTTCGAGTATTCGAGATGACAATCCGATTCAATAGAGTGTCTGATTTGTGAGTGTTAATTAATCTTTGATGCAGTTTCGTTGAGCAGATTACGTGCTGCGCTGTGCTCTATATCCATGAACTATGGCGGACATGGTCAACAGTTTGATCAGAAAATTAATGAGGCAGTAGCTCAAGACAAACTATGCATGAATGAACATCTCCGATTTTCAATCCAGGTATGTGGATGGAGCTTGTCAAATGCACAGCTGCGCACGATCATAGAATTACACCCTGTCATGCGCATGATGATGATGACGATAGCCATCATAATTTTTTAAATGTTGACGATGACAATGATGATGCTGTTGCTGGTGATGATGATGATAGTACCTTAGGGCAATGATTAAAAAGCTGTATTTACAGACAATTGCAGAAATAATACGCAAGGGATACACTGAATACCAGTATTTTCTGATCTTCTCACAGTCGGAACTAAGGCAATTCAATATCTACAAACATAATTTCAGTAACTATCTATAGCTTATGACGTATATGTTTAACAACTCGATATTCATGCTAGACTAGTTATCCTATTCTGCTACAGAGTGCTTATAACTTAATGTGATCGATTATTGTTTAGACATTTAATTCTGACTGCGTGTTCCAATAACGTGGTCTTGTGCTTGCTGAACACGTTCTTTGAACATTTTGCCTACAGCTAGAAATTCATAGTTAGTCACGATTTGGTACTCATAACTGTAGCATTCTAAAGTAAGTTTCATTGTATATAATGTGTTTAGTATTAATACGATTTGAACTGATCAGATGACTTTGAAATTAAAATACACACAAGCTCTCAAAATGCTAATAGAAGCTAATGTATCACCAAAAATGACACGTACTTATATATATATTAAATAAAGTTTCAGTTGTAATAAACACTGTTTCATTTTTGTTTTCAAATGAACAGTGAATTTGAGTGTTTCTTAATAAAAATATTTTTAAAATATAATAATTATATTCACGGATGTCCCCAAGCATAAATCGAAATTCGACCAAGGAGAAATAACAATACTTTTATTCACAGGTAATCCTTTCAAATAAGAAAAAATATATGAAAACTAATGCAAATCTTTCAGCAAATTGTTGGATGCTGTTGAAGGAACATGAATTCAGATATCAAGATACTTAGAGCTAAATAAGATTAATAATCAAAGTTTCACTCCGTCTAGGTTAAAGTAAGACAAATAAATTTTTATGAAATTTTTCTATCAATGATATATCCTCTGTTCTCTCGCTGAAGCAGAGGGACATTTGGTATATTGTATCATGGCATGACAGCCGAGAAAATAGGTAAATACTTTTAACCTATAACATATACATACATATGCAACAAATATATGTATCAAATATTTCTCTCCTGCCACCTTACATTATTTAATTGTGAAATAGAGTGTTAAAAGTTTTTTTTAAGAAAGAAAGATGCTCACGCGACTTCTGTTCGCGCACGACATGTGAGGGCTTGGAATGAACGCTTCTTATTGAAAAAACAACACAAAAATAAATTGCTATGTAACAGTCAAAACATGAAGAAAAATAACCATACCAGAGACAAAACACTTAAAAACGGCTATAGAATTGGCCGAAAGCGCTTGGGACATTCAAGTTATGGAGTATTTTTATATTCCTTAACTTTTTTTTAATCATTTCACCCCGAGCATGGCGGAAATGCCACTAATGTGCAGGGGGCTACATGACTGTAAAAAGATTAATTAGAAAAGAGTGATGAGTACAAACTAGTTAGAAAGGAGCAATAGAAAGCTGAAAAAGCAGGTGCGATGACAGATACATAGGTGGAGAGAAAGGGAATGTTATACGAGGGCGGGGAGAGAGCTAGAGTTCAGTGGTTAGTAGATGAGTATTGACTTTGCATTTAAATTTCTGAAGGTTGTAGCCGTCAGGAAAGCAAGAATACGGGAGCGAGTTCCACAGGCGGGAAGTGCGAGAGAAGATTGACGATGCATAAGTGCTGCAAAAGTAGAATTGTCGTCTGCATTTGGCTAACCTGACTGTGAATGGGTGGGACCCAGTTGCCAGTCTGGTTGCACGAGTAAACACCTGTTGAGGAGGCACCAGTGACTTAAGTTCGTTGGAGCAGAAGCCATGAAAGTATTTATAGAACAGACAAAGGGAGGCCACATTTCGACGGTGGGGAAGTGGCTGCAGTCGAGCCACCAGATCAGTACCTATCACATTACAGACTCTCCTTTGAGACTTCTACAAAACGAAAAATGTTAGGATGCACGAAAAACTTAATAAAATATTAATAAAATCTTCCTTGTCGGCCTTATTTTATGAAAGATCTCTGAAAGAAAGGTTGTTGCCCAAATATATATATATATATATATATATGTGTGTGTGTGTGTGTGTGTGTGTGTGTGTGTGAGAGAGAGAGAGAGACAGAGAGAGAGAGAGAGAGAGAGAAACTGGTCGCCCCCTTAAGATAAGACCGCAAGAATACAGTAACCAGTCTACGGCAGAAACAATGGCAAACTACTTTGTGAAGATCTTCTGCCCAGTCAGTTATGTCTCTTTCGAGACATAGCTGTATCAAGTATGGCACTTAACTGACTGACTGAATTCAACTCTCCAATTTTTTTTTTTCGTCTCTGCTACGGCCAGTTATTGAACTCTTTGAGTCAAGCCACTCGATTACTTTTTACAGCACATGAACATCGTAAAGCCATAATACGAGAGGAAATAGAAATAGATCAGGCGTCGCTAACCGTATCTTGGTGTGTGTGTGGGGGGAAAGATATCAGCACTTCTCTATTAGATGAGGTTGAAATAATAAACAGAGAACATAACTGGAATATATGAATGCTTAAGGAATAAGCACATATGATAGGCCACAAAAGTCTCCTAAATCAGCCATGCATAGACATGCAGAAAACAATAATAACAGCAAATTGTAAACTTACCTAACAAAAGAAAAAGAAAAGAATACTGAGACATTACTTTTATAAGTACAAAAATCATACCCTGATGTCTTTAGGGACACCTGGACCACTCGATAAAAGCGGTGGTTGAATTCAGTGACTTAGCCCAAATGTGTTGTAGGTACAATACCTGGCTACAGAAGTAGACTAAAACATGGAGAGTTGGAAAAAGCATGAGACGTGGAACTAGAATAATCTATTCCGGTCGACGAGATAAAGGATCCGGTTCGAAATTTCTAGGAAGTGAAGAAGGACGGAGCGTACAACTCTCGAGACGTCGTGAATAAGGCTAGAAAAATAGGTTAACATTTTAAACGAACAATGTAAATAGTGTGAATAAATATTTTTATGTTAATTATTCTTCGTAATTCTCATCCTGGGTCCCTAAAATTCATGAACTGGCAACCAGGTCTCATTGTTTTACTACTGAAAATGGTAAGATGTATCCTAATCTAATTGTTTCATTTCAGCACTTTTTGCCCGTAGAGCTCTCTTTCGGTATCTAGCTTCTCTGCCATCAACGATTTTTTAAAAAAATTATGCATCGTCAATCGCCGTATTCGGTTTTCCTACTCTTATATTGTCCATTTTCTCAAAGTTTTTTTCATTTTCTACCACTCTCAGTAAACCCTGGAATCTTAGTGGCATTATTTCATTGCGTGGGGTGAAATGATTAAAAAAGTAACAGAAAAAATAGCGCGAAATATCTTTTAGGAAACTAGTTCCATACGTCGTTTATCTAATGCTGTTACGACTTGTCTTATTACATATGGAGTAAGCTACATATAACTGAGAATAGCATTCCAGACTGTTTTTAATGGATAAAAGCTGTCCGCATATATTTACGTTCTTCTTCAGAAAGATCTACAAGTTTTCAATCATACTAATGTAGGGTAACTTCATTTTAAAATTCGGCCTTCATATATGTTGTTGCCAATTTTATTCGATTTTTATCTGTATATATTTTAAAGCAATGTTATCGATCTGTTTTCGTTGTTTCATTCCAAACAGTTTTGTTGCTCACATGTACTGTCTATGGTCTAAACATGTCATTGCTAGACAGTGATGTATTTTATGCCTCTTCTTTCGGCAAAGAAATCTGTATGATGAACTCCGAAAGTTTTACTCATCAGACTGCCATTTGAGTCGACCATATTCTGTAACAAATTTCTTCAGTTCGGTTGTTTTTCTGATGACCTTTATTTTGCTATCACTTAAGTTATTACGTGTTCTATTTCATCTCTCAAATCAAGGGTCCTGGGTATGTTATTAAATTGCATTCGGCAGCAAGGCCTCTGGGAGGTTGTGAAGAGCCTGGAACCACCTCTTAATTGCTGTTGTTCCCCGGTCCACCCTGACACGGAGTGGTAGCACCTGTTAGGGTCCCAGCTATGAGGAAATAATTAACCCCCATACCTGTATCAAAGCACTAAGAAAGTATAAAAATAGACTTTTATAGAAAAATATACGTTTGAAAGAAAAATATTACCAACAGTGCATTTTTTAAGGAAAAAAATATTAACAGCAATACATTTTTTAAGGAAAAAAATATTACCAACAATACATTTTTGAATACAAAACTAGAAGACATCTTCAGTTTCCTAAAATAAAAAATCATCAAAATCTGACTAAATTAATTTTCTCACTATAACCGAACATTAAAAAATCTTTAAACTCCACCATTTGGCATTAAGTATCACAAATAGGTTTATATGCCATGAAACAAAACTCACACTCAAATCAGTCTTGACTTTATCAGTCAAATCTTCCATTACGCAATTATGAATCAGTGAATTCAAAATTCAGGTTATTTTATACAAATCGCTGTCGTTTTTTTTTTTTTTTTTTTTTTGCATCTACACTAAATGAACCGACCTTAATGCTGTGACAGTAAATATTGCTACTATTAAGCATATAATAAATTAATGATTTGTGATGAATTGAATTGGTTTGTTACATTTTATTAATGCCGTTAAAACATCTTCTATATTCTGTATGATGTTTGGTTCAGATAAGTTTGGTGACAGTCAAAATTTCAGAAATGCACAGTAGTCATCGATTTTGTTACAAGAGTGAATCGTCTTAAATGATCATTCTAGCCATCCGGTTTTGGTAAGGTGTTGCCGAGACAAATTTCTTTCATAATGTTTTTGATGGCTGCTAATCCGAGATTCCAGTGGTAGCATTTTTCTTATAAAATAGAGTACTGAAATTTTTCAGTCCTGAAACTGGTGTTTGTTTATTTAGAAATATTTTGCTAAGTGGACCAACCCAGTGCTTTTCAGTGCGCCTTTGTTTATTTCTGTCATTTTTTCGTCTTAGATTCTCTAAGTTTTATTATTGTTGTTGATATTTCTATTTCTTCTCCTTTGATGGATCAAATGACTTTAAGTCTTTAGAGATTTGCTAGACACAGTTTGGAACGCAAAGTTTTCAACGACTGGTTGCCAACCACAACTAAAAAACTCAGTCTGTCTTGCTATTTAACTCATAGTTGAGTTCCAGGGAGAAGGTCATTTGCGTGCATATGAATTTAACCAATTCTGTTAAAATTCGAACTCGGGTCGCTAATTTATCGTTTCAAGTTATTACATAAACTGCAGATCCAAATGTATAGCAAATCAATTACCAGAACTACTTTTGTTATATTACATCATTCACATTCAGTTGTTTAAGTGCTATGTGTGATATACGCTTGGGCAATGATGCCTCGAAAGAGACATGACTGACAGTTGCCATTTCTTTCTGCGGTAGGCTCGTTGCTAACCAATGCTCTAAAACCCAATCTGTCCTGTTATTCAGCTTATAACTAGGGAGAGAAGAGATGGACTAGTATCCTTCTCAAGGGTATTTGCGCGTAAGTAAATGCAATGAATTCAACTGGAATTTGAACTCGGCCCTTCGATTTTTCATTTCGAGACGATATCAGTTACATCTCATTCACATTACCTTCTCTGTCAGCAAAAAGAGCAGCCCAAAGTGCTAAATACAGGTGGGGGTGTTAAAATCAAGCAGGTACGAAAATTCAAATATCTGGGAAGTGTTCTAACTGAAGACGGAAAGTGCGACACATATATCCAAAGGTGAATCGGCACGGCGAAAGGCGCGTTCCAGAAGCTGAGTAAAGTATTAAGACACAAGAAACTTTCACAAGAAACAAAGAAGAGAGTACTGGATTGCTAAGTGATGTCAGTTCTTCAATATGGTAGCGAATGTTGGACAATATCAGCAAAGATGAAGGGAAAACTTGAAGCAGCTGAAATGTGGTTCTACAAAAGGATGCTGCGGATATCGTGCCCTGAGCATGTGAACAATGACGTGGTTTTGGAAATGATTGAAACAAAAAGGAAATTAATACTGAGCACCCGGAAAAGACAACTAAAGTTCCTGGGACATGCAATGAGGAAGGAGGGCTTGGAAAACCTGATACTAACAAGCCAGGTAGAGGGAAAAAGAGACAGAGGAAAGCAGCGGATAACATTTAAAAGGCCTGAGCAGGTGGATGACAGAACGGTGGCTGAGAGACGTTACAGGAGAAAGCGTGCTAAGAGACACCAGCCAGGTATAGGGAGACGTGGAAGGCCATGATCGTCTACGTCCTGAAGGGACAAGGTACATAAAAAGAAGAATTTACTCTCGCCTGTGTATTTGAATTATATTTTACTTTCCATAAAATAAAAAATCGTATGCTTCTTACCTTGCACATTTAATGTTTGTAACAATAAAACCATCTTTGATAAAAAATTTCAAGCCTACTTTTAGAGTACCATAAAATACCTTAAGTTTAAATGCAATTAAAATAAAAACTTTAAACATTCTATCAATACAAACGGAATTAATTTATTTCATGACACAATATTAACATCCATTCTTGAGTAAGTCCGATTTTATTTTATTATTCGATTTTATTTCTAAATATGTATATTCGTCAATATACTATGCGTTCAAATTTTTAATTATGTACACGCTTACGTTATGCACATTTTTTTCTCTTTCAATTGTTCTACCTACGTTGTAATGCCTGTTATATTGATGTTACAAACTCCAGATTCGACTCCGGGTTGTCCATTTCTGGCATTCGGCCAATTCAGCCCTGACATCATTTTACGGTCCTCTACTTTCGACCAATCGAAAAGTGGAACGTGTCTTAGGGCGTAATTTTTAATGAAGTACAGGCAGAAAAAAAATAGAAAAAAGGGAATAACTGATGCTACGCCTAAAAATGTCGTTAAGGTTTCTTCGAGGCTAAGATTTGTATTTTTGGCGCACAGTGTTTGAGTTTTTATTCATTGTTTAACTGTGTGCACGTATGAATGAGCGAGAAAACTATTAGTCGAAGGCATAGTGTTGAAGTATCTATTTGTTGAGAATGCAGACCTCTGCAAAAAAGGAAGAAATGGCTAAAAAATGATAAAATTTATAAGATTCGTCAGTCAGCAAATATAGAGTCTGCTAGGGTGGCTTACTAATCCCTGATGCAATTACATGCTCATTTAATGTTTATTCAAAACCCAAATTCAATCAGAGAGAGAGAGAGAGAGAGAGAGAGAGCGAGAGAGAGATAGACAGACAGACAGACAGACAGACAGACAGAGACAGCGATAGGGTTCATAATCTGGTGTGATTAGTATCTGAACAAAAACCGTACACTCGAACTTTCGGCCAGAGTAAATGTTCTAGAAAAAACATTGGCGGATTCAAACCCGAATCTCAATGAGCAATAGTTTAAATTTGATCAAATGATAAAAAGACACTAACACACACACACACACACACACACATACACACATACACACATATATATATATATATATATATATATATATGTGTGTGTGTGTGTGTGTGTGTGTGTGTGTGTGTGTGTGTGTGTGTGTGCGCGTGTATGTATAAAATCGTCAAAAGCCAGTATTCCAATGCTTCAATTCAAAGGAATAAGATTATTTTCACTTGCGGAGCTTACACATACTAATTTTGTTTTTCATGTATCTAACAGTCAGTATTTTAATATTTGCATCATATATATGATATAATTACTTAACTGTTCATCATATCTCATGGTCTCAGAGATAGTTTCGTGTTTCATACTGGTAGTCAGTATTCGAGATTCTACAAAAGCAATATTTTAAAGGACATTTAATGTAGCCACCTGCTATCATCTTGAAAAACACTCGAGCAATGCAATCTTGCTGCCTTGTTGATTTTGTAGCTGAATATTCTAATATTATTATCTAAATTATTTTAATATAATACATGCCTTGGACAGTATACTGGTACTATAATGAAAACAAATTGTTGAGGTACACTATATTAATTGTAAAATATGTCTCCTGAATTTTATTATCAAATTCAGTTTTTATACATATTTTTTCAAAGGCTTGTCTCATTTAAAACTGTTTTCTACTGGCAATAACTTTTACGAAATATATTTTCGAAATGTGAACTCAGTTAAAAACAGTCTCTCTCATGTGCCCATCCTGCTAAAGATATTAACCCGTAGTAAATGAAGAGTGACTTCTACAAAAAAATGCCATCTCTTCAGCAATTGGCAGGTACATGACTACGCCTGTAATTAACATTGTCCAGTTAGATGTGACAAGAATACATGAGTATGAAATTGGGTCAACTAACAACTTAACAAACATATTTATTTCAAAACTAAAAAAGATTTAAACATGAACTAAATGGTAAAAATTTTGTCAGTATTTAATTGCTGTACAGCTGCCGTTCAAAATGCTTTCGTTTTGTGTGTCGTTAGTAACAACATCAATCCAAGTCTTTGTAAACTTGTAGGTTAATTCACTGCTGTTAAATATTTCGATTCTGTTATGCAATGATTTTCTGAAGCCTATATCCTCTTTTATTTGTTTCTATTTTAGCAATACAGCCTCTTTAAGATCCAGCTTGCTACATCTAGAGGTCTTGTGGGAAATGTCCAATATTTTAGTGATTCTTAAGACTAATTTACTTGATTTTAGAATTAGAGATTTTCATTTGATGTTCATATCTATGTTTGATCTACTCAAAGAAAAATTTGACCATGTACTGCATCCTTCTTTATCTTCAACTTCATCCTTTTGTACTGTTTATTGTCTGTTCTTTTCGTTTCGTTCCACAATGATTGGTTTGTCCCTTTTTACGCAACATCTAACCTGCTATAACTGATTACAATTTGAATCAAAGAACTGGAAAATCTCTCCATGGCTTTCCGATATTGTTCAATGCTTTAAGCTTTCTTCTTCTATGTGCCTTGTCCCTTCAGGACGTAGGCGATCATGGCCTTCCACTTTTCCCTATGCCTGGTGGCTCTGATCACGCCTTCTCCTGTTACACCATGCAATCCACATTCCGTCATCCACCTGATTAGGTCCTTCAAATATGTTATCCGTTGCTTTCCTCTGTCTCTTTTCCCCGTCTATTTGGCCTGTTAGTATCAGATTCTCCAAGCCCTCCTTCCTCATTGCGTGTCCCAGAAACTTCAGCTGTCTCTTCCTGATGCTCAGTATTAATTTCCTTTTTGTTTCCATCATTTTCAAGACCTCATCATTGCTCACATGCTCGATCCATGATATTCGCAGTATCATTCTGTAGTACCACATTTCAGTTGCTTCAAGTTTTCCTTCATCTTTGATGATGTTGTCCAGCATTCACTGACATATTAAAGGACGGACAGCACGTAGCAATCCAGTACTCTCTTCCTAGTTTCTAGCGAAATTGTCCTGTTTCTTAATACTTTACTCAACTTCTGGAATTCTTCCTTCGCCATGCCAATTCGCCTTCGGATCTCTGTGTCGCACTTTCCGTCTTCTGTTATAACGCTTCCCAGATATTTAAACTTTTGTACCTGCTCGATTCTGGTATCCCCGACCTGTATTTGGCATTTTGGGCTGCCCTTTATACTGATGACCAGTAGTCCTTTCTTGTTACTTTCTTCTGCTACCTTCTGTAGGAGGTTTGTAGTTTCCTTTCTGTGTCTGCTATCAGCACTGTATTATGTGCGTACCTTAGGTTGTTTAAAATGTGGTCTCCGATTAAGAATCCAGGCATAATTTCTAGGGCCCTCAAAATATTCTCGTTGTACAAGTAGAAGAGATCCGGTGAAAAGACACATCCCTATCTTACGCCCCTTTCTATCTTAGTATATCTACTCAATTCATTATCTGTCCGTATGCAAGCGGTTTGCTGCCAGTAAATATTCTTGATTACTCTCAAGTCTTTCCCAAATATGTCTAGACTGCCGAGCATCTTCATCAGTTCTTTTGGCTTATTTTGTCAAACGCCTTCACATAATCAATGAAGCACAGGTATAATTTCTTCTTTATTTGTATTGCCCTTTCGGAGAGCATCGTAATCATAAATATGGTATTCCTTGTTCCCCATGTCTTTAATGAAACGACACTGTTCTTGTCCTATCTCTGGCCTGATTCTGCTTCTCGCCCTGTTCATCAGGATTCGGACGATCAGTTTTGTTATATGGCTCATTAAACTGATTGTTCTGTGGAGTTCGCACTCGTTTGCTCCTGGCTTCTTAGGTCGTGCTATGAAGATAAACTTAGTGAGATCATCTGGTATAATCCCACTAATATAAATTTCATTCATTATTTCAGTAATTTTTTCTATACCAAATTCTTCCAGGGCTATCAGCAGCTCTATGACTATGCCGTCTGGTCCCGCTGCTTTGTTTCTATTCAGTTTGGCTACTGCAGATTCCACTTCAGAGATTAATATTTCCGGCCCATCCTCATCTTTGCGTATTATTGGTTGTTCTCTCTTGTCGGGGAAAAGATCTTTTATATATTTTTCCCATCGTTGAAGTATTTCGTCTTTCTCCAAAATGATTGTGCCATCCTTAGATGTTAGACATCTTGTTGAACAGCAGGTTTTTTGTCCTGACAGTTCTTTTATTTCCTTATGCATGTCTGCTTTATTATTCCTGCTGAATCTCTCTACTTCTGCACATTTGTCATTGAGCCATTCCTCTTTAGCCTGTCTGCATTTTCTTCTTATTTCCTTGTGTAGTTCCCTGTACTCCATTCCATGTCTTGATATAAATTTCTGCCTTTTTGCATCATTTCCAGAATCTCTTCCTTCATCCTCTCGTTTTTCTTTCTGCGCCTATTTACCTTATGGGGCAATGTTGTTTGCTGATGTCAGTATTGCTTCCTTTAGCGAGTTCCATTTTGAGTGTCCTTTCCTAGTTTGTTCTTCGTATGTGGTTTTCACACTGTTAGTGTATTCTTTCTGTAGTTTGAGGTCATCCACAAGTGTGTTGTATATCAGTTTTGGTGCTGCATTAAGCTTCTTTAATCTCCAGAGTTTCACTTTTAATTTGCAGATGACTGGGACGTGGTCACTTCTTCAGTCAGCACCTGGATAGGCTTTGCTTTGAACCACTGCATTTCTGAATCTGCTGTTTATGGCTATGTAGTCTATCTGGTTTTTTTTGTCACCTCCTGGGCTTCTCCATGTCCATAGGCGTCGTGGGTGTTCTTGAAACCAGGTGTTAGTTATTACCTGGTCATTTTCAATGCACCTTTGCAGCCATTTTTCTCCTCGTTCGCTGCGGATTCCTGAACCAAAGTTTCCAGTTGTCATACCTTCCTTCTCCTTGCCTACTTTGGCATTCAAATCACCCATGATGATCCTGATTTCTTGGCTTTTACATTGAGCCTTGGCCTTCTCTAGTGTGGAATAAAAAGATTATATTTCTTCCTCGGTGTCTTGTGTTGTTGGTGCATATATGACTACAATTGCCATGTTGAACGGTCTCCCTTTTAATTTGACCAGGAGAACTCTTTCGGAGAACTGGCAGTATCCCAAAACACATTTCTTCATTTCCTTGTCCAGTATTATGCCGACTCCTTCTTCATTATTTTTGCCTCCAGCGTATATTATCCTATGGCTGTCGCTGTTGAAGTCGCCATTTTAAGCTTTAGTATTCTTTAAAAAAGAAAGTATTTCTTTGAAAAACCTAACGAAGAGTTATACGTAGCCTAATTGGTCATATTTTCTAATGAGGTTTAATTCTGTGCAATAAATAAATAGCTAAAAACAACAAAAAAAAAAAGAAAAAAGGGTGCGAAAAGGACACATAAAAGATGTAATCAAGAGATGTTTGAAATCGAACAGAGTTGATAATGTGTTGCCAACTGTTTTGATTCACTCAGTTCTCTTTAGTAAAACAGAAACATTCATAAATAATATATATATAATGTCCCCGTAAATAATCTACGATAGAAGTGGATAGAAAGAGTTTGCGACACTCTAAGCTGTTTTTTAGCATATATATATATATATATATATATATATATATATATATATATATATATAGCATAATGATAATCTACGTATACTGTCTTAATATGTATAGAAAAAACTACTAAAAAGTTGTAAGTTAAAAATATTTTTGACAGTATTTATTTATTTCTATTATTATATATATATACTTGATATTTCAGCCCGGCCTCGGTCTTTCATCAGAAACAAATGATATTAAACTAGAAGCGTCCGTCGCGAGATGCGTCCGTGGCAAGATGTGTACGTTGCATGATTTAAAAAACAATAGAGTTTGAATATTTTTAAACGTAAAACTATGATAATACTTTTAAATGTTGTTTTAAAGAAGATTTTTTCAAGTGTATCTAAAAAATGTTTAACTATTGAAATATTTATAAAGATTCAAAATACCTAAGTCCCTATTTAACCCTAGCCTATATGTATTTAATTTTAAAATTCAGTGATTTTCTTTTTTTCTGCGTGAGTATGTAGAACTAAATATATTCCATATATTTAGTTCCACATACTATATATATATATATATATATATATATATATATAGAGAGAGAGAGAGAGAGAGAGATAGATTGATAGATTCCGATTTTAGTTCCACATTTTTAACATTTTTTATTTTTAATAGTTTTTACCGTTTGTTGAAATTTTTTCTATTTCAGTGTTTATTGTTTGTTCAGTGGTGTGTATATAGGTGTTGTAATTATTTAAAATGTATTCTAATTGTTCAGTGTAGACCCCTGTGTCCATTATAACTATACCACCTTCTTTATCAGATTTCGTTATCATGATGTTTTTCTTCTTGGATCAAGTATTTAATACCAATATGTATCTCCTAAGCAGTGTAGTTATATTGTTATTTGTGAAGGTTTCTGCTAATAAACCATGGACAAAAACTTTCTCATCATCCGTAAGGTGGTGATTGTATCGTATTTCTTTAATCCTGTAGTATATTTTAGGCCGAGCCTCAGCGCTTATTTTAACAGGAAAAAACGCCATTTTAAGCCAGCTTGCTTTAATCGCTCAACTAGAAATGCCCTCACAATTATTCAAGGTTTTGTTTATTTTAGGATGCGACAAAAAAAAAAAAACAAAAAAAAACTGGAAAGATATGAAATTCGAAAAAATGAAGGAAAATAGAACATTTCATGATTGCTTAGCACTTGATAGACGAGCGGTTAAAGAACATCAGATTAAAAGACAAATTCTCCAGCACAGAGAAACGCAGTTCGAATCTTCAGACGGGGAGACAAAATGAAATACAGTTTCATATAAGTAGCATGTCCACTTAAATAGTGTGTATACTGAAAATAATATATATACTGATAAATATTTTCCGTTTAACTTCATTTTCGTTTCATGCGACTAATCTATTCGATCAAAAGAAAATTAGGAATTTCTAAGAAAGATCCCATTAAACCTGGATTCGTTGCTATATTTGAACTGGACAAGGGTTCAAATTTTTATCAATCTCGTCTCTACACTATTTCTCTTGCCTCTCATAATGCGTGTTAATTTTGCCAGCGTTCGAAGGCTCGATTTAATATATTGGCTGAAAGAAATGTGATTCTCACGAAACAGTATTTTATTTCCGCCAATTTTCTTTCACATTTAGCCAGCCGTTAGATTTATCTCTCTCTCTCTATCTATCTCTCTCTCTCTCTCTCTATCTATCTATCTATCTATCTATCTATCTATCTATCTATCTATCTTCTTCAATCATGAAAGCTTTTGTCTTATTTCGCATAATTATTTTAGTACTATAACCCATTAATTTCCCGCACCTGGTACTTTTTCTATTTTTATTTACTAAACCTACCGTAGTATGCCTTAAGTCTAACTAATAAAAAAATGATGAGTAGAAATTTTGTTGTACAATTCATCCGAATAAGTTTATTTTTCTCCCTTAATTTTATTATATTTTCTTCTACTTCTTCTTCTTGACCATTCACTTATATTTCTTATAAAAATTATTATCTCTTCTTTGTACGACAAAAGAAAAAATAAGAAAACAAGAAAGTATATATCTTATTCTTGTCTTTTTTCTCTTCCGCTTATATTTTATATCGTCACTTAGGCCTTATCAATCGATCAATCAATCGATCATTCACTCGGCTGATTGGGATTTTTGCTGCGGTTTTGCTTGGAATCGAGAAATATAAGCAAAAAGGCTACTATGCAAAGAACTCTAATGAAATTGCTGAGAAAACTGACATTGCCCGAGAAGCGTATAGCTATTTTAAGTAATGTTATTTCATGCGCAAATGGCAGCAAGAACACAGAAACTGAGATCGAGAGAAAGAATGAGGGAAGAGAAGAGAAGAAAGCTAATCTATTTTTCTAATGGGATTACATTTTCTATTTATTATCGATATGTCTTTGTATTTCTCCCCTAATTTATCTACTTACCTATATTCATTAACATCAGTACATTGATTTTTTTTCTTTTGATAGATTTCTTTTAAGACGCTTATCTGGTACAAATAAATCCGTACTTTCGTTTTGTTATATTTGAGCGTAAACTAGACTGGCAAACGCTTAAAATGTGGAACACTTACTTTGGATCACCTCGATTCTAAAATGAGTTTAAAAGATGAGAGTACTAAGCAGTCGGTATAGTATTCGCTTAAACTGTCATTTTTTTCTTGATCCTGTAAACGTTCTATGTAATAGAAGCCCACAAATTTACCATGTTAGGTGGTGCAGCACTGGTGTCAATAGTAACTAGGTTTTCCTGAGTGGAGTTATTTCTTCACATCCAACCTGTTTTAATTTGTTGCCTTTCTCATAGACTAGTTACCAATCACATTTAGAGAGTCCAGTCTGTTTTGATGTTTAACAGAGAACTGAGGTGGTGAAGAAAAGATGGATTCATACCATTTGATTGATTTCATCGATTTTTGGGGAGTCATCAGTTCTATAAGTTAAAGACGCCAGAAAAATGTTCCAGGGATTGATTGAATCATCTAAAAATAATAGAATTTAACATGAGGAGATAGATTGAATAACTGAATATAATCTGATATTGAATAATTTTTGAGTTTGACAAGAAACTAAAATATAGGAGCAACAAATGAGAATTTACTTCAGAAACAAGGTTCAGTAAAAATTAACCTGTCACGTGTCATATAGGAAAATCTGTTGCTGCCGACATTTGTGTTAGAACACGGATCGCCAAAGAGCAAACAGTCGATCTCCTTTTGATGTAATTAGAGGAATCGTGCTGCTGGTATCACATAACGTTGTAAAAATAATATATATATGGCTACATAATAAGAATTCGAGGGAAAAAAGAAAAAAGGTCTGACAGTATACTTTGAAGGTGTGATTTCTAGTATATGTGGTTTTTACAAAATGGCGACGAGTATTCGTTTAAACTTACGCGAGGAAACAAAAATACGTATTGTACACGTCGTAATAGGCAATTCGGTTAATATTTACCACTTCAATAAAGATACGTCATATTTGCAGAACCACAAAGAAATAACCAGGCGAAGTTATTAAAAAATGAATCGACGAAATATTCACCGTAGTACAGGAAAATAAAAGAAATAAAATCTATAATGATTCAAATGCTGGCGCTATAAACGCAACAAATGCAGTTTCAAAAACAACAACATGTAAAGCAATTACAATTACAACAACAGAAGTATTTTGATTTATTATTTAATAAAACTACGGAATAAAAAAATCATATTTATTCACGCCAGATGCTGTTGCTAATTCACTTACCGAATTTTTATACAATTCAGATGAAGTGTTAACTTTTCTAGTTTACTATAGAAGATACAAAGGGATTTTAAAAACGGATTGTTCGCATTGAAATGATAAAAAAGAGATCGTTTATTATTAAGGAAATTGTTCTTTGCTAAGCATAAAAAGTATGTGAATTTTATTTTGCACCCTATAAAACAGGTGAAATAAATTGTGATAAAAATGTAGTAATACTATCGAAAATTATCGGTGATAGGAATTCATAATTCAACACACGTTGGCAATTTCTTAACTTAGTAAAGTGTGACGTTGAAGATTTGTCACTTATGCAGGGAGTCGTGAAGCAAGAATGCGAGAAGTTAAAGTTAAGTGAATCAACTCAAGATACATTTTAATGCCTAATATTTATATAGGGCTTAACTTCTATCAACTCAAGATACATTTTAATGCCTAATATTTATATAGGGCTTAACTTCTATCAACTCAAGATACATTTTAATGCCTAATATTTATATAGGGCTTAACTTCTATCAACTCAAGATACATTTTAATGCCTAATATTTATATAGGGCTTAACTTCTATCAACTCAAGATACATTTTAATGCCTAATATTTATATAGGGCTTAACTTCTATCAACTCAAGATACATTTTAATGCCTAATATTTATATAGGGCTTAACTTCTATCAACTCAAGATACATTTTAATGCCTAATATTTATATAGGGCTTAACTTCTATCAACTCAAGATACATTTTAATGCCTAATATTTATATAGGGCTTAACTTCTATCAACTCAAGATACATTTTAATGCCTAATATTTATATAGGGCTTAACTTCTATCAACTCAAGATACATTTTAATGCCTAATATTTATATAGGGCTTAACTTCTATCAACTCAAGATACATTTTAATGCCTAATATTTATATAGGGCTTAACTTCTATCAACTCAAGATACATTTTAATGCCTAATATTTATATAGGGCTTAACTTCTATCAACTCAAGATACATTTTAATGCCTAATATTTATATAGGGCTTAACTTCTATCAACTCAAGATACATTTTAATGCCTAATATTTATATAGGGCTTAACTTCTATCAACCCAAGATACATTTTAATGCCTAATATTTATATAGGGCTTAACTTCTATCAACTCAAGATACATTTTAATGCCTAATATTTATATAGGGCTTAACTTCTATCAACTCAAGATACATTTTAATGCCTAATATTTATATAGGGCTTAACTTCTATCAACTCAAGATACATTTTAATGCCTAATATTTATATAGGGCTTAACTTCTATCAACTCAAGATACATTTTAATGCCTAATATTTATATAGGGCTTAACTTCTATCAACTCAAGATACATTTTAATGCCTAATATTTATATAGGGCTTAACTTCTAATAAAGACACTGAAATAAGGCCCAGAATATTTGCTAAGTTAGAAATAAATCCGAAATTATCTTCCTAGATAACAGTGGAAGAATGTCAACTTATTATAAATCTAAAATTTGATACAGCAAACATTGAGGAAAGAGACATTTCACAAATACACAGCGTCCGACCGTCTAAATATATACACGTTTTTCAATTCCTAACAGAACATAAAAAAGCGATAAACACCCTCAATACTTAAGACTTGCCATGATTGTGGAGGTAAGCGTTTCAAAAGTAATTGTATTTTAAAAGTAAAAATGCTACGAATGTAGGAGGTTAGAATACGAAAGTACTTATTGCGAATACAAAAGTGGAAGATAAATAAAACGTAGGTGACCATGTTAAAAACATGGTGTAAAGTCAAAAAGCATAGAGAAAAATTAACACGATTTTGAACGTGTATTACCTGAATTAGAAACATCGCAAAAGAGGAAATATGTCATTGTTTAAATTTATAATGTAAAAATAAAACTACAACCAGATACAGAATCTGATATCACCGTCATAAATAAAAAGACATGGAAAAAATCAGTAAACCCATTTAAAAGTTGCTCATGAAGTTTCAGGAGAGAAATTAAACTTTCTGTAACATTTCTTTTGTTGGTAAACTTATAATCAGAGATGTTTGAATTAAAGAGTACAGCTAGTTAATTCGGAAGAGATTGGATTGCATTATTTGATTTTTGGGACCTCCCAATTAACACTTTTTGCAACAAAATAAATACTTATCTCCGGTGCTAATACGCAACTGAAAAATTAAAGAAAGAATTAAAAAGAAGTTTTCCAGTAGTCTTCTCAGAAGTTCAAGGGATATGAACAAAAACAAAAGCTAAATTTGAAAGAGAATGTAATACCGATATTTAAGTCAAAAAGTGAAGTATCTTTTTCCTACTTTAGAACAAATTAATAAGGAATTAGAGACTCTAGAAGCCTTATGTGTGATATAAAAAAGAAACAATTTCAAATGGGTATCATCAACAGTTTACATTAAAAAAAAGAAATCATAAAATCCACGTATGTGCTGATTTTTCAACGGGGCGAAATGAAAGTTTGAAACAATATCGCTACCCGTTACCAAGTCCAGAAAAAAATTTTGCCAAATTAAATGGTGGTCATTCTTTTCTAAATTGGACCTGTCAGACCCTAACCAACAAGTACAAGTAGAGGATCGGTGCTCAAAATTATGACTCATAGAGGATTATACAAATTTAACCTGTTTCATTTCGGTATATGGGTAGCAAGTATATTCTAACATATTTATGGATACTATGCTTGCCGATTTGAATTGTGCACAAGCATATTTAGATGATGTACTTATTAAAAGTGAAACCCAAAATCTACATACGGAAACTGAAGAAATGTAAACTCTAGAGGACGTCATCTCAAAGGGGAGGTGTCATATATGAATAAAGTGTCGGTAGCGATATTTGAATTTGAACACGGATCGTCAGAGAACAAACATAGTCGACCTTGTTTTGATGTAATTAGATGATTAAATTGATGCTGGTATTACGTAACGTCGTAAAATAATATGTGGTTACATAATAAGCAGTCGAAGAAAAAAGAAAAAAAGTATTATTTGAAGGCGTTATTTCTAGTATATGTGAATTTGCAAAATACAGAAAATAGAAAAAGCATACTTAATTAAAGTTAATATATCTATATATATTATGTGTGTCTGCAAATATAAGCACACACACACATATATATACAAACACACACAGACAGGATGAGTCAAAAGTAGACTTACGTTGTTTCACGTTTCTCCAGCTCATATACAGAGCTAAATTCCCTGAAAATTTCAGCAAGATGGAACACCTACCCATTATGTTTTGGTATTAAGGGACTACCTTAATCAAACCTTCCTACAGCGTTGATTCGAAAGATAGGGCAGCATTGAATTGCCACCACTATCACCTGAGTAAACACCAAATTGGGAGTGTAGTAAAGAACGCGATTTAGGAGAGAAATCTCCGCACAGTGGGCAAATCAAAAGCGTACAACTTATAATTAAATTGATACAGATTGGAATTTATGTCGTGTTTTGTGTCATAGTTTACCTAGGAAAGTAAATATAAAGCTATCACCTAGAAAGGATTTGCTGAGCGTATTTTGTTATATATGATTCCCTAGACTTATGGGCAATGCCAAAGACATACAAGGAATAAAAAATGTTTTTAAAGGTTTGCTTATTAATGCCGAAAGATCACATTTTTTTCTATTTTTATTTAATCATTTCACCCCCAAGCAACCCGTGACCGCCACTAGTGCGTAGGGTTTTACCTTGAGAGAAATGACAGCGTATAGTGTGTATTGAAGAAATTTTAAAATATGAAGGGAATTCAAAAAGATAGGAGATGAAAATTGATATTGCATTTAAATTTTTGGAGATTGTAGCTAACAGGGAAGCAAGTAAACAGAAAAAATTACACAAGCAGAAAGTATGAGAAAAGAAAATTTAGAGTAGGAGAGGCGGTTACATTTAACTATTTTATCGGTAAAAGGATGATACCGAGATGCTAATCTTGCAGCACGGTTGAATTCACGGTTGAATCTCAGAGTAGTTGACGTCAAAATATTTGTAGAAAAGAAAAGGCAGAGGGAAGCCATGTCACATCGGTAAGAAAGTGACTGAAGTAGAGATGCCAAGTCAGGATCGATTACATTGTAGATACCTCTTTGGATTTTGTCAAGATGAATAAATAGCAGGAGCACCAGAACAGATATGGTAACAGTGTTCAATGCACGGACGATGGTAGATCTATAAATGTGCAAGACGGATGATAGTGTGAAAAAAAATTCTGTCTTGACAGAGAGATCCAAACTTATTTATAGCTATATATTTTGTTTGTAAAACACACACGCACACACGCACACACGCACACACACACACACACACACACACACACACACACAGATATAGATATTTATTTATGTCGAGCTATAAATCGTTATACGGAGCATAATTTTCGTATTTATGTCTATGTCTTTTCGACTGATCATTGTTATATTAAGTTTTCATCAGATAACATGTCAAAATACATTGAACGCTGGTTATTGTTAAATTAATAGTGATCATGTTTGCAAATATTTAAAAAAAATACAATTTCTTTGTAAGCAGAATATCTTCATCCACTCCTCTAGCAATATTCTTCTTTAAATACGGACTTTAAAATGAACGAATTTAGAATGGCTTACTACAAATTTGCAACCGCTCACATTAGCAAAGTGCTCGTATTGTGACGTCATTCCTCATCATGTCTTTTAGTGTCTTCCGCAGAACAAGGAAATTAAATCTTCAGCGTTGAAAAAATAAATGAATAAACCACTTGCAATTAGCCTCGCTTTCGTTCTCATTCACTCAACCTACAACTATATTCACCTTTTTTAGATTTTCAAACCCAAAGATGTTTTTAGTTGTTTCATTCAATGATCTATGTTTGTTTGTTGCTTAGTTTCTTATTTATTGATTTAGTTTTGTCCGATTAATTCAGGATTGATGCTTTGAAAATCATCAGTAATGTTCTGAATAAGCTCACAATAATAGAACAAATCTTTAACTTTTCTGTAACACCAACACGTTAGATTGTTAAACTTAGATAAACAACATGATTGTTTTATTCATGTTCATTCGTAACTTCAAATGTAATACAACGTCTATTATCGGCAGTTTACCAATCGCTTTATTTTTCATGTCTTCACCTGTATTGCTGCCATATGTGGCATGCAGCTGCACAATTCTTCTTGTTGTCATTAGGTGAATGAGTGTTTTCCACAACATATTTCTCACAGGCATAACTGCTACTCTATCACAAAATTTTAGACAGACTTCATTCTCTAGTTTCTCAATATCAGATCTTTACAATTCTGATTGTTTATATTACTTCTATGGAGCCTAAACATTTATATTTTCTCTCTTTTTCAAATGACAGAAATAGGTTATACTCAGATAGTAAGAGAAAAGCAGTTTAGGCATATATATAAGAATGAGTTAAAAACATGCTTAATGGATAAGTACAGCGATAATAGTCTATCACGATTTACTTCAGAATTGATTAATGAGTCCTTTGGACAACAATTATTAATTAATTCACACACACACACACACACACACACACACACACACATATGTGTGTGTGTGTGTGTGTGTGTGTAGTAATATTTTTATTATAAGTTTATAATAAAAACATAGTTTACTGCAACGCAAGAGCCGTTGTTTTTCGGTACTATCTTACTTGCACATGGTCAGGCAGTGAAATATATTTTCTGTTAGGAATCATTATGTATAGAAACTCAAAATCAACACAATTTTGACTATATACAGACAATTAAGGGGGTTTCAGAGCCTTTGTTTCGATGAACCAATAGAAAGCCAGATCATGATGGATGACAGGAATTTTATTGGTGTAAAGAATTGAAATGACTTTAAACACAGACGATTTGAATGTCACTTATGAAATAAATTGAATGTATAGATATGTAGTGTTTGGCATCTTTGAAAAGTTATTGCTTGTTCTTGTTAAACATTTACAGGATTTTCTTTGAGTTATTTTTCATTTAAATTAATGAGAAAGTGACAAAATAGGATTTTTAAAAAATACAATGCACGTTAAACATATGTAGTTGACTTAGCGAGTGATTTATCATTTAAGCAAAACTTAAATCTCAGTAGATGGTAGAATCAATAATTTTATGTTAGGGGATAGATTAAAGATTATCTAGTTATATTATACTAGAAAAACTTATCAATATTTTAAGCAATATTTTTGACGATGATGATAGATGGAAGTTATTTCACTAAGTGTGTTCATTTCTTTACTCTGTTAAGTATCGACTTCATTTAATAAAGTAAATGACTCAAACAGTGGACTTTTAGCCCATTAGTTTTTACTACTATCGTATGATCTATTGTAAACAAACATATCTGCTCTGAAATGCTACCAGATCAAAAGGATCGATATAGATAGGGGTCGCAGGTTCGAATCCTGCCGAATGGCACACATTTTCGAAATAAAAATTTATCAAAATAATTAGGCTGGTAGAAATAAATATATGATACTGTTTCATTAAAAACAGAATATCCACTTAAATACGATTATCGATAAAAAATAATGTTCAAACAATTCATTTCAAATTGTCGGTTGCTTATAAATAAGTTTCGTTAAAATTCGTTGATTTCCGTAACGTTTACATTTGTTGACATTGCGATACATTTCAGAGCAGATATGTTTGTTTACGATAGATCGAAAATTGTGTTATATAGGCTTGATAAAAACCTCATTTAGACTTGAGGCTATTCGTGGTCGAGACGTCTAAGACGTTACCAGATCAAATGGTAACTTCCCCTATATAGATAGGGGTCGCAGTTTCGAATCCTGCCGAATGGCACACATTATCGTAATAAAAGTTTATCGTAAATAATCAGGCCGTTAGAAATAAATATATAATACTGTTTCATTAAAAACAGAATATCTACTTAAATACGAGTATCGATAAAAAATAATGTTCAAACAATTCATTTCAAATTGTCGGTTGCTTATAACCAAGTTTCGTTAATATTCGTTGATTTCCGTAACATGTTTATATATATATATATATATATATATAATGATATTATATTTGAATCATTTCAGATTAAGCAAGGTGGTAAAGCTACTAAGACGCAAGTGTTAACGAACATTATTAAGAAAAGAAAACAATGTGAGAACAGGTATGTAAAAGAGAGACGATAACGAGTGTCATTGCATTTTAATTTTTTGAACACCGAAGTTGACTGGAATGTAAGAGGCCGGAAGAGAGTATTTCTTTCTCTCTCTGTCTCTCTCTTTCTGTCTGTCTCTTTCTCTCTCTCTCTCTCTCTCTCTCTCTCTCTCACACACACACACACACATACACATACTCAAACACACACACACACACACACACACACACACACACACACACACACACACACACATATAAACTGATGCACCAAGATGAAAGGTGTTATTAACAATCCATTGCCCGCAAAATTATCTTAAACAATTCAAGCAAGCATTCTATATGGTCTTTAAATGGATTCTGTTTAAACTGAAGGAAGAGAATGTTAACAACCGGTCTTTTAAGAGATATAATTTAAATTGTGTGATTTTGCTCACCGAATCTTTTTGTATAACACATCTCTCTAAAGGATACGAGAGTACAATGGAATCTGGTTCATTTTCATGAAGCCATTCCTCTACATCTTGTGTAATGTGGCACTGACATTTATCTACTGAATGAAGCTAGAGCCATCTTTGTAGCAGACTGTTGTCATGAAGAACTCTTTCTGGTCTTTCCAGCCGTTCACATTGATTATACTTGTAAAATTGCCTTCCACTTGTTTCCATGCATTATGATGCTTAGGTTATCAGACAGCTTCCTCCTGACAGTTATTTTATGACACTGTATCCTGTTGTCATCTTATCTTCAGGTTAAGGACGCATATTGTCATCCATGCTA
The DNA here is from genome assembly GCA_037127315.1 of Ascarosepion bandense. Taxonomy (NCBI): domain Eukaryota; kingdom Metazoa; phylum Mollusca; class Cephalopoda; order Sepiida; family Sepiidae; genus Ascarosepion; species Ascarosepion bandense. The sequence continues at coordinate 1,917,076 of JBBBDQ010000154.1, forward strand.
TTCAGAAGAAAACGGGCCAAATTGCATCAAGTGATATTCATTCACTCATACAAGCTACAGTTCTGACACTTGTTCAACACTTTGATTCAAGACGTCTACAATTTTTGGGACAGTGGTTTTTCTTTTAACTAGACGGAAAACCCTTTGGGAAATTCTTGCAATGATAAGTCCTGGCTACCCTTTACTTTATCGATAATTTTCCTCATCGTACCAATGACAAAGGTTACCCAATAAAAGTGTATTTAAGCGCAGGTGAAACAATGGCTTTAATAAAATTATAATGCCTATTCCTCGAGCCAGAACAATATGACTCCAGAAATTGCTCAAATCTTTCTTCGTGATTGCGCCATTTAACGCATCCCAATATATAATAAAATAACAATATTAAATAATGAAAATATCTGATGATGCACTTTTAAATTTGCTTGAGTTGCATACAGTAGAAGGTTACATTTCCCATATTTTCACGTCACGAATTTATCAGGTCCTCAATCACCAAGTAAATCACAGGAGTGCTATTGAATATATCTAATGTTCACTTAGAACTAAGGAATAAGAAAACATTTGTTTCGTATCTTTAACTTGTCTTGATCGAATTTACTTGGTGATTGAAGTTGTTTTAAACTTGATATTTATGTGTCTCTTTGGCAGGATGGCATAAAGTTACAACCCTTATGAAAAATGATTTTTTATTGTGGGTCCGGTGAGTTGAGTGTGAATATTTTTCTCATTAAACTAACATCGCTGAATTGAATGGTAAGATGCTGGCGTAAAGAGTTTATTGTTTAATCAAAATCTTCCTTCTAAGATTTATCTTCCAATTTGCAGATGCACGGAAAAGGCAAAATAAGCTGGAAAACTAAAGGCATTACTAAACACATAGACTTCACGATACACTACAGAGAATTAAATTTTTCAACTACTATGCCTATGGTATTAAAACTCTAGAACCCAAACCAAATAAAACATATGCCAGTGAAAATGGCTAAAGAAGAGACTGAAAGCGTTTAAAACAACAAAAGTTATGCAAAATCTGTATATCTCACTCCTTCAAAACGGTAAAAATAAGGATTCTGGAGAAACTAAATAAAGAAATTAATAAAATCTTCATTGTATGACGTATTTCATGAAAGATGTCTAATAAATATATATATATATATATATATATATATATATATATATATATATATATATATATGAGTGTGTGTGTACATGTTCTAAAATAGAATTCATAATAAATCTTCACAACTATATATTATATATCGAGCACTGTTTTAAATTAATGTTTTGGAGGTTGTAAAATTATTCTTCCTTTCTTATTCCCCCAGATATATATATATATACATATATATATATATATATATATATATTAGGTTTTGTTAATAATTAAATTGGACTACTATTATACATATATATACATGAAAAATAGGTATAGGATCATTTGATTTTGAATAAAATCTAGAATGTCCCTTTTAAGACTTTATACTCTCAAAAGAATCTTTGTATCATTATTGCTATCATAAATACTCCACTACTATTATTATTATTATTATTATTATTATTATTATTATTATTATTATTATTATTATGTCATTTTTCATCATATTTCAATTTCTGCTATGGTCGCACTACCAACAAATTCTGCTGGAAGACATAAGGCAGGTCGTGGCGTATTGTTATGGCTCCATTTCTTGTTCTTTCTATCTTCCCTATCATCCCTAGCGTTACATAGACAAAGCTTTTCTTAGTGTGTGGGCTGTATTTAATAAGACAATTTTTTGTATATCTCTTAAGTTGGGGTTTCCAGGGATTCTTTCAATGTGTTGTTTTGTTCCATTTTTTATCATTCCAAGCGCACGTACTATCACTGGCACGACGCTTGTTTTCAGTTTTCACATTTTTTATATTTTATTTTCCAGGTCTTTATATTTTGACAGTTTTTCAAATTCCTTGGTTGCTAATTTACAATCCGCTGGACAAAACAAATCAATTAATAGACAAGTTTTTTCTTTCTGGTTTTTAACAATAATGTCCGGTATATTTGCTTCAATTTTTCTATCTGTGTAGATGGTGTTATCACATAGAATGGTGACATCATCTTTTTCTGTAACCGGTGCTGGGTGATGTTTATACCAGTATTTGTTTACAGATTTTCCATAGTGTTTGCACATTGTTCAATGTAGATATGGCCCCACTCTATCGTGACGATTTTTATATTCATTTGGGGCAAGTGCAGAACAAACTGAGATTAGATGGTCTATAGTTTCTTGGTCTTTATCACAGAACCTGTATTTTGGATCCACATAATTATGTATAATATTTGCCTGAAAGTTCCTAGTGAAAAGACTTTGGCCTTGCGCTGCAAGAATAAAGCCTTCAATCTTAGACTTTAATCCAGATGCACATAACCATCGATGAGTTTTAACTTTATCAACACTGGATTTATTGGCACGTTCTGGATATTGGCCATGCAGAGGTTTTTCTTGCCAGCGTTGTTTCATCTGTTCAAGAGCTTTATTTTTGGCTTTCATTTTCATGTTTTTTGTCTCAATAGTTCGTCCTTGGTTTTCTACAGAATCTACTAACTGTAAATCTTGTTTGTATTTACTGCCTTCTCTCATTATTGAATATTCTTTCTTTCTTTCTTTCTTTCTTTCTTTCTTCATGTTGTTTGACTAACTGTAACATCCAGTCCTTTGTTGTTTCTATGTATGTTATTAAGTCAATAATTGTTGTCTTTTATGACAATTCTAGCTGAATAAGACCCCTTCCACCTTCTTTTCGGGGTATGTATAGACATTCTCCATCAGCCTTTTGGATGATGCATCTTATGCTTAAAAAGAAGCTTTCTTATGTTAAAATACATTCGCCTGATGTCGTTTAGAGTCCAGTTTAAGATGTTGAAACTATATTAGACAACTGGGATTGGAAGGTTATTAATGGCGATAATCTGTTCTGAGAATTCAATTCAGTTTTTAATATCAGTCGTAGCCTTCTATAGTACTCTTTACGCACTATTTCTTTCATTTTTTATGGTGAATTGTTTCACTCTCATTCACACCTAGGTGTTTATAAGCTTCTTCTGGCTTTAATTCTTTTATTGTTACAGCAGGGTCTAAGCTAATTGAGGATGTTTGTTGTAGTGATCCACGTAAAACTGTCGCTTTAGCACATTTATTCAAATTGAATTTCATTCCAATGTCATCGCTGAAGCATTTTACAGTTTGCAGAAGACCTTCCAGCTCGTTATCATTCTTAGCTTACAACTTTAAGTCATCCATGTAAAATAGATGTTTTTTTTTTTGGGGGGGGGGATATTTTATAAACACATTCTTTCTTGTTAAATTGACTGGTTAGTGGTATTAATGATATGCAGAATAGTAAGGGAGACAAAGAATCACCTTGAAATATACCTCTTTTGTTGTTTATTTCACCAGACATATAGGTTCTATCTATATGATTGAGGTAAAGAGTTGTTTTCCATATCGACATGCATTGTTTGATGAAATTGATGATAATGGGTGATATCTTGTATATATTTAAAGTCTTTAAAATCCAAGAATGTATCACACTATCGAATGCCTTACGATAATCTATCCAGGCAGTACTAAGATTTGTCTTTGTATTGTAGCAGTTTTCCAGGATCATTCTGTTTATAGGCAATTGGTCTTTCATCCGTAACAGCCACGTTTGCACCCTTTTTGTTCAAGCAGTAACATGTCATTTCTTTCCAAGAAGAAATATGTCTGTTAAAATAGATGTTAATAGTTTGTATGTTGTCGGAAGGGATATAATTGGTCTGTAGTTTTTCGGGTTGTTTGTCACTACTCTTGGGTAGAAGAAATGTAATTCCTCTGGTCATCCATGGAGCTATTTTAGTGGGATAGTTAACCATTTCTTGAAGTTCTTTGGCTAGTTTTTTATGTGCTGTATTTAAATAATGTAGCCAAAAGTTAGGAATTTTATCTATACCTGGAAATTTCCATTTGTGTACTTTTTTCAGTGCACATTTAACATCCTCTTCTGTGATTACAGCTCATGTCTTTTCTGATTTATTTTTGATGCGTTCTATCTCTTGAACAATCCAATCTACTTCTTTGTTATGTTCTTTAGGGCAAGCCCATATTCTTTTCCAGAACTGTATAAGTGTTTCCATTTTGGTGGGGACTGTCACTTCAATTCTTTTTTTACCTATTTCCCTGTAAAATATCTTTGCATTGATTTGAAAAATTTTGTTTTGTCTGTAGAATCTTGATCTCTTCTCATAGCGTCTTATTCTTTGAGCCTTCATTGTAGTGTTTGCATTATTTTTTCCTTAGTTGATAGGACTTCATTTTTATTTCTAATGTTGTATTTTCTTTAGACTCTTCTGACTTTTCTTGTTCTTACATTTATTATTCTTGTCAATTCCTCGGGTACTTCACTTCTACGTTGTTCGATTTCTTTTTCTATTTTTCTTTTCGAAGGTGGATCTCCATGTCTGCGAGACTACCTCGTTTTGAATTTGATGTTCCATGTTTTTGTTGCTGCTGTTGCTGATGCATATATAGCTTCATTGAGATTTATATGAGTGTCTACTTCATCCAAAATTAATTTGAGTGCTGCATTGTAGAGTTTAATAGTTTCGAGGTTATGCTTTGGTGGTTGTAATTTTGGGAGCTGTTCTCGTTCCTCCATTGCAATATTTTGTATTTGACTTATATGGTTCTTGATTTCTTGCTTGGCTTCTTGTATACTGTTCTTTTTTTCCATAAAATAATTCTGTTCAATGTGTTCTGAACTCATTTTATTGTCGTATTGTAACTGACTCAGTTCACACCTTTCCAGCACTTCTAAACTTACAGCCTTATCTTCACAGTGATTTCACGGTTTCTACATTATGACCTGTGGCTTGTTTGATGTTACTACTTTTTATTTCTCATTCCAGTTCCTTTTCATATTTTGTTGATTCGTCAATTCTGGTTGCAATTCTTTTTATCTCATTAATTTCAGCCTCTGTCAATCGGTTATTTTGCATGATGTAGCTTCGTACATTGGCTAATTTTTTTCGTCAATGTACTTTCTATTTGTTTATCCAACTTTTTCTCGCTAAATGTCATATGTTTGGCGAGTCATTTTTTTTTTGAGGTTCGAGCAACGCTTCATAAAATGCAGTCATAACGATTTTGGACTCCTCACGAGATCATTTTATTATTTCTTTCTTTATATATACGGCTATATATCTAGTTGGAGAATTTTCAGGGCTATCATTAGAATTATCCCGGTTTTGGGGACCTGAAGATTCATTCTTTGTGTAGCAGTTTGTTCCTATGGCAGAAAATTGTTGCTATTATCACTAGTCCTTGTAACAAAAGATAAATGGAAAAAATAATGGAAAAGAAAAAGTTGACATACGTTTAAGTTTCTTAGTGCTATGAGATTTAAAATAAAAAAAATGAAAAATAAAATTAAAATAAAATTAATAATTTGTTGTTGTTGTTCTTGTTCTTATTATTATTTTCACTTTTATTAAGAGTATTTACATAATAATAGATTTTGAATATAAGTATATATATTTTTAGGTTAGTTTTTATATTATAGATAATAATTATTAAATCATATACACTTATCGTTATAAGTTGTCTTCATTATTAGGATTATTAGTATTTTATTTTTATTCTATTTAATTTATTATTATTATTATTTTATTATTATTATTATTATTATTATTATTATTAATTTTCTATTATTTTTTACATATTTTTATTTATTTATTTTAAATTTTTCAATTTTTTAAAATTATTTTCTTACTGTTTTAATGTTTTAATTATTTTTCTTAATTTTCGGTTTCTAGATTTTAATTTCATTATTACCACGTTATTATTACTACGAATATAATAATATAATACTACTATTAATATTACGATTAGAATCAATAAGAAAAACTAATAATTAATTTTTCTAGAGTAAATTCAACCCCTATTTTTAAATTTTAAATTTCAATGTCATGCATTTAAAACAGAAAACTGGCAACTCAGATCAAATTTCATTGTTTTAATTAACGAAGGTTTTTTCTTAATCTAGGCCAAAGACGCTGCGTGACACTAAGATCTAATACGTTAAGTTAAACCCCTTTTCCCCTTATTCTTCACTTTTCATTTTCTTTCACTTTTCTCTTTAACTTGACTTTGTCTGGATGAATTTGAACCATTCATTGTTGTATGAATTTGGTCTGACGTGCGGTGGGAGCAGCGAAATATCATATTACCAATGGATTTGTAAAAATATCCAAGTTTTGTTTCTTGAATCTGTTAAATTTAACAATAAATTTTAACAATGTTTGGAGTTAGTCTCTGTTGGAATTTACCTTACCAACTTTCAAGTATTCTACTTTACTATATATATATATATATATATATATATATATATATATATATATATATATATATATATATATATAGGCAGGTTTCATGCAAAAGAATTAGTTTCAGGCTAAAAGTAATGGAAACATTAATAAAAATAAAAATAAAAAATTAAATAATATCAATTACGAACACGCTAAAAACGTACTTACCGTGTACGGTACTTAGAACATGCACACTACTCTATAAATACATATAACACTACATACATTCTGTTGCGCGTAAAATAAAATCCGTCCGTGATAATGTCTAAAAATTAATGCCGACAGCGCTCAGATAAACAAAACATTTGGACAATTTTATATTTATGTCCTCAAAAGAAATAAATCATAAGTTCACATGGAAAATTACATAAAAAAATTAACCATAATACATTGTCTGTCATTTTAATGAAACCTGCTTAAATAGAGATTGCTGCCCAAATTTACTATATATATATATATATATATATATATATATATATATATATAAAGTGAGAGTGAGAGAGGAAATGGGTAAAGAGATAATGATAGAGAGAAGCGGGTAGAGAGTTTATATAATTGAAACATTAATGTTAGTTAATTCGAGTTATAGGCTAGCTAAGTGTTATAGCACTTTCATTAGTGACTTCTATCACGTACACCATTAACTTTGCAACGGTGGATCGTCATAAATCACTCCACTCTATTAGCCTTGTGACACACTAATCTAAACTTAGAATATGTTCATGTTCACAGATCCAGAAACAGACTGACTGACATCCAGTCTCACAGAAAAAACTGGCAAATGATGAAATTCAAAAAGCATAATTGATGCACATTTTCTCTGTTTCGCTTCGGATCGTTTTCTGATTGCTTAAATGTTAAATATCGCCATTCAGAAAGTTTAAACAACATCTTCATAAATGTCAGAACACAAATACTTGTCTGAAAATGACTCTCATCCAAAAATCCAAGAATGGTCATGAGCATTGAGCAATAAAAAAAAAGTTTGCAGCAAAAAATTGAAAAAATATGAAACTGAATTCTCCGTAGTTGTCGTTTCCGTTCTTTATTTCAAGTACGATTTTTTTCATTTGTATCTAATATTTAATGTTATTTTCTTTCTTCCTATCTTTTTTCTTTCTCACTTTTATCATTTCTTTCTCCATTCCTCTCACCTATTTATCTCCCTGTCTTCCTTAATTTTCTCTTTTGCGTTTTCTTCGTCGTTCTCACTCCGATTTTTCGGACTTTCTTTTCCTCTTCATTTATTCTCTTTTATTTTATTTTTGCCACATCTTTTGTCTTCCCCATCTTTTTTCCCGTCTTTGATTTCAATTCTCCATTCGTATTATCTTTGTGTTTCGTATTATTCTCGTCTTTTCATCAATTTTTCGTCGCAGATATATTTTTCTTTCTCGTCCTCCTCCTTTCTCTTCTGCTTATATTTTGCCTTTTATTCTATTCTTGTGTTTTCTCTTTCATACATGTTTTAGTTCATTCTCTCTCTGTTCTTTCTCTGTACCTATTTTGCCATCTACTTTTCTTTTATTTCTCACCCCTAATTTCTGATATCTTTCTTTTTCTTCGCACATTTGAATTTTGCTCTTACTCCCTTAACTATCTTTATTTTCCTCTATCTTTATCTTGCCAATTCTCCATTCGCTTTATAGTCTCTATCTGTTTCCTCTCGATTTCTCTCCTCTGTTATCTTCTCAATTCATTTATTTCTTCATATATTTACTTTCCTCTCTCTTTATTCTTTCATTTTTAGCCTCTAAAATCTCTCTTCTTCTGTTAACCTATCTTTCCCTTCTTTCTTTCTGTCTTTCTTTCTTTCTTTTTTTCTTTCTTTCGTTATCCTTAGCTTTTCAACATCTTTATTTTTTCCAATATCCTATTCTCTGTTTATCCTCTCAAATCCATCTCCCTTGTTCATCCTCTCAATGATCTACTCAAATATCCTTCTCTGTTGATCTTTTTTTCATAGACCTCACACTGGTTTCATTTTTCAATTGTACCTGGTCTTGTCTTCCTTCTCTTGCCCTCTCATGTTTCTCTTTCTTTTTTTTATTGATTCTCATCAGACGTAGTTAACATTCTTCCTTCCTTGCTTGCTTGCTTCTTTGTTCTTCCATTCTATCTTCATCTTCTGATTTTACTTCTCTTTTATATGCTGTTTTGGTTTCTTTCTCATGGCAGAGAGAAAGTAAAGAAATTAATAGCAAGATGCAAATCAAACCGGAAACCATTAGGCTGCTCCAGAGATCTTAGAGAAAAAATTCTCGACATAAATTAACAATCACAAAGCTAAAACGAAATAAATTTTATGAACACCGACGTCATTTTTTTACGTTTAAAATATAAAATTAAAGCTTAAATTTATTTGAAGGAAAACAAATAAAACATTTGTAGAAAAAAGAACTTAATAAATAAAGCTGAATGTCACCTTCAAAAATCTTTAGCCAACTAAATAGAAATTAAAAGAAATATTGCAATTTGATCAAATGCAGAAAGCCAGTGAGTTTAACGTTAGTGCGTAGATTTTTTGGGTCAATATTTTTTTCACGTTAACCAAATGTTTTGTCGACAGTTACAAAAGCTTTACGACAAAAATTAGTAGAACATTAAATGAACTAAGAAAACTGAACTTAAACGAAGTCTGCCACAGTAATCGAATTCGGTTGTTAATTTGAGAAGAAATCAAGAGAAGCTGAGAAAGGATGGTCTAAGGAGAATTTGTGTTATTCTAGATAAATGTGCACAAGTGTATGTGTAGAGACGACGAATACAGTTAAGAGAAAATAAGAACATATAATAATAATAATACATAATATAATATATAAGATAAAAGTATGCAGAAACAGATATGAAGGTTGATGATTCTTTAAAAAAGGGGGAATGCTGGCAAAGTACTGAACACCAACTCATTGGAAGTAATCCGATTACTTCAAGCATGTATCCCTGGCCTCAGAAGAGGTGAACAAAATCTTGGAGAGTTAAGTTACTAAAAGAACATAACTGAATCTGAAATATCCAGTAAAGTCATGGCACGTAGAACTAGAACAATCTACCCCAGTGGACGAATTATTGGGTTCGGTTCGAAATTCTAATATTTATTATCTGAAGATATATATATATATATATATATATATATATATATATATGTGTGTGTGTGTGTGTGTGTGTGTGTGTGTGTGTGTGTGTGTGTGTGTGTGTGTATTCTCAAGATCCTCTATATCAAAAGCAACCAACAAATACTGAACAAAAAATATTAGGTGTAGAGTAGCAACGTTTTAAAATATATTTTAACAACAATTAATGTCTTTTACCATTTCTAACATCTCTGGTTAGCTCCCTTATATTGGGACAAGTGCAAAATCACCATAGCTAATACGGATAAATTAAAAAATTAAAAAATAAAATAACTATAACGGGTGTTTAAAAAAAAACACTATCGCAACGAACACAGTTACAATAAGATTAACTTTGCAATTCCGCCATGAGGATGCTCACGGAGATGATCGAACTTACTTGGTTTAATAAAAACCAGGGCTCTTTTTGATGACATTCAGCTTAATATCAAGAAATTAATTAGAGAACTAGAAAGAAAAGTTCTGAAAACAAATGCACATAATATGTGTATATTATTTAATGAAACATGTTTTAATATATATATATATATATATATACACATATATATATATATATATATATATATATATATATATAAACTATATATATATATATATATATATATATATATAGTTTGGTACATACTTATATGTCGATTACACACAAAGATTTTTAATCACGAAAAGCATAAATGTACCAAGAGACTGGCATTGGTAGCCGTTAGAAAACAGCGCAGTATAAGAACTGCTGTAATATCTAGAGATGCTTGCCGAGAAAAAAGGAATGCGAGTTCTTGCTTCGTTGGAATCTTGCACATTTTTACGACCTGCTTTAATGATTAACACCCGTATAATTAAGCTATCAAATAATAAGATATGGTATAATTAGTCTATCAAATTTAACGATAAAATGCAACTAAAATGACGGTGAAAAATACAATAATAACAAACAGAAATATGCTTTTATGATTGGAAATAAAGTTATGTACTTATTTTATATTTCTTGGAAGATCTTATTCCGCCTATAGTTCTGTAGAGGAAGGTGCAGAAACTTGTCATAATAATCAATATACAGAATCATAACTGTGACGTAGGCTCGAGAATTATAATTATTTCAGCAACCAAAAAGGGTTCGAATAACTTCAAATGTTACATGCGAAGAGATACTCATTATTTAGTGAAAAAATAAAAATAAAATAGAATAAAACAGAACTCATGCAGAATTCAAAATTTATTTTTTATGAAATGAGAATGTTAACGATTTTCAATCGCCATTCACGGATATTATTATCGATCAAGTAACGAACTATACCAGAGACATTTGTGCAAACGGTAATAAAGTATAATTGATCAGCTAATCAATACAACTGAAAATCAGACACGCATATATTCGTATAAATTTATTCCAACCCACACAGGTAGAAATAAACGCATATATATATATATATATATATATATATATATATATATATATATATATAAAAGCAAGGCAAGACCGCCACTGGTGCGCAGGGGTTACAGTGAGACAAATGAAAAACAAAAAAAAACATAGTAGAGGGAATATCGAAGAAAGAATAAGAAAAAGAAGAGAATCAAAAGAAAAAGAAAAGAATCAAAGAGACAAAAGGTGACAATTGACGTTGCATTTAAACTTTTGAAAATTGTAGCTATCAGGGAAGTAAGTATTCGTAAGGAGGTTCGGCAGGCAAGAAGTGTGAGAAAAGAAGCTGTCAGAATAGAAGTGGCGGTGACATTTGACATATTTACCAGGAAAAAGTGGGACCTAGATACCAATTTAGTAGCACGAGTAAATTTGTGTGGTTGGGGCACGAGGGAAAAATGCTTGTCAGAGTAAAAGCCGTAAAGATATTCATGGAAAAGACAGAGGAAAGGTACATCCTGTTGTTGAGAAAGTGACTGAAATCGAGCTGCTAAATCGGGATCAACTACATTGCAGATCCTCTTTTGGATAAGAGTAGCCTGGAGATTCAAGAGAGATCACTCTAACTCAGAGGGAGATGTTCGTGGACATAAACACCCTGGTCATACACATGGACATTGGAGTCCTTCCTAAAGAGAGGAAAGTCACCAGGAATCGAGAAATCAGCGGAGTGGATTGAGAAAGAGATCTAAGATGTTTGGGAACCTTTCGTGGGCAATGATTCCACACGGAAAAACCTGGTACGTATTCCACGGATGTCGGAGAAATAAATAATGAGATTTATGTGTTTTCCTGCCTGGTTTAGTTTTACATATTTAGTTGTAAATTATTAACGAAAATAAAGTTGTAAAACCTTGAATATGTGTTCTAATGAGATAATTTAGGCTATACAGTTAATTTACAGTAAATGGTCACACATAAACATCAGTATATTCATAGCTTTCGAAATAAGTGTAGTATAAACAATACTCAGAATTTGTATCAATATAATTTTATCCTTTTTAAATATGAATACAAACTTGTCTTTTTACATGCTTAGGATCATACCGATAGTGAATAGCTTTCTGTGATACATATTCCGCACATCTTTCATGTAAACAGTAAACTTCGTACGCAGGCAAAAAGACGACCCAAGTTCTGTATCTTAAAAGCGCGCAATCCGACTCTTTTCAAGATGCACCAACTGAACAAAAGGGATCTGCGTTCAAATGCGGTGAACTAGTATATGTATTTTTATATTCCAGGATTGCTTAAGATTTACATTGCAGAGGATTAAATATCCAGGAGTATACGTTTAATATATACAAAATAACAGTTTTTTTCCTTAAGAGTTTTCTTTCTCCTTCACAGGTATCCAAGCATGACTAGAGAACCAATTCTATTTAAATCTAATCTCTTGAGAAGGAGGAGATGGATTCATGCCTTTAAAAATATTTTTTGAAAGTAAAACGAACGAACTCGACGGAAATTCTAACACTGTTCGATGATTTCACTTTCCAAACGACACTCTCCTGATTCTATTACTTGATATATAAACAAAATACTTTAAAGAAGATGTTAAAATCGCATTGCATATAGAAATAGAAGAATGATCAATTCATGATGCTTTGCATCGGAGGTTGTTTTATGTGTTCCATGCTAGTGTTAGCTTAATTTAACAAAGGAAAATACCGTCTCATTTTCACTAGTTACTCTAAATTCAGTTATTTTTTAATGACAACCCTCTCTAGTCCCATTACAATTTTCTACTTCACCTTGGCTATTACTTTTCTTAATTCAGATTTTATGATTTTTAGTGTCATGTGTCCTACCATGCTTGTTTGTATGTATTGTAGGTATTTCTTTTCCGTTGTCATGGAAAACTTCTCTTTTGAAATAATTCCACCGTTCCACTAAGTGAAAATTTGATTTTTCGAAAAATTGTTGAACTCCGTTTGGTCCGTCTACCAAAGACATAACGAAATTTACAGTAACTACTGAAAATATAAAATCGATTTTCTTTTTTTTTTCTTTTTTGTTAATTCTAATCTATTTCGAACAAAAATTGATTTTTGAAAACATTTATTGAATTTTTCAAACGATATAGGCGTCAAAATCGGATCAGATCTTTTGGCTACACCGAGATGACATACATTTGTTTTATTTGATATTTGCTAAATTTAGTTTAGTTGCAGTAGGAGTCAAGCAGGAAGTAAATGATGGTATGAAGATTTGAAAATTAGGCAACGAAACATGACTTATACCTGATCGCGAATAAAACAACTGCACCAAAGAAATACTGATTACCAAAGATACATTTGGGGTTGATAAGTTTGATCAACTAAGAAATATATTATGCAGTTGTAGTGAAAGACCTAAAAATAAATGCTGATCAATTTTCGAAATGTTGTCAGAGCAAGTGGATGCGAACGAATGTATGCTTTTTTTTTATAAGCGTTTCACCCCGAGCAAGGTATGTCACTGCCACTACTGCGCAGGGGGCTACATAGAGTGGAGAAAGGATGGTTAAATATAGGAAATGTCAGAGGGTGGGTGATAGGCGGGTAGGGATACCGAGAATGGTTAAATATAGGGAATGTCAGAGGGTGGGTGATAGGCTGGTAAGGATACCGAGAATGAGGGTTGGGTAGATGATAGTGTTCTGAGAATAATTGGGAGTTAGTGTGATAGGAGGTGTCTATTGACCCTACATTTAAACACCTGGAGATTGTAGCTGTTGGGAAAGCAGACTTGTGGAAGGGAGTTCCACAGTCGGGAAGCGCGAGAAAAGAAGCTGTTGGAGTAGAATTTACGGTTACATTTTATCTGTTTAACTGTAAAAGGGTGGGACTCAGTTGCTAATATGGTATCTCGTGTAAATTCGTGCTTAGGCGGAACCAGTGATCTAAGTTCATCGGAGCAGAAGCCATGAAAGTACTTGTAGAAGAGGCATAGGGAAGCCACATCACGCCGGTGAGAGAGTGGTTACAGCCGGTCTACCAAGTCAGTATCAACCATGTTACAGATCCTCCTTTGTATTTTGTCAAGAAGCCCAAGGAGTGCATCAGGGGCACCCGACCAGATATGGCAGCCCCTGTTCATCTCTCTTTTTCGGCCTTGATGTCGGTTCGGCTGGAAGCTCTTTGCAGTTGGTGAGTATGGCGGCAACGTCTCTTCATTCTGAGGGTACCGGGTTGACAGTTTCCTGGTTGTTGCTTCCGACTGGTAGTTAGGAGCCCGAACTCTTGCGTAGCGTATTGAGAGGCTGCTCTGATCAACAGTTGAACAATATCGGGGTTCCTGAAGTGCCATTTCACGCATGGACGGGCGTCCCTGCATGAATTTCCGATGAGCAACCCCGAGGCCACATTATGCTGCAGGCGGCGCCATCACCATCTTTCACCTGCTGCAATTAGTGACCATCTGACCCTACTCTAGAGCTCTCTACAACTAAACCACCATGAAATTAAACAAACGAAACAGCAAGACTAAACCAGCTAGTCATAAATCACCCAAACCTATCTGCGTTTCCTTCACAAACATACGAGGTATTCTAGTAACTTTAATAGTGTAGAATCATTCCTTTTAACTAACACACCCGATATCTTAGCTATATGTGAGACTAACCTTGACCCTTCTATCCCCTCCTCGGAGCTGTTCGTTCCTGGTTACCTTCCCCTCTTCAGGAAGGACTCCTTGTCCATATGCATGGGCTTGGTGTATATGTCAGCGAACAACTCCCTCTAGCCATGGTCACATCTCTTGAATCCCTGGATCATTCTTTCATGTGCTTCCGTCTCTCACTTCTAAGCTCGGTTAGCTATCTCTTCTTCCTCTACCGCTCCCTCTCCTCCTCTGACTGTACGGTACTTGATAGCATATCTACTAATATCGACAGGGTCATTTCTTCTCATCCATCTGCCCATATATCTGTGTTTGGCGATTTTAACGCCCACCACACCAAGTGGCTTAAAAACTCAGCCACCGACCTTGCTGGGATCCGCACCATGTATTTTTCAATAACCCAAGCTCTAACGCAAGTGGTGAACTTCCCCATGCGTTTCTCTAATAACCCTAACGGAAGGGACTCTTTACTCGACCTTTTCTATACTTCCATTCCAGACACCTGCACAACCAGGCAGCTCTGCCCCTTCGGAAACTCTGACCACGCCGTAGTTTCCGTCAACATATCAATCAGCCCTAACTCTACCCAAGAAAACCAGACCAGCAGAATATCATACTGCTACCAGAGAGCAGACTGGGACTCGTTCCGAGACTTCCTCTGCGACGTCCCCTGGAACAACGTCTTCGATCTTCCCATCAAAGACTGTGCGTCCGAGGCCTCCTCTTGGAGTAAGGCTGGCATCGATGCTTTTATCCCGGCCAGGAAATTCCAGCTAAAAGGAAATTCGTCCCCCTGGTTCTCACCCGCTTACTCGGACGCCATTGCTCATCGGAACCATTTCTTCCGGCTCTATCGAAGCTGCTCGTCGAACCAAAACAGGCGCCTTTTCGCCTCAGCGCGTAATAAGTGTAAAAAAGTACTGAACGAAGCTAAGAGGGCGTTTGCTACCAGAATGAGGTAACGCATAGCATCCTCTAAGTTTGGCTTCAATGATTACTGGCAACTCTGCAAAAGCGTGCTCAACAAGAGCAAGACTTCAATACCCCCACTAATCAATGCATTTGAAGTTCTCACCTCCCCAGCGGACAAGGCTGAATGCTTTGCCCGTAGATTCTCCACCATGCCCGGAAAAATCAGCTTTGTATGCTACATAACAAAAGTATTAATCTCTATAACAATGAATAGTAGTTGGAACTGAACGACATCAGTAGAACTAGTATTCATGGTGAGTAATAAATATGTAGAAACATATATGGGTATTATTAGATTCTACAATGTGCAACAAAAAGTTCTTGAAATGTTAGAAAGTCTTGATCTACACGGAAAATAACATTCTATCCAGGTAGCTACCTAAATAGAATAGACTATTAGTGAGAAGCGTCGATCTAGATTTACTAAATTGCCCCACGTTCCTTTGATTGGGCTATTCAGACCATATACTGTGCCCAAATGGCTTTACGTACTAGGATTAGAATTGCTGGACACCGAAGGTTCTATCTGTTCTTACTAGATAGACGGTCACCTGCGTAGACATCTACCTAAGTACCCACGTCCGCATCTTCCGCTTAGAGTAGTCGAACCGGTATCTATCGACTAGACTAAACTCACCGATGAAATCAACCAGACTACGACTGTTCGACCTAAACCAGACAGCCCGCCCCTGTCTATTTTGGTGTCCAGAAGGGCTTTTCAGTCCCCCACTAAGACTAATCTAACATGAAAAAAGGAGACACGCTCCGTCTGGTCGTTAGGTGCATAAACCGCAACGATCCGAAACAAACTACTGTTCATGGCAACATCGGTCACGATCAACCGACACCACGTATCGACGTGGACAAGGTGCACACTCATATCCAGAGTATGCTTAACCAGCAAGGAAACACCTCTGCCCAATTGGTCTCTGCATGATGAATAGACAAGCAAAATGTGTCTCCTGGATCGCATCCACATCTATGGCGATTGATGCCTGTGATTTCTAAGAAGGATTTTCTTTGTGAACGGGAATTGCAGATCCTGCTTTACTCGCTACCGCCGAATCATCATTGACAGATCGGAATTTGGAGAACTACCCCAGTTTCTCATCTGTAATGCCTATGTAACGTCACCGTAGCCTTTCTGGTGCCCATATACTCAGTTTGCAGTGATACTAACTTTGTGGTCAGTATACTCCCTGCTGACGTTTTGGCCTCGTCCTCGTCAGCTAGCAAAATGCCCCACATGACATTTCAGCGTTTCGTAAAGACACTTAGGCTGTAATCGGAGGCTCCTGAGTGCCTTCTCTATGGTGTCCTTGATGACACAAACACGTTTGAGTGTTGTCACTCTGGTCATCAGCAAAGAGATTATTCTTGTTGTAAAGGCCTCTCCATGGCACAGAAATCGTAAAAAAATTATTTCCGTTTTTATATGGTTCATATTTTTTCAGCAGGGCGACATAGTCCATAATTTTCTTTTTCATTGGCCTGTTCAAATCCCAAGCAGAGACTGTTATGGGGGACCCTCCGCCATAGTGAGGAGGTTCCCTCGCTAGCACAGACATTAAAAAAGGTTCAGCGGAAAAGAAACACAAATATTAAACAAAGGACAATACTATAAAGTGGACCAAATTCCACGTACTATGGACAAAAACAACTTGTCTATATCTTATTTTTAATTCCTTATCAGATTGAACCCATTATTGCTTTTTCTTATTTTATGGAAGAGCGTAGATTTCTGGTGAAGCGGAAGTTATCCGCCATGAGGAGCTGCAGTGTGTGATTTTAAAAAGTCTTACTTTGTGGATCAGTTTAGTCGCATTTGTTTGTAAGACCTATAAAATATTTTGCAATATATATATTTTGCATTTCACTAAAAAGACTTGAGCCGAAAAACAAAGATCCAAAGACACGCGAACTATTATGCTCAGTAGCAAGAAAAATAACACATTTATATGAAAGGAAAAATGTTCCTAACTACACCAGAAGCCAGTAGCTCTTGACGCATTATGAACAGGAACGATCACGCTGCTAAACAGCGATATAAAAACTTGGAAATTAATTGGGGTTAGCAGGGAAACAATGAAAGAAGCAGTAAAAAGCTTAAAAATCGTGCCAAAGTTATTTGCCAAAGGATTGAATGCCATGTGGGACATCCTACTGGCTACAGAAGAAGTTACATAAAGCTCTTAAGATAGGTTTTAAAAATAGAGATTGCAGTAATATTTAAAAATGGTATTGGTGATTTGCTTTTGATAATCAACAGAAGCTTACGGAAGGAAATGCAGGTAATGTAATGTCAATCAATAAGGTAAGCGGTGTCGGCAAGCTATATTCAAATTCCGTACAAGTGCTTATTTTTGGATGAATGTCTCTCTTCTTCCTCCAGCTATGAGTTAAACACCATGTTAGACGGTACTCTCTTGCTTTTTGCTTGTTTAAAAGAAGATAACTTGAAACCACTCTACTATGATTCCCAACAATTCATGGCAATCCACAGATGATAATTCTGTGGAGCCATGATTGCCTACAATCATTGGAATATGGGGTTATATAGTTTTTTTTACTATATATATATATATATATATATATATATATATATATATATATATATATATATATATATATATTATGCTAACACACTGTTGTTTAGGCCTCATGATTTCTGAACGAAGGAATGATGCTTCTGACCAAAGTTGCAACCACGAGGTCGAACAGTGTAGGATTGCTATTCACGATTATGCCGACAATTAACTATGCACAAGTTCGCACGCATTCACTACGACCGCGACAAAGACCACCACTTCTTAAACTTTTGTGACAATTAAAACTTTTCAAATCAACAGTCATTCTCTCTGGGACCACTCAACTCGACTTATTTACACAAATACTTCAATTTCATTTCGTCGGGGAACACACAACCCGACCTTCACTGTAATCAATTTCACAATCACATTTCATGATCTTCATCTTCTTTATTTTTTCGTTGTCACCCTCGGCAACAACAAACACGATTTGCAACAAACGCCTCTGTTGAAAACTATAAGACTCTACCCAAATGTAACTAAAATATAAGATATATTTTGTTTTTTAAACATTGACATATTTTGCAAACAAAGTAGTGACATACTTTTAAACATTCCGTGCATTAAACTGGAGTTTCTTTGGTCAGAGTTGTCATCACCATCCACATATCGGGGAGACCCCGATTTAGAACATCTGTTCACCTCAACGGGTGAAGTCAGATTCTTTTAAAATCAAATTAAATTTCTCTCAGCTTAACGTCACTTCCGTTCGTCTGCTGTTTTCCGATATAAACGTATCTGGGGTATGAGCTGGCATTTGGCTTCGGTAGGCTCAATAAAAATCCTAAATCCGAACATGTTTTCTTCACCCACACTTGGTTGACATTTTCAATAAATGCACATTGTCTTCAAATTTCAAACAATTGCGTTACTAAGCGCAAATACACTTTATTGTCAAAAGATTCATGCTTTCCAAAAATATTGCATGAACGAATATTCAACACATGACATTTTTTCTTAAATATTTTCTTTTATTTTGTGTGTGTGCGTGTTTTAACATTTATAATCAGGTAGGGTATTATAAATTTATGGCATATTAAAGTTTTCTCAAATAAAACAAACGGTTTATATAAGCTAAATGGATAATATACTAAAATGTCATATAGAGACAAAAGCATAGTAGCTTAGCAAGCCTGTTAAACTTTTTATAATAGTATCAGGTCGGTGCAAAAGATTTTGCCGGTTTGAAAAAGGGGCATTTTAAATCATTGTAATTTATTTTATGCATATTGTTAATACTTAAACATATCGTCATGATTAATTTATAACTTTTTTCAGATTATTAAAGCATCATTCATATTTTTCTGCAACATTCTCATCCATGTTTTCCAGAGAATCTGCGACAACGTGTTTCTTGTTGCGAATCTTTGCTTTCATGACACCTTCAGACACCATTTTTGGGTATGCTTGTCACAGGTGATGAGAAGTGCCATCTTGCTCCATCCTGCATATTCTCCTGACCGAGTTCCCTTGGATTATCACTTATTTCGAGGATTACAAAACTCTTTAGATGGCCTCAGGTTAACATCACGAGAGGAGATTGAACATGAGTAAGATTCATATTTCACATAAAAACCTAAATAATTTTACAAGCGAGGCATTTATAAGCTCGTTGACAGATGGAATCACTTTATAGAGAGCAAAGGTCGTTATTGCTATGAATAAAGATTTTTAAAAACACACAGTTTGTTTTTAAGATGAAATTTTAAATCGGCAAAACCTTTTGCACCGTCCTGGTATTTAAAAATATTGCTCTATAGACTCTATAATGAACACTGTCTAAAATCTACTGGACTTGGTCGATTTTAGGGTAAACCTTATCCCGTAGTTGATCTATACAAGAATAAATGTCACATAATTTTCTTGTATAACTACTAGGCTTGTGCTTCTTGACAATTTCTTTTTTCAAAATATTATTTTTTCAAAGATTCTCATAAAGTTGCATTGTGTAATTGTCTTTGCAGAAAGATCAATATCCTAATAATTTTAATCTGTGCTCCACTTCCCTCATGAAACCCCAACATTTATTAGAGAGAGAACCACTGTATTCGACACTATATTTCTTGCTTCATTTTCAATTATTTATTACATCTGGGCTTTTGGCACGTCAGTGTAATAGTAAACTGTCAATAATAGAATATTTTCAAACAATAATAAACTCACAATAATGATACCGGAAAAATTTCTTTTGGTATTTTAGTAGCGTTATCATTTATTGTCAATTATTTTAAATGCGTTCCCATGTTTGTGGGATTAGTGAATTTTTAATGCTATAATTTTTCGCAACACTGTGACGGGTGTTGAAATCAGTATTTAGTATTGTTGAAGTTATTGCTAACATTTTTTAAAAACTCTACATTTCGTTCAATTTCGCAAACCAACTGATGACATTTGAGTAAGTTGATTTCTTTGGAAAAATTCTTTGACAAAAATCTTACTTCACGGTTTAATTATTTCTTCAGCTTAAGTTAACTTTATAAGACTTTATAGTCAACAATATATTTAATTTGGTTTCGATCGGTCAAAGTATGGCTATTTTCAAGGATGTAATGGACGGACTAACGGATGTCACAGCATTTTATACGTAGACTGTAAGCAGTAAGCAATTATATCGGTAGAAATTTAAAACTAACAATACATTTAATCAAAACGTAATTAACATTTCTAGTTTTTAAAAGTTTTGCTAGATTTTATACAAAAAGCAAATTATGATTTTTATGAAATATTTTAGAGCTATTTTTAATAATTTATTTTTCATTGTTTTCAATGTTAATTCTTATTCTTCATTTTTGTAAATTGTTTTTGTTTATACTTTTGAATAAATAACATAAACAGCCAATGATCAGTAATTATACAAACAGTACAAGTGTATTTGTTAACAATAAACAGGGTTTTTTTTTATCAAAAATAATTTTTAAAAATCAATATTTTATGGTTACACTTTTTGCCTTCGAAACTTTCAACGATCTTTCACTGAATTTGTCAATGCGTAGATAAAGTCTTTCATGACATTGCAACTGGATGATATGGTACAAATCTTTGTTTTAGCAGAGAAGTAATTCGCATTGTCGTACTAAAAGAAATATTTTAATTTCTCTTATAATTATTAGTAGCTTTGAGATTAAGCCGTGTATCTTTTTCTTTTCAGTGTTCTCATAATTTCGCTAACAGTAAAAAGAGTTGCCTGCAGCCAATATTAGGAATAGTAAATTAACCGTTTTCCAAACAAGAAATATTTGTCTTTCATTGATCGACAATTTAGCGTTAATCGTGGTTGAAATTTATAAAGTATTATTAAATCAATTTTTCTTAAGGCTGCTAAATGATTTCGTTCATATTAGAAAGTAAAAACCATCCCAGATCATTATGCTTCAAACTTTTTGGTGTTTGCATCCGTAGATTGATAAATAAAAAGGTTTGTTCTGATTATATTTTGCAAATAAAGGTGATCATTGTGGACCTTGTCTGCACGATGGCATTTGACACATTTCAACATTTGCTGACTGACATTTTGTATAATTTTTTGAATACTTTTTGATAGAATTTTTATAGCACCAATTAAAATTTGTCTGCCTAGTCAGCTTAGAAATTATTAGTCGATATGTTCCAAGTGTTCATGACATACTGCTATTAGGGGGAGATCTTTTACTTCTCATTTCAGTTCTACGTGTACCAAAATAATACACTATTGAAGATATAAAGATAATTATTCAGCAACTAGTACACCAAACGCAGGGCGATCGGATTGAATATAGAGAAGAGATAAAGACGATCCTAGAAATGCAAGGAACAAGCAATTCATCAATTCTATTTCGCCGGACCGAGTCGCAATCTCAGTTAGTGAATAAAATTAGGTTCCAGAAAAAATTATCATAATTCAGAAGGTATGAGGCCATTTTGAGAGAAGAATGACAAGGATGGTCCAAAGAAAATGTACGCTTTCTCTTGAAAAATTGTACCCCGCTAAACATGAAAAAATTTCTTAATTTCATTTTTCCAAATACTCCAAAAAAATTCATTTCACAAAAAAGTGTCAATATTATTAAAACATTTTTTGTGAAAAGAATTAATTTTTTTTTATACCCATTGGTAGTACATGAACCTTACTAAGGACAAAGATGAAGATTTTTTCACATATGCCATTAAAGTCAACGGTGAGTTTGAGAAATTTAAACTAAACTGAAAGCGAAATTCAAAGCACTAACATTAACACTATTAAAGAACTGTCAGTCACAAAAGAAAATATCAAAATTCATTTGAAAAAGGATATGTTTAATGAAAAATAAATTATGAATAACTTTAAGTTCAAATAGAGTAAAATTAAAATTAAAACTGGTAACAATAATATAACATTTTCTATTTGTGATTGACTACTGTTGTACGCGGAAAGAATAGTAATTCCGTTATCCCTACAAAAAAAAAAAGGGATTCTGAAACCATTCCATATAAGACATCCGGGAATAGTGAGTATGAGTTCCATGATGAAAAGCTCTGTACATTTGTCAAAGTTCGGAAAAGATATTCATAATAAAGTTAAGAAATGCAATGATTATAATTCAGTAGCAAAATCTAGTCTATGAATGATCAGTCATAACCTGTCACTGATAAACCATGGACAAGACTATATATGAATTTTGTTAGGCCACTAAACAGCCTTAATTGTGGTTGACAGTTTCACAAACAGTACCGAGTTATTAAAATGTAGCGCAATAACGATTAAATTCTTACGTGAACGTTATACAAGATTTGGAATACTTGACTGTAACGTATCCAGTAATGGAACTCAATTTACTTCTAGCGAGTTCAAAAGTTTCTGCATAAACTATGCAGTTGGACATTTGACAACGGCGATTTATCATCGGAGATCGAATCGTCAAATTGAGCGGTTTGTTGACACCTTCAAAAAAGCATTAGGAAAAGCAAAAAGCTTGGAAACTGAAGAAACGGCAATACACGAATTTTTGAGCATATATCGAATGACATTAAATGCAAATACCCCTGCAGAGCTCATGTTTGCTTGAAAAATTAGATCCATTCTTCATAAATGACTGCGAGGGAATGAAAAGAAGTCGACAATTTGAAACTACCAGATCATTTAAGATCGGCCAAAAAGTATCCTTTAAAAGTTTTAAGAGTGGAAAGGAAAATTGGCAGGAAGTGAAAAATTATTCGACGCCTTGTTAGTATAACATACATTTTTGATGGTGAAAGATATCAATATAGAAGATATATAAATCGAGATCAAGATATGCACAGAAAAATCAACCAGTACAATTTTATTAACCACAGTACGTACTTTACGATATCTTTGAAGTACCTATTCATGAAAATATTACAATACAACTCCAGTGTAAGCGAAATGGTAATGCGACAGAAACGATGGAAGCGGACACAAATCTGAAAAATTATCAACTAAAAACATTGCATATCTAAAAAGATTTTAAAGAGCTAGCATTCATTTTAATGGCGATATTGAATTTTATTTTGGCTCATCTGAAACCGCTATAAATACCGTTACTACAACCATCAAACGACTTTAAGCAATAGTAAATACAGTAAAAGTAATGCCTTCTCAAAATACTTCAGGCAATTAAAAAACAAAACTGTTTTTCTTATCTGGGATATCATAGCAAAGCCAAATCTTACAATGAAATAGAAACTATATTTATGCCTTTTAGAATATCTTGTTATATTAAACACTTAAGTAAACCTAATTTACTAAACAAAACAAGTAAATTAGTGATCACATACAAACGTAGAAAAAATATCAAATACGTTGACTTAGATTAATATAGATTCTTCCATGTAGATTTTTTACATTATTATTATTATGTTGTAATTTTTTATCATATTTTGATTTCTGCTTTTGTCGCACTACCTGCCAAGTCTGCGGGAAGACCTAAGGCAGGACGTGGTGTGTTATTATAGCAACATTTCATGTTTTTTCTATCTCCCCTAACATCTCTCTAGCGTTACATAGACAAAGTTTTTTTAGTGTGTGGGCTGTACTAAACAAGACAATTTTTGTATATCTCTTACGCTGGTATATCCAGGGATTCTTTCAATGTGTTATTTTGTTCCATTTTTTATCATTCCAAGTGCACCTACTATCAGAAGCACGATTCTTGTTTTCAATTTCCACATTCTTTCTATTTCAATTTCCAGGTCCTTATACTTTGACATTTTTTCGAATTTCTTGGTTGCTATGTTACAAACCGCTGGACAAGACATATCAATTAATAGGCAAGTTTTTTCTTTCTGGTTTTTAACAATAATGTCAGGCCTATTTGCTTCAATTTGTCTGTCTGTGTAGATGGTGTAATCCCATAGAATGGTGACATCTTTTTCTGTAACCAGTGCTGGTGATGTTCATACCAGTATTTGTTTACATATTTTTCATAGTGTTTGCACATTGTCCAATGTAAATATTGCCTCCCTCTATTGTGACGATTTTATATTCCTTTGGGGTAAGTACAGAAAATCCTGAGATTAGATGGTTTATTGTTTCTTGGCATTTATCACAGAACCTGCATTTTGGATCCACAATTTTATGTAAAATATTTGCCTGAAAGTTTCTAGTGAAAAGACTTTGGTTTTCCGCTGCAAGAATAAAACCTTCAGACTTTAATCCAGATGCATGTAACCATCGATGAGTATTAACTTTATCAACATTGGATTTATTTGCAAGTTCTGGATATTGGCCATGCAAAGGTTTGTCTTGCCAGTGTTGTTTCATCTGTTCAAGAGCTTTATCCTTGACTTTCTTTTCCATATTTTTTGCCGCAATATTTGGTTCGTGGTTTCTGTTTTGCTTTTCTATAGTGTCTACTAAATTTAATTCTTGTTTGTATTTACTGCCTTCTTTCATTATTGAATAATTTTTTTCTGTTTTCATGTTGTTTAACTAATTGTATCACCCAGTTCTTTGTTTTTTATGTATGTTAATAAGCCAATAGTTGTCTTTTATGACAATTCTAGCTGAAAAAAACCTCTTCTACCTTCTTTATGGGTTATGTATAGACGGTCTACTTCAGCCTTTGGATGATACATATTATTATTATTATTATTATTATTATTATGTCATTTTTCATCATATTTCGATTTCTGCTTTGGTCTCACTACCAACCAAGTCTGCGGGGAGACCTAAGGCAGGTAGTGGCGTGTTGTTATGGCTCCATTTCATGTTTTCTATCTTCCCTATCATCCCTAGCATTACATAGATAAAGTTTTCCTTAGTGTGTGGGCTGTACTTAATAAGACAATTTTTTGTATATCTCTTAAGCTGGAGTTTCCAGGGATTCTTTCAATGTGTTGTTTTGTTCCATTTTTTATCATTCCAAGTGCACCTACTATCACTGGCACAACTCTTGTTTTCAATTTCCACATTTTTTCTAATTCAATTTCCAGGTCTTTATATTTTGACAGTTTTTCAAATTCCTTGATTGCTATGTTACAATCCGCTGGACAAGCCATATCAATTAATAGACAAGTTTTCTCCTTCTGGTTTGTAACAATATTGTCTGGCCTGTTTGCTTCAATTTTCCTGTCTGTGTAGATGGTGTAATCCCATAGAATGGTTACATCTTCTATTTCTGTAACCGGTGCTGGGTGATGTTCATACCAGTGTTTGTTTACAGCTTTTCCATAATGTTTGCACATTGCCCAATGTAAATATTGCCCAACTCTATCGTGGCGATTTTTATATTCATTTGGGGCAAGCACAGAACAGCCTGAGATTAGGTGGTATATTGTTTCTTGGTGTTTATCACAAAACCTGCATTTTGGATCCATATTATTATGCATAATATTTGCCTGAAAGTTTCTAGTGAAAAGACTTTGGTCTTGTGCTGCAAGAATAAAGCCTTCAGTTTCAGACTTTAATCCAGATGCACGTAACCATCGATGAGTATTAACTTTGTCAACATTGGATTTATTGGCACGTTCTGGATATTGGCCATGCAGAGGTTTGTCTTGCCAGCGCTGTTTCATCTGTTCAAGAGCTTTATCTTTGGCTTTCATTTTCATATTTTTTGCCGCAATAGTTGGTTCTTGGCTTCTGTTTTGCTTTTCTACAGAATCTACTAACTGTAAATCTTGTTTGTATTTACTGCCTTCTTTTATTATTGAATATTTTTTCTTTCTTTCTTCATGTTGCTTTACTAATTGTATCATCCAATCTTTTGTTGTTTCTATGTATGTTAGTAAGCCAATAGTTGTTGTCTTGTATGACAATTCTAGCTGAATAAGACCTCTTCCACCTTCTTTACGGGGTATGTATAGACGGTCTACATCAGCCTTTGGATGATGCATCTTATGCTTAGAAAGAAGCTTTCTTGTTTTAGTATCCATTCGCCTGATGTCGTTTAGAGTCCAGTTTAAGATGTTAAAGCTATATTGGACAACTGGGATTGCAAGGCTATTAATGACCATAACTCTGTTCTGTGAATTTATTTTGTTATAAATTTATATTTATTGTTATTTGTTATATTTGGTAACTATTGCCGTTGCCTAGCGGAGTTTTATGTCAACACAAAATAAAATCGTCGGTGATCGTGGATGTTATTGTTTTACCGTCTTGGTGACCTCTCAGAAGATGGCTCATGTGAGCCGAAAGCTTAGAATCAAATTAATAAAAAAATATCGAAATGCTGGAGAATTTTTGTCATTATTTTCAACTGAAATTAAAGCCAAAATATGACGCTTAAAACGGCTCATGATTAAACATAATAGACATTCATTTTCTCTTATATTTAACAGTATATGTTTAGAAAATTATTTGCTGCCTCGATACAATATATATATATATATATATATATATATATATATATATATATATATATCTGCAAACAAGCCTGATTCGCAGGTCTTCAGTGCAGCTAGATTAACCGTTTGCTTTAAACCGGGATCGAAATCCGGCTGATTTGTTCTCAGACGAATATCTTTGCACTGCTCTATCGGCGTACTGCAGAACAAGGCAACTTTTATAGCAGATTATCCGCAGGACGTAAACAACAGCCAAATAACTGAGAGCGTTCAATTTGGTAGCCGAACCTAACTGCGTTCAATTAATTAACCAAAGAACGTAGGGTAAAACCGTAAGTGGTTACTCTTTTTATAAAATCTACCTCTCGTTATAGTTCTCTATCAACTAGCGAGAGCCTATATCCTGGTGAATATTAAGTGTTTTAATTGAGGTGTCTTTTTTAGAACATTTTATGTAAATTTTGGTTATAAATAGTTAGGATAATGTATTGAAAAAAACTATTTCTCTGTCTTTGTGTCACTCTATATCTATCCCTTTATATCTACCATCTTGTATAAATATGTAAGCTAATGTCTTGAAGTATGTATGTTTATAGATGAGTTTTATACACAGAAAAACACATTCATAAAGATATATCCATCCATATTCTTATATGCACGTTTATAGAAATATGGAAAGAGTCTAGTATGACAAACACATGACAAATGACTATATAAACGTATAGACGCAATTTCACTTCGGCACTGAAACAAAATGGCTTACATAGTAATGCATTCAAAAACACATGAAAATTCTTCAAACCCCTTGACAATTCATAAAAAGATATTTTAAAATATCAGTTTGAAAATCAAATAAACTGAAGAATACCTGAATAATACACACACTCACATATATATCTATAGACATATGAGTTTGTTTGTGCGTGTGTGTATGTGTTTATGCGTGTGTGTATGTGTGTAAGTAAAGTGTCAAGGACAATTTTTCTAAAGATAAAATAAAAGAAAGTTAATGCAGAAAATAATTTGAGAAAAATGCATGCGAAAATTTGAATGTTTAGGGAAAACTTTCCAATTAACTCTTTTCTAAGTACCCAGTAAAATAAAACTGCTAATATCACCGAGGCTGATTTAATAAATGCGCACGAAAAACGTGGGAACTTGAAGAATGGAAAAAAATGATAAGATTATACCTGCAGGATATTTCTTTGGCAACTCAACATAATTATACGAAGAGAAATTTAAAAAAAATAATTGAAGAACTAAGAAAGAAGCAACTAATAAATATATATTTTATTTCCCCTGAATTTTTTACAAATTTTTTAAGGAAAAATTCACAAACTGAATAATATCAAATTGGGGAATGATGGCTTAGACGACTCTCTGATAATTTGGTTCAGAGGAATTAGGTGATTCTATTTTGCCTTTTAGCTTGTGCTTTGTTTTGATGCTTGCTATTGTTGTTATTATTATTATTATTATCTAGTTTGTATTTTCTTTAATCTTAATACTTTTCTTTCTAGTAATCTTTGTAATATATGAATTTTCATCGAACTATTTTCTGTTAACTTTTCACCGGAGTATAAGTGACATCAAGTATCTTAAATATTTTAACAATTTCCTCAGTAGTTTTTCAAAATTTAATATAGTTCTCTGGATATATATTTGAGAGAATGTGAAATGACCAATGATTTTCTAGTACAGGGTTGAATATAGAAGATATATAGAAATTATAAAAATTGCGTGCTTAGAGTCGTAGGACAATTCCTCTGTATTACGTCTGGCCATTTCTGATCGCATAAACAAGCAGGGCAAATCAACCTGAGCGGGAATAATATCTCCTGATGGCTGTATTACTGAGGAAAAACTATGTAATTATGAGGGTTACCAAAGTCACGTAACTAGATTACATGTTTGCACTGATAACGAGTGTTACTGAAGTATCATTTGAAGGCACAATTCTTAACTTTCATATTTATGAAGTTATCTTTCTTAATAAAAATAATCCATGGATTTCTAATACAACCACTCTTAATTCTTTAATTTTGGTGATTTAAGATGAGCAAAAGTAATATCTTATTCAGTAGCCCAGATTTGCTTGTGATTTGCTAGTTGAGTAGGTTCCCTATGTAGCGACACACTGTGCATCTCACTGGTCATGAATGGGAATAGTTAAGGATCCTCATGACCAGGTGTTGAAAGGCTTGTTCAATAATCCTGGATCAAAATTAAATTTCTTAATGTTTTTCAATAAGTGCCGTGATTTTATTTCAGACATGACAGAAGCTTATTATATATATATCGTATATTTCCGTGTATAATCCTCCAAAAATTGAGGGTCTGTCGTCTTCTACTACAATTCTAAAAAAGAAATAAAAAAACATTTTTACTTTATTGAGGTAGCCCCCACCACCAAAGAAAGTCAGAAGATTTGGTACAGATTTTTAATTGTTGGAATTTTTGTTTGAAACAAACACAAAGGATAAAAATTTAGTAGCTTAAAACAGAAACAAAACACAACAAAAACACATATTTTTGATGTGAAGTTCAAACTAAAATTTTAATTTTTTTATATGTGAATTAATTTCTTTACTATATAGTAAATTTAAGATTGCTTGTTTTTTGTGGGGTACTCTGAATATTACTGGTATAACTTCCGAATTGCATATTAAAATGATAATTCCATATCAATAAAATCAACGTATATCGATACAAGCACAGCTAAAAAAAAGGAAACATGGAGTTATGATTGCGTTCACAGTAACCTTTATCATTCGCAAAATTTTTAATGGACGTGTGTAGGTAAAGACATCATATAGAATCAGTTTTATTTCGTTTATTTTGAATTTCTTAGGATACACAAAATAACATTTCCATTTACATCATATTCATATAATCAATAAGCAATTGTCTTATACAGTAGGTATAAGATAAAATGAAAATTTGCTATTTTTTATCTCGACTTATCTAAAGTTTGTCTTCTACGCAGAAATATATGGTACATATTCTTAAAGGTGACATTTTAACATGTATTTCTGTACAATTCGCGTGTTTTTTAAATGTTTTTAATTTGAAAAGTGAAACAGGATGAATATGAGATGCATTTTTGACAATAATGTTTCCCCTGTTTTAAGCCCAAGAGACGCTCGAGGCAGTGTAACAAAATATTAGGTACATTTTATAATGTTTATGGGAAAGATTTATCTTTTGATACTATTTTATTTTCAGAAATAAGACTAAAACGCAGCCCAAATAGCAAACGTGTCGGTACCGTTCAAGGCGGTGATGTTTTTCCTAGACTGGTTTCCAAATACGATTAGAGAGAAAGGCGTAGTTAGAAGAAATCTTTATTGCAATTTAATCCACACATGGCGGGAGAAAATATGGATTCGTACCTTTGCCAACGGTGTTTATGCGAAAGTGAATGGAACGAAGAGATGACCGAATTTCGATCGCGGCTCTCTGATAGTTATTCCCGGGCCAACCGCTAACCATTACAGCATGCTCACACACACACACACACACACACACACACACACACACACACACACACACACACACACACATGATTGTAACTATATTAAAAAACGATCAATTTGATTGCATGTATCAGGGACGATAAAATCTGGAGCCAGTCACAAAGACAGTAAAACGTTACATCCCTCCTCGTTGTAGCAACTTCTGTGGCAATACCGATGCCAAGCAATATCGGATTCTGCTATTCCCTTGCAATAGGCAATTTCTGGGGTGGAGAAACGAGACAGTATTTGATCTAGCATAAATTGCTACACAGGAGAGTATTATCCAAAACGGCAAAACATCAGCGCAGTCAAAACTCCCCAGTTGCAGATCCATGGTATATATATATATATATATATATATATATATATCCATGGTTCCTCCCCACCCACACATATATATGCTATTACATATATCTTATACTTGTTTGTTAAAAATCTTTGTGCTTTTCTGTTCGTAACAAAGTCATTTGATGTCTAATAGTATTCCATAGTTAAGTGTCATACGTGATACACGGTTAGGCGATTGTCGCTTTCGATGCATGACTGACTAGGCACACGTTTTCCTCCCAGTAGGTTGCCATTTATTTCTGCGGTAGGCTAGTTGTGAACCAAGGCTATGGAATTTAATCTATCCTGTATTCAACCTGTTCCTTTACGGGGAAGAGATAGATTCCCTTTCCCAAGGTTATTTGCGCGTAAGTAAAGGCATCTAATTCAACTGGAATTCGGACTCTGATCTCCGATTTCTTATTCTGAGTCAACAACGAAAATTGTCTAAATTATATATTGCTGAAAATATATATTATGTTTCAGGTACATTTTTATTTTCTCTGCATAATAACAATTCTGCTCTAGGGTAGTGAATATTATGCATTTTCCTTATAAAGAATAGACTTGAGATGTAGTTCTACATAAGAATTATGAGAGTACCATGGATACAGAGTGTGAGCAATAAGGAAGTACACATAAAACAAGAAACAGACAGTTGACAATTTTCGGTACATGTAATAAGAAAAGAGGTTTTAGAGAATTTGTCTATTAACTGGATATATTGAAGGTAAATGTCGCAGTGGGCAACAAGTAGCCTATTTAACAAACATTTTTAAATAGATGATACAAGAGGGAGTAATACTAAAATATTCTGTTACCCATCTGTTAAAAAAACGGGTACTGATCATGAAAAATCTTTAAACAAAAAGAATTAATTCACCATGGATAACATATTTCAATCTATGCGCTCATGTGTTAAAATTCGTTTGAATTGTTGGGTAATTTTTGGAATCTGGTGCTATAATCTATTTCACAAGAATACTACATATGTCAAATTTAATTTAAAAAGTTGGACTGTTAATAACACAAACGCAATGTTGGCTGATTCTCGTCTTTCTACTTTCTTTGAAAATTTGCAAGGAGAGTTGAAAGTACTCAACATAGAACATGATTTGTGCATGATTTATTACAAATTTTCAACTAACATCAGCCGACTTATTCGACAACAGAAGAACTCATCAAAAGGCATAGAAAACTGACAATGTCTGTCTGATTTAATTTTTTTTATCATATTTTTTTCAAATTTTTGGATAAAATGTTGAGTATTGGGCTAGGAATTTCGGATCACTCGCCCGAATTTAATATTAATTTTGTTCAAGTTCGAATATTGCAGTCATTATGGTTATTGATTGACTGTCACCGCTCGATGTTGACCCCAGTATTCACATTTATATTTATATTTACATACTTACATACGCTCTATCCCATAAATATAGCATGCTATATATATATATATATATATATATATATATAAATATAGCATGCTATATATATATATATATATATATATATATATATATATATATATATATTGTTGCCTATACACCATATAAAAATTTTGTGTGAGACAATGCTTCTTTCGAACCTCTGACCACATAATATGTCGTGCTAGCGATTGCCTGGGGATAAACGAGCAGAATGCGAACGACAGATGTTAGTTTGCATGGAAAACAAATTACTACCCAAACTGGTTCTGGAGGCGACCGACTTCTGTTGGTCTTTCTTTCATTTTTTTTCTTTCATTTCCCTTATTTAAAATAGAGAAACGAAAAAAGTTCTTTAATGTTGAAAAATATAAAGATAAAAACACATTTAAAAAGATGAGTCGCACCACTGACAGGAAAAGAGGAAATGAACTGTGTAAACAAGCGGACTTATTTTCTGAGTGGAAAGATCTGTTAGATATGTTGCTTGTTTTTCTCGCTTTCCAACACGATAGAATAACAGATGAAATGAGATATATCAAAGTCTTCTGATATATATATATATATTGCAAGGGATAAACTGACGTCTAAATTACGCATCATTTTTACAGATATATTTTCCAAAATTATGCAAAAGCTCCTTGAAAAGGATAATTTTTAAAATAAAATCGCCATTGGCTTTAACCACAACCTCTGAACGACTTCAGATTCTCCAGCATCTATTATGGACGACCTCCTTATTTAAGTTGGTGAATGCTTCCATAATCCTTGCCTGCAGTCAATTTTTGGTGTTAAAAGGAATTTTGCTGGACTCTCACTCAACTGCACCTCACATATAATAATCAAAGGGGATGTATTCTGGCAAGAGTTAAGAGATAATGTGGTTACAGAAATTGTCTGACAACCATAGCTGGTTTATCCTGTATGTGTGGCATAGTATGGTGTCTTGTTGCCAGACACAGTGTTTTCCAGCAGTCACCTTCCTCAAGGCATTTGATTTAGATATTTGTATTGAGTCTGAAGCCCCATGGAATGATGAAGAGAGGCAAAATGTTGCCATCATTAGTGATCATTTGTACTTATCATTGGACCCATTCAACTCTTTTTGAATCCTCAACACTGTCCACAGATTGACATCCTAACCAGTGTAGCATACAGTTTGCAATTGTCTGACAGGGAATGACGTCATGGTGCTATTTTTCTTACAGACAGTGCCAAACTGACTCTACTATAGTGTGCTCAGAATGAAAAGTATATAATGGTGACAGTTTACTTAGCGCACCCTCTGCGTATATATATACAGAAAGAGAGAAAGAGAGATTTTTATTTCAAATGAAAAATTGCTTTAGATTTACCATTGCTTACTGTAGTCTTCCTGACTCAAAAGTCAAATGTGAGATCGAGTTTCTCCAGGGACGTAGAATTTAATATTGATCCGTTCTGATAACAGAAAACTGATGAGTGGGATATTTCTTGTATTAACGGAAATCAAAGTGACAAGAATATTGATAATTGTTTCCATATTAAATTATTCAGTTTCTCACATGGAACTATAATAGTAATTATAAGTTTATTTTAATTTCCTGTTAATCGTATTTTCCTTCTTTCTATCTCATAAATTTTATTTCGTCATGATTACCTGATCCAAACATGATCTAAGAATATGAAAAATGAGTGACACAATATAAATATGATGAAAGAAAAGACAGTCAAAAATTAATAACACTTAAAAGAAAAAACTATTGCTAAATAAATCAGCTTATTGTACTTATTAAATATATCGTGTGTTAGTCAATAGAAATTAATAGATACATCACAGATGTCACATTTTATCTTTTTCATTCACTCTCTCTCTCTCTCTCTCCCTCTCACTCACTTAAGTTATGGTCTAAAGGACAAACTCCACGCGCTTCATCTTTGGAATGTCTGAAAACCATATCACGTGTTGATCCAAGCCATGTGAGTGAAATTGTACAGACAGAACTTTTCAGTTACTATCAACATTTGTTCCTGGTCGTGTTCAGACACACTGGTTATGCCAGATGATATGCAACCTCACAAGTACGGTTTCTATTGATATAAAAATAGACATGTCTATCTGTCTGTCTGTTTGTGCGTCTTCATTCTAATGAACTCTACTCCTCCGAAACCCATGGGCTGATTTCAAGCAAAATTGGGTCAGTTGTCGGTCATGATATGAACCTTTGATGTACGCAAAAATGTTTCGAATCGATTTAAAGAATCCGGCAAAAATCAACGAAACTCTTCGAATTTACGAACTCTTCTCTTCTGAGACGACTAATGCGAATTCAACCAAAATCGTGTAACTTCTAGATAAGCATCCGAGCTTTTGAGGCACACAAAATCTTTTGAATCAATGTACAGGTTTCATAAAAAATCAAAGACACGCATAATTTCGGGTGTTCTTTTGCACACTTTTATACCTTTCTCTAAGATGTTTTACTCAAACTCAAGTCACAGCTAGATCAAGGTCTGATGCCTAGATATGCGAACAAAAATGTCAATTGATACAAAGGGTGCGACAAAAATGAATGGAAAATGTTGCTTTTTGCGATCGTTTATTTCTCCAAAACGCTTAGTTCTATTGCGACAAACATCGAGCCTTTTTTGTAACTTCTACATTATCATATGCATTAACAATTTTACGTGTTCTATAAGGTGCCAACCCATTCGACATTTCAGAGACAATGTATCTACTTCTTCTGCCTCACAAGGTCATCGCATCACATTACAGGCTTCCGTAACGCCCACCCACGTCTTTCCAATTGTACATACATAATTTCCGTTTATGGGCAAAATTGACCAAGCATGAATCCTATTTATGAAGACAAATGAAAATACTTACTTCGCATTTTTTTAAACTTACGCGTCACGGCAATCTCATGTTGGAGCTTTTTGAATAAGCACTTGACCTAACCATTTCAACATAACCACTAAAACACCCCGAGCAACTCCAGGCTATACAGCTAGTATGATATATTTGTTCTGTATTTGTGTATATATCATTGAACAACTTCTTTGTATTGTATACGAATTTGTGCTTATATAATTTATGTTTCTTTTTCGTTCAGCACTTTCTGTACGACTCTATCTTATG
Organism: Ascarosepion bandense; assembly: GCA_037127315.1. Lineage (NCBI taxonomy): Eukaryota > Metazoa > Mollusca > Cephalopoda > Sepiida > Sepiidae > Ascarosepion > Ascarosepion bandense. The sequence goes on from JBBBDQ010000154.1 coordinate 1,952,328, forward strand.
AAGCGTACTTTATTTCAAATTCATATAAAATGAATAGATTACTAACTTATTCGTCAACGCCCTTGTATCTCAGGATTGTAAGTAGTGTTTAAGTCGTCAAAATATTTGTTTTACACAAACTTATATTTCTTTAAGCATTGAAAAATTTAGTCATTTTTTATTTCACAATAATTGCCGGAATAAAAATTAATACATACATACATACATATATATATATATATATATATATATATATATATATATATATATATTAGTTACAGAAATAGGGGTTGTTTCTAACGAGGGCAATTGGTATAGAAGAAAAAGTGCGAGAAACCGTGAAGGTTTTGTTGAAAGTGTAGATTTATTGTTGCTATTATTATAATTATTACTTGCTTTTTGTATGATATATTAAGTGTCTATAATGGTATTTGTGTCGCTACACGTGTTTCGAGTCTAAAGTTGACTCTCCTCGGGCAAATAATCTAGTGACTTCACATGTCAAGATCCGTTTGCGTTTCTGATGGCCAAGGTATCGTGTATAAATAAATAAATCAAGTGATAAGTAGGTCAGAAATTTCATATGCGTGTGTGCGTGTTGTTTTTATATACACAACGGAGATATTACAATCAACACCTAGAGGTGAACATCTCTTTATGCTTGTTTACTGATTGCATTTAGTATGAAACAGACTGTCGACTCTAGGTGTTGACTTCAGCTTCAATGTCTACTTTTATATTTACATACGATCTATTTTTGATATTGTGTCCTTTAACCTAGAAATATAGTATACTTAAAACTATATTTTATCACACACACACGCACATACACACATGCCCACACACACACACACACATGCCCCCCCACACACATATATATATATATATTTATATATATATATATATATATATATATATATATAGTAATGAACTTAATCACAGTAAGTTAACACTAATAATAACAGACGAAATATCCGAAAATGATGATAACTGACAGTAATATAAACCGTCTTCTAACCCGGCGAGGACTACCTCGTGGGTTAAATAAAGGGGGAGAAAAACAAGAAACAAACAGCACAAAAACAACACGTCAAGTGCTCGTTTGAAAGAAAAAAACCCAAGACGAAACCTTAACAGCAAAGTGCTCGATACGAAAGTACGAAAGTAGAGCAGAATACAATACAAAACAAACAATTCTAGAGTTTTGTATTATATATATATATATATATATATATATATATATATATATATATATATATATATAACCATGGGTAAATTATTAATAACCTCGATTTATAATATTTGGGCGTTTTGACGAAGATGAAAATGCCACTCCTTGGAGCAGAGTGTGCTATCTGTCCGACTTTCTCTGCTGTCTTCTCGTCTTTCTGTGCGGGAGGCGGAATAATGTTCAATGTTCATTGCATTGCACTGGGGGGATCCTGCCGCAGGAACACTCCTTTGCCCAAATGAAGAATATCAGAATATTCTGATGACTGCGTGACAGTAATTTTAGTTGCAGTGACTGTGCAAACTTGTCAGATCTCGTGAAAAGGTAGTAAATATTGGATCTGACATCCGCCCCGCACCTCTTTTTCATCCTTCGTTTCTTTCATTCACCGTTCACCACAAAGTTCTACTTGCTCATTTTCAGTATTACTTCTACCACTTTCAATCTATTCATAATATTTCTCTATTCTAAGCGGATTTTAATATTTGGAAACAAAATAGTCATATAGAGCAAGTATTGATGAGTATGGTGGATGGGCTATTCATATAAACCCCAAATTCTTCAAAAAATCCATCGCCAGGAGCAGGTGTGTCGATGTCTAAAACAGAGATGATCTTTCATCAGCTTTCTCTTCCTTTATCTTTCAATGCCTCTTTTTATCAACAATGAAAGTTGTGATAGTATTCTGTAATACCTGCGTGGCCAATCTGAAGACAAACATCAAAATGACCTCCTTATCGCAAAATATCTTTGTCATGCTTTTTCCTGCTCAATTTAAGTCTTAAATATTATCGGATCCTCGTTGTGCAATCATGTTTCCTAAAGTGTTCAGCTGTTCCCACAATGACCACTGGGTCCCTGAAAAACTAAACATATGACGTCCAGTCTATATTTATTCTGGTTGACATCCATCCACTTAGTTGATATCTTCTATATATGCTACTACTCATGAATTTATGAAACTTGGAATTTTTGGGATATTCCCAGAATTTCAACTATTATTTTGGTAGAAAATAAGTCATAAATATGATTAACAACTTCAGCAACTGATATCGATCATGTGATGGGAATAGAATTTTGCACATAAATAAAATACAAATATGCATACAATGGGCTTTTATACAATACTCAGTTTACTAATATATAAGTTTAAATACAGATTTTTTTCTTCTAGACTGAGTACTAACTAAGAAAAGAATCCCATTCCGCCTTGTTTTACCTATTGGTGGCAGAAGATGCATTCTTTCCTTTTCAAAGAGGATAGCACGAAGTGAATGAGACAGAACTGGACGAAATTTGAATACTACTTTTCGGCTTTACATTTCGAGCCGATAACTGTTAAAACAAACGCGCTTCCTACATGTCATGTCATATCACTACATGTATATATATATATATATATATATATATATATATATACTTCTTAGGCGTAAATACACTATAAGCAATCTTTATATAAGGATCGTTTCATGAGGTGAAGTTGTGAAGTTCAGTAACTTTTATGGTTTTTGATTATATATATAGTGGTTTGTGCTTACCTGCTTACGACGGGAGAAGTTCGTGGCGTTTATTAAATTCATTTTAAAGGTATTTAATTATTAATATATATTTAGGTATAGATGTGTCATTTTATTTCACTGCATTTCTCACTCTGTGAGACAGCTATATGATTCCGATCTATGGGTGATTAACTGATCTACGTGAGTTTTAAAGGCTTCTAGTGTATGGATTTTTTCCACTGAGAGAATTTTGAAAGAATAGAAGTGGCAATGCAAAGATGAACCGTCAGAAGACTATGACATGTGTAGTGGGACATTCCAGCCAAATTGTACCAATTTATGCTAGGTCTTCAAAGAGAGGTGTAGCCTGATTTGCACACTTCCAACGGGCCGGTCTAGACGATTTTCATCAAGTACTACCTTTAATCTCTTAAGTTGGGAACTGTACCTGTCTAAATTCAAGCCTGATTATAAGGAAGGTGATCGAACCGTTCAAATCCCATCAGCAGCATAGCATATTTTTTTGGATGCAGTCGGGTATTTTTCTAACACAGACAGTCTATTTTTCTATTCTAAATATATATTTTGCTGTATTTGATTAAATAATTCCAGATGGAAATATGATCCATTAATTTTATTTCTACAGCGTTTTTCATTTCAGTTTCCTTCATTTTCACTTTTAATGTAAGAACATTAAAAATTCATATCCATACCTCAATAGTATAGAACCATACACTGGACGTTACATTGAAGTGTTACTATTCAGAATATGTATATATCTTATAAATTTCAGTCACGTCTCAAAAAAAAAAAGATTGAACAACGCTAACAACAGTTGTTGCCGTCCATTACAACGTGCTATTAATTATATTATACCATCAGTCGTTCAACCTAATTTTATATTTTATATTTCACATGCATGAGTCTATCTATATGTGTGTGTGTGCGTACGTGCGCGTGCCTGTGTGTGCGCTTGAGTGTATGTGTATTGAATACACTTGATTTCAAACATTAATTTTAAAGTTTATTCTGAAACAAATTCTTTGAATAATAGCAATATTATTAGAATTGATCTTCTATATTTTTGCTGCAAAAACAAAGCATCATAAATCTAATTAATTTGGAACCCGATAATGACATGTAGATCGGCGAAAGATGATTCTGTTCTGTTATTGATATTTCGTTAGCAGAATTTATTTCTTGCAAAATATCACAACTTTTTGAGTTTCACAAGTAAATAATGAAATAATTTAAAAATGCCCCAGAAAAAAAAACATGATAACGATATATTTTCACTTGCCAATCCCATTATTGCTTCTATTTTGCTGAAAACAAGCAAGGTTAGCAATGGTAAGTGGTTCGTTGCGAGACAGAATAGCCAAAACTCAGCTCAGAGCTGAAGTGAGGAAAGAATATAATTTGTAGAGTTCAATTGGTGGGGATACATCTGCAAGCTTTCGAATGTTACACAATGAATACAAATACAAATATATTCTAGGGATATTATTGCTGCCTTTCGTTTTTATTTCTTTTGTAGATTCATTTTTATTTATTAACCCTTCTTTCTTTGTTCAACATATTTTCTTTTTTACATATAATAATAATAATGATAATTGTACTTAGTGCCACTTTCTTGTTATCTGATTCAGTTATACTAATGGCATGGATAATATAAACATATGTAATATTATCGCCTCCTTCAGATGAATAAAACTACGATGAAAAGATCTCTTATACCTAACAGAACATTTAATTCAACATTGGACATCCGTATTCGTCCAGTGGGAGTGTTGCCCGGGTACTATTTCTGTGTGGATCGGACAGACTTTCTTCTACCTCTTCTGGGTGATTATACCTTCAACTGTCATATGGATTTTCCAACGCGTGAATATTTCATGTGGTGCTTGGTTGATAATGTGTTTCTTGATCAGGGTAGCTGCTGACATCAGGTAAAGCGTGGATCTTCACAACCTCTTAGGTAATCTTTCAGATCACTCCAGATTGATCGTGATTCTCTGAAAGACACAGTATGCAAAGTCCACGTTGGTATCATCTGAGTTCAACCACACACACACACACACACACACACACACACACACACACACACACACAATCACACACACACACAATCACACCCACACGCACATACATTAACCCGATAGATAGATAGATAGATAGATAGATAGATAGATAGATAGATAGATAGATATTTCAGAGTAAATCTAGTGATTGTTGTGCGGTATGCTTCAAATTTTCCTTTTAAAGTTATCGCGTGTTTTAATATGGAAGTTCTAGTCTGAGAAGGAACTCGTTGCCAAATAAAACCACTATGAGAAGAGGCTCCATTAAAGTGGCGAAGTAAAAAGGAAGATAATAAATCACAACCGGTTATTATATAACAGGTCGGAAATGGTTTTGTGTCAGCTATCAACTGATTAGCGAATGGAATATACCTATGTGTTATAAAAATACAACGAATCTAGCTTCTTAATTTCAACTGCCTGGCAATCGCTTACTAGAATAAACCTTTTACTATTCAGACGTCTAATGGAATCAGCGCATAGCTAGGCTATGAGGGCGTCTTTACTAAGCCTAGCATTGGAAAAATACCATATGGGAGCTGTTAATAAATAAAGAGTAAGAACAACAGGGTTTCGTCAGTGTCAGAAATTTTATAAGAAAGTGAAACAGGAAAGTCAAGCTTAACAACAGTAACAACACCTGAGTCAGCAACAGTCAGAAAAGTTGATTAGGATTAAGGCTCTCGTTTAAGGATTACCCCACGCCTAGTAAATTAAAGCGTCATTGTGTGAATTTGGAGATATAATAACTGTGAGTCTTTTACCGAGTAGCACAGACTTAGATACCCGGAAAAGAAACACGCAATACTAAGCTATATTGAAGTGAAGCAAAAAGATATATCGTTACACATGGAAAACGGAACTAGAATAATCTACTCTTCTAGATAAAATAAAGTGTTCACTTGGAAATTCACAAACACTTGAAGATGAAGGGGACAACGGCCGAAACGTTGTGATATCAACAAAGACGATGACATTAGTCTAAATGCAAGTGTAAATTTACTAAATGAAACTTCTCATTTCATCTTTATTTGTGCTTTATTGATAATTGATAATTGTTCTATCAAATGGTTGATATCGAGTCCTCTTTTGGTAAAGAATAGCTTGCAATAATATTCATTGAATATTTAATGAATTCGCACATGAACTGACATTCACACTCATAAATATAATTATGTGTGTATGTGTATATATTTACACAGTAAATCCCACAGAAAGAAATACTACGACGCTATTTTAAAATGTATCTTAAGGTCAAATTTCTTTTTTAATACAATATTATCTTCTACGGTCTGCCTTCAATGCCTTCTGATATTTACAGAGTTCGTTTTCATTTTTTTATTATCATTTCGGGTTGAAGTTTATTTCCCGAGCAATAAAAAGAATTCAAGGTTAAAAAATAACAATAAAATATTAATTGCGTCAGAAGAGAACGCGAGATAAGCGAAAAAGAAAATGTTACAAAAATTTAGAAATGCCAAAAACCTTTTTCACCCGAGGAAAACTTTGGATTGATTAGATCAGCAAATAAAGGAAAACATTTAACTTCAGGACAGTTGTGTCACCATATTTAGAATATTCAGAAAAAGACAAAAAGTGGTAAGTAAAAAAAAAAAATACTCGTTCTTCAGAAGATGCAAAATTCTGATACTTCCTATCAATTTTATGTCAATTTCCTCAGATCAGCTTAGTCCAAAATGAAGCATTGAAGAGCTGAGATATGATATTATTTCAAGTTCAAAACGCTTAAAAATTAGCATTCCGTCTTAAGAATTTTCTACTGTCAGTTGTATCGTGGTAAAATCGTGATTTTCTCTTTCACCAAAACGGCTGGCACAGAAATACAATAAGGTAACATTCTCTGTGAATTGAACACATTGTACAAATGAATAGCGTAGTGAGATTAGTTTGACGTTCAAGCTATGTCAGTTTCCCGAATTTAAATAATTTCTGAAAGGTTTGAAGCCTAATCAACTAGGTCTAGCCGGGTACCGAAAGGTACCCTTTCATTTATATTTTAAATAACACTAAAAACTCGCTGACGCACCATTACTAGTGCGACAGTAAATTAATTATATTGTCAGTTCAAAGGTAGTGTGCTCAAACCTCATTAAAAAACCCCTGTGGCAAACTATGTATCCACTTACAGACGTGAACTTGCCTAGAACTCTATACCTTAAGTGAATGTCGTTCACTGTTCATTCATGTAAACAGTTCATCTTTAAATGCGATCTTAATTTGTGCAATATTTACTTGTCACATTGTACAGGCATTCACTGGTTAACGTATTTGATGTGTACTTAGGTGTCTATGAAATATTCATCATGTAAATTGTTCAGGTGTCTTCCATGAATCACATCAAGTTCTCCAATATGAGAAAAGAGAGCAACTATGAAATACTTTCTTTCATCGACATGTTTATACACATATTACATTAGTCTGGCACAAGGGTATAAATCGTAAGCTTAGACTGCGGATCAAATTTGCTTACAATAATCGGCGAGTGGAATTTGCAAATAATTCCTGTCTGGCAGGCATCTTATTCTAACAAATAGGTTTTATGAAAAACGTGCAGGAGCTCAGTGACAATTAGACTTTCAGAAAGAAGCACGTGATAAGCGGTAGAATGCACTAGAATATAATTATTGATTAAATACAAAGGGATTCGGTGTATGAAATTCCTGGTAAGGAATGAAAATTAAAATAATAGGAAAATTGAACAAAACAATACAAGTGAATATCTCAAAGCAACAAAGGCAATTCCTGTTTGGAAATAAGAAGAAACCGACGCAGTAGAAAAATAGCAATGAATACGAGCAATTAAAGGGGAAACGCATGATTATATTTCTAGTTTAAAGCACTATCCTTAAATGAGAAATATTGAGCCTTGATAGTACACAGAGCTGATATATTAACGCACACAACAACATAGACAGATAGAGAGATAGACATTAAGAGATATATAGATATATATCTCCAAGTCATTTGAGATAACATAAATGTAGTTTTAAAGAAATGTTTATTAAAATAACCGAAACAACATTTTGATATAAACAAAATAAAAACATTAACTATTTATACGTGGATGTACTTTAATATTAAACAAGATTAAATTGCCAGTAAAATAAAATCTCTACTTACCTATCCTTTAATGATTATAATGAATAACGAAGATTTATAATTTATTATCAAAAATTAAAATATTTAAAATAATCATAAATAACACAGTGTCACAAAATTCACGCCTACATGAACCCTAACGAAATAATATTTAAAGAGATATGCTGACTGAGTTTGAAAAAAGAATCTATCATTCAAGAAATATACAAAAATCTACACATTCATTTAAAAAAATAATTGAAAATAGTTAATAGAATCGCCAAAAGGGCTCGAATATATAGAACATTTGGACGATTTTTAAACACTTCAAGTGAAATGTGGTTCTACAGGAGGATGCTGCGAATATCATGGATCGAGTGTGTGAACAATGATAAAGTTTCAGAAAGGATGGAAACGAAAAGGAAATTAATACTGAACATCAGGAAGAAACAGCTGAAGTTCTTTGACCTGTGACGAGGAAGGAAGGCTTGTTGAATCTGATACTCACAGGACAGACAGAGGGAAAGAGAGACAGGTGAAAGTAGCGGATAACATATCTGAAGAGCGTGAGCAGAGGGATGACAGAGCGGGGTTTGGGTGGAGTAAAAGAAGAAAGCTACCGAGGATAAGAAGACATGAAGGGACATGACACTTAGAAGAAGAAGAAGAAGAAGAAGAAGAAGAAGAAGAAGAAGAAGAAGAAGAAGAAGAAGAAGAAGAAGAAGATGTCCAGGGGAGAAAGCACTTATACGAACAAAAAAAAAAAATTAAAAATTTAATTGTTGTTATTCAAGGTCGTCTTTAATGAAACTTGTAAAAAGAGGGATTGCTACGCAAACATAGAAACACAATCCCCCTCTCTCTCTCTCTCTCTCTCTCTCTCTCTCTATATATATATATATATATATATATATATATATATATATACATATATATAATAAACAATATTTTATTGAGCAAATATAGAATGACACAAAATCAGTGATTTCAAGCTGATGAATGACTTTGACGGTAAATCCCCCCCCACATATATATATATATATATATATATATGAAGGGATTATGGTGTTAACTCGTGACACATTCCTTACTATATATAGCTTAGATACAGCCCTATATCAAACTTTTGATCGATCATGCATCTCGATGAAGTCGTCTTACCTTCACGAAAAAAATGCAAAAGTCATTTTTTTTTACAAATTTCACTAAAAAGTTTTAGCAGTAGTTTAACGTTTAAATTGTGCCCGTATCCCATATTAAAATAGATTTGTGGAAAGTTCGATGCCTAATCAAGTGAGTCTGGGTGGTTATCTTTTTACCTTACGGTATACCTTCGCTTATGTCTCATTACATAACGCGTAACTTTTATGCTTTTTGAATCTATTATTTCTTAATTCAGAAATTAGAGGCCATCTACATTAAATCAAAGAAACCCACAGTCAATAAAATCACATTTCAATCTTGTCACAAGATAGTCCATTGCAATTAGACATATAGTTCTGTTGTAAACTTTTCGGTCTTCCACATGGTGTGACGTCATAAAACCACATAACTAATTGACAACCTGCGTCTGCTATTCGGTGACTGTTTTATGTCAACACAAAATATAATCTTTGATACTGAATGTCTTTATGTTAACGTCCCTGAAACCACTCCGAAGATGGCTCATGCGAGCCGTAAGCTTAAAATCAGCGAAATAAAACAATATCCAAATGTTGAACAACTTTTGTCTTTATTTCCACCAGAAATTGAACCCAAAGTACGATGTTTAGAACGGATCATGACTGAGCATAATAGACATTTATTGTCAATTATATTTAACAATATTTGTTTAGATGTTTAATTGCTGCTTCAATACAGTATATATATATATATATATATATATATATATATATATATATATATATTGAAATAATAACCATTGCGGTCAGTTTTGTACAAAAGCCCTTTGATAAAATCATGAATGCATAACTTCTCCCTGCAATTATGTATTCTTATTAAGAGGGTACATTTGACTCTGCAGAAAGTCAGCACTGATGTCAAAACCAGCGGGAGTAGGTCTAGGAGCTTCATCTTATAAAACTTACTTGTTACTGAAATCACAGCAACACTACCTGTCGTTGTTTTGTCCTGGAATCAAGAGAAGAAGAGATAAAGTATACATAGGAAAAATGACAGCATGGAAATCAGCATTACATGATGACTGACAGTTTTACGCCTTAAGCGATATATACATCCATAATAGTATATATCTACAAAAACTCTCCCATCGATACCGAACACTCATCTCCCAAAAATACACTAAATACTAGACAATGCATACATATGTACGTGCTTAGGACACCTCGATAGGTGTAATGGTTACCAAGCTTGTTTCGCTAGGATCATTACAATTGAGTAGTGAGTTTGATCCTCACTGGGTGCTTCATATATTTGACTTTGTGCAGCGCTTAGAAAGTTAACATATGAAGGTGCGCGCGCGCGCACACACACACAGATATATATATATATATATATATATATATATATATATATATATATATATATATTAGCGAGTCTGTGGTTATGTAAATATGTCCAAATCGATAGATTCCCGCCACTTGTCACAGGTGTTTTCATTGCATAAGCGCATTCGTCAAGCAGCGTTTTTAGCAAACCACCCAGATTACTAGGTTAAAATGTGAAAATAGATACAAAAAACAAATGTGTGGGTGGCTTTGAATCTTAGACAGCTGTGACATGTTTTTTCAGGTTTCACTCAGTGAGTACAAAGGTTTATTATTATGATCTACTACTACTACTATTAATAATAATAATAATAAAATAAATGTCACCTTTATGGAGAAAGATTTGTATCTCAGAATTATATTAGAAGTAAATGTAGCAACCTGTCTCAAAAGAAATATAAAAGCATATACAATAGAGTAGGGACGGTAATAAAATATAAAGTGTACAACAGACTCGTGTTCGATTATGTAAACACACACTATAAGCACGATTCAGAAACTATCCTAGAAAAGACAAATTTATAAAACAAAATAAAAAAAGGGAAGAAATGACTTCATATCATATCGATCACCTCATCCAAGAAGAACATTATGTCGTAATTATGATCAAGGAATTATTTGCATAACAGCTTATAGAACTTGATTGAGATAAACGTAACAGAGAATTAGAAAAACTATCAGAGCCTTGAGCAAGATAAAAAGGAGAGACAGAAGATTAAATTTAATGTAGAAACTATGATAATCGGAACACATGGAAACGTGCCAGGACAGGTATAAAAACAGAAAGAATTGAAAATTCGTAGTAGTGATGAGTATTGTACAATATTGAGGTTGGTTCTGAATATATAGACATTGAGTACACAACTTTATATATCTATGAAACACTTTTGCAGAGCGTGGAAAATACAACACTGAAACCCGAAGGTTCATTACACTAGCGAAATATGTCTTCCATGAGTTAAACTTTAGCTTACATTAGTATTACGAAACAGGACAATCTTAGAAGCAAAGAATAGAGTATGTAACTCTTATATAATATCGATTTTCTTATATAGCAGTGAATGCTGGACAATCTTTTCACAAATGAAAAAGAGACTTGAGGCAACAGAAATGTAGTATTACATAAGAATATGATTAAATGTTTTAAAGAAAATGAAAACAGGAGGACACTTATACCTAGAATCAGAAAAAGACAGTTGCATTTTCTAAGGCATATAATGAGAAAAGTGAGCTTAGCGTATTTAACACTCATAGAACATCCTGATAGCAAAAGAAACAGAAAAACAGGGACAAAGTTATCTAACAAACTTATCTTGTAAATGTAAATGGTTGGCAATACAGAAATTAGGAGTGATAACAAAAAAGACAATTTACAAAGGACAGGGAGTTGTGGAAACCCAGGATTGCCCGAATCCTGAATGAAAACAAAAGAAGAAAAATATCTGACCCCTTCGTTTTAAGTTTTTTCTGAGACGCTTTGCATCATATAAGTAACTTTAAAACTAGATACGTAGTGACTGATAGATTCTGAATCTGATTTTTTAAATTTAACTTTTTGTTCGATTACATTGATGCCAAAAATAAGTAGCTATATAATTAATTATAATTAAAGTAGCTATTATACTTAATGCCAAAAATGAATAATATTATATGTATGCGATATGGTATGAAGCTAAATAGGTTCTACTACCGTCTGTAACTGAGTTGTGTTTATTGCGTGAAACTGCTTCTGATTCTCGACTTCTGCAACATGTCACACATTGATTAAATTCGGTTAAATTATTTCAATTAATATTTAATTAATATGGCAACCACGGAAACCAATGGATTATGCGAAATTCTGTTGAGAGATTATGGGACCAGGCTTGTCATCTGTGTTGCAGATAAAATCACCACGTAGTAACATGTCGAGTTTAAAACATGCAGATGGTTTGAAACAAGATCTGTATATGATACTAACTCTATTTTTGTTAATGGTTCTTATGACCTCCAAGTGAATATACAATACACGATTACGGAACCACTACCATCTTGCGCAACACTGGTCTGGTGTGCTTACATTATCAAACACAAGTCTCGTCCACACATTAACTCGATCATCTGACCAGACAACAGGGCGCCAGATTTCCACTGTCTGAAGGTGACGTTCTCAAACTTAGGTGAGTGCAGTAACAGCTGTTGTATGGTGAATAATGATACCCTCCTTGGTCGACGATGCTGAAACGCAATATGTTGACTGTTGTATTGAGGAACAACATTATTGATTTCAAAGATGATTTAAAGCAATATCTCCCAACTTTCGTTGGTCGCTAATACCTTTGTAGGTCGCATGCGGTAACGCTATTGCATCAGCTGTAGGTGTCTACTATTTTTACGTGGCCATGATATCTGCCTGACATTCAAATTCTCCTGGTATACCCTTGCTACTATTATTCGGGAACAGAGATATTGCCACTTCGGAGATTGAATGCTCCATCTTTTTAAGCCCACCAATTTGTAACAATCAAAATATGTTCAATTTGGGCCATGTCTATACTAGCACAGGTATAGTTCCGGGGAATCTTTTAGCCGACTGTTGTTTCTATATTTTGTTTATTTTCAGTTTATATTTTACATATTAAACACTGGATTGCATGCATAAACTCATAAGGAGATTATGTTTTAAAAAAAATGTCTTTCAGCATTAGGATGAAGACATATTGATGAATTTACAGATATCTATGGTTATATTTTGTTCGTTGGTTTAGAGTACTGACAGCATGATAAAACATACGTGTTTATGAGTCTGTAGTTTTAATATTTCCTTTCTGTTCTTGAGATATTTTATTCAACATCAGTCGAAATCATAGTATTCTCAACCACGTGCGAAATTGTGAATATTTTCAATGGATATGTATAGCGTTGCTAGGACTGCACACGGTTTTGAATTCAGAGTTGTATTTCTCCTAAAGGGGGTGGCGAACCACAATGAGAGGACCCATTCTGCTCTGTTGTTTAACCCATAAGTGTGGGCAAGAATAAATCGATTCAAAATCATCATCATCTGCTCGCACTGGTATCCTGAATTTTCATGTGTATCTTTCCCTGACCTTCCACTTGGAATTGAGTCTCTCTTGAGTGACTGGCATATAACCCTTCTTTGGTTTCTGCTCTCATCTCTAATGACGGTAGCTTAGTATTTGTCTTTAAAAATATTCTCTTGAACTCTCTCCTGTTCTCTTAAAAACTTTGAAATGATGGTTGAGTGCTTCTTGATTTCCTACTTGTTTGAAATCGTCTTGTATAGATCTAGGCTTCAAGAACTCGGGCGAACCGTCTAATCGTTCTATCGTTCTATTGGCACTTTATCACGTTTTTCTAAAGAACTACTCAGCTCTAAACTAGTTAGTCTACTGAGATTACATGCTTTTCTTTCAGATAAGCAATATTGATTTCATTTCTCTGTGTCAACTGTTGATGTATTAATGATCATTGATGTGAAAACCTATCAAATTCTAGATAAGAATATAAAGGTCACAGTGTAGCTTTTGCCATCTGGAAGGGGATGGGGATTGACATAGTAGTTATGGGATTTATAGGCTTTGCTTTATAGTACCTAAACTTTATGAATTAAAGCTCAGATTAAATTAGCAACAAGGTCTCATCTTTTTACAGTTGAAAATGGCTAAATGCAACCTTAAGTTCTTTGTTACCAGTTTCTTTTCTCGTCTGCGGAACTCTCTTCCGGCTCCATACTTTCCAGCCAACTTTGACCTTCAAAAATATTAACGCAATGTCAGTAATTATATACTGTCTCCTCAATTTCTCATCTTTAATTTCCTTGCTCCTTAATTATGATCTTCATTTTCTTATTCCTTCACAATCATTAATAACTTTTCTTAGGGGCTTTATTACCTTGCTTGGGGCGAAATGATTAAAGAAAAATCTCTCTGTCACCGTCTAATTCTAGTGTTGATCATATTCACCAGATCATATAGTTTGACACATTCCCAACTTGTGTGAAAAGAAATGAAATGAACTGGACCAGAATTCAAGCTCAGCTCACCTATTTATCTTTTGGAGTCTTTAACTTCCACAACCTGCATATCTTAATATATGCACTGCAATAAAAGAGAAAATGTATATAATGAGATACATATCTTCATTTTCCTCTACCAAAAAAAGAAAGTATGGTCAATATTTACTGGAAATAATTTCATAGAAATGACTTGGAACAGTATTGATTTATTAGAACGATATCTCTTTGTATTATACAGATCAATATGTACGCAATGAAATTGAGATTAACCAATTAAAAGATTTCAAAAATTAATTTGCGTAAAAACTGATTTCAAACGCACGAGTACAAGCTATCAAACAAGGTAAAGCACCTATTCGGAATGAGTTGAAAAAAAGGAAGTAATATTCAAACATGATGACTCTAGACAACATGTTTCTTTGGACATCAGATAAAAATTGTTACAGAGAAGTCATTGGCTGTGTTCACCAGATATTGCAACTTATACTATTTTCTAGATATCTTTTAATGATTCATTTTAATGATAATTTCAATTCTTTTGTAAAATGCAATAAAAGGACGAACAGTAATTCTTTGTCAAAAAAATAAAAAAAGCACACAGCAGCTTGTTGAACAAATATATTGTTTAATAAAGTTTTAATTTTAGCATAAAACATTCGTTTTATTTTTACTTGAAATAACGGAATAATTTCTTATTCAACCAACATAATTATAGTCATGATTCAATTTTCAATAAACGTGTCGAAATAGCTGAATAGATTTTAAAATGCACATGCACGTTATTAAAAATGATCGCACGTTAAAAGTCCCAAAAATACTCATAACTTATCTAGAGAGAAAGAGAGAGTAAGACAGAAAGTGACACACGGATATGCACACACACACACACACACACACACACACACACACACACACACACACATATATATATATATATATATATATATATATGAAGAGAGAGAGAAAGTAAAAAAGAGTATCATATTTACATTTTTGCATATAGTGAGAGAGAGAGAGAGAGAGAGAGAGAGAGAGAGAGAGGGGCCAGATTTTGAAGATTGAAGACATTACCCATTGCGATAGAGAAATTATCGTGGTTCTGACATTAGTCGTACTTTACATGTCGAGAGTTTGCAAAAAGATTTATCAATTGGATTTTTTCTTTCTTTAAGAAAGCACATTTCAAGAGACATTTTTGTTTTCAATTTTATACAAAACTTCTTTTTCACATTAACATAATTAAACTTGTTTCTCCTTACGGAATAAAATGTTATTAATCTATTTTAGTCACGTTCTCGTGTCTTTCCAGATGCTTTCTACCCTGAAGAATCATTGTCACCCCTTTGAGGTTTGTTGTATGTTACTAGCTACGCACACACACTCACACGCGTAAATGTGTATGTGTTTATCTATATGTGTACGTAGGAAATGTGACTAAAGACAAAAATGTGTGCATTATATAGACGAAAGACAACAATAAACACCACAGAATATTGTCTGTTGATTAGACATGCCTACAAACAAATAAAAGATAAATGTCTTACGTAGGATTACAGCAATAATAAATAAAATCTACAACAGTGGCAATGTACTGCAAGACCCAAAAGGATCAATTTTCATAGCACTGCCTAAGAAGCCAGGCGCAATGAAATGTGAACTTCACCGAACAATCAGCATAATAAGCCACATGGCAAATTTCATCATTTGGATTCCGATGAACAGAGTGCGCAACAGAATCGTATCAGAGATAGAACAAGAACAGTGCGAGTTTGTCAAAGACACCGGGACAAGGAAAGTAATATTTATACCCCTGATTGTTGTCAGAAAGAGCAATACAAATTCAAAAGTACGTGTACCCGTGTTTTATAGACTACGCAAAGGCATTCAACAAAATAAGTCACAAATACTTGATAGAGATGCTTGGCAATTTCGATATATTCGAGAAAGACACTAGAATATGATATAGTGTAAAGCGCCAGCATACGGACAGGAAATGAATTCAGCACAGAAACTAGAAAAGGGTGTAAGACAAGGACGTATCTTCTCACCAGGTACAACCTGTACAGCGAAGCAATTCTGAGAGAACTAGAAGTCCTGCCAGGATTCGTCACTGGCCACCACAATCTTAACAATATAAGATACGCAGATGATACAGTGCTGATAGCAGACATGGAAAGTAAAATACAAGATCACCTACAAAAAGTAATCAGTGAATGCGAGAAAAAAGACTAAATATAAACTACAAGAAAGCTGAAGGCATGGTTATCAGCAAAAAGAGAAGCCCAAAATGTCAATTATAGTCAGGCATAAATTTCAAGCAGAAATTTAAATACCTGGAAGTGTTATTGATAAAAGACAGAAAGTGCAACACTGAGATCCGAAGGAGCATTTGCATGCCCAAGGACGCATTTTTAAAGCTAAGCAGAGTATTGAAAGACAGGAAGATTTCGTTCGAAACAAAAAAAGTTAGTATTGTACTGTTACGTGATATCTGTCGTCCTATATGACAGAGAATACTGGACAATCTCCTCAAATATAAATGAGAAACTTGAAGCAACAGAAATGTGGTCCTACAGAAGGATGCTGAAGATACCATTGACTGAACATGTGAGCAATGACAAGGTTTTGGAGAGAATGGAAGCGAAAAGGAAACTTATACTTAACATCAGAAAGAGACAGCTGAAGTTTCTGGGACGCGTAATAAGAAGAGCTTCGAGAATATAAACGAAACAGCGTGACAAGGAACGTGCTCTTTGACATGATGCATTAAATCTAATCAGATGAAAATAGAAAAAGGAAAGATTCTATGGAGATAGAACGAATAAATATTATTGTTTTTTTAATGCCAGCAGAGGAGAGAGATATCTATAATAGATAAAATTAATTTCTCTGGTAAGATTGGAAAATGCCAATAGTTTGTCATGCAGATACTAACGGTCTAAGAAGAATTCGGGATCAATACGGTTGTCGAAATAATAAATAAAATATGAAAGAACAATGAAATGATGGAGAACCTCTGCAGATATGGCAAGATTGAGATTCCAAAGAAACCCAGTAACAATTAATGTAAATTATATCGGACAACAGATCTGATGAGTTACTAATTAAACTAATCAGAAATATTCTAATGAATAAAACGAGTAGACGAATTAAAATCTGGAAGTAAGTTAAGAACAATGTTGTTTTGTTCAAGATATTGAGACAAGAAATCAGAATAAGCAATGCCAATGTAGATAATCCTTTTTCTGGGATACATAGATGACATAAAGCCATTTGACAGGCTGCAAAACGAAGAACTACTGAAAATGTCAGAAAATCTTGATTTACACAGAAATATATGAGTGAACCGTAACTTTTACTGTGAACAAATAGCTTTCATGCGTATAGGGAATGGGTTCAGTAAAGATTAAAAAATAGAAGATTTATATAATCTATACAGTAAGACGATCCTAAGAAAACTAGAAGAAAAAGTATTTTATTTCAAATATATGGAGATAACTCTGTGTAGATAGCAGTCTCGGTAAAAAGGTTAAAAGTTTTAATATACAAGGTATTAATAAAAATCGAGAAGAAATAACCCTTGACTATAATAAGAGAGAATAACAAAGAGGTCGAAGTGAACTTCATATATCAGAGCAATAAAATCAAATATGTATAGAAATTATCTATCTGGGTAATGTAGTAACAAGCAATGCAAGATGTAATAGAGAAATCAGAAGGCTGAATGAATAGCAAAAAATGACTTTCAGAAACCAGTCAAAGTTATAGAGATAAAAAATTTATAATCAATTTAAAGATAGTTAAAAACAGAATGCTGAATTGCTATATAATATCGGATCTTCTATACGGTAGTGAATATGAACAATCCCCTCAACTAATTTTTAATGTGAAATTTTAAAGAAAAATTACGGCTCTTCAGTATACTCCGAATGAATGTTTTGTTGTAAAGTAGAATGTCATAGTAGATAGTGAAAGTTGGTGTCTATAATAACCTGCGCAAAGAAGATGAAAATATACATGTTAAATGCTATTGTTGCTTTTAAGCGTAAAAACAGTTAATACTTGCCACCATATTGCCTGTAAACAGAAAATATTTAAAATCTATTTATAAGGATAAATAAATAAAAATAAGGAAAGAAACTAAAAAATAATTTCTGATGACTTATTATACGTTTCGATATACGTATTTTTGCTAAAATTCGTCAAAAAATATGCGCTCAAAATTAGTCAATTAAAAAATATAATAATAGAATTTTATAAACCTATAATTACAGATTTTACGTGACCCTGTTCTCCTGTTTAAGAAGGACTACAATGTCTATATGCATGGCGTTTACATTTATGTCAGCGAACATCACCCTCTAGCTAGGATGATTTCTCTTAAATCTCCTGACCATTCCTACATGAGTCTCCGTCTCTCTCTACTAAGCTTGGTAAGCTATCTTTCCTTTTTCTTCCGCTCCCTTTCTTCTCCTGATTGTTTTGTATTAGATAGCATCTCAAACAATATATACAAGGCAGTTTCTTCTTATCTGTACGCTAACATATTTTTGATCCGTGACTTTAATGCCCACCGCACCAAGTGGCTGGAAAACTGTCACAGATCTTGCTAGTATCATAGCATGAGTTTTGAATCACTCAGTCTTTCACGCAATTAGATATGAAGTATTCCAATCATCGTTCTTAAGAAATGTGGCCCTGAACTCTCTCCTGTTCTCTCAAAACTCTATAACTATCACCTGGCTGCCTCTTGCTTCCTTACTTGTTGGAAGTTCTCCTCTGTAGTTTCTGTCCTTAAAAACTCTGGAGAGACCCCGAGTCTTCTATCTATAGACCGATTAGCCTCTTACCACTTTTTGGCAAAGTTTTGGAGGTATTATCAATGCTGAAATGACTGAGAATTTCACCCCCAACAAATTATTTTCTAGCAAGCAGTATGGCATCCGCTTCTCCAGGTCTATCTGCTGATGTGCTAATGACAATCACCAATTACAAATATCAGAACATTGATAAGAACGGTGAAGATCGGTCTGTTGCTCTGGATAACTCGAAAGCGTTTGATGCTGGCCTTCTCTGCAAGCTACAAGGCTATGGTATGATTGGACGATTGTTCGATTTAATCGAATTATTCCTGTTAAATCGTAAAATGATAGTCGTTCGAAAGGACATTCTTCCAAAACATTTAGGCAAACGCGGATGTCTCTTAAGGCTCTATCCTAGGTTCTACGTTCTTCCAGATATTCATCAATGATCTTTCTAATGTAGCCAGTTCCCAAGTTGGCATCTACGCAGATGATATCACGATCTACTCCCATCACAATAAGAAGTCTGCCTGTGCTGACAAAGTATATGTAGCTTTTTCTCTTAGAAAGGACCTCTAATGTGTGATGAATTGGTGTAAGAAACGGCTTTAATGCTTCCAAATCAAAGCTGCTCCCCTAAAACGACCATAGGGAAGTTTTTCTACCTTCCGTTAATGTGGATCACACTAGTCTCCCTGAAAGCAATTTACTGCTCCTCGGCCACACACGAAATGGTATGAATACATTGAATCAATTATATACTGGTAAAAAGGTTGGGTCACTATACCGAACCAGTAAATTTTTCTCGTCAGAATCCATCTGTCACATTTATAAATCTACCATTCGTTCGTTCATTAAATACTGTTGCCATATGTGGTCAAGTGCTCCTGTTGTTCATCTCGAAGTTCTCGACAAAATTTGAAGACGGATCTGCAATGCAACTGGTCCCGATTTGGCTGCTGGCCTTTAGCCATTATTTCATCGACGGAATGTGGCTTCCCTCTGTCTTTTCTACAATTATTTTCACTGACGTACTTTATTCCTTGGTGCTCCACCTTTATCAATTTACCTGTGCAACTAGATTCCATCTTTTAGCATTAAAGCAGGGAAATGCAATCACCAATTCTACTCCATCAGTTTCTTTTCTCGCCCTTCTCGCCTGTGAAACTCTCTTCTCCACGCTTACGTACGTGATAGCTACAATCTCCAAAAGCTTAAATACAACGTCATTTGCCATCTTCTATATTCGTGACTCCTACCTTTTATCCTTTCCATATCATAATATATACTGTTCTTTTTCTGTCATCTGTCTCCTCGCAATGTAAGATTCTGCGCACTAGTGGCAGTTTTGTCTTGCTTTAGATGAAAAAGATTAAAAAAAACTTTCTTTTGATTATGACTTTCGATAAAACATATTATTTCTAGTTTGTACATCGTGTTTAGCATAAATTTCAAAATTTAAATTCAGTCTGGAGATTCAGTCGGTTTCTTTGCTTATCAAACACAATGCTCTGCGAAGTACGCCTACATGATTATATGAAATAATAACTATTATTTGTTTTTAATCTCAAAGTTTGCTTGTTTATTCCTTTGTAAATTTCATAAAAAGAGTGTCGATATATAAAAATATATCGGTGGGAAGGAGTGCCTTTGATGTCTGAAAGTCTCTGTCGACGTATATGTTTATGAGCATAGAGCAAAGGTGTGCTTTATCTTCCTTGTCAATATAGCCACAGGTGGAACAAAAGAAAAAGTGAATTTACTACACAATAAAACGGGGAATTCTATTGATAAACTGAAAACGTTGACAAATTAGAAATAATATAGCATTTGTAATTTTGCTGATATGAAACTTAAAATATAAAGAACAAAATAACTGTCAGGTGTAGGCAAAAAAAATTGCCTTAAGAAGTCTATATATATATATATATATATATATATATATATATATATATATATATATATATTGTTAACCCAGTACAGAACTGTATATTTTCTTCCCTTTGCCAGTCCTTTTTTTCGGTTTATATACTTTTCAGATATGTCACCGTTTGCGATCATTTCTTGTTATTCCTTAGTTTTCACAGGAACCAGCATCATAAAGCATGATTCCAAACACGCGGTTCTTATTTTTCTCATCCTCTTAAATCTAACCTTTTTAACTTTTTATGTCCACGTTGTTTTTTATTTTCATGTTATTATTTGAACATTTGTTTAATGTAGCAATCTTTTTAAATGTATTTTATATTTATACATCTCTATGTAATATCCTTTTCTCCACGTGTTCTTCGCTTACACGATGTTTCAAAATATAACTTTCTTCCTTTCTAGAAAGTTATCGAAACAACATTTTACATATTCAAATATGCAAATTATCTGCTACCATCCTTTATCCATTTAAACAATAAACAAGTAACTTTTCTGTGTGTGTGTGTGTGTGTGTGTGTGTGTGTGTGTGTGTGTGTGTGTGTGTGTGTGTGTGTGTGTGTGTGTTTATTAATATACTTCAAGTGAAAAAGTAGTTTCCCTGGTGAAAAAAGTGATGCACGTGTGATTCTAGTCTGTGGTGCAATTTATCATTATTAAAACTTCTCAATTTAGACAAGTTGTTATTAATTTCACCATTTAATATAATAAATAAAACAAAATTAGTAACTAAAACCTGTGAACCTACTAAAATGTTTTTAGTAATATATATATATTCAAATAAAACGCCGAAAATAGCTATTTCAGCGAGGAAACCTTCAGCTTCTTCAGCAACAAATTCTTTATTTTATAAAAAATTCATACATCGGAAGGTCAATTAAAAAGAAATTCCTTCATCGGAAGTTTGCATCAAAGAAGAAAAAATAAATAAGAAAGAACAAATGGAGAGGGAGTTAAAAGAGAGTAGGTTATGTTAGAAGATTGTCGTTTAGATATTGATACAATGGATACGGAAGAAGTGGGGGGAAGTGAAAGACAGAGACAGTGAAATAGATTCAAGACTCGTTTATTAAAAAGGACATTTAGATTATAATTACATATGTGTTAAGCAATTAAATATTAAGCGTTTCACAGAAATGGAAGTGGAGGAAAGGGAAACAGAAAAGGAGGGAGAAAAAGAAAAACGGGGTAAACAGGGAAAGAGTTAAAGCAGAGATGGAAAAAATGCACGCTAGACTGTCGTCGTAATAAACGCCAGCTACGGAGCGTGGGAAGAAAGGGATAGATGAATAAAATGAATGAAGAAAAAGAAAAGAAAAAAGGGGAAAAGAGAAATAAAAAATAGATAACATGATGTAATATTCGGCTCTGCCAAAAGTTTTTCAATAAATTTTACCGTTTAAAATAATAAGGTTTGACTTTTGTTGTGATAAAATTAAGTTAGTTTAAATCCTACTACTGGATAAAAGGAGATGAGTTGAAAAAGAATATTTTATATACAAATTATTAAAATAGGTAGTGAAAAAAGTAATTGGACAGAATATAAATTATGCTTTAAATGTGGTTAATATTTAGTTGGTTCTCTTTCAGTTGCAACCACAGCTCTCAGTCTGTTCCTGTAGCGCTCTACAAGCGCTTGGCATGATTTGGTGAGAATTTTAGCCCACTCTTCTCCTGCAAAAACTTTCAATTCACTGAGGTTCTTTGTTTGCCTTTCACGAACCTGATTTCTCAGTGTTTTCCAAAGATTCTCTATTGGATTCATGGCTGGGCCATGTCAACACGTTGATGTTATTGTTTTGAAGCCATGCACGTGTTGCTTTGGCTGTGGGTTTCGCATCATTGTCCCGTTGAAAAACCCAATCTGGCCCAATTCCAATTTCTAAACTGATGACTGCAAGAATCTTCTAAAATATGAATATATTTGGCTGCAGTCATTGTGCCCTCAATAATTTTCAGTTGTCTAGTAGCATTATATGCAAAGCATCCCCAGATTATAATGCTACCGCCTCCGTGCCTCACAGTGGGGATGGTGTTCTTTGGATTAAAGGATGTTCCTTCCTTTCTCCATCGTAGAGGAAGCTACCATTTGAACTGGTAACGTCTTAGACCTCTCGACCACGAATAGCCTCCAGTCTAAAGGAGGTTTTTATCAATGCTATATAACACAATCTTTGATCCATCGTAAACAAACATATCTGCTTTGAAATGTATCGTAATGTCAACAAATGTACACATGTTACGGAAATCAACGAATTTTAACGAAACTTGGTTATAAGCAACCGACAATTTGAAATGAATTGTTTGTTTATGATGGATCGAAGATTGTGTTATATAAGCTTGATAAAAACCTCGTTTGGACTGGAGGTTATTCGTGGTCGAGAGGTCTAACACATTACCAGATCAAATGGTAGCTTCCCCTATATAGATAGGGGTCGCAGGTTCGAATCCTACCGAATGGCACACATTTTCGTAATAAAAATTTATCGTAAATAATCAGGCCGGTAGATATAAATATATAATGCAATTTCATTAAAAACAGAATATCTACTTAAATACGAGTATCGATAAAAAAATAATGTTCAAACAATTCATTTCAAATTGTCGGTTTCTTATAACCAAGTTTCGTTAAAAAATATATATATATACATGCATATATATATATATATATATATATATATATATATACATATATATATATATATATATATATATATACATGCATATATATATGCATATAGTTTGTATCAGTATTGACGTAGATAGATTGGGTAAACAGCCGACAAGAACATTGCAAGCGATAGTTATGTCATCAGATATAATCTATCTATCTATCTATCTATCTATCTATCTATCTATCTGTCGAAACAGTTATAATGCAATGCCATTCTTGACATATTAATATTCACGTAATTGTGTTGAAATACGTGTTGTGCAAGTATAACATATACGAAACTATCGCTCAAAGCAAATACATATCGACTACCGATATATTCCTACATCTTATTGTTTTGAGTAACCAGCTGTTATATGTTCCGCTACCTAGACAAGACTACACTATTCTCAGACCTCCCAGCTGCTGCGAGACCCGCGTGACTTCATAGATTAATATAATGTCTATTTGAGCGCCATAAAACTGGCGTCCGAAGATGTACAGTTAAAAGTTAGAAAAAAGCTGGCAAGTAACTTAAATGAAATTCAAGTTATGGGATTTGTGGCCACTTGAAAATATGATAAAATAAGTATAAAACAATAAGTCAAGTAGTGTGCGGTGGATTGACTCTTCATAGGGAAGAAGGAGTTAGATATTCTTTTGAAAGCATTGAACATTATTTCTAGCAAGAAGACAAACTAGTAAAACAAACAGTCATATTTTATGAGCCAATCCTTTGAAATTATCTTTAGTTTTTACTTAAATATCATTTTGGAGAGATGCAAAATGATATTTAAGTGTAACTGAATCAGTAAAACGTCCAGAGATCTTAACGTAAATTAAAATATATGGTATGCACAGACGATGACTTTAGGTTTCTCTCGGACAACAATATCAAGGGTATACCAGGGATATCGGAACAGCCTACATCAGAAGCATGTGAAAATTGCAAGTTCACACAGACGTTGCAAAAGCGAGACCACTAAAGATTGTCAAGAACGAAAAGCTATAATAACGAAAAGCGGGTGTAGTATTGTATGAAATACAATGGTGTAATTCCACTAGCGGTTCGTAATAATTGACCAAGTATTGATAGTGATGGCTCTTTATTTACTTTGGATGTGTCCTGGAAAAGTTCATGAGAATCACCGGTGACAAGGAAACTATTTGCCTTATATCTAAAATTAATTATTTTGAAATCTTAGAAATATTCCTTTTATACCCAGAATCAAATTTCTATTGTTTTTAATACTATAAACATATGTAAAAAAGGTCGTGACTGTTATTTGATGAAAATAAAGAAAGTTGTGTTCAGAATTGAGTTTTTGTAATCGGTGTCTTCGTAAGTTAATCGGTAAAGAGGAGATAAACTTTGTTCTCAGACAAGTTCCCGAGGAAAACTGGGTTCGAGTTAAGACAGAATCTTATTCATTAATTCTGATCGTTTTGTAGTGATCGTAGAATGACCGTCTGGCAGGTTGTGATGAAGTTACATGAACGATGTTACAATTACCTAAGCTTCTCTCATGTTCATACATGAAATTTTGTATCAACCTATCAACAGATTAATGTTACTTATTTCCTGTTTTGTGATTAAAGTACCTGCTTGTATTCGATTGGTGGTATACGCTTTTATTCAACCATGATCTAGATCACAAACTGGTGCTCCATAATCATTTTAATGGCTGTATAGTATTCGCTTCAGCAGGCCTTCATACGGTTTCGAATTCAGAGTTGTCCTTTCTAGATAAGCTGAAAACTAGAGCTATTTTCTTTCTTGGATTCATATCTTTCGCTTTTTTATTATATGAATATATAGTATTCAGCTCGTCGATTGATCTTTCTGGACCGTTAACCATTACACTACATCTGTAATTTTAGTATTGAAAATACTGAGAATGAACTGATTTTCGAAGCAACCACTCACTTCATATTTTCATGAATTTGGACTAGTTTCATAAAAAGCAAGCTTTTATTTGAACCAAATGACACGGTGAGACATTCAAGACTAAAATGCTACAGTCTCAGTCACCTGGTTTTATGATGGACTAATAAATTAAATTGAACAAGAAGTAATTTCTAGTTTATTAGAATTACTTTTATATTTCATCTATTTCTGACGTTAAATGTAGAAATTGTTGTAAAAATAAAAAATATAAATCATGTCAGTCATTTTCAATTATTTACTACTCGATTGCATGCCTCTTAATATGCTCTTCTGTTACTTAATAAAATATTGTATAAAAATATACTACTTAATGATATGATGTAAAAAACAAATAATGGAATTTTGCTCAGACAATCAACTGTCTGTCATTATATATTGACTCTCTTAAGCAATTTATTTCTATACAATGGTTTATCTAATTGTCATTTAGTTATGTAAGGCGTAAACAATTATATATCATTTATCGACACGCTGAAAATGAAATAAAAATCTCGTGAATGTACACATTGTAGTCATTTCTTAAAAATGTGATGCCGTCCTTTTGTTTAAATGTAACCAACGCTAAATTCATTAGACAAAAATAGATTTATTAGCACTGAAAAAACGCATTGTAAAACTAATCCCTTTATACAGTTTAAAAAGAATCTAAAATTCTGAATAAAACAATTCTAAAAGTCTTGTGTTGAGTTCTTATATTCGAAGTTTTTTTTTTATTATTAATAATGTTACAATGATATAATTAAATAGAAATATTAAGGTGCTAAGCAAAGTAAATTACGTGAATACAGTCAAATCGCTGAACCTAATGATTTTATCTTCTCCTGAATTCATTTAACTGAGTTACATTGTCTAAAAATATGACACTTACTGTTGACCCAGTCAACAAAATGACTCGCATTCTGTTGCCTTAATTTAAATAATGATACACTTTTTGTTCAAGTCAGAGCTTATTTTGTGAAAATTTGCATTCTTCCTTCATCATTGAAATACAGATCTGCTCTGATTGTCATGATTTATTCTAAGAACACAAAATAAAGGTTATAACGAGCAACCAACTGCTGAAGAAGGCTTTGCGGTTTTCAACTGAGATTTAAACGAAGATTTCTCAATTATTTCGACAAAAATAAATGAATTACTTTCTTACTTAGCTTTTTTCATTGCTAATTAGTGGTAATTGTGTTCTTGACAGAAGTTGTTTTCTAGAAAATAAGGTTTTTATTTAACTGAAAAGAAACATTGCATTGCGGAAGAAACTACATTACATGTTTACAATGTGTGTGTGTGTGTGTGTGTGTGTGTGTGTGTGTGTGTGTGTGTGTGTGTGCGCTCGCGCGCGTGTGTGTGTGTGTGTGTGTGTGGTCTAACGATTCCATTTAGCATGAAACAGACTGTTACAAGTGGGTGTTGATTTTAATATATATATATAGCTCAGAGGTAGAATCACCGACTGACGCCAATTCGGTCGGGTTTCAATTCTGGGTTAAAAGCAATCGGATGTCTAACCGTACTGATGAACTGTGATACAGTAAAACAGATCTGTCTGCGGATGACTATATATATATTTTAAATATATAACTTTAATCCAAAGGGAAAAGCAGGTAGGTAAATCCCAAAGACCCGATCCTAATTAATATTAATTACATTAATATTAAAACTGATCAAGGTGGAGGGCTCAATGAAATTTATATTTATATTACAGAGCCAATTATAAAATAAAATAAATCCCGATGTTCAAATCAGTTGTATAGTCATTTCTTATTAATCCTACCCCTTTAATTTTTCTGTGATGAATATTTTTTTAATTTCCGCCTGTAAAATATCTTGGTTTATTTTGGAATTGGCTTTTGTAATAAAGATTTGCTGATGATACGTTAGATTTCTTTCAGTAATTTCTCGTAGAAATGTTCATATAACTGATCTGAACATCGGAATTTATTTTATATATATATCTGTTTGTGTGTGTGTATGTGTGTGTGTGTGTGTGTGTGTGTGTGTGTGTGTGTGTGTGTGTGTGTTTAAATCATTAAGATATTTTTTGAAATTGTCTATTTTTATATTTTTTGTTTTCTTTTGTCAATTCCATTTTCCCCTATAAAAAATTTTCAACATTCTTCCGAATGGTATACATATATTAAGGGGTATTGCCGTACAATGATTGTAAGTGCATTTTTATCTTTTTCGATATGCATCCTGCATATGACGAAAGAATATCTTCATAAGAGGATTTTAGGTGATTACGGATATATACAGGTCCTTTGCATGATCAATTCCAAGATCCTACAGTAAAGTAGGGTTCCAAAAGTTTGATAGAGAACCAGTTGCAAGGAAATATTCGGACAGGATTCAAAGCAAATTTCCTTTCTATGTGCGCGCGTAACTGGTTTGAATTCAGGGATTTCCTTCTCCTACGCAGGCCACTACACCAACGTAGATGACTCCGTCTAGCTATCTATTTAATCTATAGCTTTAGAGTGAAGCGTGGGATTCACGTCTTTCTCAAGGACAGTAGTGTGGAATTTACCTGACCGAATTTACGTTAGACTATCCGCGCATTAATTTTGATCTTCACAGGCACTTTACGTGCCACTATGTATTTTTAATTTTAGTTATATTTCAAGGCCATTTTGGATTTTTTATTTTTTGAGAAAATTATAAGAGAAAGAATAAATGACAAGAAAAAGTCAATCGTTGTTGACATAGTTCACAAAACTTCCAAAATATTTATACTAGTATACAAGATCACAAGACTTACCAGACCAAGATTCAAAATGAACATATCAGATGGCACTTTCCATCGACAATAAATAAACATGCGTCTTATGAAAACAAAGAAATGATTATTTAATAAGTAATGGTGAATAGGTTATTAAATGTTTTGCTTAATTTTAATTGGGTAAGAAGCAAAATTTACTGTAAGATTTAAACACAAACTTTATTTTGTTTCACTACTACAGTAAACGATGTGAAATCAAAGGTATAACAAAGAGCAAACTGTCAATTATGAACAAACACAATATTGTAGAAAATAGCTTCATAGCCGGACTCATGGAGAAAAACGCCCGGTTTGCTTCATACAAGAAACAATCCTAAAAGCATCCCCAACTTGGCTTGTGTTCTTACGCAGAAAATAGACAATAATGTTGCAGAGTATTCAGAGAAAACCAGGAAGCGGCGGAATCAACAAGAGACGGCGCCTGGATTTAATTAACGCCACCAAAACCAAAGGCCTTAATCAATGATGAATTGGTTCATCATCTTTTATCACAAGGTTTTTTCTCGGACAAGCAATACAGCTTTCGTTTCTTTAGGCCAACTGCTGATGTACTGACGATAATTACTGAAAAATCTATCATGCTTTAGATAAAAACGGTGAAGTTTGGGATGTGGCATTGGGCATTTCGAAAGCCTGTGACAGTGTCTGACATGCAGTTTTTTTTTACAAGTTGAAACGCTGTGATGTCTCCAGACACATTTTTAACTGATGCAGTCTTTGATGTCAAATCGTGAAATGAAAGTTATCCTGAACGGCCACTCATCTAGATCCTGTCGTACAAACACGGGTAAACCAAGTGCCCCATCGTTGGTCTTTCGCTGTATTTAATATTCATTGACGATTATCCTGATTGTATCAGCTATCAACTTGGCATCTACGCTGTTGACACAACTGCCACGATAGTAACGCTGATCATTCCTACAAAGTTAAAATGGCTACTGATGTTTAAAACAGCTTCAAGATTGAGCAAAAATGATATGTCAATTTTAATACCTCAAAAATTGAACTGCTCCCCATTGTTAGGCTGAGAGACCTCTCTCTACCTTTCATCAGTATGGCTGATACTATCTTGGGTGCACGTTATCAGCTGAAATGATTTGGAAAGATTATACTGAATCCATTGCTAGATCAGCTGCTAATAAGGTCGGTTCATTGTTCATTGTTCAATTTTTCTCCAGAATTTAATCTTCTTCTTCTTCTATGTGCCCTGACCCTTCAGGACGTAGGCGATCATGGTTATCCACGTCTCTCTATCCCTTGTGGCTCTTAGTATGTTTGCTCCTGTTACTCCTGGCAACTCCGTTCCGTCATCCACCTGATCAGGCCCTGCAAATATGTTATTTTCTGCCTTCCTCTGTCTCTCTTTACTTCTATCTGGCCAGTCAGTATCAGGTTCTCCAAGCTCTCCTTCCTCATTGCGTGTCCCAGGAACTTCAGTTATCACTTCCTGATGCTCACTATTAATTTCCTATTTGTTGCCATTCTTTCCAGCAGCTCATCGTTGCATGCATGCTCAGTCCACGATATCCGCATCATCATTCTGTAGAACCACATTTCCTCTGCTTCCAGTTTTGTCCTCATTTTTTATGATATTGTCCAGCATTCACTGATGTATTGAAAACTGACATCACATAGCAATTCAGCACTCTTTTCTTTGTTTCTAGTGAAATTTTTCTGTGTGTTAGTACTTTACTCAGCTTCTGGAACGCGTCCTTTGTCATGCCAATTCGCCTTCGGATCTCTGTGTCACACTTTCCATCTCCAGTTAGAACACTTCCTATGTATTTAAATTTTTGTACTTGCTTGATTCTGGTATCCACCACCTGTATTTGGCATTTTGGGTTGCACCTTTTGCTAATGACCATGCATTCAGTTTTCTTGAAGTTTATATGTAGTCCTTTTTTTCACTCTCCACCGCTACCTTCTGTAGGTGGTCTTGTAGCTTCCTTTCCGTGTCTGCAATCAGTACTGTATCATCTGCATACCTTATGTTGTTCAAGTTGTGGCCTCCAATAACAAATCCTGGCGTCTCATCTAGGGTCCTCAAAATATTCTCGCTGTACAAGTTGAACAAATCTGGTGAAAAGATACGCCTCTTTCTATCTTTGTAAATCCACTGAAATCGTTACCTGTCCGTATGCAGGCTGTTTGCTGACAATAGAGATTCTTGATTACTCTTATGTCTTTCCCAAAAATGTCGAGGCTGCCGAGCATCTCCATCAATTCTTTGTGTCGTGTCTTGTCGAATGCCTTCACATAGTCAATAAAACATAGGTACAAGTCTTCATTTGTATTGCTCTTTCGGAGAGCATCCTAATCATGAATATGGCGTTCCTTGTTCCAGTGTCTTTGACGAACCCGCACTGTTCCTGCCGTATCTCTGGCTTGATTCTGCTTCTCGCTCTATTCATCAGGATTCTGACAATCAGTTTTGTAATGTGACGCATTAAGCTGATAGTTTTCTGTAGTTCACACTCGTTTGCACCTGGTTTCTTCGGCAGTGCTATAAATATCGACTTGCATAGGCTGTCTGGTATTTTTCCACTGCTATATATTTCGTTTATTATGTCGGTAATTTTTCTGTGCCATATTCTTCTAAGGCTATCAGCAGCTCTATCACTATGCCGTCTGGACCAGCTGTTTTGTTTCTGTTCAGTTTGGCTATTGCAGCTTCCACTTCGGATTTTAGTATTTCCGGTCCATCCACATCCTTGTGTATTCTCGGTTGTTCTCTCCTTTCGCAAAAAAAAAAAGAATTCTTTATATACTCTTCCCATCGCTGGAGTATTTCCTCTTTCTCTACTATGATTGTCCCTTCCTTGGATTTTATGCATCCTGTTGAGGAGCAGGTTTTTTGTCTTGTCAGTTCTCTTATCTCTTTATGCATCTCTACTTTGTTGGTCCTGCTCAGTCTCTACTTCTGCGCACTTGTTGTTGAGCCATTCCTCTTTAGCATGTCTGCATTTGTTCCTTATCTCCCTGTGAAGTTTCCTGTACTCTGCTCCCTGTCTTGGTGTTATTTTTTGTCTCCTTTGCATCATGTGCAGATTCACTTCAGTGATCCACTCGTTTTTTCTTCTGCGTCTGATTTGATTTGGGGCAATGTTGTTCGCTGAGGTCCCCATCGCTTCCTTTAGTGAGTCCCATTTTGAGTGCTCTTTTACAATTTGTTCTTCATATTTCTTTCTCACGCTGTTATTGTATTCTTTCTGCAGGGTGAGGTCAGTCTCTAGCGTGTTGTATTGCAGCCTTGGTTATTTGCTGGGCTTCTTCAGTCTCCGGAGTTTCACCCTTAGTTTTCAGATAACTGGGACGTGGTCACGTCCGCAGTCGGCACCTGGATATATTTTGCATTGGACCACTGCGTTCCTGAATATCTTGTTTATAGTTATGTATTCTATTTGGTTCTTCGTGTCGCCTCCTGGGCTTCTCCATGTCCATAGACGTCGTGGGTGTTCTTGAAACCAGGTGTTAGTAATTAGCTGGTCATTGGCCGAGCACCATTGGACTCATTTTCTCCCCGTTCTTTGCGATCCCCTAGTCCAAAGTTGCCGGTCGTGTCTTCTTTCCTCTCTTTACCTACCTTGGCATTCAAGTCCCCCATTATAATCCTAATTTCTTGGCTTTTGCACTGCCCAGTATTGAATAGAAAGTTTTTATTTCATCCTCCGAACTTTGAATTATCAGCGCATAAACTACTACAATAGCTATGTTGAAGGGCCTTCTCCGTAGTTTAACCAAGAGGACACTCTCTGAAAGCTGACAGTATCCAAGAACGCATTTCTTTACTTCTTTGTTTAGTATTAAACCGACCCCTTTTTCGTTGTTTTTGCCTCCTGCATAAATTATCCTGTGTGTGTCGCTACTGAGATCTCCATTGTTAGGCCATCTGGTTTCGCATATGCCTAGGATATTGATCTTCAGTCTGTCCATCTCCTGCTTGACATTCTCTAGTTGTCCACAGTTGAGTGTCCTGACCTTTCATGTTCCAAAAGTATTTTTTTCTTTGATGCGCACGGTCGCAGGGTAACTGTCCAGAGACACCTGTTGCTCATGTCGATCTTTCCCGGGCGAGGGACAAATTTTGGAGTAGAATGTCCCCTTTACACCGTTGGTGCTAACAGTCGCCGGATGACGGTCAGGTGGCACCTGTTGCCCATGCCGGTCCTTACGGAGCGAGGAGTTGTTTCCTTGGGAAGCAACCACCTTCACGCTGTTGGCTTTAATATATTTTTCATAGATAACCATGACAGAGCGGGGGTTAGATAGTGGAGTGGTATCCCGTTGCCTTCTCCACGGTGGTTTATTGAGACACCACCTCTAGCTAGCTGGCCGTTGACTCCTAGAGAGTTCTTCCGCCTTTTGTAGGCTTCATTTTTTTTCTTTTGACCTACAGGAATGCTAACGTCCCAGTTATATACATAAAAAAATATTAAGTATGTACTTAGTATAAGTACGATTGAATAGTCCTGAATACAAAATAAAGTCACTCTGAAAGAAAATATATGTAATAAAATATACAGAGCATGAATTCATCGAACGTTTTTCTTAACCTAATCTAAATTATAAGAACCTGTAGTAGTTAAGATCCGCATTCGTTACCAGTAGTAAGAAGAATGAAATTGCGTTTTGGACATTTAACAGAGTCATATTTTGTCTGGCTTTGGCTAACTCCAGGAGATCTTTAATATACTGAAACGGTATTATGGGGAAGCATGTGTTTTTTTTTTTTTTTTTTTTTTTTTGGTAAAGGGAGTGAGACAAGACACAAGAAACTTGAGACAAAAAATACAAAATAAAGTCACTCTGAAAGAAAATATTTGTAATAAAATATACAGAGCATGAATTCATCGAACATTTTTCTTAACCAATTCTAAATTATAAGAACCTGTTAGCAATAGGTAAGATCTGCATTCGCTACCAGTAGTCAGAAGAATGAAATTGTGTTTTTGACATTTTGAAGTTTCTATAAGAATAGGATTACATTGAATTTAAAATATTTTTCTTTCCTTCTTTAATGTAAAAAAATATCTATAGCCTTCTGGTGTCTTGTCTCACTCCCTTTAAAAAAAAAAAATAACACGTGCTTCCCGCTAATACCGTTTCAGTATATTAAAGATCTTCTGGAGTTAACCAAACCCAGACAAAAGATGACTCTGCAAAATATCGAAAACGCAATTTCATTCTTATGACTACTGGTAACGAATGCGGATCTTAACTACTGTTAACAGGTTCTTATAATTTAGACTAGTTAAAGAAAAATGTTCGATGAATTCATGCTGTGTATATTTTATTACATATATTTTCTTTCAGAGTGACTTTATTTTGTATTTTTTGTCTCAAGTTTCTATAAGAATAGGATTACATTGAATTTAAAATGAATCTTTTTCTCCCTTCTTTAATGTAAAAAAAATATCTATAGCGTTCTGGTGTCTTGTCTCACTCCCTTTACCAACCCCCCCCCCCCCAAAAAAAAACACGTGCTTCCCCCTAATACCGTTTCAGTATATTAATGATCTTCTGGATATATAAACAGGGTATCTACTCAAATACGAGCATCCAATAATGTTTAAACATATAAATTGAAACTATATCGAAGTTAATCCCTTTCGTAACGTATTTCGTAAAATTTCGTAAACATATAAATGTTTTAAGCGCAAAATCTCAGTTAATCTTAATTTTCTAAATGTAAAATGAATTTATTCCATATAAATTAAGTCTCTTTTCGTTGAAACGTGACAAACCTCTGTAAAAATATGTCCCATTTTTATTCAAGTGTTAATGTGAAATAATGAGGAGAAAAAGTTTTGCTTTTGTATTTCGTGAACAGTTTTGATATCTGAAGTTAGAAACTTTTCAGTTTTCTCAAGGTGCATAAATTTCAATCAATCAAACGATTATCAGTATACAAACCGTGCAACAGTCATTGATCTTCAAATCTTCGACTTATACTCAAGTGTATAAGGATAGTGTTAACATGATGAATAAAATATTGCAATAGACGGCGGAGGGACAGTGTCGCTGTAAAGCAAAGCGAAAGCATATATTTTTCTTACTTCACTTTTTAACATAAAATATTTCACCCTCATATTAGGGTTCACAGAAATTTTCCGGGATCCATGTTTTGTTTGTGAAAGATTTCGGAAACATAAGTTATAGAAAAGCAGTCAGATAATAATAGACATCTTTTCAACGAGCCGATGAAAATTCACTCGAATCGGATATCCGACGAGGATATCTTGCATTCTTTGTTTTTGCTATTTTTTTTTGTTCTGGTTTGTGACGAATTTTTCTGTCTCAACTACCGATAGGCACCCTTTCTTGAAAGGTGTCTTTCTTGGGGACTCTGAATTCGTATGACCCCGATGTTATTCGCCTTCGTTTATAAAATCTAGTGCATGTAGCCGTGTGTGTATACCGACCACTCACAGGCATTTGCTTCGAATCCTACTATTACATATAATCAGTGTAAGCGATCCACTATCACAAGACTTAAAAAAACGATAAACGGTAAAATCAGTTATTAAAAATCGCCTGAAGACAGAACTCATAGTAGAAGCATAAGTCGCGTAATAACTCGTTTAAAAATGAGAAATATTCAAAAGTACCACAATATATTAAACACTTTTAAATATAAATGTGCACTGGTCTTACCCTATCATGACCAAAAAATAAGTATTAAACAACACACACACACACACACACACACACACACACACATATATATATATATATATATATACACATGTGCAAATTAACTAAAATAAATGCTTTATTTTCCGTTCTATCACCAACGGTGACCGCTGGATTGACAGGGTATAAACCATTTCTACTTTTTTTCAAATTATGTCAGTTGCAGTGCCTTGGAATAATATGCATCTATTTTACGAATGTATGATGAAATTTGTTTGGTCTTAAAAAATGTTGCGTCATCTGTGATTGCATCAAATTTTCATCACGACCAGACACTATTGTCTCGATTTTTGATTAAGGCCATTGTCTTCGATGGAAGTTACTCCAAGGAAGCGTACGAAAATTGTAACGCTGCATAAACACACTAGCAAGCCTTACAGAGAGATTGCGGATGTTGTTTGTGTCAGCTTTTCAAATGTCAGTTGTGACATCGAGTCAAAAAATAAATTGGATCCATCAGTCTAAAACATAAGAAAAAATGCGGTCGGAAGAAAAGAACAACGGAAATTGATTACTTACACGTGTTCAGGGAAAGCGTGAAAGATCCTGGGAAGATATTATTCATTTTGATTTAGTTAATTTGCACATGGGTCTCTCTCTTTCGTTCTCTCTCTCTCTCTCTCTCTCTCTCTATATATATATATATATATATATATGCGAACTTAGATGATATACAGTTGTTTTTATTATCTTTCTTCCTTGTATCAAAATACTGAGCATAGAGTAACCTGGTAAAATCACATTGGATATGATAATAGTTTTTATTCTACTAGCATGACATCAGTTTTCTTTTATCTTCTTTTAAATCAGCTGCTAATGCTCCATTTACAGTTTATTCGGCTTTGTATAATGTATATAGAAGTGAAGAAATCAATATATTGTAATTCCTAATTACAAGGCCAAGGTTTTAGTTATAGCAAAGCATTGATTTCATTAAGCTTCATTTTTTTTCTCAGGATTTGAACGAAGGGGAATGTTTGAAACGGCACTAAGCGGGAGGTAAAAATTGCAGTTAGAAAAAATAAAACATTCTATTTTAATTAAAATGATTAAGATTGTTTTATAAATTAGCATTAAAAATATTTTGCATTAAATTGGTTTCGAAGACCGGCCCCTAGCTCCGCCTGAAATATGTAACCTCCTCAATCACAAAAACATTTTGGTTATTACGCATGCGCGTGTGTCTGTAGATGCATGTTGTTGTCTTTTTGAGTATGAGTACGCGCTATTTGTTGTGTAAATATTTATCGGAATATACTGTGTGTCAGTTTCTGAATCCTTGTATCATTGTCGATATTGTAACTTATTTGGAATGCAAGATTTTCAATATGGAAATCATATCTTTATTCCAAAGAAATCAATTGCCATGTTTATTTATCCACATTTACCAAAAGCTTTGCATAATACGACACAAAATCACGCTGAAAGTAATGAGGAATGACCTCATTCTATTAATGAGGTCATTCTTCATTAATAAAATTATTAATTTTTTTGAATAAACCGTTCCTTGGTAAAGATGTTTTCCTCTGAGTCTTATATAATGCGTTGATGTGCTTTCTAAAGTTGCAATGAATACATTACAGCAGGATTTCACATTTATAAATGTTTTCGTTTATATATTGTTCATAAACTTATGTATTCTTATATTAGTATTAGTGTATTCTTATTTTTTAAAATTCTGATTATTTTTTAGGACATTTCTAGGTTATATATATTTTTTAATGTGCGTATCATAAAATACGTAGAATAGAAGAGCTTTGGGTATGATCATTCTTTGGGAACAGAAAACTACTTCCGTTCAAAAGAGAAGTGGTAAAATAGCTAGTATATTGCAAAAACTAGTAACAATAGGGCGTCCACAGGAAACACATCTCTGCACTTTACTAACATGCGTGCTACACACATATCAAAAGAGCGTGCGTACTGTGCAATGTGTCCCTGTGCGCATGCCCACATTGTTCATTGTATTGCTTATTTGTTTGCTCTTCCTATTCTCTTTGTCAGTCTACTTCCTTGTCAAATCCTTTTACTAAGTGTCAGTCTGTCTCGCCTCTAATCTAACTGTCGATTTTTCTTCTGTGTCCAGGCGCTATACGAATCTTCAGCTTGCTTAATGTTGTCTTTAGTTAAAAGTACATCAAACCTGGAGAATGCTCTATTTCAACAGTCGTTTGACTTAAAATATAACAAAAAACATCGTTATCAGAACAAAAAACCCGAATTTGAAAAATGGTGTAAACTTTCTTGATTTGTAACACGGATGAAAACGTAACATGATTTATGAAGTCTAAATTTTACTATTTCAAGTGCTGCATTATTCTTTATTTTTATTCCTTCGTTAATTTTCCCACATCATTTGCACACATATATATATATATATATATATATATATATAAATTCATATATATTGAAGAAAAGGAATATATATACAGATGTGTTTAACTGTCTCTGGACTAAGCGATCCGAGACAATCTGATATTCAAATCGTCGCAACTTATTATTTGGTGCAATAATCTACTTCCCAATTTTCAAATCTATTTTTTTAGATACTGACTTCTCCCTAGATATCCTACCACAACTGATATATTTCAGAGCATTTCTTTGATGTCAGGGTACAGTGACATCACCAATCATTATCTTCATCATAGTGAAGAAGAGTGAAGAAAGTGTGGAGGGAGAAAAGTCAGTCTTCTTCTTCTTTTATGTACCTTGTCCCTTCAGGTCATAGGCGATCATGGCCTTGCACGTTTCCCAATCCCTAGTGGCTCTTAGCACGCTTTCTCCTGTAACGTCTCTCAGCCCCCGTTCTGTCATTCACCTTCTCAGGCCCTTTAAATATGTTATCCGCTGCTTTCCTCTGTCTCTTTTTTTCCCTCTATCTGGCCTGTAAGTATCAGGTTCTCCAAGCCCTCCTTACTCATTGTATGTCCCAGGAACTTCATTTGTCTCTTCCTGATGCTCAATATTAATGTATGTTTTGTTTCTATCATTTTCAAAACCTCGTCATTGCTCACATGCTCGGTCCACGATACCCGCAGCATCCTTCGGTAGAACCACATTTCAGCTGCTTCAAGTTTTCCCTTCATCTTTGTTGATATTGTCCAACATTCGCTACCATATTGAAGAACTGACATCACATAGCAATCCAGTACTCTCTTCTTTGTTTCTAGTGAAAGTTTCCTGTGTTTTAAAACTTTACTCAGCTTCTGGAACGCGTCTTTCGCCAGACCAATTCGCCTTTGGATTTCTGTGTCGCACATTCCGTCTTCAGTTAGAACACTTCCCAGATATTTAAATTTTCGTACCTGCTTGATTTTAACACCCCCACCTGTATTTAGCACTTTGGGCCGCTCTTTTTGCTGATGACCATGCATTCGGTTTTTTTGCAGTTTATTTGTAATCCATTCATTTCACTCTCTTCAGCAATTTTCTGTAGTATGTCCGGCAGTTTTTTTCCGTGTCTGCAATCAACACTGTGTCGTCTGCGTATCTTATGTTGTTCAGATTGTAACCCCCGATGACAAATCCTGGCATAACATCTAGGGTCCTCAAAATATTCTCACTGTACAAGTTAAATAGATCCGGTGAAAATACACATCCCTGACTTACGCCCCTTTCTATCTTTATATAACTGCTGAATTTGTTACCTGTCTGTATGCAGGGAGTTTCCTGCCAGTAGAGGATTTTAATTACCCTAACGTCTTTCCCCAAATATGTCGAGCCTACTGAGCATCTCCATCAATTCTTTGTGGCGTATTTTGTCGAACGCTTTCGCATAGTCAATAAAGCACAGGTATAAGTCCTTCATTTGTGTTGCCCTTTCAGAGAGCATCCTAATCATAAATACGGCGTTCCTTGTCCCAGTGTCTTTGACGAACCCGCACTGTCCTTGTCCTATCTCTGGCCTGATTCTACTTCTTGCTCTATTCATCAGTATTCGGACAATCAGTCTTGTAATATGGCTCATTAACTGATAGTTCGGTGTAGTTCACACTCGTTTGCACCTGGCTTCTTAGGCAATACTATGAAAATGGATTTGCATAGGTCGTCTGGCATTATACCACTATGACAGTAGAACACTTAAAAGGAATAGAAATGTCAAACAATTGGCCGGAAGTGGATTGCAGTCAGATACATTTGTTGTTACATCGTTTCAAACTGAAACCTTTGGCATTATTTTATAAAAAATGATGAAATCACATACACAAACATATGAGTTATTTAAAAAACCAAGATCTGAAGATATTTAGAAAAAACACATGAAAATATAAATTCATTAGTGCTAATATAATAAATTTGTGAAGTAAATTAAAAATTAACAAATTAAAAATTAATTTATATAAAACTTAAGAGGTAAAAATATACCAGGAGAGATGTCATATAGTTAGAAGTGAATATCGTGGTACTAAGATTAATACTATAAAGGTTTATCGTTCCAGATATCTGAACTTTAGATTTAATAATTTTAGCATGATTGTAAGGTTAGTTCTTTAATGTGTTTGCAATTTTCTGTGGTTTCATGCCTCTGGTTTAGTAATGTCATTCCTAATGTATTTAATGATTTACATTTTTTCATGTAGACAAAGGAAGCATTGTTCTTTACCGATCTAAATGTTCGAGCCTGCTTGAGTATTTTCCATTTAACTTTAGTTAACTTATTTTCGTTTTTTAACTTCCAAATATATTTAAAAAGATATGTCATATTTTGTTTGTCCTTGTTGTTAAAAGATGAGAGGTGATTGTAAAAGCGCTTTTAAAAAAAGTTCATAGTATTTCCGATATAAATTTTAGCATCTTAAGTATTTTCCACGGATGAATTCGAACACAAATATACCAGGGATTTGTTAAGAATTTGTTAGGTGGTGGACATTAGTTGGGGGTTTCTACAATTATATGAGTTATTATTATGGGAAAAATTGACATGGGTGTTAGAGTTGTTTTTGTAGCATGATTTCAAATTTTATTATGTCATTTAATTACTTTTTCTAAATTGTTGGAGCAAGTATCACTGAGTTTTACTGTATTCCTATTGAAAATTTTGCTTAGAGGGTTATTATTAGTTCATCTATTAGCTTAAGAAATTTATGTCCCAGTTTAAAATCAATTAATTGATTAAATGGAGGTTAATGCCATATCGTGTTCCTGTTTCTATTTATTCTTTCTGGGCTCCTAAATTTTCCACAAAGTTAATCTTGGAGGATTGATAGTCGCCGTCTCTAAGAATTTTATTGTAAATTTATTTGTGCTTATCGAATATTTCTTTATTTGAGGAGTGTTTGTTAATGCAGTGTTCAACTGATGCTGGAATTTGTTTGATAACGGATGGTGGGTGATTAGAGCTAGAGCTTATATAGATTAGGTTAGCATTATTTTTCATGTAAGGTTGAAAAATGTTAAAGTCTAATGTTATGTCTAAGAAGTCAACTTGTTTTATATTAAGGTTAATTACTACGCTAAAACCAAAACATTTAAAAACACTATAAATTAATTTTCTAAGTCTGTCAACCTTACCTCTAGTGTATTTATTAACTATCATGAGTCCGTCATCACTATAAAGTCCTATATTTTTAATATCGATTTCTTCATACGCCGTGAGATTGTACAGAACAAATAATCCGACTAAATCCGAAGACTCTGCAGAATCCAGAGCACCCATAGATAAATCAAAGTTATCCGTTGTTATGGATAAAAAACTTATTTCCTGCAGTTCAAGATTATTTCGATTTCTTCTTTTGAAATGTCCGAATAAAAGTTAGCGAATTCCAGAACAAGATGGAAAAGGCTCTCAGATACAGATGGGTAAATGTTTACGGTGTGTTATTTTAGAAAAGCGGAATTATTTTTATCATCCAAGTTTTCGAACCAGTCGATTACCTCAAAAGTACCACTCCATTGTGTGAGTTGGAGTTGGTTTTTAATTTGTCACTTTACTGTTTCTTGTATTATTTTACTAATTCTACCGATTTCTGATTTTGTTGGGTTGATAATCCTAACGGGTAATTTTCAGTGGGATTCTGGTTTATTGTCTTTTAAAAGTATATACGCCTCCTTCGTCGTAATTTTAGGGATTCTGTCACTGAATTTTAGTTTGTCAGTGATTTGTTTGTCCGCATGACTAATACTATCAATGTTGATTATTTTGTAGTTTTTAGTGAGATTTTTCTTAATAAGTGCTGTGTACTCCTTGGGGTTCATCTTATAAAAAATTAGAGAATTTATCCGATTTTACGAAAATTTTAATCGATTCATTTATGCTTCTGACTAATGTTTTTAGGGGTTTTAGGAATTAGTTTTTACTTTTGTGGAAGATGATCTTGTTTATGATATCGAATAAATCGTTTTCAAAGTTGAAGAGTTTGTCAATTATTTGTCATTTGCAAACCGCCTGAAAACACCACATGGCAGAAACCTGGGTCATGTAATACCTCGTTTACAAATTATATATATATATATATGTATGGTAGAGTTTCTTATCGTAAACGATAAATGAGGGTCGGCAGTGGATGGTGCCCTTCGTTTTACACTTACTTATGGAATTTCTGTCCTGCATGCATTTCTGTTGAAATATACCCATCCAGATATTGATCAACCTACACTGTTTTTTTTAAAGTGGTCAGTTGCTTGTGCGGCACAAAGCACACTCTCTTCATCTAAACAACATAGCCTATACAGGTGCACTGTGTGCCACGGGTTAGGTGTTTGTGATGGTTGCATTTTATTTAATCACGGAGTTTGAGGTCCCCGGAGCCTTACATACATTGGGCGGTGCATGGTGGACAACACAATATACATAAGGGGTTCTTATGTCAGTGCTTTTCGTCTCTGGTACGAGTAGTAGTGGCTTGGGAGCGCCCTTGCTGACTTTGTTCAGGCTTCGAAAAGCTCCCACACACGTACACAGAGAGAGAGAGAGAGAGAAAGAGAGAGAGAGAGAAAGAGAGAGACACACACACACATATACACAATGCAAATATGCTACACGTACAGTACATATTTACATAGCCGTTTCATACGTGTACACACCTGCATGCAGTGTATTCATATAACAACAAAGCACACTCAGGGGCATATGCAAACTATTTGATCCGCAGATGGGACCCTACACACACACACACACACACACACACACACACACACACACACACACACAGATGAGTGTGTATGTGTGTGTGTGTGTGTGTGTGTGTGTGTGTGTGTGTGTGTGTGTGTGTGTGTTTGAATGAAACAAATTCCACACCAGTAGAAGTGACACGCACATCCCTGTTGGTATTATTTAAATGCATTACACGCCCTCTCACTATGATTACATCACCTGTTTGACTTTTCTAAACCTTCCTCAAATGTCAATGAATGTTGTCAGTAAAACAACTCTGCTAAATATATTCTTTATGTCAGACGTCCTTTTGCCAGAAGGCTGCTTAACCCATCAACACCTACTTATGGCGTCTTTATGTATTATAGTTTTGACGCCTTTTTTATTTTTGGAGCAGCATTCTTAATATACTACCCTGAGAAAAGTAAGAAAAAGGACTATTTCGTAGGAAACAGCGGAAAAAAAGATGTCAGGGTGTATATTTTTTTGAATGATCATTCACTAAATGTTTGGCATCAACTCCCTATGCTTGTTCATTGAATTTTTTTCATTAAAACTCCGAGACATATTTCTATGATCCCAGTATCAGCGTTCATAGATAAGGCTAAATTTGCTATGAATTTGATTTGTGTTGTACTTAAAGTTTAATACTGTTATTCTGCGCAGCCATTAGGAATATTCTTCATTCACAAACGGTCTCAGGGAAAATCGTTGTTTTAAAAAAGTTGATTCTGTAAGAAGACAGATACCTCATGAGTAATATTTCTGTTGTAAAAGTGTGGTTGTTTAATCAAGATTGCGAAATCCAAATTCAGTTTGTTTTAATAGGCCTAAAGCGGCGTTATTTGTGAAAGGATTGTTAATTGAAAACATGAAATGACATAGTTTTAT
Organism: Ascarosepion bandense; assembly: GCA_037127315.1. Taxonomy (NCBI): domain Eukaryota; kingdom Metazoa; phylum Mollusca; class Cephalopoda; order Sepiida; family Sepiidae; genus Ascarosepion; species Ascarosepion bandense. The sequence goes on from JBBBDQ010000154.1 coordinate 1,995,521, forward strand.
TTTCAGGCATGTTCCTTTAATTCAGATTGGACCCTTGTGCATGTAACTACCATCCTTATATGAGTTGGTTGCATTGGAATTTTGCCGAAATAAACCTAAAAATATGTACAGTTACAACCAAAATCATATATTTCATATATTAATAAAATTCAGTAGCCATCATCTTCGGATAATAACCTCAAGGAACGTACCTAGCGATCTCAGTATTTAAGTATAGGTGTGTCAATCTTCGTTGGCAACCTCTCTACCGCAGATAGTAATGGCAACCTATTGAAAGAAAATTTTCTGCCCAGACAGTCATGTCTCTTTCGAGACATGACTGCCCAACTGACTGACTGGAACTTGCAAGCCAACATTAAGTTTGGAAAACTGTTCCAACACAAAGTTACAACATCTCGCTTTATAACTGAATACGATTATATAGTACGAAGCTTATTTGCTGATTGGCGCAGTAGTCTCAGTAAAATGACTTTTAGCCAAATTGTTATGTTATTAATGCACTCTCCTAGATGCGCGCTAATTTCCCTCAAACGATAAAATCATAGTAGCTACAACTGAGAAACTTTTAGATGCCACTTCGAATTATATATATTCAAATATTTTTGTAGCTATAATTACTTACTCTTTCTTTGTAGCTATCTATATCACTCTATCATATACATAATCCACTGAAAGGGGATGTCTTTATTCAGACTTCTTGTTAAATATTAATGAATTCACAGTATTCTCTTATCTTTATTTTCATAGCGGGCTATGGGTGTTTGATGGCGTGTGTATGTATGTGTACGTGTTCAACATATTAAACGCACACATGAGTGTAGCATCCTTGCAAAGCTCCTTATACTCTCAGTTGAAGCATGCCGATATCTGGCAAGGACAGTGGGAATGTGATTCCAAAATAAGAAAAAATGCCCATGTGGTTCCCACAGCCTGGAGTTCTATATTTACGTTGAAGAGCTTTATCTAATAAGAGAAAGAAAAGATCGAAGAGGGAAAAAGTCCAATAAAACGCAACTAAATTGGGGACAGGAACGAATCAATAAATCTCTCTCTCTCTCTCTCTCTCTCTCTCTCTCTCTCTCTCTCTCTCTCTCTCAACAAAACCAAAAATTACTTGGACAAAAACAGTGCAAATCCCTTACAAGACCGAAAAATGGTGATAGAGTATACTTTCTAGTATTAGATTAGTCACGAATTTTTTTCTTCCATTTTTTCTTTCTTTGGGAAGTGGCTGAATGATAAGGATAATAGTGGAATTATGAAGAGGTATGCGCATGCGCTGTCTCCTTGAGCACTGGAAGACATATTTGAGAGTTATAAGTATATATTACTCATACATCTATATCAAGTTTACGAGATTGGGTTTACGAATATAAACTGGAACATTTTATTGGTGAAATAAGAACTCAGTCATACATATTTTTGTAAATATTATAGACCTGAGCATATATATATATATATATATATATATATATATATATATATATATATACTTGTGCAGAGTGTTTGCGTCAGGTTCTTGTTTGTAAGTCCATGACTTCGTGTTAAAAAAGCTTCTTGAAAAAAGTGTTGATAAAAGTTCACTTTATTCTGATATTTTCATGACATGCATTTCATCATTATTAGAATTTATGGATAACTTGTTTTTGGAGGTTCTACGCTTGATGGGGAATGATCTTCATATTCCATGCAGAACGATCTTTTTTTCACTCTTTAAATGTAACTTTGTAGAAAAGGATGTTTGGTATAGATTTTTTTTATAAAAGTTTGTGTTCACCGTTAATCTTTGTACAAATTTGTATTTACATGAAGATACAGAGTTTGCTTTTTAATTACTGAAATGAATATTTCTCATTTAAGAATTTCATATCAACTTCGTCAAGAAAATAGCACAAACATTATCTTGAACAACATTATATAACAAGTTGTAACAAATATAAATGTAACATTTTCTTCCATCTCTGAAGAAAGAAATCCTTCTTAAACAAATCTACATTGTCTATGTCTAGATACTATACATTAGGATGCTACCCGAAATCTGCAGGAATTTGAATAGCGCTCAAAAACTGAATATAGCACAAACTTTTGTCGCTGCCCTTTATAAGTAGTATGCTGTCTGAAATAAGAGGATTAATCCAAATAATACAATTCAAACTACATGATAAAATAAGTTATATATTTCCATCATCATATTCCGTATATACAATACTAAACACCTTAATATAGATATGTGAACACATATATGTTTGAGAGCTTATTTTTCACTATAACATTAGCATTCACATATGTGTATACTAGTTTCTTAAACAGCAACACAAACTCACACGCAAGTACATGCATACACACACAAAAGCATTCTAACACACTCATACACACATAAAACAGTCACACACAGACATATACACACACACACACACACACATATATATATATATATATATGCAACATGTAATATATATATAGATATATATATCTCAGGTGCGATATGTAATTGAGAACGTGTTATTAAACAAAAACGTAATTAATAGAAAATATGACTATATTAAAAACATTTGTATTCATATTCTGCGAGAACAAAAAGAAAAACAGAAACAGTTTTTCAGACTCTAAGACGGTGACGAAAGGACTAGAGACTGGATACTTTGTTCTAGTTTATTTGGACTATCACGTTCACTATGGCAGCCTTCAACTAGTCATTTGTATTGTTGGGCCGCTGGTTCGTCTCCCTCTCGACAACACTCCAGTTGTAGGAACTAAGAGGATTTAAATCTGGAGAGCTATGAGATATCATGCCAGGATAGATATGATCGAGAATATTCTCGGACAACCACTTTTATATTTGAATCGCTTTGTTTTACATCTATTGTCAAGAGCACAGTGTGTCTTTTCATTTCTTTTTCTTCATTTCCTGGAATTTGTCAAGTTAATACGCTCGATATAGATGAAAGATTATGTTACGTACAAAGTAACTTGAAAAACGAAATTCTTCTCTAATCTGAATGTATTTATCTGTCGTTCAATACATTTCAAACTTAAGATATTTACATCTGGTTTTGTTGATTTAATGATAACATATATACTCTAAGTTTACAAAGTATTAAAATCGATACCCAGAGCTTTTCCATGATCTTGATAAAAACAAGATGAATGCTCGATAACATTATGACAATATTTACATTCATTGGCTACACACATACGATTCCACTGGTTTTAATCAAAATTGAATTCAAGAATAACTGTTTCTTAAATACAAACATCGCACGTATATTTATAAGCTTATAATCCGCTTCTTTACTTCTGATTAACAAAAAGCTTAGTTAGATTTCTCGCTACTGTCATGCTACAACAGTTGAACGAGAAGTATTGAACACTTGTGCATATCATCTTCTCGCAATTATATTAACTAATTAGTTAGAGTAGCATAAAATATATGTTACACTTTACTGTCAATCTCAACAACAGCTAGTCATATGTATATATGCGTACATGATTTGCATGTATATATATATATATATATATATATATATATATATATATAAGCGTTTTATTTATGCAAATATAGCCACACAGTATATTCAAACATAGGTAAGTAAATCTCTTAAGATAACGCTGACACCTGGCAGAGAGAAAGAATTCCCCTTACTTTTGCGTTGAATATAATACTACTGTGGAACAACTGAACAAGAAGCTGCTCCCTCGAGGCTGATATGAGGATTCAATGGAATTTTCTCTTTCCACTTTTTACCGCAATATTTCGCTTATCACGGTGTTGATAATTGGAAATGTGTTTCCTCTACCAAGGATGCTATCAGTATGTGATTATGTATCATCGTTGGTCGCCGCATGCCGACTCTTTTATTTCAACAGGAAAATACATTGACGTTATTATGATTATTACGATCACAGCTGAAAGCGTTGCCTCAACACTATTAGCAACAGAACACCAACAGCATCTGATATCTTAGGATGACAATTAACATTATCACAATAACCAGAATAATAACATTTACAGAAAGACTCATTTCAAAGATCTAATCATTATGGAATCGAGTCTTGATATCTTTGAAAGTTTGAGAAGAAATTACAACTCAGTCAGTATAAGAGCATTTTCTTCTTCTTAATTAAGATGTTGTTCTTTTCATGGCAAGGGCGATTATGTTTCTCTAAAACTTTTCATCTTCATAGCGCTAAGCAACTTTTGTCCCCTTAATATTTCTCCTTGTTTTGCTAGCCATTTACATAAGCTCGTTAGATAAGTTACTCAGTAAACCTCTGTCTCTCTTGGCATGTTCTGTGAATGTCAAAACGTCCAAGCCCTATTTCCACATTATGCATCCCTGAAATTTCAAATCTCTTTTAAATTCTAAGACCAAGTTTTCTTTTTGCTCCTGTTTTCACTTCAACTTCTTCGTTGGCCATATGTTCTGTCCATGCTATAGAACTACATTTCTGTTGCTTTAAGTTACCTATTCATTTGTGAGGAATTTATCCGGCATTCACTGCCTTATAGACTGATTGATCTTATGGAGCAGTTTAGAACGTTTTCCTTTGTTTTTAACGAATAACTTTAATTTTTACAACCATATTTAACGTTTATCTTTATTATTTATTTACTTTTTTATACCATGTTTAACGGTAGTTTTATTTATTCCAAAAAAATTGGATTTGTGTGTGACATTTCCTTCATCAATTAAAACATGTCCAAAATAATTAAACTTCTATATTTGCAATTTTCTGACTCTAATTCGTGGTTCACATATTATGCACGTCATTTTGTTAACAAACACATACCATATCTTCTTACAAATGATAATTTCTCTCTACCTACTTTCCCTTATTACACATTCTAGAAGTTTATAAATGTATCTTACGTTGATAAAAATTAAGAATACAGTATGGATAAGTCTTCATCTATCAAAGACTAAAACACAAGGTACAGGATTTAAATTGTTTTGTATCAAACATGTTAATATTTATCTTTCGATTCATATTTATTTCATTCTAATTACAATGAGATTTTATCGAAACTTGAACATAATCAATGCACCACCGTCTGAGTATCGAATTTTCATTTCACTCGTACGTCATATTAGGACAGTCAAATCCACTAGTTGCAGTCTTTCAAATGAGCCACTCCTCATGTATCCCAACCATATGTTGCCAATTATTTCATTTACATGAACTAGATGTGTGAGGTACAAAACCTTTTAAATTTTCATCCACATTGCTTTTGGTTGTAGAATGACTGGGTGACTGAAGCAATAAAAGTCGACTCAAAAGAAACTTGTGGACGACACACAGTGCCGAGGCCTCAATATCAATTACAAAATCGTCTTCACTGAATCCGTTGTATAGCCATACTACGTGACAAAAAGGAAGAATAACAAGCCAATCAGATCTCTCTATATTGTTTTTATTCGCAAGGCAATAATGTCACTAAGACGTAAGCGTATATTGGGAGAGAAAAAATAATGAAAAAAACTTGAGAATAAACCGGAAACCCAATCCTAAACAGAAAAGAAAGGATAAGACTATTTCAAATGATTGACGAGCTGTGTGAACCAGACGATAGGCAAATCCACCTACTCATGTCAAGATATTTTTTATTTTTAAAGCCCCTGAAAGCAAATAAAAACAAAGTCGGCAACTCAAAACTCAGTAGACACCTTCTCTTCGGAAAACTCCGCTTGCTACCGGTGACTTCAAAGGAATCGCTGCTAACCACTCCCAAGCTGCTGATTTAACGGATTCTGTCTCCTCTCTCATACAAACTCACTCTTCTTCACGTACATACTGATAGATCCTTATTTGAACTTCAGTACTTCAAAAGAACATTTATTTAATAAAAAACATTTAATATTTTAAGAGACTTAAAATTGCATCAACTCAGTTTGCTGGTTTTGTATCTGTTGTGTGAATCAAATATAAAATTGATGTTATTGTATACTGTTAATTATTTTTGTGTTGAATTAATGTTTTTAAGAATTATTTGTGGTGAGATATTTTATGTAATTTTTTATCGAATCATGTTAGATGACTAGCCATGAATCCTAACGAACCTCTGCGTTAATCTTGGCTTCTCTACAAACAGTTCACAGAAACCAATAAAAGTACATGGAAAAGAATCAGTCACATTTATTGAAACGAGGAAAATAAAGATTAATTTCATAATATCACAAGAGCACTACTCCTATAAAGAAATAGTCAACAATGGAATTTGGATGCCTATCAGAAATAAGAATAAATCCTTTTTACGGCGTTGTGATAATGAACCAAAAAGTACACAGAATCTCTTAATGGAGTCGAAATTTTGTCGAATTGCACTGATTAGTCAAAGACATTAAACTTTATCATAGTACAAGTCTCTTGATTGTCCAAAAAAATTGTGTTACACCATTCTTTAATATGAGGCGCGTATTCTCCTTACCCTAAAAAAACACAGCCCTCTGTCTGGACTAGATTAGTGTGGAAAAGGAGTAGAAAGAAATATAGCCGGAATATAGTCCGTATTAATTTAACACTACAGATAGATAGATTTCAAGAGAGTAGAAAATTTTATATATATTCTAAATAGGCTAAAAGATATTACTAACATACCAGAATGTAAACATAGGTTAAAAATTCAAAGAAAAATTAATACATTATATAAAGGAACTATATACCTCTCGAATAACTTTGAAAGATTTATAAACATTTCTGATTATGATTTAACAGACAACCAAAAAGAACTTGTTAACCTGGAACCTAACTGCTATATATACAAAAATATAATGTACTATATAAAAAATTAGATAGACACTATACCAAAATATAATTAAACTCCAGGAGCGGCAGATAATTACCACAGAACCAGAACTCTGTTATCTACTTAACGCAGAATCTATAAACTACAATTAAATAGAATTAAAAGTCAAACCTAAAATACTAAGAAAACTACTTTTAACCTGTGCCACCAACGTCCCATTCTATAATCACAGAAATAATGTATATCAGCTACGGGACGAGTTTCAATGAGCTCAATTCCTGGTCCAAAATTCAGCAACTTCTACATGACCAACCTAGAAAATAATATATTTAGCACCACTTAAAACCCTCTTTCTACTTACGATATGTAGATGATATTCTTATATTAGTTAAAACATAAAAGAAATAATGGAACCCCAGAAAAAACTTTCAAAATATCTCTCTTGTTAAGTTCACATACCAACTTAACAAAGATAACAAAATCCCTTTTCTTGATATTTTAATCGACACAAAACTAAAACATTTACTACCTCCCCATATAAAGACTCAACCAGCCAAAACTCTTGCACTCTTAACTATAAGAGTGATTGTCCTAATTGCTATAAAATATCCCTTTTGACATAATTTAATTAACTGAGCATAAATTAACTCCCTCGCAAAAAAAGATATTGTACACTCTTATTAAGCAAACTATTATTAATAGTGATTTGCCTAAGCATATTGATAGATATGGTTTTGGGAACTCATCACCAAATAATACAATATATAAAGGACTCAAAACATACCAAAGAGAATATAGTACTTTCACAAAGAGCCTAAATACATCAAACTCCTTTACTGCAACGAGATGAAAATAACTACAAACAGGATGTAAAGATCATAAAAATAACTCATTCGTGCTAAAATATATTCCATGGATCCTAATTAAAAAAATAAAATTAATAATATATTATAAAATATACAATACTACTAATTTAATTACTCGTAATAACTCCTCCCCACTAATTCATGTGTGAAGTAAAACCAATATTATATATCAATTCAAATGTCCTTTGGGAGATTGTATCTCCGACAAAAATATATATATATATATATATATATATATGTGTGTGTGTGTGTGTGTGTGTGTGTGTGTGTGTGTGTGTGTGTGTTGAATTTACAGCAAGTGCATTAACAAGAAGCCTAACATTTCGCATGTCTGACCATTCGTTCATTTCGAGACATCTACAACAACATTCCTGTCTACATTAACAATATAAATATAATGCTAGACAACTCAACTATCCTACAACAAGAAAATAACAAATTCTTACTACAGATCCTTGAAAGCAGTACAGAACAAACTACTTAAGCCGTCATATATAGAATTACAACACAAAAATTTCATAATGGATATGTTAGGACGAATAAAACATATTCCAAGGGAATTAACCCTTTTCTGTTCCCAAACAAAGTACCTCTCTTTTCACTTCTGAAAGTGGGTACACACGAGTCACGTGATCAACGGCACATTCAGACGTGGGGTGCATGAGGGAACAGACTTGGAATATTGCCGTCAATGGTTAAAGAACGCATGTATGTTCTTCTGCCCTAATGGTTGTGACATACAACCCGATAACTTGGGACTGATACCGCATGTACATATTTTGTAATGTTCCTCCATGTAAAATAAATGTATCTTCCAGTCAACCGTGAGTAGACATCTACTTTTCTTTCGTTCCATGCATTTTCTCCACGTGCTGCGCGCACGCGCACACACACACACACACACACACACACACACACACACACACACACACACACACACACACACATATTCGTCCACGGACCATGAATCATACTGTAAATTAAGGCATTTTAGTTATGAGACAACACTCCGTTCATAATATTTCAAGTTCTAATGAACGCTGAGCATAACTGTCAACCGTTTTTTTGAAGCTTAAAGAAAAACTACAGAAATATACAGCAACAGATTTTTGCGGTTATTTTATGTTCCTACAATTTGTACCACTAAAGATGATCTCAGAAGGAGATTGAAAGTACAGGGGAAGTTAAAAAATGAATAATAAAATCAACATTAAATGCTACAGGGCTTTTCTTACATCTTTCATTTATAATACGCGAAAAATTATTCGTAAGTATGAACAGATTTTATTAAAAGTTACAGGACATAATGTTTGTAATTTATTTCATCTGATATGTGTAAAAGAGAATGTGCTACATATACATACAGTAGTGGCCATAATATAAAGAACTGAAACAACAAAGACATAAATATGTGTATTACTTAAAAAGTAATGCATCATATGGGGAATAATTTCAACTGCAGGAGTTGGCCCTATCATCCGCATGCATGACAGTATCAATGATGAGATTTACAATAGGCTTCTTTAGCAGCATGTGGTACCAAGATTACACCATAATCTTTATGAATCTCGTATTTTCATGCAGGACAATGCACCTTGCCACAAGACTCAGAAGGTTATGCCTTAACTTGAAGAAGAAGGAATCGCCCTAATGAAGTGGCCAGCACAGACCCCCGACCTGAATACAATAAAAAATGTTTGGAAGATAATTGGAGAAAGGGCTCAGAAAAGAAACCCCCCAAACCAGGATCACCTATGGGAGTTATTAAAAGACTAATAGGAGGGAATTACTGCTGATTTTTGCAAGAAATTAATTAGATCATGTGATCGAGGATGCAGAGAAGTCATTGAAAATTAGGAGATGCTTACCAAATATTAAATTTTGTTGATATTTTGTTTACAATCAAGTATTAACAAGATCGTTCCTTAACTTTTGTCCAGTAGCTTATTTCCTTTGTTCCATTTAATCTTTATTTTAGAAAAAAATATCATGTAGATCTTTGTAACTTAGTATAATATATTTGCATTACACCCTAATCTTTATTCGGTAAAAATTTCATTGCTAATCATGCATTACTTTTTAAGTAATATACATATTTATGTCTTTGTTGTTTTCGTTCCTTATATTATGGCCCCTACTATATATATATATATATATATATATATATATATATATATATATATATACATATTATGTCCGGTAATTTTTAATAAAATCTGTTCATACTTACGAATATATATACCTCATTTAAATTTTGATCTAAAGCCATATTGGTCAGTTTCTCAATTTTAAAATCTTATCGAATTTTTAATTTTTATTCAACATATTTTATTACTTCAAATATTATTTTTAGTGGATACGTGTATTTGATTAGAACGCCTTGTTTTTGTAAACAATCTTTATTTCCTCTACTACACTGCGCATTCGAAAAAACTTAAAGCAACTATTGCCTCTGGCAGGATTCAGAACTGCTCCTCTCTTTGTTGGACAAACCACCGTCGGATGCATTTCGTAGCCGAGCAGTATAAACGACGCCGGATAAGGCGCTTGCACAGACAAACAGATAGATAGATAGATAGATAGATAGATAGATAGATAGATAGATAGATAGATAGATAGATAGATATTTATTGCTGCTTTTAACAATTGTCCAAATACCGTTTAAAGCAGTTTGCAAAACGAAATTGCCGTGGAATGAATTTAACTTTTCTTGAAGAGCCTGAAGCGACATCATGAATGCAGGCAGTGGCCAGTTCACGCAAGACGCCAGCTGCACTCTTCAAGAAAATAAAACTGCGAAAAGATTTTCTTAAAATTATACTGTGAATGTCACGAAATAAAAACAATTCTAATAAAGGGAGAATACTAAGCTGTCTTTAAATAACAAAAATGATAAAAGCCTAAGTGGTGGAATGTAAGTAAGACGAATTGAAGGAGAGGAAGAGGAGGAGAAGAAGAGACATTAGAAGAAAAGAATAGAAGAATAAGAAAAAGAATACGAAAAAAATAAGTAAAAGGTAAAATTCAAAGAACAGAATAAGAAAAAGAAGAAACATGATAGAATAGAAGAAAAAAATAAGAACACAAGATGGAAATAGGAGAAAAAGAAAAAACACGAGATGGAAAACAAAGTAATAATAATAATAATAATAAGAAGAAGAAGAAGAAGAAGAAGAAATGAAAGAAATAAAAGAAGAAACAAAAGATCGAAAGAAGATGAAAAAGAAGAAACCCAAGATGAAAATTGTAGAAGAAAAAAGAAAAGAAAAAAAAATGATAAGAAGAAACACCAAAGGAAAAGAGAAAAAAGAAAGAAAAAAGATATGGTATGGAATAAAAAACGAAATAATTATATTTAATGGATAAAACGAATAAGGAAGAAATCAGAAATCATATTTGACTTAAAGAATATCGCCTATACAGTCTATTTCAATAAGGCAAATGACGAATGTATTGCTCACCTATGTACACATGCACACATATAGGTGTATATATAGATAAACAGATTCATAGATGAGAATGTACACTACAGTAAAAAACGTTTCCTTCATATTAAACCATAATAAATGTCTAATAATTACCAGGTTATATAGATGTTATTACTACAGATAAATCATTGGCCTTATTGCTACTACGTATTATAATTAGGCATGGAAATGACCTCAATTAGGAGAATGTTTTATATGTAGATAAAAATGTTCATTTATAAGCTAGCTATTATCAGAAATTGATAATAGCTTTAATAATAATAAAAACAGATAACACTTGAAATAAAAAATTAAATGATCCGATTGGCTTATTATTCTTTCTTTTTGAGACATAGTGTGGTTTTCTATTGCATCAATCTATTTATTTCATCCATACGTTCTTTATTAATAATAATGATGGCTGGCTGGCTGGCTGCTGCTTTTATCCAAGTGTGCTCGTCTAGCTCGTCACTATTGAAGGCGCATGACCAGCCATAATCATCGTGTATCTTTAATATTCCTAGGGCCAATCACTAGTTTATACTGCAACTAAGCTGAGAAAATTTAGTTTCTTGGGCCGAGTGCGTAATCTCGTGCGATCAGTACCTGAACAAGACCAGGTATCTGGAACCTTTGGTCATAGTGATTTTTTATTTCCTACTAGAACAACTTTTAACGGTTTCCCAAGCAGTGTGGTATACCCAAATTTACTCGAATTGCATCAAATGTACAAGGCTTCGATCAAGCAGTGGGATGTTTTTCAGTTACTAAAAACAAAACAACAACAACAACAACAAAAACAATGCAATTCATTGGAACCGTCTCAGAAAACCACCTCCTTGAGAAATTGATGACGCTGATATACAGGTCTCGTTGTTGGAACGCTAATATTCTAACGCCTTGGCCTCGCACCGACTTTATGTAGCTATACATACGTTTAATTCATTTAAGTTGATTACATACCTAAAATCTGTTTCTTTTATCGCACTCTTCCCTTTAAAATGTAATAAAAGCATGCGTGACAAACCTACTAACTGCTGTCCACTAGGAAATTGTTAAAATTGACAGTTTTCTAACTATCAGGATGGAACTTCCGACAATAATATCTAAAAGACTCGTCTTTTATAGATATTACTCAACAGAGTAATATATATAAAGGGATGTGCGTTGTGGTACAGTGGATATCGGCTCGGAACGAGAAACTGGGGAGACGAGTTCGAATTCCAGTTGAATCCATTGTATTCACTTACGCGCAAATACCCTTGGGAAAGGTATTAATCCGTCTCTTCCTTCCAGTTATGGGTTAAATAGCAGGACAGATTGGGTTCTATAGCCTTGGTCGGCAACCAGTCTACCGCAGAAAGCAATGGTAACCTACTGCGGGATAATCTTCTGCCCAGTCAGTCATGTCTCTTTCGAGACATGATCGCCCAAGCGTGTATCACGTATGGCACTTTAACTGACTGACTCTGTTGAGATCATGTACACATCTATGGAAATATGAAACATAAAATTCAGTAATGTTCTAGTTACTAGCTATTTTACCGCAAATAAACACAAATTTATATTTGCAAGACTTATTTGAAAGTTTACAAAAGTGTAACATGCGTCCTGTAAAGATGAAAATCACGACTGTATTAATCGCCTTTGACTGCGAAGTTAGAACTATATTTATGTTTATTACTTTCGATAAATCCTTGCATAAGATGAACCAAAAGACATTGTAAACAAGCCATGTTTTTGTATTTGAAATGTTCGAACCATCTATAAAATTAGTTCTCATATAATATTAACCCAATTATTTGTTGAATTTTTTGAGATTGTTGAACTTTTCTATTGAATTAAGTTATTCTAAATGTACCCCACATAAATATTAACCTTGAATTCCCTACAGACAATCAATAAATAAAAGCTAATTAACCAAATTTATTATAATGAGAAAATATGCTTTTTTCAGAATTTCATGATAGCAATATATCATGATACCTACGATATCCACCAAATAGACATGAAGAATCAAGTCGAAAAGGAGAGACGATGATACCAGGCGGTATTGAAATAGTCCTCAAAACTTTCAAAGTAAAATGATTTCTCGGTAGATAAGGTTCTAAATTATATGAAAATCAAATCTCGTAAGAACTCATTTCGTTGTCCATATTTATATTAGGTGAAAAAATGTTCACCACTAATTCACAGATATAAGTCTACTAAATGAAATTCATCCTGGCATTATGTTATATGTATGATGAACTCAGTGAAGACCAAACTCATTTTTGAAGTAAGAGACCGCGTAAGAAAAAGTGCTACACGGTAAGTCTCTCTTCCTGTCTATGCAAAAATACATTTAAGAAATAACAGTATTGTAAAACATTTCGTGAATCGTTCAACACTTTCATCAAATGGTAAAATCTATGTTCATCTTGGCGATCTTGTTAATGGATTCTGAGTAGAAAGATCACAAATGTCAGCCAACAAAATATCTTAGCCAAATCTGAACATGCACGAAGATCTTCAGCTATTCGATGACGCGTCATATGTACACTCTAGTTTTCTCCTTACTTTGCTATATTTCTTTCTAGCGTTTTTCTCAGGTTAATACTTCACGCAAAAATATATCCTCATATATCAGTTTGTTGCTTCTTATTACTCTTTATCTGTCGATGTGCGTATATTTATATCTGTATATTATAATTTCAGAAAAAATAAATAGAAGCGAATCACATAAACACATTCACACACTCACACATATATACACAAATACACACACACACACACACACACACACACACACACACACATATATATATATATATATTATAAGAAAGTGAAAGAACACGTAGATTTAAACCCACCGTTCAAGCCTTTACTTAAATAAAGTACTTGAGTAGAGCTTAATATTGTAATTTTCTTATTACAATGTTTATATCCTTACACAAATATTTTCATATTTCAGAACAATATTGTTTTTCTTCAGGGTGATTCGTTAAAATAAGTGGTGAGCATGATTTATTTTAAAGAGATGAATTCATGTGTTTTTAGAAAATTAGGGAGTGGTAGTTGGAGAAAATGCTTTAGGTGTGTCAATAATGTTCAATCAAAAATGAGAATTAGCTAACTATGGAATTTTAAGATCTAGGTCGTGTAAGGAAGCAGGATGGCTTGGTGTCTTGATTTTCTAATTTTGTCTGAATAAGATACCTAGTGGGATGATAATTTTTTTTTAAATAGGTAGACAATAATTTTAAACAGCAGGTTGAATTTTAGAATGTTTTATTGAAAATTATTTTTTTTTACTACCTCATGAGTAAAGGGCTAGAATGTTTAGACAGTTTCGTGCATAGCAACATTGCGCCCCTCCCGCTGAATGCGCCTTGCAGCCCCTCTACCCACAGAATGCAACTCGCCCCGCACCCGAACATACGAAACCCACAATAAGTGGTACTTTAAAAAAATAACATACTCTTGGAACCCAAATATTCCATGATCACGAAATAACGGAAGAAATCACAGAATTGGCATTTTAAAACTATACCCTACGAACGTTTTCACAATTTTTAGCTAATTTTGAGTGATTTCCTAGCTATTTTTATAGACCTTTTAATGCGTTTCGGCTCTCAATCTTTTACAAGTTTTTTTCAAGGACTTTTCTAAAAATTTAAACTCAAATTTCAAAAGTATTTTGCTTTGATATACTGTTAAAAATTAGAATTCAGGCGTTTATTTAAAAATGGAGATTGAGTGTCAGAAAGTGTTGGAATACAGGGGGAAAGAATATATATATATATATATATATATATATATATATATATATATAAAGAGAGAGAGAGAGAGAGACGGGTTGATAGATGTCTATTTCAACATACAAGTATGTGGCATCCCCCCACCGCAATTGCGAGGTCTGCGGGGGACCTAAGCACAGCCCTGTGTTTAGGTTAGTATTAGGATAAAATAATTATGGTATACTTAGGTATTTCGTAGTAAGAAAAACAAGTAAGTATTGTGCGAGTCATTTACTTTAGTAAAATATTTTTTTTTATTTTTTAAGTTATGTTGGTGTATAAGTTATAAATGAAACATTATAATAAATTAAGTCTTAAAGAAAATTATTTTGTCTGAGTAAAGTACTTAATGGGGCCACACATTAGTTTAATAGATTAATAATAATTTTTAATAGCAGGTTTTTTTAAAGTTTTACTTAATGAGTACAGGGACTGAAATGTTTAGATTATAATAAGCATTAAATGATTATAATATATTAAAGTATATTGTAGTTAATAAAACTACTTAAGTATTGTGCGGGTTATTTATTTTAGTGAAATAAAACGTAATTTTTAAAATTTTAAAAGAAACCTTTTTTTTGTCTGGGTAAAATACAATGTGGGACAATGCAATAATAAAATAGGCAGACAAAAATCTTTAACAGCAGGCTGGACTTCAGATTTTTTTAAATTACATTCTGTACTATCTCATGAGTAAAGTGTGTGGTATGTTTAGTTTAGAGTCAGGATTTAATAATTATGGCACACTAAGGTATATCATACTTTAGAAAACTAATTAAGTATTGGGTGGGTTATTTATTTTGGTAAAATAATTTTTAATTTTTATGTTATATTGGAGCACAAATTATAAATGAAACATTGAAATTAATTAAATTTAATTTTTGTTTTAGATTTTGTACTATTTTATGAGTAAAGGGGCTGGAATGTTTAGGTTAGAATTAAATAATTACAGCATGCTATTATTAAAATAAATTTAGATTTGTGAGTTATATTGAAGCACAATGAAACATTATAACTAATTAAATTTTAACAAAACATCTTTCGATGTCAATTAAAAAAGCGGTCAATTCATCTCTACAATTCAGTAGATTCCCATTTTAGGGAACCCTAAAATCTGTAGCTTTTAACTCAGGTACAGAAGGCAGATCTTATAGAACGACTTACAGATTCTTGTTTTTTTTTTCAGAATTTCCCAGTTTCCTTTGGGAGATTGTTGTATCCTTTAACTTCCAAAAATATGCAGAAAGGGATGTTTGGTTTCGGTACGTGTTGTTTCTGATGGAAGCTAAGTGCATATACCGACTCTGTTTAAAAATGTTCTTAGTAGATCCAATGTAATGTTTTTAATAGTTGGGTTTTCATTTACATTGGTACACAATAGTGTTTTCCCAAGAGTATTCGTGCTTAAGTGAATGCAATGAATTCAACTAGAATTCGAACTCGGCTCTCCGATATACAGGGTACCCAACAAAAAACCATAACACTGTAGATTTACAATATGACGAAAATAGTTAAATGACAATTAATTTTGCGAGAGTTATTTGGTCTGAAAACTACATCTAACGTTTGGTTTTTTGTTCTGTTTTATGCTACTAAAATTCTATTTTTATTCATTTTTCAAATAACTATAACAAAATTTCCATCAATTTCATTAACTGTACAAAATTTCCTGTTTTTTTTTTTTGTTGGTACCATATATATATATATATATATATATATATATATATAAAACGAAATATTTACAAACCACTTGGGAGTAAAAAATTTCCATCAATTTCATTAACTGTACAAAATTTCCTGTTTTTTTTGTTGGTACCCTATACATATATATATATATATATATATATATATATATATATATTAAAAAAAAAACGAAATATTTACAAACCACTTGGGAGTAAAAAAGCTCTGTACGTAAGTTATACGTTTTCCTTTGCTCCTCTTGACTTCAATCTGTTCTGTGATAATTAACATTTCCAAGCCTTCTTTCCTCGTTATGTTTCCTAGAAATTTCCACTGTTTCTCCCTGATATCAATTATACGTGTAACTTTTTTCATTTTCTCTAAAACTTCGTCGTATTTTATATGTTCGGTTCATGAAATCCTCAGCATCCTTCTGGAGAACCACATTTCTGTTGTTTTAAGCCTTTTCCTCATATGTGAGGATTGTCCAGCTTGTACGACCATATAGAAGAATTGTTATATTAGGAAGAGTTTAGTTTTTTTTCTAACGAAATGAGAGACGCAGGAAATCTGCGCATAACTTACTTGATAAGTTTGAGTAAATGAACAATGGAACAAGATTTGGGAAAAATAACGAAAATATAAAATTATCAAGCGCTAAGAAGAAGAAGAAATTGTAGAGAACCATGAATTCCTAAGCTCTAGGCGGTGGGGGGGGCACCACGTAAAGAAGATTCATATATAAATGAGAACCGCCTTATCCATGTATCTAGTCATATCGGAAACCATAATAAAAGCTCGTGCATTTTTATAGAATAAACTTTTTCTTACAAACACTCACACACACACGCACACACGCACACACACACACATATTTACACATAGACATATTGTCGTGGACCCAGTTAAGAAGTCCAGAAAGAAAATAATACAACAACAATCAAAATAGGAAATAACGATATATAAATTAAACACAGCAAAATACAAATACTTGGAACTCTGTTAGTAGCACGATAAATACGGTTTAGGTAGTAACACAGTAATTGGGACTCGTAATGGTAGTACGGTAGGAGTTTTGGTTATATCTGCCTATCTCTCTGCTCTCTGCTAATCTGCGTTATGCTGATCTCTTATCTCTCACTGGCTCGACCTATTGTGAGGGAAAGTATATGTAGTTGTAGGAAGAGTTCAATCCGTTGAATGGGTGATGCCACCATGACACATATATATACACACACATTCTTACACACACATATATACATATATATAAATATATGCATGCACATATACATATGTGAGTGTGTATATATATATATATAAACAAGAAATAGTAGGTGATAGTATAGAATATTGCATACATACATTTTCTTATTAAATTGTTTTGTGCATAACATCTCTCACATGATATATTTGAATTTGAAATGTCAAGACTCTACTTCCTGCCTAAAAAATTCCAGCATATAGACAAGAGAATTTTGCTTATGCTGATGAACACTAAGTTGTTTATGACTGAGAAAGTACTCGACACAAAAAGGGCAAAATTACGAACAATGAACACGAATCTATCCGCAAGTTTGGTACGGATAGATGACACATCTTTTTAAATAAATCATAAAAAGGCTTCCCTAAATTCAACAAAGCGATTTTCATTTGAATTTAATACTTTTGATTAGATTAATTACTGCCTAAATACAATATATATATATATATATATATATATATATATATATATTGAGAAATAGTGACAGAAACGCAACTACAAGTACAAATCATACTGTCTAGCCTTCAGATGTCGGACCTCACTTTAATCCGACCAAAATTTGTTGAAAACATCTTGTTTACATTTCCTATCTGTTTGCGTTTCCGACAAAACTTGGCACTTAAAAGATAAGATAGGCGTATAATAAATGGGTCAGATGTATTTTGTCAAGTACGATGTATCCCCGCAACTTATGACGTCTGATAATCCGTCCAAATGGCTAATCCACCTTGTACTGTGTATATAATTGACCTCTGTAGGAGTAAAAGAGTACATTTGAAAGTCGAGAATGAAAACCCAGTTTCTATTTCATACAATATTGAACTCTCACCTTTAATATAGATTTGAAAGTAATGAATTATAAAAAGAAAGCGCTGGTTAGGAGTACTTAATATAACATTCTTTGCTATGTATTCTTTTATTTAATGGATTCAGAAACAGCTATCAAAGTGCATTCGTATGAGTGTTTCATTTAGTACATTTAGTTTTTTTCATTTCAGAAAGATGATTGGATTATTTTGTATATAATTCGTCAGAAAAGTAATTTCAGAATACTAGATGAGACTTCGTTTTTCAGTTGCTACTTGTGGCGATGTTTATTTTCCTTTTTCGTGAAGAAAGCTTGATGAAATAAAAATTACTACGGAATATGAAAAATATTGACTACAACTGAATTCATCTGAGCTGACTTCAACACAAAGAAACAGTCACCAATTAATTAATTGCTGAACCAGAAGTAATTGAAGGAGTTTCATCAGTAAATAAGTATTCGGTACGAACACGTCGAATCGATTATCACAAATAATCCAATGTTTCATACGGAATAGATCACTGGAACTTATGGATATTATGAGCTTTGGACACAAACAGAAATCAGTGAACTCAGTTGAGGTGTAAACTTTCATGGATCAGTAGATATACTACATCTTATACACAATGAATCCAGTAGATATTCAGCACTAGTATTAAAACTCGATCGTTTCACTATCATTTCAGATTTATAGATGGATAAGATGACTGGATTCACATGCTTGATTGCGTAATGACCAGACGACTTTGCTTCTTGCGTATGTCCAATCAATGGATGTGTGTTGTGGCGCAATGGAATGAAAAATCAGATTACAGTCTGAATTTCAGTTGATTTTATTGCATTTACACAAATTCATTTGGGAAGAGTATTAATTTATCTCTTATACCTTCAGTTAACAAATTTACTACACACGAGAGAAATACGAAGACTTGTAATGGATTAGAGAACACTGGCTATTGGGCGGGTATAATGACAATATACACGCTAAAAAGTATGCCTTCTTCTACCGAACGCCCATAGCCCAGAGGTAGAATCGCCGACTGACGCCAATTCGGTCGGGTCTCAATCCTGGGTTAAAAGCAATCGGAGTCTAACCGTACTGATGAGCTGTGATACAGCGAAAAAGATCTGTCTGCAGATGACTATATATATATATATATATATATATATATATATATATGATTGAATTATACTTTTAAGCTATCTTATATTTATCGGTTGAAATGTTCAATCTCAGCGATAGAGCGTTTGTAGATATAAAACGGAACGTTAAGGTCAACACCCAGCAGCGGCAGACTGTTTCTTGTTTAAACGCAATCTTCCGGTCATGTGCACTGTTTTATCTTGAATGTTTATATATATATTAGTCAATGGTGAATTATAAGTAAGCTTATTGCTTTAGTCTGACTTCTAAATAACTTGATGACAAGAACCTCACAGTTGATCGCTTTTTGTCCTATTGTATACAGCGAATGTTTTTGTTTTTTGTTTTTCCTTATTTGATTTATATCCAGAAAATGATATATTTCCATTTAGCAACTTACTTTTTAAAAATAAGTTCTTTACATATTTACTTTGAATATTTGTCACGTAGCATATTTTTAAGTACATTTTTAATATTTAAAATCCTACATCACCCACCAACATTTCCAGTCACTATTTCTGTTCAGTTAATGATCGGCCACACAACCGTTGGAATCAACGGCCGAAAAGTGATGTCGCCCCTGTGGAGAAACTCTTGATCTAATGTCATTTTTTACTATTGCTTAACTAATCATCAGTATTGAATTCAATAGGTAGACTTCATAATCGAATTATAGAAAAGGCAAACAAACTTTTAATAAACAGGCCACTTAACCTAAAATTCGTTTCTTATAGGTGTTTTTATTGTAAACTATGTAAGTCCTGTTAAATTACTTGTTCGTCTTTTGCCTGATCATTGTCTAGTTGACCCCCATCACCCCTCAGCCAAAAGATAAAATAATTCTTTTTCTCTACTGGCGTTGTACACGTGCGTTTGGGTTTAGGATCAGCTTTGAAATATTCTTAAAAGTAAGTTATACTTTTGCTTTGATTTTATTTTGTTTTATTATTTGTGGCTAATTTTAAAATAGTTTCATGGTTGTCTGAACGGGTGCTCTTTATATTTTTTCAAAGAAATTTCTTTGACCGGACTTTAACTAAGTTAAAACTTAGTTAACCCACCACCGCTACTTTTTTCTTTCTTCTTCTTCAATTGGAGTAGAGAGTTTAGACTATCACCCGGTTCACACTCCACCCACGTCTATTGAACAGGTGTAGAGACTCATCCCTTTTTCCCTGTTTAGGATGTGGTTTCCGGTTTTCTCTTTTCCAATCTTTTCACTTTTTTTTTCAATTGGAGTAGATAGACTAAACTATCGCCCGGTTCACACTCCACCCACGTCTATTGAACAGGTGTAGAGGCTCATCCCTTGTTCCCTGTTTAGGATATGGTTTCCGGTTTTCTATTTTCCAATCTTTTCACTCTTACGTATCCCCCGGCACATCAGGGGTGATATGATTAAAAAAAAAAAGTAACACAAGTTTCTGCTTGTGTTAACACCGGTTTCGGAAGAAAACAAAAAATAAATGTATTCAATTTAATTATTATTTTATATGATAATCTTCTTCTTCAGTTCAATTTTATCAATGTAAAATGCATAATCTGTGATGAAATCTTGGGTCGCTTGGAAAATAATACTTTATATATTTTTATGACAAAATGATGAAGGTTGCAGTAAAATTGAACTTTGAACCTTTACACCCATAACCAGTCTTACAGAGAGCAGTCTGAAAAAAATGAATCTTAACATGAAAGTGAATCAATAAAATTGTTTAATCTGAAAAAATAAAACAAAAAAACACGAATGAACAAACAAAAAGAACACTTTTATTCAGTGATAGCCGTACGGTTGCTGGCACCCAGAGAAAGCTGAATTTCGACGCCCTTAAAAGCATTTTTTTATCACGAGAAAAAATGAAGAATAATGAGTTTATTATAATATACAACTTAATACAAGATTAAGAAAATATTAATTATCCTACCTAAAACATTTTCTATAGCTTTTAAATTTGCAATATCCTTTCATAGTTCTTTCAACACCTATCTTCTTTAAAAGTACATTTTCTATTGCTAAAAGAGCCAAAGAAATTAATCTGTCTTCACACATGAACGATCGCATGTATGTTTTTATAAACTTTTAGTTTTGGAAGATTCTTTACACGTGACATGATGGCATGATGATGCCCTCGGCCTTAATGGTGCTGAAGGCGCCTGCCTGAGATGGTCAGTACCTTGAACCGGCCCTGTTTTAATCGTCAACGCTTGATATATATTTACGAAAAACTCAGTGGTTGCAATCTGTGTCAAGCGGTGGATAATACATTTCAGCAGTGACGATAGCGATGTGCATTCCGAGAGATAGGAAAAATGGGATCCTCTTGGATTTTCAGATGACCATATTAATGCAACACATTAACATCAAGATACACGCTAGTTTGAAAAATGTGGGTAACGTTGGAAATTTCGGAAACTTTGGACTCTCCTAACACATATACTTCGCATTTAGTGCCTTCCAGATTTGAATTGTTCAGATGTTTGAAAAATGGACTAAACAAACAATATATTTTTGAGAGCGACGTTGCCATCGTTCCTGTGAAACAGTTAATTTCTTACGTTGATACGAGCGCGACATGTAGATTTTTGCTTATTGTTGGAATTTATGCAGAAAACAATGTTTTTTCTGCTATCTTGTTCTATCCTAAGGTGCTTATTTATTATTTGTATCTGCTGTGGGTTTGGAGAAATAATTAAGTAATTACCTACAGAGCGTCCCAGATGTATGTGCCGGTATATGTATATATCAAACAAAGTTGCAGAGTAATTTGAGAATCAAAATCTTCACACCTATATTCTAACGTCTCCTCCAAGGACCTCTTAAGCATCTCACATAAACAGTTCGTCGAAAAATGCATCAGCATGAATGCCGTGATACAATCAACAACGTTAAGGATACAAGTTTGAGTAATTAATGAAAATCCGTACTTTAACCCAGAACATTAGGTACGAATTTAGCAGTTACTAGATTTTACAGGTATACGAATGCCGTGAGCAACTAAATTGCAGGATACAATGACGCATCAAATATGAATCGGAAACATGGTTTGCCACAAAAGTCTGATATTTAAAAGCTAATCTTTGGTCATATATAATCAACTCAAAACTTCCCGCTGAACTTTCACAAAGTCATGCAAAAATATCACCGGAATCTTTCCATATTGATCGATTCAGGAAAGATACAGTCACAAAACTATGAAAAACGTAGCATCGAAATGTCAGTAAAAGCCAAATTCAAACAAAGTTGAACGCTCCTTTTTACTCTGTAAATAGAATGCAAATAACGATGAGCATTGCCGCTTTTATTTTAGTCAACGGTGCATTTCGACCATCTTTGCATTTCAATCCACCACTTGTTTGGATTAATATATTTAACTTAGCATCAATACGACCAAATCGTTGAAACGGATAATCGTAGAATTTAAAGGTAATATTTGTACATTTTAAATCTAGTGGTAATTTTTTAAAATTTGCTCAGCAAGCGTTATCATAAGACAACTTATAAAGTCAAATTACCTAAAATTCAATAAAATATTCAGTCAAATGCTATACCTTATACACGCTTAGGTGACTGGGTAGATTATCCCGCTGTAGGTTGTCATTACTTTCTGTAATAGTCTGGTTGCCAGTCAAGGCTATAGAACCCAATCTGTCCTGTTAGGTAACCCATAACTGGAGGGGAAGTGACGGATTAATACCTTTCCAATGGTGTTTGAGCCTAAGTGAATGCAAAGATGAATTCTTTGCATAAATAGTTTGTCGAAAAATGCATCAGCCTTAATGCCGTGATAAAATCAACAATGTTAAAAATACAACGCGAATTCGAACTCGATTCCCCTATTTCTCGTTTGAGCTAATCTCCACTGCACCACAACACACACCTTTCCATAAAATATTGAATTGCTTATAATATTTTCTGAAATATTTAAGAGTTTTTGGATAGTTAAAAATAAAGTTATTGTTGTATTTATCAAATAATATTTTACAGTTATATATTGTACTTATCAAACTTCAGGCTGTCAAAAAATCTGTCACCTCATAAAAACACCCTTCTCTGTGTCAGAAATGCTCTTCGATATTTTAATCTAAAATTAATATTTGTTTCAAATCAGGTTAATTGAACATAGTAATAAAATGACGCTAGGAAAGAAACATAGGTAGACCAATATACGATGTCCAAATTTAACTAATTTCACTTTCTTTAAAATCAACTCTGTGGTATGTTGGAAAAGAAACATCTATGTAGCGTGATTTTTTCTTGTTTATTAATACCAAGTACCCTGCATTGAGTAATCCATTTGAATCGCAAAATCCCCGGGAATTGTTTTTGTTTCAATCTTCTGGATAAGATTATGGTTTCCCCATAAACGAGTGGAGTGTGTTGTCAAAATGAAATCACTTACGTAATCTCTAATTGATCCCATTTCTCACTCAATCATTCTTGTTTTCTTATTCAGTCAAACTGTTACATTCACTGATTATGTGCTTCACTGTCGCATCTTTATTTCCAATCAATTTACATTTGCCGTCATTTTCTTTGCCTGTTTCTAGTTGGTCTCAAGGTGGGTGCAATATTAACAGTGATTCCATTTCGCTCCTAATG
Organism: Ascarosepion bandense; assembly: GCA_037127315.1. Classification (NCBI taxonomy): domain Eukaryota; kingdom Metazoa; phylum Mollusca; class Cephalopoda; order Sepiida; family Sepiidae; genus Ascarosepion; species Ascarosepion bandense. Next base: position 2,019,871 of record JBBBDQ010000154.1, read on the forward strand.
TTTCGTCTACGTCGCCATATCTATGCATCTGCCACTCTTCTGAAGTGTCATTTCTTTTTAATTTTTTACTCCTCATCATCATGTTTCCTTGATTTGTATTCATTCTGTTTTTGTTGTGATTAGCAGTTCCGTCTTCTAGTCTCTTGATTGCGGTCTTCGATGCTGACGAATCCTTTTCTTTCTTTTAGTCATTTTTCATAAGCCCTGTTGACATAGTTACTCGTGTGTAACGTTTTATGCATCGTATTCGATTTCCTTGATTTTTCGACGTTTTTTAATCCTTCTCTTGTCCAGTTTAAAAACGGTTAAGGTTAAATCTCAATAAAAACAGCTTAGTTATAAATTACTAATTAGTTTTCTGTCTTAGAGATTACTTTATTGCATTTGTTGACAATTTCTTTTTTTTCTTCTTTTACCTGATGGCATTAATCACATAATGATTTGATATTTGTACATATCTTTTTCGTTGACCTTTATGATGGCTTCCTGATTTAGTAGTCTAATGCCTTCTGTATTAGCTATGTTTTACCGTGTACATTAGCAGAATTTCACGTCTTTCAGTGCCGAATTCTTTTTCTATAACCGGGCTAAAGATTCTTAATATTTATATAAGAGTTTTCATTTCTTTTCCCAAATTTTAAGGTCATTTGAGTTCATAAGGTAAATCACTTTTACTGAGGTTTTGTGAATCAGTAATCTTTGCAGCATTTTTTTTTTAACAAGTGGTTACATGCATTATCGCTATAGAAAATGTAGTAGTAGAATCGTTTTGGAAGTCAACAGGTTTTATTCAACCTTTTTGCTATAATTTTTACTAGCCTAGAAGCCGTCCAGTGGGAGGGCTTTAGGCTGGCTCCTGCAGTGGGCTTTGGGCTTTGAGCTTTGGCCTTTTACCTTCAGTGTCCTTTGTACGTCAAAGTTATAAGAATTTAGCAATAATAAAATTATTTTACTTTTATTCGACACCATAATTCGGCATAATCATTCTTCGTATACACAATCGATCTCCGTTGTTTGTTTACGTTTATTTTGCGCGCTATTTTTATTTTCTTTTAAAATCAAAATTCTTCATGATGTTGTTACACTGAGGTTGTTTATGATTCGCCGAGATCGAAAAGCAGACGAACGGACATCGCACTTTATTTATATATATATTTTTCATCAATCTAACACCGACGAGTGTATTAGTCACTAAATGGTTCTTCATATATTTAACACTCCAGCAAAGTTCAGCTAATTATCTATTTTTCTTTTGGTGCTATGATGAGACGGCGACACGTTTTTGTTTTTTTGTTTCTCCTTTTTTATAGATAATTATATCTAGCCTCCTGGTATTATTTTATATCTCAAGGTCTTAGAGTACCGTCTGTTAGTAATCCCCTCCGCATTAAACATCGTAATAGACTAAATCCTAAAGCCATACGTGGCAGCCAGTTTAGAAGATTATTCTTAATTCAAAACCATGGAGAAGGAAATTGGGAAGTACTGCGCAACATTCCATTGTAACTCACAAATATTAAAGCAAAGTAAATTTGTGAAAATCTATGGTCCCCCTCATGGGAGGATCTGATACTTGTAGAAAGAGATCATTCCTAGTTTTTCAATATATTATTAGTATTTTTTATGTTCAAGTCGTCGTCATTTTCTCAACTCATAGTAAACGCCGCCCTCACATACTCATACATATCTTTGTATTTTCTTGAATAAGTTTACTGCATTCGCTTGATATATGCTTGGTCACATCATTATTATTATCAGTAGTAGTAGTAGAATTGTTATTATTATTATTGTTGTTGTTGCTGTTAACATTATATATTTGCTGACTATTGCTAGCAACTGAAGGAAGCCTCCTCAAATCTGCGGCACTTTTCACAGTGGCTGATTTTTCCATTTACTTCACCTAAGGACTTGATAAGGACTGCTCAGAAAAGGAAAATGTTCGGGAATTGTAAACAAACAACTGTGATCATCATTACTGGCGTTCTTGGAAAAACATTGCAATTGAAATTCACAAGACTTCTTCAGGGTCACGAAACTTGCCGTTAACAATCTCCAGACATATAAATTAAAAGAACGTTTGAATTTGGTGAGGACCTGCTAGATCACTATTCTGTCAGTTAAGGAAAATAAACTAAAAATAAATTGAATTGATTAAAAGAATATACTTAAACAAAATAATACATATCATTCACAATTTCAATATTTTTACAAGTTTTTTTTTATTAATAAAAATCGTGTCAGTATTCTCTTGTCGAGGCAATTTGACTTTTATGTGATCTTATGCCATCTTGCGGGTAAATTATATATTTATGATGAAATATATCTCAATTCTTTTATGAATTTTTCAAAAAAATGTTCGACATTGTTGGAACTCACTTCCAGTTGCCGTATTTTATATACGCTTGGGCGAATATGTCTCTTTAAAGACATGATTGACTTTACAGAAGATCTTCCCCCACTATATTACTATTACTTTCTGCAGCAGACCGGTTCCCAGTCAAGACTATAGAAACCAATTTGTCCTGCAATTCAACCCACAGTTGGAGGGAGAAGAAATGGATTAATGCCTTTCTGAATGTTATTTGGGAGTAAGTGAATAAAACGAATTCGAACTCAGCTCTCCGATTTCTCATTCCGAGCCAATATCTATTACACCACAATGCATATCCTTGGAAACTACAGATCAGTAAATAATGTTGGATTCAGACAAAGAAGTATACGTGACAAAGTTGTATCACGTTATCTGATTCGTAATCGCATTTGAAAGTGAAAATGCTTCCTGTGGCAGAACCTTTACTTGAATTTCAGGCTTAAATAATGTTATTTTTTCTAACGCATCATAAAAATAAGTCTGATTCACTTGTAACAATTCAAGCAATTTAGTTGTAGTTGCACTAAATTTTTAGAAGCTTTCTAGAATTCACCAGATTTCAAGGTCGGCTCTCTTCAAGCGCATTTTCTATCCATGAGCTCAAAATCATTTTCGTATTTTGCAAAATATTCTTAATACGTCCTTATCATTTAATCATTCCTTAATTTTCGTTTTCTTCTTAGAGTTTACCCACGAAGCTCAAACAATGACGATTCTACACTTTATATTCCACCCAAATAAAATAAAACTTCATAAATTTTCACAAACAAAGATTAAGGGATATAACATGCTGTGTAAACTTCGCAAATTTTACGAGATTTTCTAACGATTCCGCAAAACGAAGCATGGGAAATTTTCCAAACTTTTATTAACATCAAACTAACAACTGAAAATTTGTCTCCGTCAGGTTTTCATGGCAGCTGTGCCCTAAATATCAACAAGCTGTTCCCTCCTTCTAGAAAACGGAGTAGGCTATTAAATATCATTTCATTGCAATGTGTATATTATTGACACATTGTTTACACTCTGTCTAGCGTGCAAAGATGCTGTCGTGCTTATAAATTAAATCGTGTACTTGGGGCAAATAACAATATATAAATTTATGTTGAGGGCAGGATCGTTGGTTAAGATATAACAAGTGATAAGAGAAACTGTATACTTAACATCTAACGTTGGTATTTATTTGACGCAGCAACGCCAGTTCATGAGGGGTGCTGAAAAATTTCCGACGTAACCAAAAGCAACTTCACGAAAATATTAGCCAGAGTTTGGGAAGTAAGTCAGGACATAAACCTTTCAGCAAGACTCTTATATACAATATACGTATATATTCAAACGTGCGTTGTGGTACAGTGGGTATCGGATCGGAACGATAAATCAGAGAGCTGAGTTCGAATTCCAGTTGAAATCGTTACATTCGCTTACGTGCAAATACTCTTCCCTCCCGTTATGGGTTAAATAACTGGACAGATTGGGTTCAGTAGCCTTGGCTGGAAACCAGTCTGCCGCAGAATATAATGGCAACCTACTGCGGGATAATCCTCTGCCCTGCCAGTCATGTCTCTTTTGAGACATAATTGCTTAAGCGTGTATTACGTATGGCACTTAACTAAACTGACTAATATATTCAAATATATCAATAAGTCTATAAGCACATGATGGAAACTTATTAACTGATTTTTTTTTTGTGCCTTAACATTAATGTCGGCAAGGCACATAATCCAGAGTTGAAAAGAAAACCAGATCAAAATTTAGATAATAATTATAAATCGGAATTTGGAATTAGGAAATTGATTTCGTATCTGTAATCTTGTGTATATGTTAAGTCTTTCTCTTTCTTTCTCTTTCTCTCTCTAACCATCTCTCTCTCTCTCTCTATATATATATATATATTAGGACCTTGAATAAGTTATCATTGATTTTTCCTGAAAAGTAATGTTTTCTTTACAAAAATTTGTAAGGAGCATATCAATAAAAGTATTGTCCATCGCGAGCCACTATTTTTTTCCAAAATTCTGCCAGCATTTGAATTCCACGATAGAAAAACAACTTGTCTTTTGAAGCTAACCACGAGTCGACTCATTTTTTGGCGTCTTCATAATAATGAAAGTGCTGTTCAGCCAGGCTATGTGCCATCGAACCGAGCAAGTGATAATCGGACGAGGCAATTTCCTATGAATACGACGGGTTGGGTAGGACTTCTCATTTAAGCGTTGTGAAACGTGGTTTAGCGTTGTCATGTTGTAGAATCACTTTGTTTTGTCTGCTCGTATAGAGGGCGTTTTTTCTTCAATGCTCGACACAAACGAATAAGTTGTAGTCGATATCAATCTTCCGTAATGATTTCGGCCGGGTTTTGCAGCTCGTAATAAACTTCACCCAGTTTTCCAACCAAATGCTGAGCAGAAGTTTCAAAGTATGGATATTAGGCTTGGCCGCCAACGTTGATGCATGACCGGGCTTACCCCACGATCTTCTACGATTATGTTTATCGTAGTGTATACACTTTTCATAACCGGTCACGATACGATGCAAAAAACCTTTCCTTTTCTATCGTTGAAGCAGCAAATCACTAGTGACATGACGCCATTTGACGTCTCTCGGCTTTAACTCGTACGACATCCAAAGTCTTTCTTCTGAATCATTCATAATGCTAGCCAGCGTTTCGAAATTGTTGAGTGAAAATTCCTAATGATTCTGAAATTTCAGTTTGCGCCTGACATGAGTCTTCATGAAGTAATGCCTCCAATACTTTGTTTTCAAATTTTTTCGGTGCGTCAGAGTGTTCTTTACTTTCAATATCAAAATCATTATTTTTGAAGCACATAAATTAATCTCAACAAAATTAGTGTGCTTCAGCTACATATTTCTTTTGCATAAAGTAGCACAGATAAATTCCCCGCAAATACACTTTCTTTGGCACGAAATCGGATATGTTTAATGCCATCAAAAACAAAGTTGTTTACACTTCGATGAAATGACGTACACTGAATTTTAAGCTTGCTTATAGTACTTCCTTATAGATGCGGTACGATATGAAAGTACACGCACGCAGTTCTGAGAACGCCATCTGATGGAAAACAGCGAGAACTTATTTAAGGTCCTAATACACACACACACGCACACCTACACACACACACACACACACACACACACACATATATATATATATATATATATATATATATATATATATATATATATATATATATAAAGAATGTATTAAAAATACATTTACAAAAATTGAGGCGTGTTCCTTACATCAAAACAAGGAAAAATACATATAAACGCAAATCTTTTGTTTCTGGGTTCTTAAGTTTAAAATTTATGTTAGACGCTGTTAGATATACGAGATACAATCCAAAAAATACTTTCACAAAATTTGGCGGCAAGTTCCTCACACCAAGACATGTCCATATAAATATATGTTCAAAAGACTATCGTTATAACTCAACACAACACTTGTAACCTCCTGTGCACCAGTTGCAATACTGCCTTGCTTGGGATGAATCTATCAGAATAAATAAATAAATAAATAGCAGGGGTATTGAAAAGATATTGCACCCCAGGCAATGCGATAATTTTTCGGTATATATGTACCCTACAATCATTAGATAGAAATATAGAAATATATCTATATAGTTCAATATATACTTATATGAAAGCGTTCATTGAGTTCTTCTATTAATGAGTGTGTGCATGTTTCCTGTTTTAATTAAAATTAAAATGGAAATCGTTTGGTGATCAATTTTTCAAAAAAATTTTAACTCTTGAACATCTGATAAAAGAAAACAATTCTGTGTTTTTCTTATCCACAATATATATATATATATATATATATATATATATATATATATATATATATAAAGTTACTTTTAAAAACAAAGAATTACTGCAATTTTGATTATACTTAGCAACTGACTGATACATTAGAAAAATTTCGCTTGCTTTTAACATGTACTTGAAGTCATGTCCTACAACTAACACTTGACATGAGCTTATGGAAATAAGCTTTAGCAAATATATGGAAACATTTTATTGCTTTAATTCAAGCATATGTGAAAATATTGATGCTTAATGTATTTACATATATAAAACTAATGCGAAGGAGGAGTGTGACTTGAAGAAAAGTAAACATGGAAAATATGTAAGGGACAGTAATAAAAAGAAATTTGAAATTGTCTCCTGAATGAGATGTAGTCAGAAACGGTGCCGCTAGGTGACATAAATCGATAATATTTTCCACTTTTAGCAATCGACAATGTTAGTGTAACTGCAGTTTATTTTATTGAAAGCTGATACTTAAGCAGTTTTTATACTTTGATAACCTTTTAAAGAATAAACATTAGGTGAAATGTAATTGTACAAGTGTATTCGCATTTCATTTCGGCTGAAAAATCGCTTAAAATTTAATTACAATCAGACCGAACTTCGACTGGTCTAAATGACGAAAATGTTGAATTAGTGGGCTATGGAATTAATGAAAACATTTAATGAAAAATCTGAGATTATTAGTTTGTCTTAGAATTCGAATGATAGAATAATATTTTTAAATGAGTCTTGTTTCTGAAAAATATCTTTTTTTGTTTAAAAAAAGGTAGGATTTGAAGAATCAAGTCGGAAATTAGCAACCATTTCTTTCTAAATCTCTTACTTGGGATGCAGACTCAGAAAAGAAACAAGCATCAAAGCAACAGAGAAGACTGAGAGAGTCGACACAGGTAACCTAATTCTAAAGTCTGTTTGGTTCGCTTTCATCTAAATATTACGTTCTCTCTCTCTATCTTTTTTCTCTCACGCCCTTTCGTTGCTCTGTCTCTTTCCACACACACACACACATACACACACACACACGCACATACACACCCACAAAAACAAAAAACATGAGCGTATTGGTGTTCTGACATTGAGCCTCGGGTTCGAATCCCAATATGGTCGATGTGTAAAAGACTTCTTAATAACACTGGCCTGGGGCGACGACCCCAGCCTGTGGGAATGTTGAGAAGTACCTGAAAACTATACCACGTATTGATCCATATGTTATGAATGATATTGGATAAATAAAACTCTTCGGAAACCGTCGATGACTACGCTGATGTCACAAATCATCTGGCCCTATTCAATTATTAAGTGTTAATTCCTAGAATCTCTAATTGAAGAACACTCAACATGGTTGTTGTACAAACCATAGTTTGACTTTATAGGCGCTGAACAAACACAAATGTACCTGAGAAAGCGCCTGCAACAGGGATTAACTCGCCACCCTATTAGTCGGGCATACACAGAAACTAAATTGAGTAATATAAGTGTCAAAATATTAAAAAAAACACAGTTTATTGCAACTTAATGAACAGTGTAAGAAAACAAATCTAAGGGCCGATTTGACGTCACACTATCATTTCTAGACTCCGACCTTCTTGGTTTATTTACGGTGTATAACGATATCAATATTGAAGATTGTATTGTACAATTGTATTGTGAGGATTGTACAGAGATGAACATATGGTTGTAAAAAGTTTCGCTGATATCAAAGCTTATGAATTTAGGAAATGAATACTTAGGAAATGGAAAATCTAAACCTTAAGGTTATTATAAAAACCAATCTCAGAAAAGTAGATTTCTAGATATAACATCTAGTCAATAACACTTATTCTACTTAAAAACTAATGCTAATTCTATATACATCTACCCTAAATCGAATCACCCCTATCAATCATCAAACACATACTCTTCTCTCTCGAAAACAAAATTAGTAACAGCTCCTTTAGTGATTGTTTTTTGAGGGAAGGGACATAAAATATTTTGTGTTTAAATGCGCTGACATCAAATACGGCAAACACAATAATAATAAAAATAATAATATAAAGAGAAAAAATCATTTGGTATGCACCCTATTTAAATGCGCTGACATCAAATACGGCAAACACAATAATAATAAAAATAATAATATAAAGAGAAAAATCATTTGGTATGCACCCTATTTAAATGCGCTGACATCAAATACGGCAAACACAATAATAATAAAAATAATAATATAAAGAGAAAAATCATTTGGTATGCACCCTATTTAACCAAATGATGAGTACTGAGTTAGGGCATAAATTCCTCGAATTATGCGAGAAACACTTCTCCAAAAATAACTCACAGAGCAAATTTTTTTAACAGAAATACTCTTAAATTAAGATATAGCTCTAAGGATAACCTTGAGAAGATCATAACAAAACATAATAATAGATATTTAAACCAATACAACAACCTAAATAATCAACAACATCCTGAAAAATTTAATGGTAACAATGACAATACTTGCAATTGTCGAAAACGGATTGAGTGTCCACTACGAAAGAAATTTCTGACTCCATAGTCTACCTATGCTCTATTTCTTCCATAGAAAATCTTACATATTTTTTTATATCAGTTGTATTATGAACCCATTTAAAATCCGCTATTATCAGCACATCGTATCTTTTAATTATAAGGCGTACTGCAATAGCACATCACTTTCCATATACAATTAAAAGTATACCGTAAAATGTAAAATATTAAGAAAAACAGTACTTTTAAATCTTTACATTAGAGATGTTTTCTATGTTTACAGGAAAAATTATTAAATTTCCAAACTCAGACCTGCTAAACAAATGTACAAAGTAACTTCTAGCTGTCATCATCGTCTAATATATACCCTAAAGTACCGTTAATTTATTTTCTACTATGATCTATAAAGATCTCATGATCTATAATCTACCCCCTCGCATAGATATATTCACTCATCTTCCGATAATTAATTTTTGATTAACTGATGTATCATATACAAGGTCGACTACACATGTTTAACGTACATTATATTTTTACCCTTTCCCGTTTTTATAACTATTCAACCACTTTAAGTGATGATAACTAAAAATCAAAAGCCTGTAGCCGTTCACAAACATATTCAGCACCATTGCAAATATACTAAGATACAAATGTATACATCCAAATGTATCGCAACTGACACCAATGTTCCTGGGTTTCCTTGACATCATAATTATTTACTGATCTACCTAATAATCACATTATCCTATTCCTCATGATCTTGATTTCTATTAGTTAATTAAGACAAACCCTCTGAATTCCACCTGCACTTAATTGACTGGATACGGTAACAATTGTGTTGTTTTTCAATTTCTATGTATAATGATTCCTAACAGAAAAAAATATTTCACTGCATGATGAGGTGCTAATAAATTGTTACAGAAACACAAAAGCTCCTGTATTGCAGTAACCTATGTTTTTATTATAATAAACATTTGAATATTTAAAATGCTGTACTAAATTCTCTTCAAAAAGCAAATTACTACAAACAGTGGAATATTAATCCATTTAACTTCTGATATATAAGCAATCGGAGTCTAACCGTACTGATGAGCTGTGATACGGCGAAACAGATCTGTCTGCGGACAATAGGTATGTATATATATATATATATATATATATATATATATATATATATATATATATATATACATGTGTGTGTGTGTGTGTGTGTGTGTGTGTGTGTGCGCGTTGTGTTATAGAGGATGACGGCTCAGAACGAAAAATCGGAGAGCCGAGTTTGAATTCCATTTGAATTCATTGTATTCACTTATGCACAAATACTCTTAGGAAAGGTACTAATCCATCTCTTCTCTCTCCAGCTCTTGCTTAAATAGCAGAACAGATTGGGTTGTACAGCCTTTGTTGGCAACCAGTCTCTCGCAGAAAGTAATAGCAACATTTTTCCCAGTTAGTTATATATCGAAAGGGATATGTTCGCACAAGCGTGTATCATGTATAGCACTTAACTGACTTAATGATATATACATTGTTTCGAATTAAAATATAATCGATTACTGATACACCATTTTTCACAAAAAATTATCGATAAAAGTATTGCTCTACAAAATGATCTCATCATCTTCAAACACTGTGAATGTGTTCTTCGTGTTTCCACAAGTTCCATATATGTATATTTTTCACCGGGTCAATATCATCCTGTGAATTCGAGGTAACGAAAAAAGAAAGAAAACGTAATGTAGGAAAAGTAGTCTATATAAATGTATTGGTGAGTGTGCTCAAGTCGGGTAACGTCTACAATAGAAATCAGTGTTACTCCCTGATCGAATTTCAATAAAATCGAGTAACAGTGTTTCTCAGTTGACATGTTATTGATTTTTTATGATGAAAATCTTGATTAATGACCAATAGATCAAAGTAGATGCCTCGTTGTGCGTTGTCGCCAGTCAACTTAAAACAAGATATAGACATACCTCTCTGTGTGTGTGTGTATGTGTGTGTGTGTGTGTGTGTGTGTGTGTGTGTGTGTGTGTGAGTTAGCATGTGAAACTAGGCTTTCGTTATCTCGCTTGTCATTATTTTACACTACACACACAGATAGAGTGAGATAGATTATTTTTATTTTTGATTATATAAAATTTTGTTGATTTTTTTTTTCATTCTTTTTAGTCTTTCACTCTTCAGGAAATTCTCTCCCGATTACCATGTTTCTTTCTGATTAAATTTCTTTTAAACAGATTGGTACAAGCCAAGATTTTAAACGGCGTCTTTTTGTATTAAAAATTGAAAAGAAACAAAATTGTGTAATGTAATACAAATATATTGCTTTGGTGAAACTATTTTACCTTGAAGTGTTTGTGCAGTGACCCTAATGTTTCTTTCTGCTCAGAGTTTCGTAAAATCGATGTTTACTCGTGGACAACAATTTATTTTTTTAGGATAAAAAACTGATTATCAACGGGGTCTTCAGCCATTAGATTGGGAACTTTTTATACGCTGTTCGAAACATTTTTATGCACCACTAAATTTTATTTCAATTGATTTCCAGTGAATAGCTATTTGTTTTGTCTCATTTTTATTATATAACATGTTGTTTAGGTAGTCTGTGATATCATAAGTAGGATGTATTAACTCCATCAAAACAGATTTAAAAATTATTATGTAGAAACATAGAAAACTTTGAGCTTTGGTGTTATGACTGAAGCAATAATCATACTTTTATTTTATCATTGTCTAACACTGAATCTGATGTACGTATATCAGTTTGCTACTTTTCCCAACTGCTTTTACTGCCTCGATATCATAACACCGACTATGGTAAATCTCCTAAACATTTATGATGTTAATTAATAATCTTCTTAAGATGTTCCTCAATCCGGTAAAACTTGAATTTTACTGGCGTAGATAGTTCCCGTTCCGTTGGCTTATCTGATAATATACACTTTGTTTTTTTTAGTACAGATCACCTATTGTTCACCTATGTGTTCATCGAAACAACTTTAAAGTACTCACCAAATTGAGCACAGATGTTTTCATAAAAATGCTTACCATTTCTACTACCTGATCTTTCTACCACCTGAAAGATAACAGCAGCCATAAGCGATGATTTCCTTCAACTATAGAACAATTTGTTTTCTACTATTGTCCAAAGATGGCCGCTTCTCTCTTATTCCGATAAATCTATTGAAATATTAATAGATATCATAATGACACTACAGGAAACAATTTAAACATTTAAATATTTAAATGATTGATATTTAATATATTGATATTTAAGCTTAGTCTAACTCGAGCTCAGTAAAACACCTTGGATAATAAAACTCTTTGCTCTAACCAATGCCTAACGAGAAAATTTTGCTAACTAATGCTCTACGTCAGATTCTCGTATTAATCATACACGAATGTGGAAACGGCAGGACAAAGTTCAAGTTCTGGAATCATCTGTTGCATTCACTTCAAACTAAATGCCCTTTCTTGTTTTCCCAATTACAGTTTAAAAAGCAGGAAAAACTGAGTTCTCTCGTCTTGTTTAGTATCCAGTATAGGAGAGTGTTTGTGTTTCGAACGCTGAGTGCGTTCTCGATATATAAAAAATAACTTGTGTCATTTTGTTCTTCCAGTCCTAGACACACATTGGCTAATGTTTGCTCAGTATCCTTCATATGCAAATTTTGTCAGAAATATGGCATTATAAAAACACGCACATTTAAGTGTTATACTTAACTCTGTGTGTTTTTATAATATACTTTACAATGTCAATTGTATTAGACACTCACTCTAGATAGAATAATTTTTGATTGATTTATTTGTTTAATGGCATGTTGACTTTTTATGGGCTATTTAATACCGAAACTTTATTTTCTTTGGAACTTTAAAATAATAAAAATGCTATTCTACTTTCACAGTTGAATACATACTAGATTAATCTCAGTTTTTGTGCATATACATGTTTGTATATATATCATTATTAGTAGCGAATATATGTGTTCTATGCTCTAGTTTTGTTGAAGTTAAACTTTGGAATGCAGTTTGATTTAAGAAATTATTGTGTATTATATGGTTTAATGTCATGAAATAGTTTTTTCATGATGGTTGGTTGATTTTGTTTAGCGGCATATCAATACCTTTGTGAGTTACTTCATGCCAAAATCTAAATAATTTGAACAATTTTATAACTTCAACTAAATATATTACGAACGCCTTCAAATGCAGATAAAATGTATTCTTGCTATATTTTATTATAAATACGTATTGTTGATTTATTTTTACACAAAAATGTTTTGCTGGTATTTTGCTTATGAAAAAAATATGTTTATACCTTCATAGTCTTTTGATTTTGCTTAAGGGTTTCCTATTTGTTGCCGGATATAGTTAATCGTCATACACTGAACTGATAATCTTTGATACTATCGTGCATAACATTGCACGCAAGTGGTATGCCTTTTACCTGAATTTGAGATAATGTTAGACATGTGTGGCATCCAATGAAGAACGCTTACTAGCTCCTACTTTATGGTGCCAATGTACAACCATGTCTTATGTTAGATATATTATGTTAGATAGAAGTAGACGTAGACAGATAGACCGACACACAGACTGAGAGATATCGGAATAAGTAGTTGATGACATATTTAAAAGTAAAATAAATTAATATTTTCTAAGACCTACTCAGCAGAAAGTAAGTACTGTGAGAAGTATTCAATTTTCTATCTTTTTTTTTTAATTCGCTTCTTTTCATACTGAGATATAAAATGCAAAACTCTACCCAGTGACCTGACCATGGCACAAATTAATATCCGGGCTTTCACACTTCAATACATATGCTTGTATTATTTTTTATTTTCTTGGCTGTGCTGTTGAAATGAAAGCGTGGCTGTCATACAAGTGTGACTGTCTTTCAGCATTCACAAACTATAAAGATTTTCCCCTTGTTTTTGTAAGACGCGGCAGAAAAAACAAATCATAAAAATTAATGACGCTCTACTCTGACGGTCTGCTAATGTTGCCGGTGTATTCACTTGAGTACCTTTCATTACCTTCGGCCTTCTTTTTTACACAACAATCTCAGAATTGATGGCATGTAGTGAGCACATTTGTATTTTTCAACAATCTCACCCCATTCAAATTCTACCCCATTTATATATATATATATATATATATATATATATATATATATATATGTCTTTGTGTGTGTGTGTGAATGTGTGTGTGTGTGTGTGTGTGTGTGTGTATGTGTGTATTGCATCTCCAACAAAGATCTAAGGTATACCACTTCTAGTGCAGGCCTACTGATGGTTTATCAGTCAAATATGGGACCGGTATGTCTTAACGTAACCGCCAAAAAATTTAATTTTGAAAACAGTCTGTAAATGTCAATATTAGAAATTATATTCTCCTTAATCTCGTTAACTCTCAACAATATACCCCTTTTTAACAACGAACATAGCTTTGGAAATACCGGTGTTCTGAAGGTCCAAGATTTGTACTCTATGTAGGCACTGAAAATATAGGAGAAAAATATTGCATAAGTCGCATGATGAAGGTTTTACTCATTATTTAACTCTGTTTTCTCGAACTCGAAATTAATTCTGTTCCAGTGACAGGAGCTACGAAGAAAATTGATCGCCATAGTTGCACGCCATGTTTACCGTGTAGTTTTCGGAAACCATACTCCATGTATTCCTCATCATCTGATGCACACTGGTTTTTTATTGCATATCTTACTCTCAACATTTTGAGAAATTGAATCCCTTTCAACTGATTCACGGTCAATTTTAAAGTGCCACGACAAAAATTCCTTTCTAATGCCTTTCTAATCATTGGAACATTTTTCGTGAATAAATGTCCAAGTTTTATGTATAGACTAATTCCTTTCAGATAATCTACTCACTCGATCATTGCAAATGCAATTTTCAAACAATAAAAAAATCGCAATTAGCTTATATCTTAGGGCTAACTGTGAACACCTATAGCAGAGGGTATGTTCACGCATGCTTTTCACAGTTTATTGACACATTACATCATTGCCGCTCCCATTATAAAAAGCTGGATGCTTTCCTTGATAACATTGCTTTTGTTAAGCCTAGCTTTCTTCCGTGCAACATTAACTGGAAAATTAAAGTTGTGTCGTAGTTAGATATCCACTGAAACTCGAATTCATTACACGAGTGAATAAGACATCAAGGTGAGATTGCTAGTTTTCACCTAATAGATGTATCCTTGGATAGCATAATATAGTCAGGAACAAAGTGTGATTAAATAGGTCATGGATGCTGTGAAATATCATATAAAAGTCACAACACTCTCTAACATTTAAGTTCAGGTTCGTTTTTCTTGTTGGATCCAATGTTTAGAGACAATGAATCCGTAATTAACAATCTTGTACTTTCTTCAGTCTAAAACTGAATAAAACGAGGGACACACATATACAAGAGTGCATTGTGTTGTGTATTTTTCTCTTAATATTATAATGACAAAACACTGCCCAACTCGTTAAAACTTCACCGGTGCAGTTAAGCGTCATTTTTTTTTAATTACAAAGATAATCATTCTGCTCAAAAATATGTTTGTATTACATTTGTTATCGTAACAGATATTTATTCTTAATAAAATTGCTGCCTGGGAGATTAAATTAAGATTGACTGATTCATAGACAAATAACAAAATTAAGGTTCAAATTAATGCTACAAACAATTCTTGACGGTCGCATTACGGCTGGTGCTCATTTAGTTTCAACCAATACTCAACTGATAAACAACACATGTTACAGTTGTTTTTGTGCTGGCGTTTCCTTGGAAGGGTTATTTGTTTTGCTGTGCATGCATAAGAAAATTTTTAATTGGGGAAGCCTCCTTCCTTCATCTTGACTTTTTTCACCGTCATGCTCCTCTCGCATGTTTATTAAACTGTCTACCCGTAATCTATACCCATATTGTGGTAGAAGCATCAGGGAGCCGCACCCGTCACGCTTCCCACTGTCAGTGAATCTCAGACAACCGTTCCTATACATCTCCATTCGTTTCTACATCAACTCTGATTGCCCAATTCTTGTTACTAACCCTAACCCAAAACATGAGATGCCGTACATGAATCTTGATGTCTTAATCGAGAATTCTTTTCACTTCAGCTGGTTTTTCTAGTATTTTTACTTTATTTATGTTTGTTTTCCTTTTTTTTATTAATATTTTTGCATTTTTTAATGTTCTAATACGATATCTGGAAGTCGAATTGAAATTGAAAAATAATTACTTAAAAGTGAAGGAAGTCATCAAATTTTAATAACAAATACAATATTTTCAAAACCTAATAATATCAGGAACAATACATTCATATAGAAATGTTGGGTAGCATAAGTAGTATATGAAATTAGAAAGGGTACAGATTAAACATGGTGTTAATCTACAATTATATGAAATCTAAAAAATATATTTAGAGAGTTATCAGTAAATTGTTCTTTGATATTTTTACTTCCTTGAAATACTAAACATGATGTACTTTTTAATGCTGTGTTAGGGTGTAAACGAACACGATTCTGTATATTTTTTTATTATTTTCTTTGGATTGCAATGCAATCTAGGGAAAGAAGATGGAGTGTTTTTCCGTTACCTATTCCACGGTATAGAATTGAGGGTTTTTTTTACTAGATTCTACAGAAGGAAAAGAAATCTAAACTTATATAATAAATGGAACTTTATGTGTGTGTCTGTCTGTGTGTGTCCGTTACCTATAGACACCGAAACGGCTGAACCAATTTTCTTGTAAATTTACACAGTTGTACTATAAGCATCTGCGAGTGTTCTTAGCTAGGTTTTGTCTCGAGGTACCCCCGATAAATATCGAAAATCGATAATCGAAAACAATCGGGTTATAGAAGGAGTAGTCCAATTTTAATCAAATTTTATACACTCATACACAAAGACATAAGAAACGATATTCAGAAGTTTCAAGGTTGCAGTTCTTACAATAGTCCAGAAAATCGATAATATATATATATATATCATTTCACCCCGGGCAAGGCGTAAATGCCACTGATGTGCGGGGGGGGGGGGGCTACATAACTGAAAGAAAATTAATTAGAGGAGAGAGAAGAGGATTACAAACCAATTAGAAAGAAGCAATAGAAAGATGAAAATGCAGGTGTGATGAGAGTTGCAAGGAGGGGGAGAAAGGGAAGGATATACGGGGTGGGGGAAGGGCTAGAGTCAAGTGGTTAGTAGATGAGTATTGACATTGCATTTAAATTTCTGGAGGTTGTAGCCGTCAGGAAAGCAAGAATATGGGAGCGAGTTCCACAGGCGGGAAGTACGAGAGAAGAAGCTGCAGAAGTAGAATTGTCGTCTGCATTTGGCTAACCTAACTGTGAATGGGTGGGACCCAGTTGCCATTCTGGTTCCACGAGTAAACACCTGTTGAGGAGGCACCAGTGACTTAAGTTCGTTGGAGCAGAAGCCACGAAAGTACTTATAGAACAGACAAAGGGAGGTCACATTTCGTCGGTGGGGAAGTGGCTGCAGTCGAGCCACCAAGTCAGCACCTATCACGTTACTAACTATCCTTTGGAGCCTGTCGAGAACACTGAGGTGAGCGCCTGGGGCGCCTGACCATAAATGGCAGCAGTATTCCATGCAGGGTCGAATGGTAGACTTGTATATATGCAGGATGGATTCAGGCGGAAAGAACGTCCTGGATCGACACAGTGATCCAACCTTCTTAGCAGTGGATTTAGCTATGGATTCGATGTAGCGATTCCATTTGAGATCAGAAGAGGGGTTAAGGCCGAAGAGGCGCAGTGTATTGCACTCAGGGAGAATCGCTTGGTCCATGCTTATGGGAGGCAGGAGAAATTGCCTGTGATGGTTGACAGACAACAGCTTGGTCTTGGATGCATTGAAGTTGACAAGCCACTTCTTGTCCCAATTCACCACAGAGTGTAGCTCCCGTTCAAGGTCAGCAGCGAGATTACTTGTGCGGGAGTATGTTGTGGTGTCATCTGCGTAGATGCCTACTTGGCACTTGATCTCATCTGGGAGGTCGTTGATGAAAACAAGGAAGAGCGTCGGGCCCAGGTTAGAGCCCTGGGGGACACCGGCATTCGTGCTGTAGGATGAAGAGGCATGCCCATTCAAAACGAACTTCATTTTGCGGTTGTTTAAAAAAGACTGGATTAGGTCAAGCAGGCGTCCGGTAATGCCGTAACCCCGTAGCTTGCAAAGGAGGCCAGAGTGCCAGACCCTGTTAAAAGCCTTGGAGATGTCCAGAGCAACTGCACGAGCCTCGCCTGACTCATCGAGGGTCTGGAGCATGTACTCTGTAAAGGTTGTTAGCATATCGGCAGTGGACCTGGCAAAGCGGAAGCCATATTGCTTGTCAGAGAAGAGTGGGCAGTTAGATGTTGAACTATTTCAGCATTGATTATGGCCTCGAACACTTTCCCAAATATCGGTAGAAGATTGATAGGCCGATAGTTGGATGGGTCCGAGGGTTCATCACAATTCTTAAAAACAGGAACGACTGAACAGAACTTCCAGCATGCAGGAAAACAGGAAGCAGAAAGGTAGTAGTTAACAGTTTAGAGAGGACAGGGGAGAGTTCAGGGCACACCTCTTAAGTACTATCACCGGGATTCCGTCGTCACCGCTCGCCTTATGAGGGTCAAGTTTTGAAATTAATCGAAATACTACCTTCGGGGTAATATGTACGTCGTGCAGTTTGGCCTCAGTTCTAACGGGGAAGTCGGGTGAGCATACTCCAGACGAGTCAAACGTGGAGTTGGATGAGAATCTGCGGGCAAAGCAGATTACAGGAGGTATAGAGGATTTGCAGTTGTTAAACACCCGTTTGCATATCCGCCAGTAGTCCTTGGAGCCGAACTTCCAGTCACCTATGCGCGGTCACATTCTCTCAGCGAACAACCGTTTGGCGTCATTCAGGATTCTCTTGCACTTATTGCGAGCAGACGTGAATAGGCGCCTATTGTGATCAGATGACTGGCTCCTGAATAGTCGGAAGTAATGGTTCCTGTGGGCAATGGCGGCCGAACAGGCAGGAGAGAACCACGGAGAGGAATGAGGTTTTAGGCAATACTTCCTGGTGGGTATGAAGGCATCAATGCCGGCTTTCACCCATGACGAGACCTCAGAGGCACAGTCATCAACTGGGAGATCGAACACTTTTCCCCAAGGGACGTCGCAGAGGAAATCACGAAATGCATCCCAGTCAGTTTTTTGGTAGCGGTAGGAGGTCCTACAGGTAGGAGGCTACTGAGGGGAGTGAGAGTGGAAAGAAATGCTGAGAGAGACAACAGCATGGTCGGAGTTGCCGAGCGGACAAAGCTGCGAGATTTGACAGGCGTCAGGGGCAGAGGTAAAACATATATCTAGTGGTGAGGAGTGTCCGGAGGGAGTGCTTGGGAAGCGAGTGGGGAAGTAAGGGATTGGGAAATAGCGAAGTTCATGGCGTGGACGCTCGCTAGATCAGTAACAGAGTCTTTAAGCCACTCAGAGTGATGGGCGTTGAGATCGCCGAATACAAATATGTGAGCGAATGGGTGGCAGGAAATAGCCTTATCAATGTTGTCAGCAATGTTATCTAGAAGGTAGCAGTCAGGAGAGGAGGGAGAACGGTACAGAAAGAATAAGTAACTAACCGAACTGAGGAGAAACAGACGGAGACATACATACTGGTGGGCAGCAGATTCAAGTGAAGTCACCCTAGCTATGGGGAGGTGTTCGCCAGCCCATGCATGTGGACAGTGGAATCCTTCCTTAAGAGAGGGAGATACCCAGGGATGAAGAGGTCAGAGGAGGGAATAGATGAGTTGAGGTTAGTTTCGCAAATATATAAAAGGCAAGATGTTTGTGTGTGTGTTTGTTTATCTGCCTGTATGTCTGTATTTTTTCAACCCTTTAATTTTAGTTTTTGCTTCGGGCTTGGCTCTAAGTAGGTATAATTGTAGTTCTTAGTCTCAGCCATGATACCATTTACTCAGAGGTCTTTTTTAGCCTTCAAAATTCAGTTTATGACGAAAAAAACTTATTTGATATCGATACCAGGAAATCAAAATTTGACTTACATCCATTCATTTTTCTTTCAGTCTACGGTTTCGCTTTAACTGGAAACAACTATTGCTTTTTAGTCTTTCGTGCCAACGTCTAAAGAGTCTGAGCTCCAGGATCATGGATTAGTTTTAAAGCTTTCATTACACCCGAGCAACGCCGGGCTGTACTGCTAGTTACTAATAAAACAAAAACAATAAAAAATAATAAAAAAAACAGTCTGCCTTGCTACTTAACCCAAACTGTTGGTTAGGGAGAAGAAACGGACGCATGCCTTTTTAAGGAAAATTGTCTCAAAGTGGACGCAAGTTTGTCTCCGAAATCTGAATAAAGTTCGCCGACTTACGACTTACATAAATTTTAAGAGTGTAAAGTTTGCATAATACTCGAAATGTATTAACCCAATCGTCAAATTTTCTCATTCAAAGACAGAAGATTTTTAGTAATAAATGAAACACCAAATCCTTAACTTATTTTTATCTACTCATTTTTCGCTCTCTTCCGACCATCTTCCTCTCACCTCTCTCTTTTTTCTCGATTTCTTTCTTTTATTCTCTCGCATTTCACTCTCTCTCTAACCATTTTAGTTTCTTTGTACAAATGCCAACAGGTCGAGGTTGTTGTCTTCTTGTTGAATCTCAATAGCCTGGCTTGATAAACATTCATCTATTCATTAGATAATGTAATCCCTAGGATCAACTAACATCGTGTTTGTTTCAACATTAGAACTGAAACAATAAGATTCCATTCGCTGTAACAACATTAATCATTTAAGCGATTGGTAAGAGCTACTCAAACAGATCTGAAGACACAATGCCCGATAAGTAACGGCAAATCTGATATGAACGATTCATTTACTAATAATCATTACCTCTTCAAGTGATTACCCAAATTACTAATTGCTCGTAATATGTTCATCATTTAGTCACTAATTACATCATTTATTCAGACTTCTACAACTTTATTAATAAGTATTATGAAAAACTAAGAATATATATAATTTATTAAAATCAGAAATCATTTAAGCAATTAGCTACGTATATTCTACTTCTGTTGGAGTGAAGAAAGAAAAGCAAGGGAACATGCAATCATCTCGCAAAAAATGATTTTCGGAAATGAAGCCCGCTCGCCGCGTGCTTTAAAGAATTTCTGAACAACTGGCGGGTTTTCCAAGGTCAAAAAATTCGGTGAAAGAAAAAGCAGGGTAAAGAGCTTTAACAGCAGACAGGAGGGAAATAGGGAATTGGGGTAAGCTAACAACTAAGGTGCACAGACAGGGATATATATATATATATATATATATATATATATATATATATATATATATATATATAGTGTGTGCAAGGGTGTGATGGTGTGTAGATATTTACTCATATGCACACTCTCACGCGCATAGACACATATAATGTGAGATATACAAAGGGGATTACTTAATTGGTAAACATGCTTACTGACACGTTACTTCTTTTACACAGACGAGTGTTACAGAACTACAGAGAATCATGTAAGACAGAGAATCATGTAAGAAGTCAGTTTGTGTATGCGAAGAGGTGGATCTCCTTAAGTAAAATAGAACCAGAGAAAAATAATATGAATGAGCTTTAAAATAGGGAAAATGAATAAAACGTTAGATGCCTGAATAATAAAAAGACATACCAGATAAATAATAATAATAATAATAATAATAAGAAGAAGAAGAAGAAGAAGAAGAAGAAGAAAAAGGAGAACCAGAGAAAAGTAATATGAATGAGCTTTAAAATAGGGAAAATGAATAAAACGTTAGATGCCTGAAGAATAAAAAGACATACCAGATAAATAATAATAATAATAATAATAATAAGAAGAAGAAGAAGAAGAAGAAGAAGAAGAAAAAGGAGGAGGAGAAGAAGAAGAAGAAGAAGAAGAAGAAGAAGAAGAAGAAGGAAAATGATGAACAAAAGAGGGTGTTGCGCAAAGGAAGAAAATTCTCGAGGACTGATAGGAAAAACTGAATGAAAGAAATGAAGACAACAGAAGAAAGAAAGAAACTGTGATGGAGAAAGAAAGAAATGGAAATTAGAGTAGTGAAAGAAAGAAAGAAAGAAAGAAAGAAAGAAAGAAAGAAAGAACGGCTCAGTGGGGTTAGAGATAGAAAAATGTAAGAAAAAAGAAATTAATAATAAAAAGAAAAAGAAAGAAAAAAGAAAGCCTCAGTAGAAGGTAGAGATAGAAAAAAGAAAGTAAAAGAAAGAAAGAAGGCAAGAAAAAGGAAAGAAAGTAAAAAGAATAGCCCAGTAAAAGCTAAAGATAAAAAAATAAATTAAAATAAATATAGAAAGAGAAAATGAATAAAAATAGAGATAAAAAAAAGAAAGGACGTAGAAATTAATATTCTTCAGAAATAAAAAATATAATTATTTAGTTAAAATGATGAGAACAATATAAAAAGTTATGACGAAAGTTGCGGGGTAAAAGAAAGAAGCAAAAGACAGCGAGTGAGAGAGAGAGAGAGAGAGAGAAATATGTACAAAGTAAGACTAGTTATTTAAAGAAAGAAAGTTACCTGCCTTAGGGCTGACACTGAAGTTTAGGTCAAAATCAGAATACTTATTTACAGATAAGGCAGGATGTGTGCCATTTCCCTTCAAGACGTGAGTATTCATCGATCTCCACAACTTCCTATCTTTTGTAGTTTTTGGCAGTGTCTGACTCCATAGAATCTCCTTGTTATAACAACCAGTTAGACAAATGTAGTTGTCAATTTTCTCAAGTCTACTTTCCTCATTATGCGGCATAGATAATTCAACTGCCTCTTTTTTATTCTTACGAGATATGGCCTTCCTGTTTCCGTTTTAACTAAATCTCATTATTTGCTTACATCCTCTGTCCATACTATTCTCAATATTCTTCTTTAGGATCATATCTCTTTTACCTCAACTCGCCTTTTTACCTGGAAGGAGACTGTCCGGTATTCACTGCCATATGGCAGAACCAATATTCCATAGAATTTCGGCAATATATTTTTCCTAACGAAATTTTACTGTTTTTTTTTTGGGGGGGGGGGGGGGTCAAATTTCGACGTCACGCTTTAAAATCATCTGTAAAATATATCAGAGGTGTTTCAATTTCTGCACTTGCGTAATTTTGAAATCTCGGATTCGTAGCTCGCGTCTTGAATTATTCCGTTTGTTTACAAACAATAACTAAATATACTATTTATACAATATATTAATTCAACAACGTATGCGCTCGGAATATGCAAGTTGTCTTGATCAAGAAATGCGTCTGGATACGTAGAGTACCTCCTAGCCTTTATGTAACCCCACTTTTAGAATTTCTTCCCTCATGCATAGGCGCGTGCAGTCACAAAATCTTACTCAATTACATAATCTGTCTGTTCATGTCGGGTGTGTCTTGTAGAATTTCGAAGAAGAAAAGAATTTCAAGCGTCGTGTTACAACAGTTTTTCACTTTTTTTTAAATTTCGTCAATTTGCCTAATTTTTAGCATAAGCGATAAAACGGTTCATTACCTTTCTGTCCAGGTATGTTTGTTTAAATATATAATCTATTTAAAAGTCTATCTGTCTTCTAACAGTCTGTCTATCTAAATTTACCCATATATCTGTGCATTATCTTCGTCGCTCTCTCTATCTCTCTCTCACTCTCTCTCTCTCTCCCTATATATATATATATATATATATATATATATATATAGAGAGAGAGAGAGAGAGAGAGAGAGGCTCATCCCTTGTTCCCTGTTTAGGATGTGGTTTCCGGCTTTCTCTTTTCCAATATTCTCACTTTGGTTTCTTTTTTTTCAATTGGAGTAGATAGATCTATATATCGCCCGGTTCACACTCCACCCACGTCTATTGAACAGGTTAAGAGGCTCATCCCTTGTTCCCTGTTTAGGATGTGGTTTCCGGCCTTGTCTTCTCCAGTCTTTTCACTATTACGTAGCCCCCTGCACATCATTGGCGTTACCGCCATGCTCGGGGTGATACGATTAATATATATATATATATATATATATATATATATATATTGTTTTGGTATTATATTTTGGTATTATCCATAATGTTGTAAGCTTTTAAGCTCTTTACTCACCCATCGATCTAACAACAAATATGGAGATCGGTCCAAGGATAGAGCCCTGAGGTATCTCCACATCATATAAATGATTTCGAATATGACATTTATAACTAGATTAGTTAGAAACAACTGAATTAAACCAAATATACGTTCCGTGACACCACAGCCCTCAAGCTTTCGTAGATGACCAGTATGCAAAACACTGTCGAACACCTACGAGATATCTAGAGCAACAACATCTTATCTATAGCTAGAAAGATAATTTCAGAGATGATTGTGAACACGATAGATCTGACAAAACGGGAACTATATTGTTTTCTTTTTCTTTTTCCGAAAGAAGACCATTCGAAGTAAGATGCTTAACCAGTTCCGCATTGATTTGGGCCCAAAATATTTTGCAGAGAGAAGTAAGAGACTGATAGGACGATCATTTCAGCGTCAGAGTTCTTAAAAACAGTAATCATAGAGGATAACATCCAACAAGCTGCAAAGCAGTAAAAAGCAATACATTTGTTGTAAAATCTGGAGAGAACAGAAGCAAACTCAAGAATCTGTTTCTTTAGTACGACAGCAGGGATCCCATTACATTCGTTTGTCTTGTGGGTATCTAATTTATAGATGATATCAGAAAATGATGCCAGGGTTATGTCATTCAGTGTAGCCTCTGTTCTAGGAAGAAATATGGCAGAGGTATTCCAGATGAGTCGATAGTGTAGTCGAGAGTAGAGGAATAGAACTTCCAGGAAAAGTACTCTTCCTTATCCTGCATTAGATGTTAAAAGTTCAAATTAATTGAAGAACTGAAGGACTGAAGATTTACTCTTGTTCAACATGCTCTTGCACAGTTGCCAGTAATTCCTAGAACTAAACTTGTAAGACGCTATATAGTGTCTTATTCTATCATCCAATATTGACTTTGATTCTTTGAGGACACGCTTGCATTCATTATGTGCAGCGAGAGAGATGTCTGTTGCAATTAGACCTGCCGCTCTGGTATATATAAAGAGAGATATGTAGAGACATACATATAGAGAGTATAGATAAATCAGTAGATGCTGATATATATATATATACAGAGAGAGAGAAAGAATACATATAGAAGCCAACACTACACGGTTATTGTCAATTTTATGTTGAACTTACCTTCACTATATGTGTCACTATTCCTCAACTTGCCGGGCTGTTAAAAACAAGAGCAGTAGTAGTAGTAGTAGTAGTAGTAGTAGTAGTAGTAGTAGTAGTAGTAGTAGCAATAATAATAATAATAATATTAAAAGGAAAAAGGAAAACCAAAATATTAATTAGAAGTGAAACGTTATCTTTTTTAAATTGGTTCTATTGAACTATTATTCGATTACCTATCATTTCAGAAGTTAAAAGAATATATTATTTTAGAAGTCAAATAATTTATCGCCAAACTGACAAATTTTATGCTCACTCGGCTCTTCATATTAACGTTGCACGCCGTTATCAAGTTGACAAGATATATCTTTACAAACTGATAAAATAAAAGCTCTTCCCTCACTTTTAAAAATAATTTGTCAAACATTTGAAAGATAGGTTGAAAGTAGCGAGAAAAAATAAGATTCCAGTCTGCCCAAATCGATCAGATTAAGAGACGGTGCAAATTAAGAAACTTCATAGTTATACAAAGGTGGTCTACGTAAATGTTATTAGTTTTTTTTATATATATTATTAGTTTATATATATATATATATATATATATATATATATATATATATATATATATATATGTATAATATTCATTCAAAATTTATAATACAAAAAAGTAGCTATTTCATTTAAAGAATTATTGTCTTGTCAAGTGATCACTTGACAAAATACAAAAGTGTTGAATGATAATGCGATAATAAATGCTCACAAACTATAAGACAAGGTAAATTAATATTTTTGTTTTATAATATTAATTTCGTACTATTAAATTCTCAGATTTTGATGATCATGAAATCCCTCATCTTCTGCCTAAAGTCAACAGGCAGAGAAACTCAATGAAGATTAATAGCATTCTACAAACGATTTAAAAACATTCGTACCTAGAAATGGGTAATTGCCTATATATATAGTTTTCTGTTCAGAAGATAAGCAAAACAAAAAAAACACTAAAGAAAACACAAAAAACAAAAACAAAACAAAACATATCTTATTCATATTTATTTATTTTGTGCATTTATTTTCTACTAGTATTGATGCAACTTGCCTGCCCGCCCGACCGCCCGCCCGCCCGCTCGCTCGCTCGCGTGCACACACACACACACACACACGCATATACTCACACACAGACATATATATATATATATATATATATATATATGTGTGTGTGTGTGTGTGTGTGTGTGTGTGTGTGTGTGTGTGTGTTTATGAACATTTTCATCCCTGTATGTTGGGGAGTCACCCCTTTTTACACACTCAGTGGACTCTTCCAAAGTATAAAAATAATCCTGCCTACAGATAACGGTAGTTGAGTAGTTAGGTTGTTGTTGTTGTTGTTAGAGTTGGTGTTTGTCAGAGCAATTGTCAGAGCAGTTGTTCAGCAGTTGTTCAGTTGAACCACCGCTCGTTGGTCAGCAAGAATATATACTATTACCCGGACTTACTTTTTATATATATTTGACTCCTACTAACAAATATTTCTGTATCTACTAATCGTGTACAGCTTGTATATCTTTATTCAATATACTTACATCTTTCCTCTCATATCTGTTTTTTTCTACTATTATATTGTGTGGTTTTCTAAACAAGAATCCACAACACTACATGTACATAAAAATCTACATATTCCATTAAATAAAATCATCCTTGATAATGAATTCTAAATTATCAGAAATATCTCAGATTTACAGATCATTTAAGCAGATTTTACTCACTCAGAAATGTGCGATAGGGATGAGCATTTTGGTGCAGTAGATATCGGTTCTGAACGAAATATCGGAGAGCCGAGTTCGAATTCCAGTTGAATTGGCTGCTTTCCTTCATGCGCGAATCCCCTTAGGAAAGATATGAATCCGTCTCTTCTCCATCAAGCTATAAGTTATAGAGTTTGAGTTCTGTAGCCTTTGTTGGCAACTGGTCTACCGCAGAGGGTAATGACAACCTACTGCCGAGTAAGTCATGTCTCTTCCGGGACATGATCACACAAGCATGTATCACGTATGACACTTTACTGACTGATGGCCAGAAAATAAATCACTTGTACAAATGCAAGAACAATTTAATACAAAGCTTCAGCCGACTCCAATGAAACTTGTATAAAAGACGTATTGCTACATATATGCACATACAATTACAGCCGCACACGTCATGTGATAGCTTTTAAAGAATGCTGTTTTTCAAAATCTCAAAATTTACGTTACATGAAACATAAAAATTAAATAACATGAGAAAAATAACATCTCTGTAAATGGCAAGTATAGTGGCTGAAAGCATTTAGAAAGTCAAAAAATTATGGAACATTTTTACATTCTTTATCTACAGCAAAAGTAATTATGTAAGAATACTGGAAAAATTAAATAAAAAATTTATAAAATATTCTTTGTCCCTTGTTTTTAATGATACCTGTTTAAAAAAAGATTTCTGCTCATATATATATATATATATATATATATATATATAAAGTGTATGTATGTGTGTGTTGCTAAATTCCGTCAGCGCCAAAGAAGTTGATTACTTTTCGCTATTTTTCCAGTTAAGCGCAAGAAAAATTAGGCGCTAAAAATGTTGAAATATCTCTTTTTTCTACTCGAATTGCTGAATACTTTTCTTTCTCATTTTGCTTCTACTACAAATAAGTAATACAATTCGTTGTCATGTTCGTTTTTGCCGGCCGAGTCATAAACATGTGATTCGGTATGTCTATAATTTTGCCTTTGTCTTTCTTCTTTTCTGTCTTTGTTGATATTATATCTTTTAGCGCCATTTCCCGCCATTATACAAGAGGGCTTGACAGAATTGGCGGGGAAGAAGAAATGAGAAAGCAAACGAAATAGGCGAGAAGTTGGTGGGTAGGACGATGTTATCGGTGCACGTGTGCGAGATTGCGTGTGCTCGTCTGAATTCCAGTCTCTGCCTTTGGGTTGGGTGTACGGGTATGAGAATTCGTGTAGATAGAGGGAGACGCATTGGCGGCATCAGGGTAAGATCAGGGTAGAAAAGACAAAAAATAAAAGAAAAAATAGCGAGTGCAAACGATTTAACTGAATGGGGACAAAAATTCATGCTTCTCTGCAAACAAGCAAGAATGTGTTCCCAAGATAAATACACAGGATGAGGTAGTTTTCTTTTTACAGTTCTTTTGTCAGATTAACCTCATACTCCATTACGTAAATTCATTCAGCTTTATTATGTCAGGAATTATGGTACCCTTCCTCTTGGTATAAATATACATATTATTATCGTAATGATCATTACAGACACGATCGTTATTATTAATATTTTCGCATTATGCAGTCCATTATGCAGTATCAATCTATATCTATATATTTCCATTTAAAAGTTAGGTTTTGAGACTGTATTCAAAATATTCACAGGCTGAAGTGAATTCTAACTAAAAATACGCTAGCCTACTTACAAAAATGATACACATATTTATGTCTGTAGAAAATAAATATACTGCTTAGAAAATAAACGCCGCGTCTACTCCAAAGCGGGTATTCACTAAAAGTAAAGTTTGAAGTGATAAAAACGTCAGATTAATGAATAAAAATCCATTTGTCTCTTTGGAAATTATCTTATACCTATCTATCTAATATATAAAATTATAGATATGTAAATATTTTGAAAAAATCATGCATAGGCGTTTGTTGTACCCAACAGCATAAATACATCGTTACACAAACGCGTACACTCACAATACTTATATATCCATCCACACATATACATGTACATGTGTGTGTGTGTTGTGTGCATGTACGTAAAATAAATAGGTTGAAATACAAGAGTGTGCAAAAAAGTTAATAAAGTGACTATGAATTACTGATATTAGATCTGCGAAATCTTGCATGCATTAATTGAAACTCTTGAAGGGACACCAAAATGTTTAATCTTGATAGTCTTTCGTAACATCCGTAATAAATTAAGCATACTACTACGCATTGATGGTATGGCTTTTTTGAAAATAGTCAATATACATAATGCTTTTTGCATTCAAGAATCTGAGGCATCACTTTTCCTGCAGATGAAACGACGTTGACTTTCTTTAGAGCAGGTGAGCAGGGATGTTTTTGCTACATATATTGTCTTTGAATCAGTAATAAAACCAACACACATATTGGGCAAGGAAACGTTCAAGAGAATTAGCTGGATCTGTTTCAAACAAAGATTTTCCACTCATGTGATCAGTCTGTGCGCTTTTAATCAGGTTTTAGAAAATGTAAAATCACCGAGCAGAAACCATTATTATGCCAAGTTCAATGTGCAGTATATCCTCAACTTTCTCACGCGATATGTTAATAGTATTGGCTGTTGGATTAATTTTCAATTGCTCGTCATCTATCACCGTGAAATGAACGCAATCAGTGATAGACGGTGATAGTCGAATGACGTCCAGATTTTGAGTCTCTAAGGCCCTCACTTTCACTCTTAAATTTAACTGCCCACCTTTGCATTGTTGATAAACAAGGCTTCATCCCATAATGTAGCAACCATATCAGTATCAATGTCCATAGAAGCTAAACCCATTTTCCTTCAGGTAGCTGTTAACACCAAGATGCCAAACTTTGCCAATTTTCAAGAGAAGTCTTTGAACAGTTAGATAACAGATTACATGCAAAGAAACAACGTATTTATTAATAAAAAGGGTTTTAGATTAATAAATGCATAATTTCAAGCTCTAACATCACCCATCCATAGTCAGGCTATTAACTTTTCACTCCACACTCTATTCCGGAATTTGAAAGAAAGAATATACAAAAATGAAATGGACATAAAAGTTAACAATACTGTTTCTTGTAGATTACTAGAACCTTCATGGTCAGCATTTTGCACTGAAAAATATCATTTTAATAAAAGAAACTGAATGATGATTTAATTATACGAAAATATAGTGAAAGTGCCATATTCTAAGTGCCCCCTATGATTATTATTCGACTAATTTAGCTAATCATCGGTTCTTGCAAAAGTAGGATTGAAATAATGTGAGATACAACAATTTTAAAATAAATACAGGGATAACAGAATAAAAATTGAGAATAAGTTAGTCAAAACTTAATTTCTATGACGATATATTCGAAGAAAAATTCCGTTTTCAACCCCCAAATGTGATTATTTGCTAATGTAGACTTTAGATTTGTAAAACAAAATCATTTTTAACGAAACTGGTTCGCCGACAAAACATGTCAAAGTAAAAGTTTTACCGATCCTCTCTCTCTCTCTCTCTGTTTCTGTCTCCCTCTTTCTCTCTCTCTCTCTCTGTCTCTCTGTCTCTTACAAACACGTAAAAATAGGTAATAATGTAGTAGTTATAATTTAATTAATAACACAACTAAATACTAGAAAATTTACTAACTTTAACCCTTTAAACCTCGACACACTGATGAGAATAGAACTTCTACACTGGGCAGCCTGTTGTCCATCTCTGTTGTTCATGACTTTAAGCAGAATACCGGGTGCCCAGGTATATGTGCTTTCACACATATACCTGCCGCTCGGATTCAAGGGGTTCAAAAAGAACAGATGAAATTAATGAAGATGTAAATCATATTAGAAACTCAACAGCTTCTTCCCAAGAACCATTGCTCTGTGGAACAAATTCCTAAGAAGAGATTTCTCCGATTAAACTGTTTGAGTCTAGAGTTCACCATTATCTTCCCCACTATTTATATAAACAACCTCGAAGTGTAGCTACCTACCTCGGGTGCCTCATGAGCCTTTTGTAGGTAAACCTTACTGAAAACAAAAATCGAAGATAGCTTTCATATTTTCTTAAAATTAACTACTCTTATTACACTGCTAAAACACGAAACTCTGAATTTATGAAAAACTTGATTGCGAAGTGAAAATTGAAAGTGAACGTAATTCAAATTATATGGTTAGCTTTAAGCAGGACTAACTTTGATTTTTTTTCTTTTAAACCAAAATTGTTTTATTGTATAGATTATGTCGCGCTTATGACATCTCTTTTTCTAGTGTCAACTGAAATATATATTCGACGTCTAACTCTTTTAATAAGAGTCCCCAATTAATTACTATTCACAGTTTCTGAGAAAAAAATAACCTCTTTATAACTTACCGACTTCGAAGCTCATCATCAAGTTAAAGGTCATAGCAGATGGCAGGAGGCAGAAGTTAAAACAGAAACATCAAAGACAGAAAAATACAGGAGAAAACAGAAACCATAGAAAATATACAATCAAATATTCTAAAAAATAACGTAAATGTTCAAAAGATTATAAAATAACTTAAAAAACAAAAGATTCTACAAAAATCAACTAACATTTTCAAAGTGTTATTTTAATCATCTAACAAAATAAAAAAATTGTAAAAAATATTTAAAAAAACACTCAGGTAATAATATATGAAAGGAAACATTTTTCATCACGTCTACTGAGTTACTACCAACTACTTAAGATTCTCAAAAGTCTACTTCCTGTTGTTTCGCAAGGATACATTATTAGTATTTTTTCAAATAGTAGAGATAGTAACAGGATTGATGAGCCAAATGATATTGATATAGTAGCGAGAAAAGACAAGCCCTGTATACTCACAATATTTTATTATCAAAACAGACAAAAATATGTTTGGAGCAAAACATTCCCCAACCCATTGCATCAAACGGTGGCGACTGGAAAAAAGCAGCTACTGACATATCCATCTGGAAGGTGTTGTCATTCATATTTCTCCCATCAGTGCACCTCCAAAAATTCAGCAGAAAAGTAGCAAACAACAGAACAAGCCTGAAATAATTCAACGGTATTTCTATTTCCTGGCGCGCTTTCCTGCTCTTGCGATTTCCTCTTTCATAATCCTTCTCGCTCGTCATCTACCAACCACACCTACACCGCTTTACGGTAAGGTTTTTTCACCCGACAAACATGAATGAATGGCATACCCCGAGCATAAATGGGGCTGCTGCATGGGTCATGACTGTTCATTCATGATCTTCAGGATTCTTTTAGAGGTAAGATGATGTCATAATACGTGAAATATAGTGAATAAAATAATGAACGTCTAATCATATGCGTTTACAATGAGCTTATCATTTAGTTTGCAGTTCAAGTAATTAACATGTGATTCTTATTAATAATGTTTTTTTTTATAATTCATGATTAAAAATTAATTATTAAATATACATTTTTGTAACGTTTTAACCATTCATATGTTTAGACAGTCTTTGCACTCCTCTTGTGGTACAGTGGATATCGGCTCGGAACGAGAATTCGGGGAGCCGAGTTCGAATTCCAGTTGAATCCATTGTATTCACTTACGTGCAAATACCCTTGGGAAAGCTATTAATCCGTCTCTTCCTTCCAGTTATGGGTTAAATAGCAGGACAGATTGGGTTCTATAGCCTTGGTCGGCAACCAGTCTACCGCAGAAAGCAATGGCAAACTACTGCGGGATAATCTTCTGCCCAGTCAGTCATGTCTCTTTCGAGACATGATCGCCCAAGCGTGTATCACGTATGGCACTTAACTGACTAACTGACTACTAATACCAAACGATAAAATGTAACAATAGTGGAAAAACTAAAAAATTCATTACGTTTACCTTGTCTGCCATATTCAACGAAACAATTTTAAAAGAAAGTCCACTGCCCAAATATATATTAACGCACTCTGAGACTTTTTAGCGTGGATTTTTCCGTCCAGTACAACTTTCTAAAAGTAACAATAAAATAAATATGCTCATCATCTTCCAATATAAATGAGAAATGAGAAGAAGTTTTTACGAGTACAATTTTATTAAAAAACAAGAAATTACAGGACAAATGCATACAAGTTCATATACAAATAGTTCGTAACTAAAAATAAATTAAAATGAAAAATTGAAAATAATTCTTACATATTTTAATAAAAACAATGGCTTACTAGTCCATTCCTGGAAAATTATTTTATTTTAGATAAACAATTAACATCAATACACCATATTTTTCGATCATAAAAAATAAATATATTAACAGTTCATGTTTTTTTTTTCTTCTGTTTTTTACGTTAATGTCGCCTTTGGTCTGGTTCACCGATGATGTCAATAAGTTAGATATTTTTGGTTTCAAAAGCAACAAATAAATTTCACAAAAATATATTTTGTTATTTCTTCTCATAGATTAGAAGAAAATAAAAGCAGAAAAATAATTACAAAAATAATAGGTATTTCCTTGAAAAATACAATATTTGAATAGACACTTTTTAGGAAAAATTATATTCTGGCCTGAATAATTTTCTTTTAATCACAAATATTCTTTACAATAGAGAAAATACTTGTTATATTGAATAAGATTACATACATTCCTGAATTTTTCATGTAATACAAGAGAAACGGAATTACAACTTTGATTGAAAAACAACCCCTTTTCTGATCGTTTTCTGCAACCAGAAAAACGGATGAATTTTGAAATACAATAATAGTCTAATTCACTCTGCAACTACATTTTCGAACATCTGCAATCAAAAATAGAGATAAATTTGCAAGAAATACAAGTATTCCCGAATATGCTCTACACATTAGAGAAATGGGCAAATGTCACTGGTGCTGGTACAAAAGCAAGCACATTGAATAGAACAATTAAAAAAGAACATCCATCAGATATGAAAAGAAGTAAGTTTGTTGTATACGCAACAGAGACTAATTGTTCATTATGACAATGTATTCACTCGCTCTTAAAACTTGACGTTATAGAAAATTTCTATAATAAAGAAACAAGATCACGTCTGATCTTACTACCGCGCAATTCTGCTCTAACGAAAAAAATACTTTTTTCCCGACAGAAGAGAAATTCAGACACCCTAATCAAACAGCAGTTATTTTTTCGAATGCAACAAATGAGAACTCCAGCTTTCCAGATTTTTTCAAATATACCGCTAACAAGTATCACTGAGTAAATATACCGGAATTTCGATAAGAACGGCAAAGCAAGATCTGCTTCCCTGGATATCTCCATAACATTTGAGAGAGACTGGCACGCTGGCCTTCATCGCAAGAAGACAGGTTATGGTATAACTGGTATCTTGTTGGATTCAATTCAATCATTCCTATCAAACCGCGTAATAAAGACCGTTTTGAACGAACGTACCTTCAGATCCTCTCACAAGAATGTGGGTGTTCCCCAGGGCTCTATTCTAGGTCCGATACTCTTTTTGATCTTTATCAACGATCTCCCTGATGCGATCAAATCCCAAGTAGGTATTTACGCTAATGACACTAACATTTACTCCTGCCTTAGTAAGAAATCGGCTAAGGTTAACAAACATAACCTCGCTGCTGATCTTAAAACGGACCTCCAATCTTGAAACGGACCTCTAATATATGACTAAATTTGAATTTAACATATAAGAAAATCCTTCACAAATGTAACATGTTTTGCAATGTATTTAGCTTCATCAGAAATTCAGTAAGTGGAATGGAGTTACGAGCTTAAATTCTATGTTATCTTCTTTTCATTGTTTATGTAGATGTCACGTTTTCAATTTATGGCATTAGTGGATAGATATGCATGTATGTATCAGTTTTATTGTGTGAGCGAAGCGTGTTTAACTCTTATCATCTTCGTGTATGTTAGCGTAAAATGTTAGCGCGACTTATGTGTATTCCGTTTGAGTATATTAATGTATTAAATTGTATGATAAATGTAGGAAGTGAATATATAATACTGGGTTTTATCACCTACAAATCTTTTTATTTGACATTCTTTCACTATAGGTTTTTCAGATAATTATGATATAAAAAAGGCCTCCGGTGCGTATTTAATAATATTCCTTCATGATAAGTTGTATTCATTTTATTTATTTATTTATTTTTACTAATGTATTATTTTAGAAATCAAAAGTATAAACTATTTTATCTGTGTTATAATAATAATTGAGGTCTCATCTTTGTTCATAAATACGGGCCATTATATTTCTCGATATCTTGCCTGTATTTTTGCTATGAAATTGCCAGCAGTCTATCTTATCACATCAGAAGCTGAGATAGACCGCTTGAAATGCTAAACGTGTTAAATTTATTAAAACTTTACAAAGATTGAATATTTCCGTTCGAAATTCAGCTAATAGCTACGTGCCATTTAAAGATAGGAGGCATGATCAGAAGACCGTAGTGTGGATTTTAATCGGAAATTTACGCCGTCTTCGTTCGATATATTTGATTAATTGAAAATGATTAAGCGCATCGATGAAAAATATTATTTTTGAAACTAAATATTACTTGTCCAAAATATGTTGTTTTTTTTTTTTAGTTATTGATGGACCCACATACAGATATACAGTATTAACTGAGTGAATTATGAATAATTATACATTTAAAATTGCATACAATCATATACACAGGAATAATTATGCATATGAATACACTTCTATATTTCTGGGGTGATTTCTAATAGCGTGGTATTTACTCTATTTACATTATTTAGATTATTATCCTCATCTTGGTTGCCATAAATGATGAGGACAATAGTCCGAATAATGTAAATAGTGTGAATAATTATACATATGAATAGTTATATATTTAGAAATGCATACAATGTACTTAAGTGGCACACGAGTCAGGTTGGGATCAACATCTCCCAGTTGCATCTCTGTCCTCGAGCATAGTGCAGAGTGCAGCTCTGTTGTATCCCTGTCCTGAGGAAAATTATATTGAGAGGTACCCGGTCCCGGTGAAAAGTGTCCCGTGGCTAAACCACCCCACTGCACCAAAGGGGTGAATTGGTGATAGTCACCGAGGCCAGTGCGACCGACGGTTGTGGAAAATGGACCTTGCCCGTTCGCACGCGTTCGGGCTCCCAATATTAAACCTTGACCTTGTGTCACATCCACGTGTTAGTGAGCGTGTAAACGAGGTAAGTATCCATAAATGTATGTAATAGCTAGTTTTATTATTTTAGCCGATTACAAATAGAAGTTGACTTAAAATAATGTTACCGACCATGCGATAAAACTGAAGATATATTTATTTCTCTTTCACTATATCGAAAGCAGGAACAGTCTCTTAAATGTGGCCAATTGAACAGTAAAAAGATTAAGTAACTATGCTACGACCCTATGAATATATCATTGCTAATACAAACAAATCTTATTTGTCGTTATTCTGCGAGTTATAAATAACGACGGCAAACCTCAACGTCAATGCCCGCAACCACATCAAAGTGATCGATACGTTAGTTGTTATATCCTTCGGAAAATAGTCACACATGTCTCAACAGAAATTTGTTCACTCCATCTTTCTGAGAATGGACGTTTTACTGACCGAAAATTTTATCATCGTTTATTTCATCCAACAAGTTTCCCATTCTTTTTCTAAACTTCTGTGTAACTATATATTGTTGCAACAAACAATATCGTTGCAACAAACAAGTAGCCCCACAATACCAAAGACTTGCTGAAGGTCGCCATCATTGATTTAATGGCCATCGTGAACGAAAACTACATGAAACGAACATGCAGCTGATTCCCTGATCACGTCAATGCTCTCCTTGAAGCTCAAAGCAGTTTTATCCGCTTTTTCTAAGATGAATATGTGAACAAACATTATTTGGAAATCCATTGATAGTTTTATAGGTTATCTTTATTTTTTGTTTATATTCTAACTTGTTCTCACTTACCTGGCGCACCCTGTATATAAATGTTTTTCTTTACTTGATACGGAACTAAAAATATTTTTTCGTCAAGAAAATCGACTTCTTACAGAATTGAGTCGTTACGCTCTTGTTTTTTACTTTTCGAAAAATTACCTTTACAATGATTTAATTCTATACTTAAATCCACTGTTTTATCGTCAATTCGACATTTTGATGGAAGGATCAAGACATTAGTCTCACGTTTTATGATTATTAGTTCATTGATATTGGATAGCAGAAAGAAACATCACAAATATAATCTGAATTCATTTGAAACCTCTTTTTTCTCGGTGGTAATAAAATTACGTTTTTTTTTAGGTATAAACTATTAACTATCACTGTTGTATGTTGTGTGCAGAGCAGGTCGCTTAAAAATAATTACCTTTAAAATTAATTGATAATTTTGTAAAACATTTTTATAGCTTTTATTAGTACAAAGTGAATTTGAAAAAGATAAGAAGCTTATATTACGACCTTAAACAAGTTCTCGCTGATTTTTCATAAAAAGTAATGTTTTATTTACGAAAAGTAGTAAGAAACATGTCACTGAAAGTACTGTACATCGCTTGCCACTACATCTAAATTCCACATCGGAGAAGCGGTACGTCTTTTGAGATTAACCATGAGTCGACACATTTTTTGGAATCTTCATAAGAATGAAAGTGCTGTTCAACCAGGCCACGTGCCATCGATCGGAACAAGTAATAATCAGACGAAGCAATACCTGGCAAATACAGTGGGTGGAATACGACTTCTGATTTAATCGTTTCCAAGTATGTTTTCACCCGTTTTGTAAAGCAGAAGATTCGAACCATGGATATTTGGCTTTACTGTTGATATTGATGCATGGCCGGACTTATTTCACGGCCTTCCACGCTTACAATTATCGTCGTGTATCGACTTTTCATTGCTGGTCACGATACGATGCAAAAAGCCTTTTTTTCCTGACGTCTAAACAGCTGTTCACGCGTGACAAAACGCTGTTCGACGTCTTCAGCTCGAACGGCACCCAATGTCTTTGCTTTTGAACCATTATTAATGCTATCAATAGTTTCGAAATTGTTGCGTCATCAACTCTTAATGATTCTATAAGTTCAGCTTGCGCCTGACATGGGTCTTTATTAAATAATGCCTCCAATTCTTAGTATTCAAATTTTTTCGGTGCGTCAGAGCGTTCTTTATCTTCAACATCAAATCAAATCAAAGCGTCTAAACAATTCTCTGCATGTTGCTCTCGACAGAGCATCGTCAACGTAAGTCTCAACAAGAACCCTGCGCGCTTCAGCTGCAGATGTCTTTTAAATAAAGTATTGTAGTAAAGTTCCCCGCTATAAAAAAAATAAAGTTGTTTACACTTTTGCGAAATGACAAACACCGAATTTCAAGCTTGCTTATAGTACTTCCTTATAAATGCGTTATCATCTGAAACTACACACATGCAATTCTGAGAAAACATTTATTATTCAAGGTCCTAACATGTAAACTATTGGCGGGCTTTTTTTTTCTTTTTTAATCATATCACCCCAAGCAAGGCGAAAATGCTACTGATGCGCAGGGGGCTACGTAAGAGTGAAAAGATTGGAAAAGAGAAAAACCGGAAACTACATCCTAAACAGGAAACCAGGGATGAGTCTCTTCACCTGTTCAATAGACGTTGGTGGAGTGTGAACCGGGCGATAGTTTAGTCTATCTACTCCAATTGAAAACAAAATAAAATAAAAAAAAGAAAGAAAAGAATGCAAAAGAGAAAAACCAGAAACCACATCCTAAACAGGAAACAAGGGATGAGCCTCTTCACCTGTTCAATAGACGTGGGTGGAGTATGAACCGGGCGATAGTTTAGTCTATCTACTCTAATTGAAAAAAGATAAAATAAAAAAGTGAGTGAAAAGATTGGAAAAGAGAAAAAGCGGAAACCACATCCTAAACAGGAAACAAGGGATGAGCCTCTTCATCTGTTTAATAGATGTAGGTTGAGTGTGAACCGGACGATAGTTTAGTCTATCTTATTTATATTTTTGAAAATGTTCGGATTGTTGTCCTCTTCTTTATTGCCATTTTCACAACGTTTCAGTCGTTATACGTATCGACTTTCTTCAGGTGTTTAGAATTTCGTACTGAACCCTTTATTTCGATCACTGGGGTAAATTGTTCTCGTTCTAGTAGTCATAATTTTCTGGATATCTTTCTTGTATACTTTTGAGTCAACTTTAATTTTTTTTCTTCATTGCTGTAACCTGGTATTAAACTCGCAACTCTTTGGGAGTTTACTGGATCTAACCAACACTTTTATACACTGGACCATGTGTCTTCAAAGAAAGGTTAAGTTAAAGGGAGATGACTAAACGTTTCAAAATATCATTACTTATGAAACGAGAACCATCAACCCCAGATATTGAAATAAAGGGTTCAGTTCAAAATTCCCATCACCTGAAGTAGGTCGGAGTGTACAAAGTCCGAAAAGTTGTGATGTGGCAATCAAGACAAGGACAACAATTCGAAAAATGTAAATAATTACTATACTTTATCTTAGAAATATAGACAAATATTAGCGTGCTCTTAGGTTCGGGTAAGTGTTTCGAGCGTTTTAGTGGGAAAATTGTTTATTTATATGAATTCAGAGCGTCATTATTTTGGCATTAACCTTTTTCTTTGACTGACTTTACGTCGCCTTTCAAATGAATTGTGTATTTTATCATAATAGGTTAATGCATAAGTGTTTCTAATTTTCCTTCATAGATTTAAATCCATTTGGCCAGATACCGTTAGCAAAATTGATATAAAGAACAAATACTTAAAAGTGGGGCAGACTGCTTAAAATTGATCCCTCATCGGGTAAGGAGAGACATGAACGACAGTTGTCACAGGGTTTTATCTAGGGAGTGTTCGGATCATACAAAAAAAAATTAACGTGAGAATATTAAAAAACGGAACGTGAGAATATTAAATCAATATGATCAGCAAGAAAATATAAAGCAGGAAATGAACAGAATAAATATTAATATGTTAGGCGTATGCGAAACTAGACAAACAACATTTACAGACACAAGGTCGTACATGCAGGTAGATTATTAGACTGAGAGAGGAATACGGAGGAAGAAACTGGAAGTGTTTACTGCACACTCAATACAAATCGCAGGAAATTACAATCGTCAAAAGAGCCTTGAATTTTATAGTAGAAATATATTGAGGTGGTGAAATGGTGTGCAAATTTGGTCTATTAACTTGTAATAAACGCAGAAAAAATGAATCTAATGGTGAACGGTTAATGACCAGGTATTAGCGAATACCTGTTTTTAAGAAAACTCAAAGCGTTCATGCGCATGGAGATGACTGTGAGGTGAAAAATAACCCAGATCAATAAGAACTTCAGGAATGCAGTATTACACGGTTTAAACATTTCCAATTACCGAATGTATGTGTGTGAACAACTTCCAATGATATTAAAATAATAAAAGTATGGAAAATAGAGAAATCTAAAGCATCCGCTAAATTTCAATACATCATACTCCTGAATGACACAAATTGCACAGAAATGCATTCTGACGGCGTTAAAAGCAAATACCGTGAACAAAATGAAAATGGAAAGTCAAGGTGGAGCCTACATTTTGCACAAAATCAGTCAATTTTTGTGTCTGCCATTGTTAGTATTGAAATATTTAGCAATATCATTCAAATTTTTTTACAATTCTATAACTGGTTCCACACGTGTGGAAGAAGATCTCTACTTAGCGTCATCAACTTTTTCGTATTGTATTTATAAATTGCGGAAGAACGATTTGAATGACGAAAATAACGACAATGTCGTCACGATTGAAAAGCTCTTTTCTGTTCTAATAATTCATTCAAGCGAAATATTTTAATATACAGTAAGATTCATTGGTCTCTTTTTAATCGTCTGCTGGAAGTCATCTCCAGATATATCACACATTTTATATTCAGCTTTCATTTTTATTAGAATAGAGAAAAAACAATTTTAAAATTATACATAAGTCAAAACAAATAAAGAGGAGATGAAATTTTAAAAGTTTTCTTAGCATTTGACAAAACCTGAAGCATTATTTGCATGAAGAAATTAGAGGTATAACCTAAACATCAACATTTTAAATATGATTATGTTTCTGAAGTTATCTCTGGATATTGACGTAAACACAGTTTTATAAGTGTAACGTATAAAACCGTGAATCTTTAAATCGCAACAATTCTTTACGGTCAATTTTCAGTTTAGATCATAAAGTCACCATATTTCAACTAAAAGTATAGTTGACAGATAAATATCTTAAAAATTGTTTCTAAGATAGTTCGTCAGAAAGTATTATAATGAAAAAATATCTCAACGCTCAATCACCTTACAGACGGAAAATTTCATATTAAAAAGCAGTTATTAAATATCTAAACTGCGTATAGAGATTAAATGCAAGTTATGAACTGGTATAGAGATTTGCGTCTTTAATATTATAGGTCCTATTATGATGTTGTTTAGATTCTACTCAATATTATTAACTTAGATATATAGTGATAGAGAAAACTATGATTTTCGGTTGAAAAAAAATACTAAGTTAACAAAAAAGAATAATTTGACTGTCAGTAGTTTATCTGCAACTATTTATTTTGATACTTTTACATTATTATACCTTGCAAAACTAATGTAAAAAATGATATGAATATTAGTTTTGAACAAATTTGTCAATTGCTTAAAAGAAAAACATAAAAAACATATTATTTTAAAAATAAAAGTTATATTAACAAAAAAAATTAAAAACATCCTAAAATTTATTGCACAAATGCTCCATTTTTTCAATAACTCTTAGTTATTGTCAACGTCTGACTTGCTATTTTAGCGGCTGGTAAGTTGTTTGCAGCTACTTTAACTGCCTCCCAGAGATCACACTTGCTAATATTAGAATAAATATCTCTCTTGAAGATGCTCTACAGGTTCTCAGTAGGATTGAAGTAACAGCTATTTGAAGGCCAGTCCATAAGAGAATCTCCAATGAATCCCTTTTCTTTCAACCAGGATTTAGTAAACTTTGATGCATGACTTGGTGCGTTGTCTTGCTTAAAGATCATTGATTTACGTTTGGCTAAAGACTAGTTATCAAGCCATTCAAAGACATATTGCTCTAGAAAATTACAGTAACTTTTAGAATTTATTTTAACCCCGTCTTTCACTTTAAATGAACCCTCGAGGACTTTTCTTTGCAAATTCTTGGATTATATAGTTGTTTTCATTCACTGTTAATTCTTTTTTACGAGCCATAATACTATGTTCTAGTTCTTGCAAATAATCTCTTGACACTGCAAATTGCTATAATTACTGAAAAAATACTAAATACCAATCAGAAATTGAAAATTGGGATTTATTGCTTTCATGCTTATTCGCTATACATAATAGTACAAATTATTTCATTGGATAACGCATATCTATGAATCTTACATAAAATATTTGACAATACCTCTTTTGCGTATAGTCTTTAGACTCAGTTTACTCGGATATAGAATTTTTTCTATTTTTTTTTATAAATAATGCTTCCACTATTTTTAGCCTTAAATATATGTATATATGTATATTTGTGCAGCAATTTTTCTTTTAAAAATGTTTCGTTAAAAACGACCAACGAGGAAGATTTTATTAATTTTTGTTTAATTTTTCCAGCATTCTTACATGTTTTCATTTTGGTGGAGGTAAGGAATACGCTTTCAGTCACTTTACTGGATATTTTCAAGAATAGTATTTTTTCCGATCTTATTATTTTATCGTCATGTTTTAACTGTAGTTTAATTTATTTTGTAATTTTGAAAAGGAGCGTTCTTTAAAAGCTATCACATGACGCGCGCGACTGGACATTGTGTGAGCGTCTGTCTATTTTAAAAAAAACTTTTATTTCCACTGATATATAGTGCCTCTCTTATAGCGATTTTTTTATTGATTTAAATAGGATTCTCATACTTTCAAACCGATGTCTTTGAAGGGTTCTTGTAAATTGTGGATTAATAAATGTTTTTAATTACACTGTAACATGTAAGACATCTACTAAAAGTAATCATAGTATGTCCAATATAGGTATTAGTTTGCCCAAAGAAAATGGCCGCTCGAAGTGTTGTATTTTGACAAGCCATTTTAACATAGTATTCATAATATATATTTGGTAAATTTTGGTATACATTATAATTAATGTGTGCTTTTTACTAATTTTTAAATTCTTTTCAGATAGAAATATTCTTAAAGTATAGAAGGCTTTAATTGTGAACACGACAAAACATGATCTTAGTTTACTTTTCTTACATGAATTCAAATCTGGCCGAAGTGCCTAACAAACCTCTGTCAATATCAACAGAGTATGGAGAGATGGATCTGCAAGTGATCGGAAAGTATGAAGGTGGTTCCAGAAATTCCATACTGATGATGTGATCTTTATAGATGAAGAGGACGGTCATGCAATCTTGACAACGAACAATTATTGAGCATAACCCGCTTCAAAATGCCAAAGAAATGTATCAAGGATTGGTATCGGAACTGCAACAGTCTCATGCCAATCGTATTGGCAAAGGGAAAAAGCACGATAAATGGGTTCTTCATAAAAAAATCAAAAGCTTTTTGAAGTGTGCTGGATGGTCTTTCTGCATAATATCAATGATCCCTTTCTTGACCGAATACGCACTTGTAATGAAAAGTGGATCCTTTATCATAAACGTAAACGATCAGGTCAAGAGCATGATCGTGATGAATACCCCCAAACATTTCCCAAAGCCAAAGTTGTAACATCCAAATATTATGGTAACTGTCTGGGGGTCTGCAAGCAGTGTTATCCAATACAGCTTTCTGGAAGCTAATCAGAGCATTAATTCAGAGCTTTACTTGAATCAACATGCTGA
Source organism: Ascarosepion bandense (assembly GCA_037127315.1). Lineage (NCBI taxonomy): Eukaryota > Metazoa > Mollusca > Cephalopoda > Sepiida > Sepiidae > Ascarosepion > Ascarosepion bandense. The sequence continues at coordinate 2,063,344 of JBBBDQ010000154.1, forward strand.
AATACATGAACGCCTGCAAAAAATGAGTCCTGCATAGGTGAATCGACGAGGTCCCATTCTGCTCTACCATGATACGCGGCCACATGTTGCACGAATGACGTTGAAAAAACTCACAAACTTGGTATACGAGAGTTTACCACATGCTCCATAGTCTCCTGATCAATCACACATTGATTATCGCTTTTATATTCTATACAGAAGTGGAATCAGCTTTCAAAGATTTCGTTGCATTGCGGTTAATAACATTTTATTAACGAAAAATAAATAATCCCGTCAAGCGATGGCAAAGGTGCATAGATGCTCAAGGGTCAAACTTTGACTAATTTCAACATTATTTCACGTTTCAACATCATTTCACGTTTAAATCTGGTCATAACAAATTACATTACATTTAAATATATGGTTCTGTTATCATTTCGAGCTCTCATGAGGTGTGACGTCACAGAAGCACATTACAAATTTACGAACTGCGTTTGATATTTCTGGTAACTGTTGCCGTTGCTTAGCAAAGTTTTATGTCAAGACAAGATAAAATCGTCGCTGATAGTGAATGTTTTTTATGTTAACGTCCTTGTAACCTCTCTGAAGATGGCTCATGTGAGCCGAAAGCTTAGAACCAACTTAATAAAAAATTATCCAAATGTTGGAGAATTTCTGTCTTTATTTTCACCTGAAATTACATTCAAAATACGATGTTTAGAACGGCTCATGATTAAACATAATGGACATTCATTGTCTCTTATATTTAACAGTATATATTTAGAAAATTATCTCCTGCCTCGATACACCACACACACACACACACACACACACACACACACATATATATATATATATATATATATATATATATATATATATAGTTATAATGCTCTCACACCCTGGTTTAGTACTCTGGAAGAAAGTTAGACTTTGAAAAAAACAGTAGCTACTCTAGCATCTAAGCATCGTTCATTCGGTAATTAGAACACTCTAACTACTAGTGTATGTATACATGGTATATCACACGCTAAAAGTCTTACACCTTCTACCGAGCGCCCATAGCTCAGAGGTAAATCGCCGACTGACGCCAATTCGATCGTGTTTCGATCCTGGGTAGAAAGCAATCGGATATCTAACCGTAGTGATGAGATGTGATACCGCGAAACAGATCTGTCTGTGGATGACTATATGTATATATATTCCATATATATAAAGTATTAACATATTTTTGCATGCATTTATAGTTCGGATTGTCGGTCTCATACATGCTTTTATATGCAAATATATATATATATATATATATATATATATATATATATATATAATAACAAGACCGACTCTGTAAGTATCTAAATCCCAAAATTATACGAAAATAAACTTTGAGGACAACAAATAATAGACAGAATATAACTCCGTTATTGTCCGTCGCTATAAGGCGTTGGACAAGAGGGGAAAAAAAAGAAAACTGCGGAATACAGACAATACATACAATACCCCGCAGTAAAGAAAAAAACCCAAACGGAACCAACCACAAAGAAAAAAAAGTGCTCGATACAGAACTAACCAAAGCGGAATAACATAGAGGAAGCAATGTAGAGCAAAGACACGTAAAAAAATCACACGATCGCCAAAACCTACCGCGGTTTCACACGGTTTCGTGAAAGCATGTATGAGACCGACAATCCGAACTACACGCGGTAGGTATATATATATATATATATATATATATGCATATAAAAATCATCGTTGCTGATGGTGGATGCTATTGTGTTACCATCCTTATAACCTCTCTGAAGATGGCTCATGTGAGCCGAAAGCTTAGAACCAACTTAATAAAAAAGTATCCAAATGTTGGAGAATTTTTGTGTTCTTTTTCAACTGAAATTAAAGCCAAAATACGACGTTTAGAAAGGCTCATGATTACACGTAATGGACATTTATTGTCTCTTATATTTAACAGTATATGTTTAGAAAAAAAATATATATATAAGTAGGTATGTATTCAGTTGAACAAATTCATAAGTTTTTTATAATGATTATATATGTTCTTGCGTTCACAAGATATATATATATATATATATATATATATATATAGATATATATATATATATGTGTGTGTGTGTGTGTGTGTGTGTGTGTGTGTGTGTAAGGCTATCTCTTAGAAAGGAGCTTGCTTCTTATCACATCGTTTCTGTATTCTGAACCCGTTTGTTTGATGAAGCGTCTAATCAAACATAGGAAAGACATTACTTGAAAAAACAAGAAAAAAGAAACTTTAATCTGAAAAGAAAACAAAAAATAAAATTACACAACTCACAATATCGGATGGATAAAAGCAGCAAATTACTTTCTATGTTCCTTTTTTTTATTATTTCATTTTATTTTAACTAGTTTCTTTCTTTTAATATTTACTTGGTCATTTACATACATACATACATATGCCAGTTTATAGTTTGCCTTTCTATTATATTCGCTACTGGCATTTTATTTATTTTGTAATCTCAGCGTTCTGTGAACATGTTTAGATAAAAGAAAAAAATCCACTCGGCCTGGGCAAAGACTATTAGGAAATATTGTGCGTCGGCACCGGTTCGGCTTCACTAAATCACATCATTTATCGTGAATTTCATTTCGATGTGCGCATGCGCGAACGAGTGCGTTCCTTTTACCATTTGCCTGTACGCGTTGCTCGGCGCTTGGCAGGTTTCGACGAAATCACATTAGTTATCGTAGTCTCTCCTTGCTTTTGTTAACGATATTTGGGAATATTGACGTGTGGATGGAATCGAGTAAATCATAAGCTCAACCCACTAGTGAGAATGAGAGACAAAAGGGTGATTTTAAAGTTAGATACAGAACTAAATAAACAGAAAATGAATCGGAAACTCGGAAGAAAAAATATCTGAAAATAAGGAAATTAATGGAGGGATAATCTATTGAGGAAACAAGAACAACGGAATTTTACCAGGAACAAAAAAAAATTAAAAATATGAGAATTAAGGAAACAGAGTGAAAGAGCAACACACAAGTACACAGACTTATACACACATACACACGCGCACACACACACACACACACACACACACACATATATATATATATATATATATAGAGAGAGAGAGAGAGAGAGAGAGAAATTAAAAAATAAATCAATACAAAACAATGAAACGAAATGTACAAAATTTGTGAATTGGCACAGAAGTGAATCGATTCGATTATATAATCGAACGAGAATTTATATAGCATAGCGTCAGAGAGCCGGGAAAGAAAAAACACCATCAGCTCAATCGGCTTATTCAGCCAAAAGAGATATGATGCCATGCTACAGTTCTCGTGGACACTTTACCAAATGATTAGATAATATCTATATTGACTTTTTGTTTAAATTTCTATCTCCCAACAATTTTGTGATTCGTTTCCTTTTCTGAAAACGATCAAATATTTGTGACACTTTCATCCTCTTTGTATTTTCGCAAACCATTGTCCTTTAGAGTAATACAACTTTACATCATTTTACACTGTTTAACATCGTCATCTTGTAAGAGACTGTATTTGAGCGAAATCTAGTAAAAGTAGTTCTAAAATATAGTTCACCATATATTATGGAAAACAACAGTTGCTGTTTTTGCAAACCATTCGTCGTGAGAGGTACTATTACTTTATCTTCTCGAAATACCGCTTTTATTTGATAACGACAAAGTAGGCGTTATCAAATAAAGATATATTTCATAGATTTATTTCGGTGATGGAAAACGTTGACAGAAGTACACAAGAACATTTCCGTTGTTTTAAAAATTTTTACTGAAAATCTAGAAACATAACTACTGATTATTTTGATTCGAACACCAAATATGTTGCTACAAACTAAACTTTCGAAAGAATTGGCATTTTATAAGTTATCAATTGCAGTAATGCGTATACAGATTTAATTCCAAGAATAATTTAGATTTGAATGCTGGATTTATATTAATATCTAACCTTCCTGAAAATCTATAAACTTAGTTCCTCTAAGTAGATATATATCGACTTAGAACGAATATGGCACAAAGTAACATGAGGATTTTCTAACTATTGTCCTACAACAAGGACTCGTTGCCATTTGTAACCGCATCAAATAACATTTCTAAAGAATCCCATACTTATATGAATTATTTCTTTATAAGATCGAAATGATGAATCCCTAAAATGTTGATTTTAATTTCAATAACCAAAATAGAAGCTTTTTTGGTCTGTATTTTTGGTACATGTCTCTTAGCTGTTCTGAATACAATATAGAAACAAGTAATATGGAGTGCTAAAGAAAATCATTAGCTTCAAAGATGCAATATGAGCTCTGTTAAAAAAATGGTTGCTGAGAGATTAGGTTTATAATTCTCAAGAATTAATACATTTATGTACTCAACGACACATGTCCCAGTCGGTGGTTGTTCCAGTAACATGACATAAAGAATTGTGAATTCCATACTTAGAAAGCTGAGTTAAAGGAAGACAACTACATACCATCCGGAAGGGGTATGGAATGAGAATTATATACCACACTGATCGAAATAAAGGGTCTAATTCGAAATCCTAAGCACTTAAAAAGGCCAGAGCTTATAACGGCTGAGACATCGTGAATATGGCAATGAAGATGAAAAAAACAGTCTGAACAATGTAAATATTGAATGTTTATGAATCCCAAATATCCACACACTGACCCACCCCAGTGGATAAACACGTTCGTTGAATCCAAAGAGATGAGTTCAGTGCCTTGCCAAAAAATAAACATAAAAATAAATAAAAAAGGAAATAATTGTCAGCCAACGTCCATTATATCTCCTGAAGATAATAATGTTGCTTTGAAAAAAATTACGAAAATAGCCAATTTATTCCCTGACAGAAATAAAAAAATTACATTTAAAAATTATCCATTAAAAAAAAAACTTCGCGTAAAAGAAGAGTTGGCGATTAATATCAAGTTACAATTCGCAATTTGTCACAGTTACTTTATATACTTATGCATAACGATTGCGCAATGGGCCAAAACATCAGGAATTTATTATAAGCTTTCTGTATACGCCGTTCTGTTATCCACCATCATATAAGTTTATGCAAATAAATCACAGTATATATCACATTTGAAATATTCTCAAAATTTCGTAAAAATAATTCAACTTTTTAAGAGTGATGTGTATGTGCATCCGAAGAACTGAAGAATAACAGAAAAAATATACCGTTTTATTCATTACATTTTTCATCCTTTGATCTCAAACAAACAACTTCGATCTCTTTAATATTTATTTCCTTTATTTCTATTCTTTTTATTTTTTCATTGACTATTCTTTTCTTTCTTTGTTCTCTCAATATCTGTTATTCTTATTGTTCCTTTTTTCTATTTAAACTGCTTCTATCTAAGAATTCAGATCATTTTTGCCTACCAGTTGTATGTTTTATTTTATCAACTTCTTTCTATTTATGTCTTTTTTATCTTTTATAATTTTGATTTTCATTATTTCACCAAAACATCTTTCTTGTTTCACTCTTTCAACTCTTTGCTTTATTCTTAAAAGCTTCTTTTTCCCTATTTCTTTTATTTCTTTTTATATTTTCTCTTTTCATAAGTTTTATCTAATTTTCTATATTTTATTTTCTGCTTAATTAAAGTTTGGGTAAGTTTTACTAAATTTCTCTTTTTCCTCATCCTTTATTTTGACTCTGCTACCAATTAATATGAAATCCACTGCAATTGTGGGTTACATCATAGGAATTTCACAACTCTTTTCCCTTTTAAATTCAGTCCATCATGCATTTTCTGTGGTTGACCATTGCTTTTCAGCTTGTTAGTCAAATGTAATCCAATAAATATGTTGCATGTTAAAAAAGCAATTAATGCTACCAAATAACACCCAATAATGTGATAGATGCAACGAAGAAACTCTGTGCGTGGCACGACAACGTCATGATAATTCATGGGAAATGGATATGTCAAAAATCAACTATATTAAGTCCGTCAAAATCAATGAAAACCTATGAAAAAAGCTTCTACAGGTAATTACAAAAGAGGGATAATCACTTGTTATTCACTTTATGAATATGAAAAGCGTATATAATCTTGGCTTCATTCAATGAAGACTTCAGTATCTACAAATTAAATCAACTAAAAATGAAATGTCTTATTTTGTTTCATGAGATTAAAATGAATTATTAAACCTGAAGCAAAAGCTGGTAATACAGTTGTTTGCTGTGAAAAAATGACAGACTCAAACGCTGCAAAAGAAGAAATATAGTAAAGTACCAAATTGAGCAAGGTAATTAATGATCATAGAACGAGTTTGTGAAATTCTTCAATATGCAAAATATTTCCCAGACTTGTTATTTTCATTTCAACATTTATTTTAGGCAGAAGTTCAAAGAGTTTGACTATTTCGAAAAAGTCCTCACCGAAGAAACGTGACACCGTCTTTTAGCTACTGCAAAATATATGCAATTATATTGAGGTAGGGTAGTACTTTACATGATTAGTTGTTGAGAAAATGAATAAAAGTATTCTGTTGAGTCAAAATTCTGACAGAGATGGTCCCTTCTACCACTAAAATGTTGGCAATTATGTTTCTCCAAAAATTCCTGTTCATTGTAGCTCTTAATATATATATTGCCCTTTGTTATCCCGCCTAAGCCTTGTTCCGATATATATGTATGCAAGTTTGATAGGTAGGTTGTTTTCCAACTGTCACTCTTATCTTTCGTTTGTTCTGTGAGTATCAATTATTCCAAGCCCTCTTTCCTCACGATATGCTCTATAACTGACTGTTCCTGATGTTAAGTATAAGTATTTTTTCATCGTTGCTCACCAGTGGCATCGACGACACACATCATTCCAAAGGAAATAGCACGTCGAAAGAAGAACGAGTGAATCACTGAAGAGATTCTTGACTTGATACAAAAGAGAAAAAACGATGCCAAGATATGTAACAGAATGCAAGAAACTCCACAAGGAAATAAGGAACAAATGTAGACAGGTTAAATAAAGATGGCTCAACGACAATTGTGCTGAAATAGAGAGACTGAGTACAATGGTGGCATGCATAAACAAATAAAGGAACTAACAAGACAAAAGTCCTGCTCAGCCACAGGATGTATAACAGCAAAGCACGGTACACTCATACTAGGAAACATAGTTAAAAGATGGGTATGCGTATATTGCTGATCTCTTCCACCACAAGAGAGAGCAACCAACAAAAAACAAAAATATGAATAGATCAGAAATATTAAAAGTCGAATTGGAATCGACAACGTCCAAATTGAACGGAAATAAAGCAGCAGGGCCCTATGGGATTGCAATAGATGTTAACGCCCTTAGAAAACTTTGGCATAGACTTTTGGCTCACAGAAATAATAAATGAAATCTACAACAGCAGCAATATACCAGAAGACCTAAGCCGATCAATTTTCATAGCACAACCTAAGTGTAACCCGTAATTGCCATGCTTAAGATACTTATGTAACACGTAATTGCCTTAAGATTCTTATAATATTGCATGAAAAAAAAATGTAATCCTAAGTTTAATACGACGGAGCGAAAAAAATTATTATTAGTGATATTCTTGAAAATTGAGATATGAGTTAAGTAAAAAAAAAAAAAATTGTTACAAAACTTGTAAAATCTGAAAAAAAAACTAGCTGGAAATCGAAGAAATAAAAAGGAAAAATATATTTTTGCATTGTTTATACGAAAGTGGCTCAGAGGCCTTGGGTTTTTTCGGTCGGTGAAAGTGAAAAATAGCGATAGTCAAAACAAGACTGTCAAAATTTTGAAGAGGTTAAAGTAGGTCAAATCCATGATTACCGAATTTGCTGGAAAAAGATTTGAAAATTTGAAAACATCATTTTTTAAAAAGGATGTAATCGGGAAGAAGAATAAAAGAAATGATGTCATGAAATAATATTGTTATTCATTGGTTAAACCAAGGGAATGATATAGTCCCACCTCAAAATGTGGAGGCGGAAGTTTTTGTTTTTTTTGTTTTTTTTTTATAATCATATCACCCCAAGCAAGGCGGTGACGCCACTGATGCGCATGGGGCTACTTAAGAGTAGAATGATAGGAAAAAAAGAAAGCCGGAAACCACATCCTAAACAGGAAACAAGGGATGAGCCTCTTCACCTGTTCAGACGTGGGTGGAGTGTGAACCGGGCGATAGTTAAGTCTATCTACTCCAATTGAGAACAAAAAAAGAGAAAAGAAAAAAGTGAAAGAAAATTGGGAAAAAGAAAAAAAAGAAAAAGCCGGGAACCACATACTAAACAGGAAACAAGGGATGAGCCTCTTCACCTGTTCAAAAGACGTGGGTGAAGTGTGAACCGGGCGATAGTTAAGTATCCAATTAATCTGATTGGTTAAAGAATTGATTTGTATGGACACCCCGTATCCAGCACGCACCTCCCAAGTGAATTTGGGACACGCATAAATATCAGAGCTGAGAATGCCAAAATCAGTTGCAGTTGGAATTAAGTTGGGGTCCAGTCAGTTCTCGGCCCAAAGATGTAACGACTGAGGGAAAAGTGTTCCCAACCGGGGAAACAACCGAAAGAGTGGTCGCTCCCTCCCCCCCATGGATCTCCTGGCTGAAGATGTAAAGAAGCGTAGAGAAACCTGCTTCCTACCGAATTAAAAGAGTTAAAGTTGAATAATGGGCCTTCGATAGAGTTCTGGCTGAAGTTGTATGGAAACAGAAAGAGCCGAGAAAGAGTTAAACTAGAAGCGGATATTTGTTATTACTGCGCCTAGCTAAAGAAACAAGACGAATTTACTGCCGCTGCCGCCTCACTTCGGCTGTTTCTGTAAAGCTTCGGTGAAAAGCCCTGATATGAATTTAAAAAAAAAACTTGGAAACTTGAATGCTCCCATTGCAGTGAACAGACATTATTTTTAAACGAAAACATTCGCTCTGTTGTGAGAATAGAAATTCGACGACTGTTATATTCTGTTTCTGTTTGCTCATTTTTTTTTCATACATATAAAGACGTTTTCCGCAACTTATTCCGGCGTTTTCGAAATTACTTATTTATTTATTTTTTATTTTTTATTTTTTTTTATTTTTTGGTGCCGTATTTTGTTTTGTTAACCAAATGTACGCGCACGTCCGGCCTGGTAAAGGTACAGCTAGCAAGATTTCGGCGTGCCTTCCTTGGATCAGAATTTACAGCGTGGGGAAGGGGGTGCTGTTATAATAGACGACTTGAAGACCAGCTACTGTGTCGTGGCAATCAGACGACTAGCGACTCGAGGGCGGTGTCACATAAGAAGCCAGGTGCAAAGGAATGTGAACTCTAACGAACAATCAGTTTAATGAGCCAGAATTCAAAACTCATAATCAAGATTTTGATGAACAGAGCGTGCAGCAGAATTGATCCACCGATAGAACAAGAACAGTGTTAAAGAAATCGGAACACGGAACGCGATATTCATGCTCAGAATGCTACCTGAAAGAACAAATGCAGAAGGGACTATATCTGTGCTTTATAGACTATGCAAAGGTAAAATATGCCACAAAAACTTGATAGAGATGCTTGACAACCTCGACATTTTCAGAAAGTTTTTATGTTAATCAAGAATATATATTGGTAACAAATCGCTTGCGTACGGATAGGAAGTGAATTTAGCAGGTATACAAAAATAGAAAGGGGCGTAAGACAAGGATGTGTTTTCTCGCCAGGTTTATTCAACTTATACATTAAAATAATTCTGAGAGAAGTAAAACCCTTGCCAGTATTCGTCATTGGTGGCCACAATCTCAACAATGTAATATACGCAGATGACACAGTGCTGATAGCAAGCACAAAAGGAGAATGCAGGACCTCCTACATAAGGGAGCAAGAGAAAGTGAAAAGAAAGGACTAAGCATAATTTCAAGAAAACTAAATGTATGATTATCAACAAAAAGAAAACCCCAAAACGCCAACTACAGTTCGGAGAAACTAAAATAAAACAAGTAAAGAAATTTAAATACTTGGGAAGAATGATGACAGAGGATAGAAAGTGCGATGTTGAGAGCCAACTACGCATTGGCATGGCAAAGGGCGCATTTTAAAAACTAACCAGAGTACTGAAAGACCTTGAAAATCTCATTGGAAACAAAGAAAAGAGTGCTAGATTTCTATTTGATATCTATTCTTCTGTATGGCAGTAAGTGTTGGACGATCTCCTCAAAAATGGGGGAGAGGCTTGAGGCACCAGAAATGTGGTTTTACAGAAGTATGCTGATGGTACCATGTACTGAGCACGTGACTAACAACGATGTGTAGGAGAGGATGAAAACGAGGAAAAATTATTAATATAAGGAAGAGAGAGATGAGGTTTCTGGGACATGTAATTAGAAAAGAGGGTCTGCAGAACTGAATACAGGACGGATAGAGAGAAAGAGAGACAAGGGAAAGTAGCGCAAGACCTACTTGATAGGCCTGAGCAAATGGATGGCGGAGCGGAGTTTAGGAGGAAAAAATTTGAGAGCGAGAGAAGAAAGAGCCACATGAAAGTCTACAATCGCCTACGTTCTGAAGGGACACGGCACATGAAGGAATATATTTCAAACATTTAAAATACGCACCCAAGTCTTACACAACTTTGTATTTTTGCATATTTACTGAATTCGTTTTTATCCGTATGCAGGCTGTTTGTTGTGAGCATAAGTTCTGAATTATTCTAATGTCCTTCCCTAGTATGTTAAGTTTACCTTACAGTTCCAACAGTTCTTTAGGATTAAACACTTTGTATAATTTCTAAAAATGCATTCTTATTGCTCTTTCTGATATCTGAATATAAATATGGCATTACTTGTTCCAGTGTCGTTAACGAAGTCTCACTGTTCTTTACCTATTTTGGTCTAATTCTGTTGCGCGCTTTATTCACCAAAATTCGGATGATGTATTTTATCATATGGCTGATTAGCTTGATTGTCTAATGAAGATCACATTCATTTACACCTGGTATATCTACTTTTAGAAACAATACGAGATCCTAACGCTTACATGTGCTACTAGTAGAAATGAGGAAGTTTCTTTTAGCCACGATGAAGCATTGAATAAATGAAACTCTAATGGTTAACATAGTGACAAACTCTAAAGGGACATTATTATTTCATATTTAAGAAAGTGGTTGCACTCATGTTTAAAATTATTTCAAGAAAATTGCATGAATCACAAATTTAGTGACAATATATGCATTTTCAATCACTATGTACAGTAATAGGGAATTAAACTCATTGAAACACAGCGAGCAATAACTGTGGACAAAGTCGAGATATTCTAAGGGTAGCGAAACGGGGATTGTCTTTCCCCGTACATTACATCTTACGTGTTTTTCAGGACGGAGGCGATCATTGACCTCTACTTATCTCTATACTATTTCACACTTTACACTCTTCCTCTTGGTATATCCCCAAATGCTGCTTCTCCATCTACTTGCCTAAGCTCATCAGGTATATCTGGCGTTGATTTCCTCTGTCTCGCTTCCCCTTTATCGGTCCCGTGAGTATTACACTCTCTAAACTCTCTTTCCTCATTACCTATCCCAGAACCTTTAGTTGTCTCTTCCTAGTATAACGTATAATTTCCTCTTCATTTGCATCCTTGTTGTTGTCAGTACATGGTATTCTCAGCACCCTTTTGTACATTAAATAAACTTTTAAATTCCTGTAACCTGAATCAACAGAAACAAAAAGAAGAAAAGAAACGTTATAATAATGACAAAAGAGATGAGCTAATTAGTTCGAATGTAAATAATGATAACGATTCCTTTCAGAAATTCAGACAAAATCTATTTTTCATTAAATATCGATTATTATGTTTCTATTTGGCATTGATCGTTAATAATACAATATCACCAACCACTGTTAATGAGGTCCATATTTTCTATTGGAAACAGCCTTCCGCCCTAAGCCAAATTTTGTAAATATTTATTTTGGCAATCATAGATATCAAATTAAACTAGAAAATCATTTTTAAAAAAAGTCAGTGGTTTAATGTCTCGCACAAAATTATATGCAAGAACATAGAGAAGATAGAATTTGCCCAGACAGTCTTCCAGGTGCAGAAGGTAAGTGTGTTGACTTTGGAAATCAGTAACTGAAATCTTATCATTTTATTGAGTGCAAAACCGTTCCTATGAGGTAGGTGAAATATACACAACTATCTCGGATCTCTTATCCAAGATTAAGCTATTGTCAAGTATATCCGCTTCTTTAACATAAAAACAAATATTCACTCGCAAAAACTGTATTATTTTTACAAAAAGTTGATAAACACTTTCATTCTAATACACTTAGGAAAGGCATTAATTTGTTTCTCTCCGCAGCCTTGCGTTACAAAAGGGTAGATTGGCCTTTTCTTCAACGAGTCTAAGAGAAGGAAGATTTCAAACCGCAGAAAAGACAACGACGTGCCATACCACTATGCTTCTCAAAAATGAATAGAAATTTACAAATAAAGGAAAATAATATGTAGAGAGTCACGATCGTATTTATTCTGAATAGACATGGTATGAAAAAAGAAAAGAATACAATCAGAAAAGCGAGAAATATTTACGTCGTTTAACAAGCAGTTTTTGCAACGTTTATCCTCAACTGGGATTTAAAAATTTTTAATATTGAATTTCAATTTTCGGCAAACGGTTAACTTCCGAGATAAATCTGTATATATTTAAAACAATTAACTCTCATGTTTTTAATTTCGGTGTTTCTAGATTTCTCGCATAATAAATATTCAACACCAATAATCAGTCATCATCCATATTCGGCATTCTTTAATCACGTGATCAAAGTATTAAATTCGTCTTGCGTGCCTTGATTGATACGTCTTAAGCGTATTTACTCTCTCGGACAAAGGTTTTCCGTAGACGGTTAACTAATGTAGACTTTTTTTTACATTTTTATACAACGTAGACGGTCATGGTACGTTGTATAAAAATGATGCACCCGCACACATACACCCATATTCTTCATCTTCATGTCCCGTGTTTCTTCAGGACGAAGGTGACTAAGGACTTTGTTCCCTGTCGCTCTTAATATTTTCCTCTAGGTATCTCTCCTAAACTCCACACTGCCACCCATTTGCTCAAACCCCTCAAATATGTCTTGCACTGCTTTCTCCTGACACATTTTCGTTTTGTCGTCCGTTTCTTGCATGAACGGTTAACTAGCAAAACACTAAAACTGTTGTGAGGTGAAATTTCGAAATTCCTTCACCGCACACCAAACATGCACGCATCTATCTATCTATCTATCTATCTATCTATCTATCAAATTGCGTGTATTATTTCATTATACTTGCATTCGACTGTATATTCGAACAAGTCAAGTGATATATCCTGGAGAGATAAACAAGAAAGAAAAAAAAAACGCTGACAACGGCTTGTAAGAATAAGACTATCACTCTTCAGAATTCGTTATAATCAGATTTATTCTTTAATCTGTCCACTAATTACTTCCCCTGTCTGTGTGTTTCTGTATCTCTCTCTCTATCTCTCTCTCTCTCTCTCTCTCTATATATATATATATATATATATATACGCGCGTGTGTATATATATACACACGCACATACATACATATATATATATATATATATATATATATATATATAGTCATACGCAGCTCATCAGTACGGTTAGACTCCGATTGCTTTTAAACCCAGGGTTGAAATATATATATATATATATATATATGCTCATGTGTGTGTGTGTGTGTGTGTGTGCATGTATGTGTGTGTGTGTGTACATGCGTGTGTGTGTGTGTGTGTGTGTGTGTGCATGTATGTGTGTGTGTGTGTACATGCGTGTGTGTGTGCGCGCTAGCGCGTGTGTCTCTTCTTTTCTTGCTTGGTCTAGTTATCGAACTTGTTTTGATTCTATTTACCAATCTATTAATTACTTTGTCGACACCATAATGCTCTCAAATATAGTATTTATGATATATACACGCACTTTATAGTTTCGGTGGGTGACAATCGTCACTGTGCTTATTTCTTCCAGTAATAGTTCAGCGTAGATTTCGGGAAAAGAGATGAGGAAGTTCTGTCTATCAATCAAACTTAGAATAAGACAAAAGGAAGGAAAGCCGAAACAAATGAAAAGGGGAAGGAAATAGTGTTTACATATTGAACAAGAATGAACAAGAAAGCAGAGAAGCAAGTTTTGTTCCAGGAACTTTTAGCGAATATTACACGGTCAGCTAAGAATGGAATGAGTCTACGCCCGGCGCCTTCAAGAAGATGCTTTTGACAGACGTGCTGGGTTGGCGAACTATGGATCGCGAGGTACAAATAAACTGGATAAGAATGTATATTGGCTTTGGTTGGTATGGACGAAGGGTGATGGAAGAACGTAAAGGAAAATAAAAGAACAAATTGCTCAAAACAAAACAAGAGGAAATAAATAAAAAAAATAAAAAGAGAAGAAATAAATAAAGGCAAGTTCTGTTGAAAAAAAGGTTAAAGTCACGTGGAAAAACGAAGTGGATTTCACCTGGTAGCTGAGTTCAAGGTTCGATCCTTGGTCAAAGTCAGGCTCGTTTCACTTGAGGTATTGACAGAAACAAATGTTATAGTTCTCCACCCACTCCATTGATTTTGTGTTTTAAATTAAGCTTGCTACAGAAAAAAAATAGTAAATATGAAAAATGATTTAGAAGAAGACAAGAAAACGGGAAGGGCTGGAATATCATAGAATATATTAATATTTATAAAAATTTAATATAAGGAAAAATGGAGGGAAGACGAAGACGAAAAAGAAGAATATGAAAAAGAAATATGACATTACGGAAGCATCAATAAACAACAATAATGACAGTAACAAAACGGACAAAATATGATCAGAAGTTCGAAAAGAATCTTTATCGAGAATTCAAGAGAAAAAGCATATTAGGAGTTATAGTTACGTTTGTTCTCTTCAAATTTGTGTTCATCAAGTATTATTCATCTTTTTATTATCATTATGTTGTCATTTTTCATAATATTTCGATTTCTGCTATGGTCACACTATCTACCAAGTCTGCGGAAAACCTAAGACAGGTCGTGGTGTGTTGTTATGGCTCCTTTTCATGTTTTTTCTATCTCCCCTATCCTTTTTCTATCTCCCCTATTATCCCTAGCGTTACATAGACAAAGTTCTCCTTCAATTTTTTGTATATCTCATAAGCTGGGGTTTCCAGGGATTTTTTCAATGTGTTGTTTTGTTCCATTTTTTATCATTCCAAGTCCACCTAATATCACTGGTACGATTCTTGTTTTCAATCTCCACATTTTTTCTATTTCACTTTCCAGCACTTTATATTTTGACAGTTTTTTTTAATTCTTTGGTTGCTATGTTACAATCCGCTGGACAAGTTATATCAATTAATAGGCAAGTTTTTTCGTTCTAGTTTTTAACAATAATGTTTTCCTATTTGCTTCATTTTTCAGTCTGTGTAGATGGCGTAATCCCATAGAATGGTGATATCTTCTATTTCTGTAACCGGTGCTGGGTGTTGTTCATACCAGAGTTTGTTTGCATAATTTCTATAATGTTTGCATACTGTCCAGTGTAAAATTGCCCCACTCTATCGTGACGATTTTTATATTCATTTGGGGCAAGTATAGAA
Source organism: Ascarosepion bandense (assembly GCA_037127315.1). Taxonomy (NCBI): domain Eukaryota; kingdom Metazoa; phylum Mollusca; class Cephalopoda; order Sepiida; family Sepiidae; genus Ascarosepion; species Ascarosepion bandense. Next base: position 2,078,935 of record JBBBDQ010000154.1, read on the forward strand.
CATCCTGAGATTAGATGGTCTATTGTTTATTGGTATTCATCACAGAACCTGCATTTTGGATCCACATTATTATGTATAATATTTGCCTGAAAGTTGCTAGTGAAAAGACTTTGATTCAGACTTTAATCCAGATGCACGTAACCATCGATGAGTATTAACTTTATCAACATTAGATTTATTTACACGTTCTGGATATTGGCCATGCAGAGGTTTGTCTTGCCAGCGCTGTTTCATCTGTTCAAGAGCTTTATCTTTGGCTTTCATTTTCATATTTTTTGCCGCAATAGTTGGTTCTTGGCTTCTGTTTTGCTTTTCTACATAATCTACTAACTGTAAATCTTGTTTGTATTTACTGCCTTCTTTTATTATTGAATATTTTTTCTTTCTTTCTTCATGTTGCCTTACTAATTGTATCATCCAATCTTTGTTGTTTCTATGCATGTTAGTAAGCCAATAATTGTTGTCATGTATGACAATTCCAGCTGAATAAGACCTCTTCCACCTTCTTTACGGGGTATGTATAGACGGTCTACATCAGCCTTTGGATGATGCATCTTATGCTTAGAAAGAAGCTTTCTTGTTTTAGAATCCATTCGCCTGATGTCGTTTAGAGTCCAGTTTAAGATGTTGAAGCTATATTGGACAACTGGGATTGCAAGGCTATTAATGGCCATAACTCTGTTCTGAGAATTCAATTCAGTTTTTAATATCAGTCGTAGCCTTCTATAGTACTCTTTACGCACTATTTCTTTCATTTTTATGGTGAATATTTTCACTCTCATTTACACCTAGGTATTTATAAGCTTCTTCTGGTTTCAATTCTTTTATTGTTACAGCAGGGTCTAGGCTAATTGAGGATTTTTCTTGTATTGATCCACGTAAAACTGTAGCTTTAGGACATTTATTCATTCCAATGTCTTCGCTGAAGCATTTTACAGTTTGCAGAAGACCTTCCAGCTCATTATCATTCTTCTTCTTCTTCTTCTTCTTCTTATTATTATTATTATTATTATTATTATTATTATTATGTTTCTTTTTATTATTATTTTTATGATTCTTCGTCTTATTACTATTTTATCATCTCTTCTTTCGAAGGTTTTTCATTTTCATTTAAAGATCTTAGATGTTTGTCATGGAGTAGAACAACCTCATACAGCAATTTTTGCAGGCTATTTGAAGTATTAAGCATTGCGGATTTCTGAAGCAATGGGTTACTGGGTGATATACTGATTTTTTAAAAGTAAAATTATTATTATTATTATGTCATTTTTCATCGTATTTCGATTTCTGCTTTGGTCTCACTACCAACCAAGTCTGCGGGGAGACCTGAGGCAGGTAGTGGCGTGTTGTTATGGCTCCATTTCATATCCCTCTATCTTCCCTATCATCTCCAGCATTACATAGATAAAGTTTTCCTTAGTGTGTGGGCTGCACTTAATAAGACAATTTTTTGTATATCTCTTAAGCTGGGGTTTCCAGGGATTCTTTCAATGTGTTGTTTTGTTCCATTTTTTATCATTCCAAGTGCACCTACTATCACTGGCACAACTCTTGTTTTCAATTTCCACATTTTTTCTATTTCAATTTCCAGGTCTTTATATTTTGACAGTTTTTCAAATTCCTTGATTTCTATGTTACAATCCGCTGGACAAGCCATATCAATTAATAGACAAGTTTTCTCCTTCTGGTTTTTAACAATAATGTCTGGCCTGTTTGCTTCAATTTTTCTGTCTGTGTAGATGGTGTAATCCCATAGAATGGTTACATCTTCTATTTCTGTAACCGGTGCTGGGTGATGTTCATACCAGTGTTTGCCTACAGCTTTTCCATAATGTTTGCATATTGCCCAATGTAAATATTGCCCAACTCTATCGTGGCGATTTTTATATTCATTTGGGGCAAGCACAGAACAGCCTGAGATTAGGTGGTCTATTGTTTCTTGGTGTTTATCACAAAACCTGCATTTTGGATCCATATTATTATGCATAATATTTGCCTGAAAGTTTCTCGTGAAAAGACTTTGGTCTTGTGCTGCAAGAATAAAGCCTTCAGTTTCGGACTTTAATCCAGATGCACGTAACCATCGATGAGTATTAACTTTGTCAACATTGGATTTATTGGCACGTACTGGATATTGGCCATGCAGAGGTTTGTCTTGCCAGCGCTGTTTCATCTGTTCAAGAGCTTTATCTTTGGCTTTCATTTTCATATTCTTTGCCGCAATAGTTGGCTCTTGGCTTCCGTTCTGCTTTTCTACAGAATCTACTAACTGTAAATCTTGTTTGAATTTACTGCCTTCTTTTATTATTGAATATTTTTTTCTTTTACTGCCTTCTTTTATTATTGAATATTTTTCTTTATTATTATTATTATTATTATTATTATTATTATTATTATTATTATTATTACTGTTGCTGTTGTTGTTGTTGTTGTTGCTGTTGTTTTTACTCTTATTATATCTTTCACATCCTAATTTGCTATTTCATACTATCCTTTGCATTATGTTTTGCCTGAAAACTAAGGTAAAGCAAAGTTTTTCTTAGAACTTCATTGAGTGTATTTGATAGTTTGTCTATGTTTGTGAGTGACGTTAATGAGCACAGTCTTTTGTATCTCATAGTGATGGAATACCTAAGAATTTCCGTGTTCTTTTTAATCATTCTGAGTACGTCTATTATTATGAAACTGTGGTCTAAATACCCCGTTCTTGCAATTTCTATTTCCAGCACCTTATACCTCGATGTTTGGGTTGTTTTATCAAATAGGATGGTCATTATTATTACTATAGTTTTTATGTTTTATATATTCCTCAAACCTTTCACCTGAGATCTTAAGTAAATGAATGTTTAAGCCTATTGCATGAACAATATTATTATTATTTCCTTCTGATGTATACACATTTTTTCTGGCTTTCAATGGAAGACCCAAGGTCAGAAATGGCTTTATGTTTTCAACTGATCATTTTTGTAAAACAACAACAAAACACATTTTACATGAATAAAGCTTTTTGCAATGTGAGAGCTCTAATTGAGAGCACAAGTCTTTGTATTTCTTTAAAGCAGGGACTACCAAGAACTCCTTCTAGTTTATTGGAATCTTTTCTAATCAACCTGAGGGTTCCGACGACAACTGAAATTATTGATGTTCTCATGTAACAAATTCTTAGATTTTCACTTCAATATCTTTGTATTTTAAGATTTTTTTTAAAGATCTTCAGGATAAATTATAATCTTCAGGGGCTACTGTGTCAATAAGAAAGCAAAATCTGTTATTGCGGTCTTTGATGACGACGGCTGGGCAATAACTTTTGATTGTTCTGTCTGTATCTTAGAAACCCTATTTTTGTAACCAGGGTTGAGTGATATTCATACCAGTTTCTTAAAGTTTTCTTCCCGTAAAAGGAGCATGTTTTCCAGTACAGATATTGGCCCATTCTATCATATTGTGTTTCACATTCAATGAAAGCTGACACTGTGCATCCTGATACAAGATGGTCTATTGCTTTTTTGGGTATTCATTACAAAATCTGCATTTCAGGTTAACACAGTATTTCGATATGTGTACTTTGCAATTTCTATTACATTTGTATTTGAATTATTATTGTTGTTGTTGTTGTTGTTGTTGCTGTTGTTGTTGTTGCTGTTGTTATTATTAATTATTTATTTGTGTATTTATTCTCTCCGCAAAGGCTGCAGCAGACATTTCGATATCAATGACATTATATCTTTCTTAAATTCTTTCCTGAGTTGTTTTTATTAGAGTTTTTCATAAATGTTTATTGCTGTTAGTATCAGTATTATTAAATTCCTTTTTATTTTCAGTTCCTATATCTGTTAGTTATTACTAGATAATTAGTTACAACGAGACTTCTCTCCCCAGTGCATTTCTCGGTATTCTAGCAGACCCCAGCATCATCATGGTTTGTACACTATATATCCTCGAATATCAAAGTAACATAATCTCTGTTCTCTGTCGCCTCACATCATGTAATATTTAGTTAAATGAGCAGATTATTACCAGTAACTGGGATGCTCACTGTGGACCACACATATCTGGCTTCTTGCCAAATCATAATAAATCAAATAATTTAAATGCAGTCATTTTATACGGTTCTAAGTACGCCGTTTTATTATGGGCAAGTCTTTAGCATTTTCGAAATATCTCCGGTGCCTAATTAAGTAATTGAAATTTAAAAATTCAATAATTAAGTTACTTGAGTATTCTTATCAAACTATGACCAGTTTATAAAAATGATACACTAGGTTATCTGGAATATGTCTAAGATAATCTTTTAGTTCAGTTGTATCTTGATTGTGTGTAATATTTTTATCCTCTTGTTAGAGACATTTGCATACCCTATCATAAAACTATCAAGAGTTTTTTTTTTTTTATTATAGACTAAAATTACTACGCCAATACTGATGTAGCTTTTTTCGATAACTATCTTCACCAGAACTATTAAATTGCTGGTATTATTTATTGCATTATTTTATGATTTCTTACGCCAAAATATTTTTCTACATTGAGATAATCTAAAATTAAGTATCTTCAATATATCATAACCTTCCTCATTATTCACGTTTAATTTAGTGATGCTGTCGTTTGGAACAGTGAGATTCATTCTCGAATTTCCAATTTTCCAATCCTTTGAAAAATTATGTGAGCAATTCATTCCAGACACATATATAATGATGGGCATCATAACTATCACCTTCAGGTGTATAATATATAAGGAAAAACATGGCATCTCTGTTTCCGCAAACATTTTGGTAATAGCATTAGAAACTGAAAAACTTTGCTGTCTGAAGAAAATCAAGGATTATGAATTATCAGGTCGTACTTTTTTCTATCTTAATTCCTTTCTATTTATAAAATTTTCCTTGTTTCTTTATAGATTCTTTTTATAGTTTTTTATTGTTATGTTTTTCTTGTTTGCTCTCCTCTTATTATTATTCTATTTCATCTTTTTTCTGTTTCATATCCTTTCTTCTTCTTCTTCTTCTTCTTCTTCTTCTTCTTCTTTTTCTTCTTCTTCTTCTTCTTCTTGCCATTATAATCATTATTAGTCCGCCTTCTTATTCATCTGCTTCTTTAACTTTCTATCTCTTTAGCTCTATCTTTTATTCTTACTGATATTTTATTACGTTGTGAGCATCATTAATTCTCTTGATCAATATAAATTTCGTTACGATAAAAATTGACTTGCATATTAAATCTAATATAGTGTATAATTTCATTCGTCTTTTCTTTACTTATTCCTTCTTTTCTGCTACTCCGTCACTTCTATTTCGTTGTCTTTTAATAAAATTATGCATAACTTTTTAAAGTTTTAGAACTGTCTGAAGTAAACTTCGAACATGCTTTCAAAAAGTCTATGGGAAACTAACAAAATCCATTATCAACAACGTAAACAACGTAGAAAAGTTTCACAAAGTCTCTTTTACCGTAAGTCGTAGCAAAAAAATTATTTTTCTTCCACAATTTACGTGGTACTGGGTTGCTTTTCTTCTATTTTCAATTTCGCTATAATCCTATTTTTCCATGCCCTTTCCAATTTTATTTCAAATTTAATTTTACTCAGTAGATATTGACCCGCCTTAAAAAAAACTCTTTAAAATTATGACAGGAATTCTTAAATGTATTCCAATAATTGGCTTCGAAACTTCGAATAAATGTTTCAGGCGCAATTTATTTTGCAAAAACTTCTTGAATCAGTGTCACTGGGTGCTCAGATGTTGCAAATTACCGCTAGCAGCGATAGTTGTGTTTATTGACATTTTCGTAATATTCTTTAAGGTTTTAGGTAATGATGTATATTAGAAGGTGGATAGTTACGGAAGAGCAACAGTAACGACGACAGAAAAGAAAACATTAAATAAAAAATAGAAATCAATTTTGCATAAACTAGGCAAAGAATAAAAGTGGATGAAAACAAGAAAGACATCCAGTGAAAGGGCTTGAGAGCAGCCATAGATAGATAGATAGATAGTGTTACGTTCGTAGGGGTTAAAATGTGGTTATGGGAAGAAAGATAAAAGGATAAAATGAGAGGATCTCTTCTAATAAAACTTTGTTAATTGAATTACAGTTCGTATGCTGAGCGGAGCCGCTGGATGCATAATGATAAAATGTGTGCCTTAAAAATCTGTCCTCTCACCTTGATGTCATGTCCGAAACTCTCTGCACCCAGAATACTCTTTTTCCAATCAATGGATATGACAAAAGCTTTATTTTTCACCCCTCCGGTCAAAGTGGGATAACTTCTTTTTAAATATTTTCATTAGGGACTACTGTGCTCTAACACCTCCTTACTTGAGTATTTAGTCATACTGCAAACGCTTAAGATCAACTTGAAGATGTCTCACCCAAGTGCGATTGAGCTTTTTCCTATCTATGAGGTCCCTCAGCCTCATTTCTATTTTCCTGAATGGCTGATGAAGGAGATGGCAATTCAAAAGTGTCCATCAGTAAATCGAATGGAATAGTTGGACTGTTGCTATATCTTTTTTGCGCATCTGGGACGTAATTGATGTTTATGCCGTTCCCAGATTTGATTTCCAAATTGTACATCAAAGATATACTGCCCTTTCTTCTGTTTGCTTTGTGCGGTGATGTAGTAGAAAATCAGCATGCAATCGAATTGAGACATCGGCTTTTTTAACCGCTACAATGGGTGCTGCCCACTGTGAATATGCAATAGGTGTGATAACAACCATTTATTCTAGAAGTTTTAATTCCTTGTCTACCACTGGTAAGGCAGCATATGTTACTGGTCGTTTACTTCAGAAGACAGGTTTAGTGTATGCTTTGATTCTGAATTTGGCTTCTGCCTGAGGGTAGAATCACAGATCATTTCTCAAAACTGCAGAAAATTTACTGTCGGATCGGTAATGGTGCCCTGAATGGAAGGTCTGGTTAGCAAATAGCACACAAAATTGAGTACTCACAAGACCCAGTGATCCAATAAAATCAAGTCCTAATAGGTTGGGACTAGAAATGTAAATAATTCCAGTCACTGTGCTATGGATGTTGGTAATTATCCCATGATATGGACGCAATATCCGGACGCACTTTGTACTATCCTACTGATTGGTGTTAGTGAAGGCTAGCCTATGGTTTTCCATAGTGTTTGAGATGTGAGTGTTATATTGGGGGTTGTGTCAATTTGTAGATGAATAGGACAACTATTCAGTTCTGCTACCACATATTTGCGATTCGATTTAGAGTTTGGGAGGAAATTTGCAAGAAAACTGTTAATGCGCATTTTCCTACCATGACTGTATTTATGTGGGTGCTGTGCGTTATATATTGATTTTCGCCATGGTTGGGTGCAGAATCCATCCCTCTTTTTGCACCATTCGTTTACATTCCCGACAACTTGAATGAACAATACCGAAAAAAATACCAGCTGCCGCATCCCAGCAAGTAGATGGGGGTTTCTTGTCTATCGAACTCGGTGTTGTAGTACAGCATTGTCTTTAAAGAGAGTTTGCTGCAGCCGTTGTTGAAGATACTGAATTCATAGTTGAATCAAGCTGAAGATTCACCAGTTGTTGATACTTCACTACAAGTTGCTGCAGAGTAATATCAGAGTTTTGTTCAATTTTAGATATAATCATTGTGTGAATGTCATCATCACATGCCGACCTCAAACTACATACAAATATTAAGCACTTAAACTTTGTGACTGGGGTGATTTTAGGTATTTTACATTCTTTGTTCACGTTGCCAAAATTGACTGAGCCACACTTAGCAATATTAACGCGATTATATCGCATATTAAAAAGAGAAGTTTGCTCACTTAATATCTGGCGTAATGTATCAATTCTTTCGTCCAAGTCGTTGTCGAGCGTGTGTTTTATCAAAATATAGTATGTTTAGCGGTCATGTTCCGAGGGTCCAAGTTTCCATAAAAGGAGCTTGACTTTCCAATCATCCTCCTGTTCTTTGAATTCCACTCGTAAAAATTTTTTCGAATAATGCAAACCATGTGTAGAAATTCTTTTTATCAGCCGGCTACAGTGGAATTCCTCTGTTGATCTTTATTTCTGAAGACGCTGATGTAGATGCAGAAAATCTCTCCGAGAATAATTCCATCAAGGTAGTTGTTGTCGTAAGAGTTGCTGAATTTTTAAATCAATCTTTGTGTGTCTGTGTGTGTCCCCGCGTTGTTCAGTTATGTTCCCAAGGGATAAAAATATGGTTATGTAAAGAAAGATTAAAGGATGAAACGAGAGGATAACAAAATTTTATTCATTGAATAACAAGTTGATCGGAGCCGTTGGATGTGTAATGATAAGAGGTGAGCCTTGAAAATCTGTTCCGATCACCTGTATCCACAAATGCCTTCTTAATATTCATCACTCTGGTCAAAGGAAGATAACTTTTCTTAAACATTTTTGTTAGAACCAATTGTATCCTAATAGATAGATAGATAGATAGATAGATAGATAGATAGTGATACAGCTAATTAGATAAAGATAAATATATTAAGACAGACAGACTTAAACAGGACTAATAGGCAGCTAGAGGGGAGAAGAAAGAGGTACTATCTCAAGTGTTTACGCAATAAAACATATATTAGCAAAACGAATTTGGTAGAAATTTCAGAATATATATAAATACATACATACATACATACATACATACAAATATATATATATCGATTTTGTTTAAATATTTGTTCTATTATAAATATAAATCTACTGCTAGGAAGTTTTCTCGTCTGATTCCATCTTGCACATATACAAATCAACAATACGCCCATACATTAAATAATGTTGTAATATCTGGTCGGGCACCTCTGTTATTCATCTCGAGGTTCTCGGCAGGATCCAGAAGACAATCTGCAATGTAATAGTTCCCGACGTGGTGCCTCGACTCTAGCCAATTTCTCACCGACAGGATGTAATTTACCTCTGTCTCTTCTACAAATATTTTCATGGCTTCTGCTCCGGCGATCTTAGCTCCATGGTGCCCCCACTACAAGAATTTACTCGAGCAACCAGACTGGCAACGAGGTCCCACTCTTTTACAGTTAAAACAAACAAATGTAGCCACCCCCCCCCCCACACTTTTAATCAACAGCTTTCTTTCTTGCATTTCCCGCCTGTGGAACTCCCTTCCGTATAATTGCTTCCCTGATAGCTGCAATCTCCAAGAGTTTAAATGCAATGTCAATTGCCATCTCTTATCCTCTTGACTTCCATTCTTCTCTTATCTTTTCCCCAACAAGCCCCGCATTATGTTCTTGTCTCTTTTTTCTCTGCTCTCGCAACTCTCTTTTCTTTCGCAAGTATCCACATCCATCTCTTGCCATTTCTCTGACACTTCATGTAACCGGTTCCTCTTCTTCTTTGCTCTCCTGCTATGTAAACTTTAAATCTGCAATAAAGCAATAAAAACTGTTGAAAGTACTGTAAACATTGGAATTGTTGTGAAATCAACTGACTCATTGGAAAAAACATTGATTTGTCCTGGATATGACAATCAGTCTAATCAGACATCAGGGCCACTGAACAAGAGGCTTTGACGAGCGTGGAACCACATCCTAATTGTTGTTGCTGTTCCCAGCCCCACCCCGACCTGAGGGAGTAGTACCTGTTAAATTTCCATCTATTGTCAAGTAGTAAACCCACCAATCGGTGGGTTAACTATTTGCCGGTAGACTATTAAAATATGGAAATATATTTTTGTAGTAAAAATAAAAGCAGTTTGTTTTAATAATAAAAAAAATACCAGCAATGCATTTTTATAAAAAGAACTAAAAACTCTTATCAGTATTGCATTTTTGAAAATAAAATTCAAAGGAAAGCACTTTTGGGATATAAATAAAATTACCAGCAATAAGTATTAGGGAATAAATTGTTAATGCTCCCCAAAATATTAAATTTTAGCATTAAATGGCCCATAAGGTGTTGACCTGCCACTAAATATTGGTTAATAAAAGTTATACAAAATTGCTGCAAGAATACATTTTAATTAAAAATATTAATAAAACTCATAATATGAAACTGTGAGTTTTTTATTGGTTTTAGTTCCATTATTTTCAATTACAGTTTCAGCATAAATTGAAAAAGTTGCGATTTGCAGGGCTTCTGCTCATTCTTTGGTGAATTCCTGGACGCATTTTCCTAGGTCCTCAGATAATTACTTTTAGATACCTTAGAACTTTGTAGTAAGTAGACGCCTGTAGAAAAATGGAGATACGTTTTTTTCATCTGTGGTCATAACACTCAAATCCATGATCTGAACAAAAAGTTTGTACCCGAATTTGCCCTTGACATCAAGGTCGTTTCAGTCATTCAAAATTGTATTCATATACAACATACATTCGAAAGATATTCTCGTCAGGTAATATTTCGACAGTGAACTCAAGTTTAAGAAACCAGAATCATTTTTTTTAATCGTCTCTCCCTGAGCAAGGCGGTAATGCCACTGATGTGCATAAGAGTAAAAAGATTAAGTAAAAGAGAATGAAAAGGAAGACGAACCAGTTAGAAAGGAGCAAGAGAAGGATGGGAATACAGGTGTGATGACAGTTGTAAAGTTGGATAGAAAAAAAAGATATACGGGGTGGTGAAAGAACTAAAGTCAAATGGTTAATAGATGGGTATTGACATTGCATTTAAATTCCTGGAAGTTGTAGTCGTCAGGAAAGCAAGAATATGGAAGCAAGTTCCACAGGCGGGAAGGGTGAGAGAAGAAGCTGCAGGAGTAGAATTGTCGTCTGCATTTGGTTAATCTCTCTGTGAATGGGTGGGACCCAGTTGTCAATCTGGTTGCACGAGTAAACACCTGTTGCAAAGGCACCAGTGACTTGAGTTCGTTGGAGCAGAAGCCATGAAAGTATTCATAGAAAATTTACTAGCATTCTGGCTTATAGAGATTCTGTGTAGATTTGCCTAATGTATAGTTTAAAATCAAGGTCACCATGAACGACACTTTTGACTGTCATGATTTCTCACTCTTAGTTCAGCAACTATCTTGAGCAGGGATATCATTAAACACATTGCAATTTAGGTTTTGAGAACGTTGATGAAGTATCGACTCTTCTGCTTGTTGACTCCTCAGCAGGATGGCTTCCACTACATGCTGTTGCACACGTATACCATTTATTTTTATTTATTATTTTTTTTAAGTTAGTTCGCTGGTAAAGATTAAGTGTTAGATGATTGACAAGTCTGTCCGTCTATAAAGTCTCTTTCCACGAAATTCCTGAAAAATAGATTTGTATTGTAATTTGAGAATATACTCGTTGTTTTGCGTTTATCTAACATTCTTTATTGTTTTTATTGCTCGAAAAATCAAATACAAGCTTCTGCAGTATACATCTTTTGAATTTATGCATTATCGCCCGGTTCACACTCCACCCACGTCTATTGAACAGGTGTAGAGGCTCATCCCTTGTTCCCTGTCTAGGATGTGGTTTCCTGCTTTCTCTCTTCTAATCTTTTCACTCTTACTTAGCCCCCTGCACATCAGTGGCTTTACCGCCTTGCTCGGGGTGATATGATTAAAAAAAATAAATAAGAATAGAAATGTGTTTTGCAATTTGTATAATAAAACCTGACAATCTCCTAAACAAATTATAATTAATTATTTTTTTCATAAGAATTGATATTATGTGGTGATATGATGCAAAGGATTCAGAAAGAGAGAAATTATATATCCAATCAACATGATGGTGTTTCAAGGGATCACTAGTTATGGCGAAATTATATATATATATATATATATATATATATATATGTGTGTGTGTGTGTGTGCACGAAAAATTCTTGGATAATATCAATGGGAAAAGAGAAATTTATTTAAACGATTACATATTTACTCATACAAATACTATGTGCATACGCACAAGCGAATACACATATGAATTGTTATTTGCTAAGTTTTACATAGTTTGACACATGGCTATCATTACGCTGCAATATTTGAGAATCAAAAACACTATTAATAATCTTCAAGTTCAGCATCCTAACCATTACCTTTCCAAAAGGCTATCAGATCACTCGAATGGCATTTGTTGGCTTACACAGTAATTAATTGAAATTTGTTGTGAACGTTTTCTGTTGGAATCAATGGGAATCATGCAGAATTTATTTTAAGTGCGTTAACAAAGAAGTGGATAGTGTTGCAAACAATATATTTGTTGATTATAATCAATTCTTTTTCCATTATTAAGATATGGACTTTTTGATGTCCCTTAGTAGAATGTGTCCCATTGTTGCATAGAAAGAAAAGTGGATAATTAGTTTAATTTTGATGGAATGTCAAATATATATGATGAACTATATAGTAACAGATAAACCTGTTATTATTAGACTTCAGGGAAAATTCATGAAAAATATAACCAAAAGGCTGAAAAGATAAAATATCCAAATTAATGAAATTAGAATAATGAGGTCAGTGTTCTCGTACTGAAAAACAAACAAACTCACTCAATTTTCACTGTAAACTGCCAGTTGATACTGATATGAAAAATCATAATAATGATAATATTTTTCACAACATAGGCAAGAGGAGAGTATCTAGCAAAGATCAAACCTGTTGAATTCCAGAAAAGAATCACTGTCCTTACTATAATATTTTATGTTGTTCAAGCATTGCTGAAAAGGTCACTGATTCACAAAACCTCAATAAAAGGTGATTCATCTTATGAATATGGATGACTTTGAGATTTGGGACTAGAAAAAAGAAGGCAAAAATTCTTATATAAAGGGGATTACATTTCTAAATGAGTTTATATTCTCCGTAAGTTATAACAAATAAGAATGTCATTATTAATGCTAAATTAAAGCCCCATAAGTGTTCTATTGTGTCGGACAATCAACGTTTACTAAATAACTTCATTGTGCCCTTCCTTATGTTTAAAATGTATGTTTGCCCATTTCTACGCATGAACAATTTTCAAACTCAGATAAAAATCATTATTTGGAATGCTCATTTTGAAGAAAATAGGCGCACCTAAATAGCTAGGATTTGTGCAGTAAGATTTACCTTCTCCTATTTCAGTCAGATAGGGCTCATGTCATATGTACGTGTGCTTCTTAAATATTCCGCATACAATGAATTCACTCCAAGAGACAAGGAGAGAAAATAGGCGAAAGATTTCGTATCTATCAGAGCGACCCTGATGTAATGGTGTGCAAGAAATGTTCGCTGGAAAGGAGCAACGTGACACTAGATAAGCACATGGGTTAAATGAGGCAAAGAGATAACGAATGATGTGCACAAGCTCCTCTGACTCCCGAGGGCCGGAAGTGAGTAGATTTGCCTTGTTCCCTTCTTTTAAAATCATCTCTTAGTCAAATTGACTGGCGGTAGAATAAAAAAGGGGATTATACCGCACAACATGTTGGGTAAAAGTTTCTTCATATTTACTATTATAAATACATAAACTGAAATGCGAAATAATTAATCAGTGCAGGACAGTAGATATTTTCGCACACTCCTCTTGTAAAATGAACTCAGCCATATGTCGTATGTCCGAGGCGTAGAATTAGAGTAGTTAACGATGTCACTGTGGTATGCAAGAAGCGCAGACCAGCGTTAACACCTATTGACCATGGAACGATTTTTGATGGGGAATTCTCCGAAATGGAATTTGCACTCATTTGTTCTCATATATCAGCAGGCAAGGATATTGCAAGAATTTAGGAATTCCAAACACGGATTAACGACACGTGAAAACTATAGGCACCTACAGACAATGAAAGAACATCACTGCCGCCGGCTGACTTATTTTTAATCAGTATCGCCCAAAGTATCGCAAAGTATCGCAAGTATCGCAAAGAAAAGGTAATTAATGAAAATTAAAAAAAGATGAAAAGTTTACAAAGTGTGAAAGATTTAGGAACAGAAACATTAATAAGTAGCTGGAAAAGAAGACTATAATTAAGATAGTAGATAGTGATTGACATTGTATTAAACGTTTTTTGCAAATTAAATTTAGCTGTAAAGTATGGATCCTGAAGGGAGTTCCACGAGTGAGAATTGCGAGAAAAGAAACTGCTAGCATAGAACTTACGGCTACATCTAGCCAACACAACTGTAAATAGATGAAATCTCAACGTTAGTCTGGTACGGCGCTTAAATTTATAAAGTCTAGGTGTCATAGCGAACAGCTCATTCGAACATTTACCATGAAAGTATTTATAGAAAACGGCACAGAAAATTTGACTAAAGTCTAGCCGCCAGATAGGAGCCAATAATATTGCTGGTCTTCTTTAGTTTTATCAAGTGATATTCTAAGCAGAGATGAATAATAGACTAAGATATACAAGATAGAAAAGTTTTCTCGCACAGCAGACTGAACCAAATTTCTTAGGAATAGATTCAATATAGTCTTTCTACTGCATGTCAGCTGAGAAGGTTAGCCCGAGAACATAGACTTTTTTCTGGAGGTTAGCATAAGCCAGCAAGACAAACAAAGAGGGGTCTCTGAAATGATGAATGTAAGTAAGTTTATTTTTGGAGGCGTTAAAATTAACAAGCCATCTTTGGCCCCAGTTAACGATGGACTTGAGTCAGTTTTAAACATCGCCAACCATTTTTACTTTATTGACCTGATCAGTCTTACTATCGAGGCAGGAGTAAATGTTTTTCTCATAATCATAGATACGGAATTGAAATTTGATGTCATCGGGAAGGACATTAATGAAAATTAAAAACAGACATGGATTGCAATCATCTCACAAAAGGCCACATTACATCAAATCCCATCCAAAGTCAATTCTGGTATACACCAACATATTAATAAAAGCAGTGTGTAGCGTACATAGCCTTCTATGGAGTTTTCTAAACCATAATTGACAGATCTTAATAAGACTGCTCTTTGAAACTGGGAAACTGACATTAATTTACCTGGTCGGATGAGTCACATTTTAACTGTTCCGAACAAGAGTCTAATGTGTGGTTGTTTAAAGGGGAGTAAAATAGATATCCAGTCTGTCCTCAGCGTATTGTGCAATCTTTAATTGTGGGGTGGCGTGTTATGATAAAGTTCGTTAAGATTCCAATTGAAAGTGGAATCTGTCATGATAGGTTTGATGTGGACACAGTTTGTTATAGATCGGTTACACATTTGAGCACGTTTAGGCATGCGCTGTTGCGTGACGGTGAGTGTTCATTCCAGTTAGATGACGCAGTTCTCTCATTGTGTACAACTGACACGAACTTGCATCCAGAAACATTCAGTTAAGTTTAGTAATTTCATTGGGTCCCATGTCAGTCAAGGCACCTATAGGAAGGAAATGTTCCAAATCTAACTGAATTCATTGCAATACACTCAACAACCACAAGTCAGCTATGGAGAGTTCAGAAGGGTGTGTTTGTTTCGATATGGACGCAAAACATCTCATCAAAGATTTCATTTCCTGATGCAGAGCCACTGTTTCTCAAACGAGTTGTTTGATATTATTATATAGCCCTCTATAATTCAAATTTCACTTCATACACGCCCACTCATATATATATATATATATATATATATATATATATATATATATATATATATATATCCCTTTGAAATAATCTAATGTTTTGACATTTCGTCAGAATAAGAAGGTGCGTCATGAAAAGAAGTTTAAAGTATCCCATCGTATATATAATTATATTAGATATACATAATATATTACTTAGATATACATCCATACATACCATTCATGTAGTTTTGATCGACTTGTGACACGGTGCGTTGTCTTGGTGAAAGATAACTTTTTATTCTTTTTTTGTGGCTGTTTTTTTTTTGACGATTTCTTCCTTTAAACGTACGAATAATCTTATATAATATTCGCTATTGATGATTCTTTCTTTCTCAAGGTAATCGATAAACAATATACCTTGCCCATCCCAAAATAAGGAGGGCAAAACTTGCCTGCTGATGCTTGCGACTTTGGTCGCTTTGGACAGCATTCACCAGTTGTTGCCCACTCAGCTGACTGCCAGTTTGAGTGAAGTTGTGGATCCATGCTTCAGCCATTGTCACATATTTACACAAAAACTCCTTGTTGCGTTGAAATAGTTGCAAACAACGCTTTGAATCGTCGACGTGTTGTTTTTGATTGACCGTGAGCAAACGCGGCACCCACTTTGAACACAGCTTTCTCATTGACAAATGTTCATGCAAAATAATGAATACACTGCCTTCTGATATGTTCAACTCCTCTGCTATCTCACGCAACCTCAATTTACGATCGTCGAAATTTTTTGTGTTTTCCTGGACAACTGTCGATTTGGGGCTACCGCGTCTAAAATCAGCATACCACCGTTGTCTCCGACAGAGCAGTGTCCGAATAACACTTATCAAGCCATTGCTTTGCTTGAACAGTATTTTTACTATCAGAAAGCAATGCTTTATCAACGCACGAAATTCAGCGTTTCCGTTGTTTGGAAAATTTGCAACAGTAGCTTCACTTAAATACCTGCAATTTGTAAATCCAATTAAGCCCAAATTTTGTCACGTGCCATTTTAAGGTTACTACTTCATAAAAATTATATGGAGTTTTTATTACTGGCGCTGTTTATATGTCAGTCCCTGGACATATTGTGTGATGTGTTACATGCATAGATACATATCTCTCAGCATTTTTTTCTTAATTTTTTAAATTGATTATATATATATATTTTTTCTAAACATATACTGTTAAATATAAGAAACAGTGAATGTCTATTATGTTTAATCATGAGCCGTTGTAAACGTCGTATTTTGGCTTTAAGTTAAAAATAAAGACAAATATTCTGCAACATATATATATATATATATATATATATATATATATATACAGAGAGAGAGAGAGAGAGAGAGAAAGAAAGAAAGAAAGAAAGAAAGAAAGAAAGAACGTGACAGACGGCCCGGGATAGATAGATAGATAGATAGATAGATAGATAGATAGATAGATAGATAGTATCCAGGCTACTAATGTAAATATAATGGACGATGATGTCCAGAACTGACGAATATTGAATATTTTAAATGCTATATCTTTCCAGGAACTTGATGATCTTGGCTCTCCAAAGTGGCGAGATATTTTTATCTGCCCCTTTTTTTTATTATAATTGTTGTTATGTGAGCCATTTACTTTAACTTGTCAGTTAGATTATACGCTACATTCCTTTGCTTCAATATACCTTGTGAGTGCTAAATTCTCCAAAACTTCTTCACTCATTATGTGTTAAATGATTGCACATGTGATCTTGTATTTGTTAGCAGCAGGATTTCTCTTCAAAACGTTCTCATTTTTTACATTCTCTTTGCTTGTTGTCGTTAATATTTGTCGATAGAACATTTCTTCCCCTCCTTCTCTGAGGATGTTATTTAGCATTCAATGCCACATCGAAGATTTGTTATTACCTACTCTTTTCTTTGTTTCTAATAATATTGTTTTGTATGTAATCCCATTTTCCGATCTTTTAATACTGCGCTCAGTTTAATAATAATCTTTTCCTTACCGTATATCTCTGTTTAGGCAGGATTGTATCCATTTGTATTTCCTGTTCCGGTGGTATAAGCAATCAGCAATTGCTTTTTAATGTTTATCCGTAAGGAAGATTTTGTTTATTTTTAAAATATAAAAACAAATAAACATATAATTGTAATTAATATCTCTACTTTAAGTTTGCGAATAGCGACAAGTGTAGCTACGTTTTTTCCGATTTCTGTGTCATACATTCCGTCATCCGTCATCCGTCATCCGTCATCCGTCCTGCTTGATTTCAAGATTCCCAATGTTTAGCATGTAATTTTGACTGTTCTTTTTTAATACAATCATGTCACCTGCCTTCTTACAGTTAAATGTTGTTGTTTTTTTTTCCTTCAGGTGAATTGCAACAATCTTTAAATAAATTGTTATTAAAATGAAGTAAAATATTGGCGATAAACTAAACAGGAAACACTTATAACATTAATACTGTTTTTAACAAGGACTAATATAATAATAATAATAGTTTTGTGTTTTGTCTGGTTGGAGAGAAGCATTCTTGTGTGTTGATTGAATAGGATGGATAAGGACTGATTAAGCTGGCTGATGTTAAGAGTCATTCAATCAAAAGGATCGTCTTAAACCTGGGATAAACTGAGCAGCTGTCAAGAGCGAAATCAATTTAGACTGCTTCTGGACATCAAATCAGTTTCCGTTATTTTCTTAGTATCTCAACCTTCAAAAATTTTGTTCACCTCTGTTATGAACTGTCAATTCTTTGGTTCAATCACCCGATTACTTTAACCTAAGTTTTTATACACTTAGATGAAGCGTCTTGAATATGACAACAGAGATGAGAGGAACTGTCGAAACAGTTTAAATAGCGTAAATAGTTACAATACTTCATCTCAGGAGTATAAACTGGTATCAATAAAATTTCGGGTTTTTCACTGCTTGATCTGACGACAAGTACCCTGTGACATCACAACCTACTACTAGTTTACTTAAATGTAAAATTTGACAGTTTGAGGCCTCCGTCTATAAATGTACATTTAAGTAAAATCAAAGAAACCGGAATTAATTTCTTTTAGCAATGGTTACCCTTTCAAAAAAGATAATCTTCTTGCTTAATTGTTCCATTCAAAAACCTCTGCGTAGGTGACAACTTTAACAATCTTCATTTACGCTCTTTGAGAAATTCTAAGTAGGAAAGGATTTCGGTTTGTTCGACTAAAGTTTTGCTAGCGCACTAAGTTTTTTCTATACTGTTTGAAATGTTTTACAATTTCAGTCCAGGTCTTACCAGAAGATTTCATTCAGCATTTAAAAGGATGAGCTCATTTCTATATGACTAAACAATATAGTTGCGACAATGAAAATAAAGGGCTGTTATTAATATAAAAATAATCATTAATTTCCAATTTCAAATTCTGGGAGATTTCTTAACTGGTGGATCCACTTCCATGCCTTTTTTTTAAATCTAAGTACTATATACTAATAATATATATCATGAATAATATCTTTTGTATTACATATATAACCAACTGTGTGTATGTGACTATAAGTTTGCATAAAACTTACATATTACGATTGTTTTACTGAGTGCTAAACTTTTGCCATTTCAAAAGCTGAGTAGAGTATTTAGAGCTAGAAAGATTTTGTTGGAAACAAAGAAAAGAATACTGAATTGTTATGCAATACCTGTCCCCCAATATGATACGAATGCTAGACGATCTCCTCAAAGATGAAGGAGAGACTCGAAGCAACAGAAAGGTGGTTTTACAGAACGATGCTGAGAATACAATGGACCAAACATGTGAGCATCGCCAAGGTTTTGGATAAGATGAAAACGAAAAGGATACTTATAATTAACATCAAGAAGACACAGCTAAGGTTTCTGGGGCACGGAATTAGGAAGGATGACTTAGAGAAACTAATACGAAACGGATAGACAGGGAAAGCAGCGCGAGAGATACTTGATGAGCTTGAGCAAGTAACTGGTGGCGCAAGATTTTGAATAGATACCAAGAAAAAAATTAAGAGCGATAAGTTATAGAGGTAAGTGGAGGTCCATGATCGCTTACGTCCTGAAGAGATATGGCACATAAAAAAGAAAAGAAGAAATCTTTTTTTTCTCGGTGTCTGTATTGAATTTTTTCTTCGGGAAAGAATATTGTTGCTGACACCAGATGATGCTCACCACTGAAGTATCGAGAAAATGAATGATGCACTGGATCAGCTGACATTGACCAGGAAGTGAACACAACACGATAGGCAGAAGGACGAAGCGAGAAACTGAAGAAGCCGGAACGAATCTTATTCAGATAGATATTCTATAAAGGACGAAAACACAAGTGAAATATGCTGATACACTTGCTCTTGAGTTCTTGAGTTTCGAGAAACGTATCTTCAAATACAGAGAGGCAGATTTAATGAATATGAATTGCATACCAGAATTAGGTATTCAAATTTTGATTATAGCGATGTGAAGGAACAGGAACGAAATCAAACGACTTGCTATATATGACGGATAAGATGCAGATATACTCCTAAGAAAATTTAAAAAGTTAATGGTAGAAATTTTTCCTTCTTCAGAACTCCCTGAATTCTGACTTGAAAAAAAGTGTAGAAGCGTAGTCATGGATTTCAAATAAGTTTACATTCTGCGATCAATTAAAAGCAACTGGTGCTGATGAGCTTTAAAAAAGGTGTGAACATTTGCCTAATGTGCATCGCAATGACCTTGATAGCCAGAACGAATGTCAGAATCTAAACCACCATATAGATCCTGAAAATCGCTAAATCATTCGGAAAACCTCCTTTATATTATATTATAAAGAAAAATACTTTCAAATCTGTGGTTCCCAATTTTGAAATTGGACTCGAAATGTTTGTATATATGATATTCGAATTTTCTCAAAAGAGGTTTAATAAACATTAAAAAGTTAATAGGTCAAAAATATAGATTGAGTATCAAGGAAATAATAGATGGAACTCGTAATCCGAATGCAAACAGAATAAATGCAGAATATGACGAATATTGCCTAAGGTTATGAAAATAACCAAATATTGACTAAAGTTATGAAAATAACCAAACTGGCATTTTCAAGTAATTTTTTCCAAAGCGAATGTAGGCTAAATAAAGAAATACATGAAAACTGATCTTTCAAAGCTAATTTTTCTTGATGAACAAACGTCTATATTTACTGGATCTGATGGTTGTGATGGGTGTTATGTTCTTTATGATGATATGAAATCAACATAAATTGAAGAAGAAAACGTTGAGGGCAGAAATAATGTTTTTTACTAGTATTGTAAGTCGTAAAATTATGAGTATTTTCATAGTTGATGATTAGGTCAACATGAATGGAGAGGATTGTTCGACAATATAATAGTTATTAGACATTTCTTAAGCAATACATTTTTTCAATACTGCATATTAAAAATCAATAAGCTGTAAGCTAAAGATAATTTTCATGTTTTTTCAAAGCTAACTATTGTATACATTGCCATAAATGTACATTGCATTACTTTGTTTAGGAGCTACATTGCAATTAAGACAGTCTTGACTATATATTCATGCAAAATATTTATTTGTAAATTTTACAGGTTATTTAAATTATCATTTAAATTATTAGTTATAATTTATAGCATTTTGACTATTTCTTTTTTTCCTGCAACTTTTATCGTGCTTATTCCATCAGTAATTTTGACTGAATTTCTGTTCCTTTCTTTTACTGTCTTTTTTTATTTTTAGTTTTTATTATAATTTATTTACATTCTCTCGTTGGATGTTTCTAATATTTTCTTTCTTTCATTCTTTTGTTGTTTTTAACTTTTTCCTTCATTTATTTTTTGTTCAGATTTCTTTCATTCGTTTGACAAGTTTAATCTTTCTACCAGAAGAATCCATATTCATTTTTCAGGCATCGGGAAGAGATAATGAATTTCTTCTTATCTCTGAAATCTTCCCCAAATGGGCTCTTAAAATGCGAATTGTTAAGGTCTCTTAGAAAACGCTGTTTCAAGCGATGATTTTACAATAGTTGGAAAGGTCAAACCTCTTTGAAAAGTTGGAGCACAACAATATTCTTACATGATTTCTGTTCTTTTTATAGAACTAAATCTAGCTAAGTAAACTTAGCTAAGTAAAGTTATTCATATAATATAACAATTTAAATATGTTATATATCGACAAACAACAAACACGCATATATATAAAAATATAAAGTTATATTTTTATTAATGACGATGAACCGTGTAGCATAGGGAACAGAGAATTGTGAGAGCGCGCTTCTAATGGGTTGATGGGAGTGTAATCTTATCTGTTGTGTCTCTCTTCACCGGCCGATCTCTGTTGCTCCTCTACTACTACTGGCGAATCCGTGAGCCGAGGTCTTTTTATAATCTTCCAGAACCGGGACTTTTTCTTCCGGTTTTGCCTCGCCCACGCACGCACACGTAATTCTCAGAGACACCTGTTCTGTTTGCCTCTGTAGTTATTTCCGCTGCTGCCGGAAATAAGGTCAACGACATCCGTTCCTTTCAACGACCGGAAACACCCTCGCTTGCATCAGCCTTCCTTGGGTGGGGCCAGATTGTTATATTACATTCCTCGCCCTCCCATTTTCCAAAATGTTCACCTAAGAACATTTTAAGCGCAACACCCTCACACTCCTCCCCATGCCACACAAGCCCGACAATTGTATAAAACATGTGCACGCCAAAACAACAAAACATGTGCATGCCGAAACAAAAAAACAACAAAAAAATATATAGGGGAGCCTACATCGGCAACCCAACAATGTTCGTGTCCATCGTGAAAATTGTTCTACCAGCTCGATGTTTCATTGTTCTTTTTTTTTTCTTTCTTTTTTTTTTAATATCCCTTTTCACAGAATTGGGCAAAGTTCTTAAAAATGTTCATTTTCTTTCTCGACTCTGTCCATAAGCGTAGACGCCTCGATGCACAACCACATGATCATTAGGCGATAACCGCGCCCCAGTTTCTAAACTGACATCGAGTAAATGACCTTTGACCAACACCATGCGTGTTTCTGCTCGAGTTTATTGTTACACATGTAACTTCATTTAATTTAATTTAATTTCAAACATACTATGTTTGAACACAGAAAAATGGCCATTATCTGCAGTACATAACATTCATAGTCTGACCGAGAAATGTTCAATAAAAAATGAAGAAAATTACCCTGATTCCAACGTTAATCCGCATGCAATTTACTTGTGGAGGATTAGAGGTTTCATCTATATTAATTTAGTCTAAAAAAATGGACCCGTGACTCGTAGTTCCTTAGTTTGTACAATGTCTTCTATTCCTTGAACTACTTCCCCTGGATTCGAATCCAAGCATATCTGATTTGTTGACATCTCTCTGTTTAACGCAGAGACATTTGAGTGTTGAACACCCGTTGACCCCGGAGTACTATTCACAACGGATAACTCCCTTTCCTTTCCCGAAGCACTGTTGCTTCTTTCACACTTAAAAATCCGCTTCCTAGCTATTATTCCAAGGATTATCATAACGCCGACTATGCCAGCAATGACTCCTATCGTCAACTTCTTCGGGAGTTCTTCATATCCTTCACTAAATCTTTCCATATCTATCTGTTCCAAGGTATTTACTAGTTTGCGGATAGGAATCTCCTCCATATCGCGCAATTCTACCGGCATGGTGTCCACTGAAAAATTGAGAAATTTCTGCGTAATTGGGGACCAAACCACTGAACCAGAGACGTATAATTTACTTTATGCTTTAGATACTATTAATAATTTTCCACGTTTGTATCTTCCTAACTATTTCACTTAAACTATCGTTAATCCTCCCACTGCTTCTTTCCCAATCCTATAGCATATCAGCCAATAAGTCTACAAGACTTTTCAGTTGTTCTTTCTTTTTGTTCCGATCAACTGTGGAATCTGCAGGTCTATCCGTGTCAATATAAAGTTTTCAGAAATTAATATATCTTCAAAAGATATTTCCCAAGTCACATAAATGAAAATTCACAGAGGATGTTGAATTGATGGGAACCTGCACAAAATCATAATTCACAAACATAGAAATGTAAATCATTTTGTATTGTACAATCATTGAAAAGAAATCAAAAAAAAAAAAAAGAAAACCTAACACTGCACAAACCAAAGAAAACATTGTTATCAAAAAGTTAATCCAATTATCCACTTTAAAGAGTAGAAGAAACTTCCTTTACATGATTTTACATTTCACTTACTCAATAAAAGTAAGATTAATTAAGCAACATACCAGTAAACTCTCTTCACATATATGGTAAAATATTAACAAAAAAATAAATCATTAACTCAGATGTTTTATACTTACAGATAGGTAAATATCTCAATTTTATTCCTCCCGTCAACCCCAACCTATGCGCTCTCCGCTAGGCGTACTACTCTCTGCATGTAGTCCTGCACCCCCTCCGTTCTACCCTTAATGTGTTCGACACCGAACAATCCACATTTCTCAATTCTAGGGTCAGATCGGCAAAAGTATGCTGTTCCATTTTTTTTTTCTAACTAAACTTATAAACAAGAGCAGAACACACACACTATCAAATCAAAGAGTCACCTACCTTGGCTGATGTCTATAGTCGTGCGGCTGCTTCTATTTTCGTCTTCTTTTTTCTTTCTATCTGGTAGTTTTAAGTCCGTTGAATTTCAATCGTCGCCGTGGCAACCAGCTCGCATCTAACTGTTTTGTTGTCTCAAAACAGCAAGTCACTAGGCACGAATTATGTGTCTTAATGACTGAGCCGGTTAGAATAGGGAACAGAGAATTGAGAGAGCGCGCTTCTAATGGGTTGACGGGAGTGTAGTCTTATCTGTTGTGTCTCTCTCTTCACCGGCCGATCTCTGTTGCTCCTCTACTACTACTGGCGAATCCGTGAGCCGAGGTCTTTTTATAATCTTCCAGAACCGGGACTTTTTCTTCCGGTTTTGCCTCGCCCACGCACGCACACGTAATTCTCAGAGACACCTGTTCTGTTTGCCTCTGTAGTTATTTCCGCTGCTGCCGGAAATAAGGTCAACGACATCCGTTCCTTTCAACGACCGGAAACACCCTCGCTTGCATCAGCCTTCCTTGGGTGGGGCCAGATTGTTATATTACAAATATATAATTCAACTTCGAAGGATTTACCATCATCTTCTGTGAATTTTGGTTGATATTTTGCAAGTGTATTTGAAAATTATTTATTTACTTTTGATCATTTATTTTCTGTATGTTATTTAAAACCCGTAAATAACGTAAACGCTACGAACATCAGTGTCACATGAACTTGCAGAAATAAATATCCTGTAAGTCATTAGATTTGTTTTTATCGATCGATACATAAGCAATTAAAGAAATATTTATTATCAGTTAAAAACATAGAAATACTTGGCTAGAACCACGAAAGAACAGAACAGTCTAGCAAAAATATCCCTCTCTCAGTTTGATGTAATTCACCAGGAATGTTTTATTACAAATTTTAAAAACATACACATGCTATAACAAGATACTGAGAGCAATTAACCCTTTATCAAATGATATGTTAGAATAGAATTTTTAAATTAGTAAGTATTATTAATTTTACTCCATGGAAAGTTTTTTCTTTACAATTTTCTACGCAAACAACTATCATGGAGCTGGGTTGGAAAATCTATGTAAAGTTACTTGTTTGACAGCTGTATGAACGTAATCGAAATATTAAAAATATAGAAAAGGTATTTGAATATATATTGGAATTATTTTTCAGCATAAAATGCATTATTTCTCCCCAACCCTGGTCTGCCATCCATTTGCTCAAAGCCATCTAGTACGTTATGTGCTGCTTTTCTCTGTCCCTCTTTTGGTCCTGTGAGTATCAGATTTTCATGTCTTCTTTCTTCATTAAGTGCCCCAGAAATTTCAACTGTCTCTTCCTAATATGTTAAGTATAAGTTTCTTTTTTGTTTCCATTTTCTCCCAATCCTTGTTGTTTACATGTTCAGCCCATGATATCCTCAGCATCTTTCTGTAGAACCACACTTTTGTTGCTCCAAGCCTCTTCATTTTTGAAGAGATTGTCTAGTATTTACTGCCATACAAGAGCAAAGACATTATGTAAGAGTTCAGTACTCTTTTCTTTGTTTCTAACAAAATTTTTCTTGTCTCTTAAGACAATGCTAAGCTTTTGAGATGCGTCTTTGGCCATCTAAATACACCTTTGGATCTCAGTGTTGCACTTTTTGTCTTCTGTTAAAACACTTCCCAGATATTTGATTTTCTGTATCTGTTTGATTTTAGTATCCTTGACCTGTAATTTGCATTTTGGGTTCACTCTTTTGATGATAACCATGCATTCTGTTTTCTTGTAGTTTATGCTTAGTCCTTCTCACTCTCCTTCCCTACCTTCTGTAGAAGCTTTTATAGTTTCCTTTCTATGCCTGCTATGAGCAGTATGTCACCTGTTTATATTGTTAAGATTCAATAATGAATCTTGGTAGAACTTCTAATTCTCTCAGAATTGACTCACTGTAAAGGTTGAATAAATCCAGTGAGAAGACACACTATTGTCTTACATCCTTTTTTTATTTTTGTATATTTGCTGAACTCATTTCCTGTCCGTATGCAGGCAGTTTGTGGCCAGTATAGATTCTTGATTATTCTAGTGTCTTTCCCAAATATGTCAAGGTTGCTGAGTAGCTCTAACAAATCCTTTTACCTTCGCGTATTCTATGCAACACAGGTATACATCCTTCTGCATTTGCATTGCTTTTTCTGATAACATTCTGAGCATAGATATTGTGTTTCTTGTATGTGTGTTTCTAACGACTCTGCACTGTTCTGTCTTTGGCCTGATCCTACTGTGCACTCTATTCATCAGAATTTGGATGATGAGTTATGCTGAGTGCCCAGTGAAGTTCACATTCGTTTGTGCTTGGTTTCTTAGAAAATGCTATGAAAGTTGATCTGCTTGGGTTTCCCAGTATATCATCATTTTTGTAGATTTCGTTTATTATTTCTGTGATCTTGTCTATATCGAACTCATTTAAGGTGCCAACATCTCTGTCACTTTGTTGTTATTCAATTTGGCCAGTGTAGCTTCCACTTCAGTTTTTAATATTTCCAATCTATCAATATTTCTGTTTATTGCAAGTTGTTCTCTTTTGTGATGGAAGAGTTCCCTTATATATTTGTTGCATCTCTAAGGTATTTTTTCTTTCTCTAATATCAGTATTCTGTCTGGATTCTATACAGCCTGCTGATGAATATGTCTTTTGTCCTGTTTTTTCTTTTTTTATGCGTATTTTCTTTTTTTTTTATCTGTGATACACATTCTTTCTATTTCTGCAGAATTTTCATTGAACCATTCTTCTTTAGCCTGTCTGCATTTCTTCCGTATTTCTTTGTGTAGTTTTCTGTATTCCATTCCATGTATTGACATTGTTTTCTGTCTCCTTTGCATCATGTCAAGATTCTCATTTGTCATCCATTCGTTTTTCTTCTTTGTCCATTTTCCTTTAGAATGATCTCGTTTTCTGATGTCACTAAAGCTTCTTTTAGTAC
Source organism: Ascarosepion bandense (assembly GCA_037127315.1). NCBI lineage: Eukaryota > Metazoa > Mollusca > Cephalopoda > Sepiida > Sepiidae > Ascarosepion > Ascarosepion bandense. The sequence goes on from JBBBDQ010000154.1 coordinate 2,105,920, forward strand.
GTTCCACTTCGATTTTCCATTTCCATTTTGTCCCTCGTATCTTCTTTTTACACTGTCCATATATTTTTCCTTCAGGTCCGGATAATTCAGGAGTCTGCTGTCTGGCACTTTAGGCAATTTAGGTGTTGCGTTAGGCTCCTTCAGTTTCATTTTTATTGTCAAACATAAAATAACAGTGACAAACATGGTATTATAATTACTGTATTTCAGAAGGATAGAGAGATTTTGACTCAGATTACAGTTTGATAAACAGGTTCATTGAACATGGCATCTACTTCATTGAAAAAACAGTATTATAGAGATGAGCGTTGAATGATATCTCAATCAGTTTTAAATATATAAGAAATCTCTTTATTTCCAGAAATTCCCCAAATTCATACTTAATATTTCTGTGAAGGAGAAATTGAGAAATATCCAATTATAATACTAGATTATATATGCACTGTTATAATACCAGTTAAAGTATCATATGTTACACATGCTTGACAATCATGTCTCTCAATGCATGACTAACTAAGCAGAAGAATTTCTAACAGGTAAGCCGCTATTTCTTTCTGCAGTAGACTTGTTACCAACCAAGGCTATAGAATTCAGTCTGCCCTGCTATTCAACCCATAAATGATGGAAGAAGAGATGGATTCATACCTTTCCCAAGAGTATTTGTGTGTAAGTGAATGTAATGAACATGACTGTAAATCTTTTTTGTTTTTTAATCCAAGCAAAGCAGAATTGACACCAGTGCACAGGAAGTTACAGCAAAAGGGTTATAGTGAGTACATTGGTTATTGAAGAATAGATAAAAGATGAACAGGATTCTCTGTTCAAAACAACCTTCATTCCACTATTTGATAGGAATGATTGAATTAAATCAAACAATCATCCAGAAATACTGTAGCCCTGGATCTTGTACAGAAGGTTGGCCTGATTGAATAAAGGAGGGATTGAGGGTTTGCTAAACCAACAGTAATCTCTAAAACTGAACTTGTGAGATGCTATACGTTGTTTTATTCTATCAGAAAACAATAATTTCGGATCACTTAAGACACAGTTGCATTCATTACGAGTAGAAACAAAGAGATGTCTATTGTAACCAGATCTGTCACTGGTACAGATGGAAGAAGTGATTCCTGCGGGCAATAGCAGCTGGGCATGCAAATGAGAACCAAGGAGATGAACAAGATTTAAATTGAAATTTTGTTGCTGGAATGAAAGCATTGATGCTGCTTTTCACCCAGAAAACCACAGAGGTGCAGTCTTGAACAGGGAGACTAAAAACTTTGTTCCAAGAGATCTCACAAAGGAAATCACGGAACAAGTCCCAATCCACACTCCACTTATTGATAACAGAAAGATATTCTGTTGGTAGATGATTCATGGATGAAAGGCAAGTAGAAAGAGATGTTTACAGATACTAATGCATGATCAGAGTTGCCAAGAGGGCAGAGCTGCATAGCATTACATGAATCAGGGATCAAAGTAAAAAGTGATCTAGAAAAGAAGTGCGTTCTTACTGGGAAAACACATGGGAAAGTCCACCACTTCTATGAGAGATTGAGTAATTGGGAAGTTCAGAGTTTGAACGCCAGCAAGATTGGTGACAGAGTGTTTAAGCCACTTGGTATGATAGGCATTAATGTCACTGAACACAAATACATTCGCACACGGATGTAGTAAAATGAACTTGTCTATATTGTTAGAAAATTTTGCTGTTCTTCTCATATTGAGCCATTATCTATAGATCAATATATATATATATTGGAGTAGATAGACTAAACAATTGGAGTAGATAGACTAAACTATCGCCCGCTTCACACTCCACCCACGTCTATTGAACAGGTGAAGAGGCTCATCCCATGTTTCCTGTTTAGGATGTGGTTTCCGGTTTTTCTCTTTTCCAATATTTTCACTCTTTTTTTATCTTATTTTTTTTTCAATTGGAGTAGATAGACTAAACTGTCGCCCGATTCGCACTCCACCCACATCTATTGAACAGGTAAGGAGGTTCATCCCTTGTTTCCTGTTTAGGATGTGGTTTCCGGTTTTTCTCTTTTCCAATCTATTCACTCTTTTTTTATTTTATTTTATTTTTATTTTTTTTTGCAATTGGAGTAGATAGACTAAACTATCGCCCGGTTCACACTTCACCCTCGTCTATTGAACAGGTGAAGAGGCTCATCCCTTGTTTCCTGTTTAGGATGTGGTTTCCCGCTTTTCTCTTTTCCAATCTTTTCACTCTTTTTTTATTTTTTATTTTTTTTCAATTGGAGTAGATAGACTAAACTGTCGCCCGGTTCATGCTCCGCCCACGTCTGTTGAACAGGTGAAGGGGTTCATCCCTTGTTTCCTGTTTGGGATGTGGTTTTCGGTTTTTCTCTTTTTCAATCTTTTCACTCTTACGTAGCCCCGTGCGCATCAGTGGCGTTTTCGCCTTACTTGGGGGTGATATGATTAAAAACAAATATAATTTAGCTTCAGTATTACATTAATCTCTTGAAAACTAATTTGATGATTCAGCAATTAATTATATGAATACAATATTTAAAAAGGTTCGGTCAAAATTAGAATTTTTAGACGAATAGTTCGCTTTGCTAAGTAAACGAAAGAAAGTCCTAAGGCAACCGGACAAAAGAAACAAAAATTGTGGCAAATGTGACGGCTGATAAAATTGTCTATTCACGATGGGCATATCAAGATAGAGATTTGTGAAGATTTTTATAACAGAACGCATAGAAATTGATTTTTTCATAGGAATGTGTTAATGCGTGAATTTTAAACCCGGAAGCTTTTTAACATTTACTTGAATACTGATCACAAGTGGAACGATTTAACAGACTCAGTTATTAAATATATTGGTATATCTAAATGTGTGTACCAAGAAAATGCTGAAAGCAGTTAGTTTCGTTTGGCATAGAATCACAAATATTGAGCACTCACTTCGGGCCACAATACTGAGCTCTGAATGAGGATCGAACCCATTGCTAAATTCCCTAAGTTCTTTGCTATGCTTGCATTAGTCTGACACAACGCAATCATTCCGAAGCATAAAATAAAGATCAAACTCATTGTATGGTAAGGATCTCTGGGATAAACGTGATAACTGTGTGAATAACGCACTTATTTCGTAAGCTTAGTTTAATTTGACATAATGCCAACGTTAAGGATCAATTGGGATTGAACTCACTACAAAAGAGTTTGGATTTAGGAAATCAGTTTTGTAAGCATATCTCCAGATGAATGCGCACATGAAGTAGATTCTATTGTGTTTATCTCGTTTACCTATTCTGCTAAATAGTCCCTGCGTTTGATCGTCAGGTTTCAATTCTACGTCGAAAAAACTTTTCCCAAGAAGACTGACGTTCCCCATTGTTGTTTCTCCCTCCAATCAGTGGATTATGATCTGCGGTATGTTAGAAATATTTTAAATTGCTGTTTTTCTGTGTAGTGCTGACCACTCTTTTGTTTCTCTTCCTTATTGGACTCATGCCAAGAACCGGAAGTTTCTTAGCCATAATTTATTAGCTGGGAGAGATTACTGTTCCAACCTAATTTCCAGGTGTTTTTAAAATTATAATAAATATAAGGAAAAATATTTTTTAATAATTACTCTATTTGATGTGAGTAAAGAGCCTCTAACCTTTCAAGAGAAAATATTTTAAAATATTAATATTCCGCGGTAGCAATAACTAGAATTCAAATTCACAGATGTTAAACCAAAGATATTTCCAAATATTTTAATGGAAAAATTTCGTCTTATCTGCAGTCAAGATGTAGCAGAGAAATCTTGAAACCTTTTGTTTTGTTTTGTTTTTACTGGCTTATTGTTCTCATGATTTTGAAACATCTTTTCTTCATTATTGAGATTAACAAATTTTGTCTATGAGGATAGCAGCATTTTAATGCAACTCCCTCGACAAATAAGGCAATTATGGGACAATGGTTTGCAATAGGCCTCATTTACCCACTTTTTTCCCTGACAACTGTCATAACATAATTATTATGTCCGTATGTATGATATTAGGATAGGGGTCAGTGTAAAATCGGTGCTTTGCTGAATTTAACATAAGAAGCTTCAGTCATAGTTCAAAGTCAATCGAATTGATGACACGATATCTTGTGACTGATAGCATGATCATAATGATCCGTATTATCAATCACAAATCAGCAGATATAGATGAGGACAGTAATATTTTACTTTATATTCATATCCTTGAGCCAGACATATATATTGAAGATAATTTAGGTCATTCAGCTCAAACCTTCATAGCTAAGACTCACCATGCTACGTCCACAAAGTCGAATCAGTCTTCACCAAATGTAAAAAGAAAGTTTTTTTTTTCTCAGGATCTGCTATTTTATGGGGAAGACTCCTGCAATTGACACATCCCGGTAAACTACAATAGTAACCTATCCTAGTCAAGGGTAAAATGTTATATATCCTTCTCATCTTCATAATCTTCACTTCCTACTTCTTCTATTCTGATGTTCATAGCAAATAACCTATACATATAGTGGCTATTAATCCTTGTATTGGGTGAGCTTTAATACAATATCGATAATTTTAAGCACTACACAATATTTAGCAAGTGGCTGGTAAAATTTTCATCATTAGTCAAGTAGATTATAAGAAATTACAAAGACTTTCTGATGCTAGTCATAATATTTGCAAGCGGTTTTACATGTTTCCTGAAAATAAAATAAAACCTATTTTTGCATATATGAACTTTTGAAACTTATAAATTTATTTTTAATATTGACCTTTTCTTAGGTTTTCAAAATAAACTTTAATTTTGTTTGTTGCGTAAAAATGAAAAAAAAACATTCAAGACACTATATAACACGCCAATTAAGAATTAAATTATATTTCTATAACATTTTAAGTGGGGGTTTTGAAGTTCCACTGTACAAATGCTGTGGTGATTCACCCAGTACTAACAGAGGATTAAGTATGTGAGTATTTGTAGCATATGTTTTACGCTGCATGTGACCCATGTGGACTTTACGCTAGAGATTCAGAAAAGTCAAATGCATCAGCTGGTTGACCTGAAAAATGAACTACCGAGTATTAATCCACACCTCACTAGCAGTCAGTGCCTGCTTACAACATATGAACAAGTGGTTAACTCAGCTGCGCATTGGATGTACACAGGTGGGGTGGCTGATGAGAGAAATATAAGAGAGTGTCTTACATTCGGAAGAATGAAGCACCCAAGTTCGGAAAAAACCGAAATGCCATGCAGCCAGTTGCTGACAATAACTGTGAACTTTTAGAGCTAAATAGGGATAAGATGTGGTGTTTTGAATAAAAATAAAGTTGCATTTTCTGATCTCATTAACAACTAATCCTGACAAAATCGCCGTCTTCTATCTTCTTATGATTGATTGTCAATCCTTTCGTCTGGCTTTTGTGTACTACCTTTTGTAGAAGTGCCTGTAGTTTATTTTCCGTCACTGCTATTAACACTGTCTCATCTACCTATCTTACGTTGTTCATATTTCCTTTTCTTTACAAGTTCACTAAATACGAAGAGAATCTGGGTATCAATTCCGTTACCTCTCGCATGCTAAGCGAGCGCTCTACCACTTGATCAAAGTCGCCCCTCAGATGTGGGTGTGCGTTGTAATGCAGTGGCCATCGGCTCGGAACGAGAAATAGGAGAGCCGAGTTCGAATTCCAATTGAATTCCTTGCATTCACTTACACGCAAATACGCTTGGGAAAGGTATTTATCCCTCTCTTCTCTTCAGTTATGGGTTAAATAACAGGACAGATTGGGTTCTATAGCTTTGGCTGGCAACTAATCTACCGCAAAAAGTAATGGCAATCTACTGCGGAATAATCTTCTGCTCAGTCTTTCGAGACATGATCGCCCAAGCGTGTATCACTTATGATACTCAACTGACTGACTGAAATACTAGTAATTCATTAACAATTATTTGACAAGATCTTAAGAATTCAGTCAGTTGGCTTGATGCTACCAAATTATGATCTGAACGCTGATAAATTTTGATGAACCAAAATATTAAAAAAATTATTCAATAATTGATAGAATTTTTTGTTAGTTCTTCTGAGAATTCAGTTCTTTAAAATTTCAAAAGTGAGTGGAGAAAATCCCTCGAACGCTATCTCCGAAAAAATGTATCTTATAGTAAATTTAAATATGCATATGTCTACTAAAAATGTTTTTGTAAATAGATCACTCATTTTTTCTGAAATTGCTGAAATAAATCTGTGTAGTAAGTTTTTCACACATAAGTCAATCAAGTGCCATATGTGATACACGTTTAGGTGATCATGTCTCGAAAGAAAACTTACCCGCAGCATGTTGCCATTACTTTCTGTGGTAGACTGGTTGTCAGGTAATACTGTCTTGCTATTTAACTCTTGATATTTAAATATGTCTTGCTATTTAACTCGTAGCTAGAGGAAGAAGCGACAGATTCACAGCTGTCCTAATGATATTTGCGTCTATGCGTTGTTGTGCAGTAGATATCAGCCCAGAACGAGAATCATCAAACACGTTCGGAAAAATAAATATATAGGTAAATAGGTTTCTTTTTCTTGTTCTTTTTTTGTTCTTTTTAGTTTCGTGCAGTAGGGATTCACAGTAAATGTGGAACTACACAAATAGAATTTGGAGAACCAGATACGGACAGGCTACATAGAGGGAAAAAGAGACAGGGAAAGCAGCGAATAACATATTTGAAGGGCCTGAGCGGATGGATTACAGAACGAAGATTGCGTGGTGTAACAGGAGAAAGCGTGCTGAGAGCCATCGGGGATAGGAAGACGTGAAAAGCCATGATCGCCTACGTCATGAAAGGACAAGGCACATAGAAGAAGAAGAAGATTCAAATCATTTCGTCTGAAAACAGAGAAATAGATCTTGGTATTTTTTAAAAAGCTGGAAGTTTGAAATGGTCTGGTGTGACGGCCTTTGGAAACGAGGCTGCATAAAAGGTATACAATTTACTTATTATATTTAAAGCCGTTACACATGATGTCCTCCCGCTAGATCATTTCAAACCCCAAGCATCTTAAGATTTGTTCGTATGTGGACGGAGGAATTCGAACTGTCACATTGGTTCTTGATGATTGCGACAGTTAAAGTTGCTTGAACAGAAATAACAGAATATGAACTTCAGATATTTTATTCACAATTTCCGGCACAATTCTTAAAAATTGGAAAAATATAAGAAAATTTAAAAAAAAACCTCGTATGTTCTTATTGGTCAAACTTGTTTAGATAAATATGTGCTAGCTATATATATATATATATATATATATTAAATATTTGACAGCTCTTGGTAATTATCTTAAACATCTTGTATAATGAAGACTCGATATTCCTGGCATTCAAGCATTTTAAAAAATAAAATTGAGATTATAGCTGATAGAAATAATGATATAATGTACTGTTTAATTTTTCGATTATTAAACCTTTTTTAAATTTTGAGTCTAATTACTACCCAAAAAAATAAATTCATGTTTTAGAAACATTTTAAATACTGATTGATAAAATTTAATATTTGTTATATTCTTTCATATGCTAAAATATTTTTGTTTAACTTATATTTACAATATAACTGAAATACTAGAAAATGAAATAAAGTATATTTAATGTTCCGCCGGCTTCGCGCAGATGTTCCGGTTGAAAACTAAAAATTAATTAAATATTAAATTTCCAGTTCGCGAGCCTACGCAAAGTTTATTTATCAGCCAATGGGAAGCCCAGAACAAAATACAAGTGTGAAATCCCAAATGAGCTGCTGTGATCCAAAAAGAAGATATAAAAAGCAGATACAAAAAGCATCGACGGGCAAACCGACTCGAAGAGAAAAGTGTAATTAGTATCTCCCTTGACCCAAGTCAAGCGCCTTACTACGCTAGCCTCCCTTGCCTCTTTCCTTCTTCCCTGCCTCAAAAACTACTTACTGACCTAAGGAGTGAATACATCAAAGTTATTCCTTACTTACACGCTCCCAAAATCCTAAGCATTAATTCTCTTTCAGCATTTTATTGCCATGAACATTTTAACCTCCGTTGGAGCTATACTTCATGTATTACTTTAATTGAAAAAACATTAATTGATATGAGTATAGATAAAATGTTATTTTTCAACACAATTTGCTTTTCTTGATTTGTAATTATTTTATGACTTATAGTAGGCTATCTACAACAAGGCCAAATTCCGTTAACCTGCAACAGTATACAACTACCTTTCACTAGAACAGACTCTCCACTACTAACAGAAAAGAATAGATAAGCAACCCACTATACCACTTCTTACAGAAAAAGGTCAGAGTCTACTATAATCTAAACGATATGAGTAGAAGAACTAGAATAAGCCTGATGGCTGAATAACATAGTATCTTATAATAATATTTTTTTCATTTCAGAAATTCAGACAAAAGAATTGTGTTGAACTTATATGACTTTGAATCAGCGATTGCAAGAGGGCAATCATAATTTCAATTTCCAAATTTAAATTTAAAATAATTACTCATCATTGAAAAAAACTTCTTTAGACGTTGGTCAACGGAATGCGCTCGAATTCAAAATTATAGAGGTTTTCTTATTCACTCATTAGAAAATCTCTCCGAGAACATGAAAGATAAATTTTATTATAATTTCAAAACTATCGTTGTCTTTTAATTTAAACAAAATCCTTATGAAACACATGCACGCAGACACACACACGCGCGTGCACACACACACACACACACACACACACACACACACACACATATATATATATATATATATATATATATATATATATACACTTGTCTTTCTAAAGCTTTCAATATTTTAAAGAAAAACAGAAATTATTACTTTAACATAAATAATTAAATGAATTCTAACAGAAATTAGTTCTGTAAGAAATATAGGCCAGCAAGTAACTTTGTCTACTTCCTTTTTTTTTTGTAAAAGAATGTTTATGACAAACTGAGAGAGAATATTTCTTGAAAAGTTTTCAATTGCTATTATGAATTTACTCATTATTTCTGAAGATATCTTCGAAAAATTTGATTGCTGACTGAAAATAAGAATAAAATGAGAACAAAAATAAACTACTCCAATAATCCGAGAAAGGTTACCATTTGGTAGTCTAAAGTGCGAGGAAATTGAAAAATGGTCACTCATATGATAATGAACAAGAGAGTTTTTTCTCAACTTCAGTAAACAAGTGGGGATTGATTTCCCAGATTGTAATATTTTAAATAATTTCAGAGTGAAAGTTTAAAGCATATTGCCAAAAGTGTTGCTTTGATCACTTCGAGGCACAATGTTTTTTCGTGTGTTTTTTCAATAAAAGATCGGCTAATTTGGCCCACAAAACGAATTACTGGCTACAGGCCTGGTTGGCACTCCTGTTTGCAAACATTCAAAGGGTTAAAAATTTTTAACAACTGAAGGTTAGGAAATTAGCATCTGGAAAGTTGAGCACGTTATTCTGTTTATGAGTAGTAGACAATTCTCATTATTGGAAAATTTTCATAGATATTAAAAAATATATTACTCGTCTCAAATTTAGAAGAAAAAGAAAATATGAAAACCACAGAAAGAAACTTTAAACTCTCATTTAACAGTCAGGCAAAAACGGCGAAATGACTAATTGTACAGCCGCCCAACACAAAAATGCTTCTTTCATGTAGAAACACAGACTTATACTTTCTGTCTGGTCTGTATGAATGTAATTACCGATAAACAAACACGTTTACGATTTAACATCAACTACAGCATTCTAGTAATTTAATTATAACTTCAAATACATGCATATAAACAGAAACGAATTTTAATAAATCGACCTAACTCGTGTCTGTATCTCTTTTCACACACACACACACACACACACACACACTCACACACACACTATATATATATATATATATATATATATATATAGCAATAAACAAAATAGAATGTTCACTTATCTTGTCTATACCTTGAGTTCACTGGAACCACTTCTCAAGAGATTTAGTTCTAATATTGAATTTATTTTCAGAAATTGTATTCTTCTTGAAAAGAGGATCAGTAATTGTCTTTCAAAGACATTTATTTTTGACGCCATCTTATTTGCATGTGTTCTTTCTTTAGTGGAGACAAGATAAGTAGACATTTAATTTTTATTTATCAATATCAATGCTCTAATATACCACAGCACTATAATTACAATTTTTACCTGGCTTAAAAACGTTATTTTTACTAAATGCGATGACCAATCGTTTCTTAAAAGTTTTGGTGAAATTCAATCGCAACGAGGAATAGGTTAAAAGACACCGGCCGATAAATGCTCCACACCAACTGAAAACATGACCGATTGAAATCCTGATCGTCTGAGATTCGCTGTTAGTGCGAAATTTTGAGTTAAAGTTTTAGATAGGTTTCCTCAGACACATTCTTTGTTGTTGTTATTATGAGTGTTGTTGCTGTTTTTTAACAGCTCTGTCTTTCTTTGGTTTCCTATTTCAGGTACATTTATTCTATAAGCACAGTTGTTTTTATTTAAGTTTAGATACATGTTTATTTTGCATGCTTGTTTAGGTAAGAGTTTGTTTTGTACAATCTATTTATATCTTCGTCGATCTATTATATCCTTCTCTCTTCTCTCTCTCCCGCTCTCTCTCTCTCTCTCACTCTCCTCACAAACAATTATATATATATATATATTACCAATATATATATATATATATATATATTGGTAATTTTTCATTAAAGTGGCTTTTATGGAAGAGGAGTGAACATCTTTGTTTAAAAAACTTATTAATTTCATTTGATTTTATACAAAATACGGGTGTATGGCTTACTTATGGACAGCAGTTGTACGTCTATATGTTCTAATGTATTTTCTATAACAATATTTTATGCTACTAGCCGAAACTCCACTACACGGACGGGATTTTAAGCTAATTCTTATAGTAAGAGAAATGAGGAAGTAACTGAACCCTTATCTGAATTATGTTCTTACTGTATTATAATTTATGAAAAATACTACTGTAACAGATACATTTATTTTAAATTTCCGTATGGATATAAAAATGAAATTAATCTTTTGTGAAATATGTTTATATTTTACCGTATTTTTATTGTATAAGAAAGAATTATGATTTTTGTGAGATGTTATATCTTAACAAACATCTTGCAATACAAATGGAAACACAACACGGATTTTAAAGTAGGGAAAAGTTTTAATTATGACCTATTTAATTTTCTTGTTTTGAAACTTGGTCTATTTCATATGGTTAGGTAAAATATTAAAAATTCTTTTTGGTTAGCTTTACATATGTAAAATCAGGGTCTACTTTACCATTATACTTAGAATTCTAATCGAACATATCGGTTTTGTGCTTAACAAAACGTTCTAGTGTGTCATTTGAAAATAATTTTACTATACGAGCTGTTTTGTGTTATGCGATGACAGACTGACAAAAAATATAAGAGGATAAAGGTTATAAAAATGTTGATGCATCTTTTTTCATCATGGCATTCGATAATAAATTTAAATAATGTTTTGACCGCTTTGATGTTGTTTGCAGGCCGTTTACAACACAGATAAATCAATTCGCCGTATTATTATGCTAGTTGCAAAAGTAGGAAATATTTTATATTTTATATTTTGGGATTTTATGAAATGGCTACAAATGCCATCTTTTTCTTCTATTTTTCTTTCTTTTGTTTTTTATCTTTGTGCTGTCTATAAATATTTTCTTAAATTTGGTAATGTAATAATAATGTTTTCTACGTTGATTAATAAGAGCTTTTGTGGAAATGTTGTTAGATAAATGATATGCTAATGGGAATAAAATTGTGGTATGTGCTTGACTAACTGATGTATATGTTAGAGTTTTTATTGTATCTTAAAAATGAATCGAAATTTTTTGTATATTCATCAATAAATATCACTAGAACAGTTAAATCTGCCTAATACTTTAAACAGGTTTTAACCTATGACTAGATAGCGTTTAAAAAAGGGATTTTCGGGGTGATTTTACCTTCCTACAGCGATACATATATAAATGTGTGTGTGTGTGTGTGTGTGTGTGTGTGTGTGTGAAATAGACAGACAGTGAAGAGAATTGTTTTTTTAGACAGAGAAATAAATAGATAGACAGATAAACAATGTCCGTCAGGCTCACTTGGCATGAAATCAACGTCGAGGCAAATTTTTGGGTCTTATCAAAAATGAAAAACGAAAAAAAAGAAGAGGTGGAAAGGATGTACGTGGTTGTCTGTGCTGATCTTTTGTTGTACATGAGTAAAATCGGCTTCCTTGTTCCGGAAAATAACTTCGATGAAAAATTACTCTGGCCAAAAATTACGCGTGGCCTGAAGAAATAGAAGCATTTCCTTTTGAAAATACACCTCCGCCTACACAGACTCAATTTTAAAAGCTTCAATATACACAGAGAAATTTGCAAATAAACGTCTTCTTCTATTTTATAAAACAAAAAGCTTCAATATACACAGAGAAATTTGCAAATAAACGTCTTCTTCTATTTTATAAAACAACAAAACAAGTTGCATATATTTATACAAACCTTCGATATTCCTGAACCTTAGTTTATTACGATACAAGAACATGAGTGATGGATACTCTGTTAATTGTTGTTTTGTGTTTGTCCAGAACGTACGTGATCATGTTGGCAGATGACTTTTTTTTATTTGATATTTTTGGGGGATTTTTTGGGAAAGAGTGGAATAGTTTCCTGGTACCTTCTCCATTACATATTCAGAGTAGTGTTTCTCTTAGAATGTAAGCTACGCAAACCTACTGAACAATCTTCCCTACTATTTAACACATAATAGTGGGGTAAAGCAATAGATGTATGTTTTCAAATAAATTAGTGTGAAACCAAAATTTTATGTACCGATAACCGTCACATTGACCTATATATCCGGTAATGACTTGTTACTCAAGCTTGCTTCCTTTGAAATGCTGCATTATTGATATTCTAAGCACTAGACCACCATTAAAGTACACTCACCTTATGAAAACAAAGAAAGCATACAATTCTTAACATTAAGAAAGCAAAGCGTCGATCGTTTTAACTATATGGCACATAACAGAAATTCTTTACTACAATATTCAATCAACATCATTTTTTTATTTTTAGCCAGCGACCTTCCAACTGACTAAACACATTCAATCTGGTCCTTTGTTGCGTAGAATCATGCCGCTGATATTAGAGACCGACATATTTTAAAATTTAATAGCTATCAAAGAAGTGACAAATGTTGACCTTGCGTTTGCAAAAAGCTTTGAGAGAAACACACACACACACACACACACACACACATATATATATATATATATATATATATATATAAGGTAACTAAAATGTTTTTTGTTTTTTATTTGTTAGAAAAATGTATACAGCAAATTTAACATTCTGTCATTCCCAAAGTAACCCACAACCGCAAATATATATATATTTGTGTGTGTGTGTGTGTGTGTGTGTGTGTGTGTGTGTGTGTGTGTGTGTTTAGGCACCAAATTTTCTTTTAGGCATGTCAGATTAAATAAATTGCAATAATTTTATCTGTATATTTTTAATAAAATGTGTTCATAATCACGGATAAACTTTCGTGTTATATAACTGAAAGATGTAAGAAATGAGCTGTAACTTTGATAGCTGATTTTATTATTTATTTCTTGATGTTACCAAGTACTGTCAATCTCATTCCTAAATCATCTTCAGGAGTGTGAGTTGTGCTAACAAAAAATAACTACAAAACTGTGTTTCTAAAAATTACTGTGAAGTTTTTCTTGCTTCAAATATAACAATTAACAAATTGCTTAGCGTTCATAAAAACGTGAAAATAATTCAAAATATAATTTTTTATGTTGTAATCGCGTAGTCATGTATGTGTTAAAGCATAAAAACTGTTCTTTTTATAAACATTTAAAACATTGCTACAGTTATCATAGCAGATTCTATTAACTGACGTCATAGATTGTTATTGCCTCGACGATCTGTAGTTTGCTTTTGTATTTTTCTTGATGTAGGATAGTTGTGTTATCGATCATTATTTTTTATATAGCGAATGTAGACAGGAATGTTGTTGCAGATATCTAGAAATAGACGAATGGTCAGACATGTGTAATGTAAAATGTCCAGTTAATGTAGTTGCAAATTCAATATATATATTTGTTTTTTGCCGGAGATACAATTGTCCTCCAAATGTTCCTTGGGAGAATGTATCGTCGACAAGAACAAAAATATATATGCTGAAAGATGATTGAAAGTACTTGGGAACACCGAGAAATGAATAATAAAATCATCTGTTAAGGTTACAGCTCATTTCTTGCATTTTTCAATTATAATATGCGAAATATTATTTATGAATAAGAACGGAATTTATTTAAAAGTAACAATGTTTGCAATTTTTCTGCATATATATATATATATAAAACTTCTTGTGGATTGTTTAGACTTTGCTAGAGGTTATGTTAATATTTCGGATAGTGACTATAGGATTATACTGGGAGCTAGAAAATCTATTCTCACCTTTGATAATTCTACTTAGACAAAAGGGCCTGAAGATAGTTTTGATGTCCCTATGGGAGCCTATGATTCTGCCCAGGTAGCAGATCTAATAGACATTTATATTTTAGATATTTTAAGTAGATTTTTAGACCCTAAACTAATAGGCCTATATCGAGATGATGGACTGATATGTATTCCCAATTCCAATGGGCCTTACACTAATAGAATACATAAGAAAATTATCAGTGCCCTAAATTTTCTAGGTTTTAAGGTTGAGGTTACTTCCAATCTCAAAATTGTAAACTATCTAGATATCACCCTTAACTTAAATGATGGTTCCTACCAACCCTTTCTCAAAGAAAATAGTTCTCCCACCTATATAAATAGTTTATCCAACCACCCCAAGAATATTATAAGACAAATACCCAAGATAGTAAATAATAGGGTTAACCAATTATCATCCAATATAAAAATTTTAAACGCAAGTAAAGAAATTTACGATAAGGCACTTCAGAATGCGGTTTTATTAATAAGTTAACGTATGATAAGCCTGCTATAAACCCAGAATCATCAAAAACTAAAAACACCCGAAAATGTAGAAAAAGGAAGATAATTTGGTTTAACCCTCCTTATTGTAAGCTAACTAATATAAATATTGGTAAGTATTTTCTCAGATTAATCGATAAACATTTTTATAATAATAACAATCCCTTAAATAAAATTTTTAATAGGTTCACCCTAAAAATCAGTTATTCTTGCACCTCAAATATAGATGATATAATTAATTCCCATAATAGACAAATTTTAATGAACCTAAATAATACCGACGTTAAATCCGGAATTGTGGATAAATGTAATTGTAATTCTGTGGATGCCTGCCCGGTGCAAGGCAAATGTAAATCCACCCATGTAATTTATGAAGCCCGTATTTCTCCATCTAATAACAAAGACAATTACCGGACTTATATTGGCATGTCGGCGGGCCCTTTCAAACAGAGGCTTTATAATCACAAGTACTCGTTTTCGAACCCTAAACAAAGATTCCAGACGGCACTATCACGTAGGTTCTGGGAAATGAAGGAGGAAGGGCAGGACCCTATAATCAGCTGGAAATTAATAGGCTCAGCTTGTACTCCTAAAAACTTTCGTGATAGGTGTCGTCTATGTTTATTGGAGAAGATTCTGATTTTGAAGTATCCTCATCAGGACTTACTTTTGAACCTTAGGAGGGAATTTATTAATAAGTGCCGTCATAGGGCGGATTTTAAAATTTAATTTTAAATTTAAATTTTAAATTTTTCTATAATTTTTAAATTTTTTTAAATTTTAATTTTTTTTTAATTTTTAAGTTTTTAATTTTTAAATTTTTAATTTTTAATTTTTCTTTTTATAATTTTTATGTATATGTGTATGTTTGTGTGTGGATGTGCATATTTGTATATTTGTGTATATATATGTATATATGTATTTATGTATGTGGGCTATATGTATTTTTGGAAAAAATTGTTTTAGCTATTTAAATGCTCCTTTTCATAATATTCATTAATTTTTTATATTTTTATATGTATGTGTGTGAGTGCATATGTAAATTGTATATGTGTGTGTGTGTGTATGTATATGTGTGCATGTATGTGTACACATATATATTGTGTGTATATGAATTTTTTGTATATAGGTGTGTACACACATATATATATATGTGTGTATGCGCATGTATGTGTATATAAGTGTGTATGAAATTGAATGTATGTGTGTGTATGTGTATGTATATATGTATTCTTAATCGTAGAATTGTGTGTGTGTATATGTATGTATGTATGTGTGTACTTCTATATGTATGTATAATTGTAAATGAATTTTTTTTTTTACCTAGTGTTGTCTTTATTTAGTTTAATTCAAATGACCTAATTTTTTAAAAAATAATTTTATTTTAAATCCTATATCTTTTTATTCCCTTTTATAAATAATTATGCCTTTTTAAGCAAGGGCCTTTTTCTAATACTTCAACGTTTTTGGGAAATTACGTTTTTGAATTTGTCCAGCGTCTGTAATATTTTTAAAAAATTTTCTTTCTTTTCTTTTCTTTTTCTCTCCCTTCCTTCTTTTATCTCTCTTATCTCCCACCTTTTTTCCGTGTTGCTTAAACTTACTTCGATTTAACACGGCTGTCTGTTAATTTTTAGTTACAATTCTCTTTCTTTTTTTTTTGCGAACCCAGACGATGTCAATTTTTTCTTTTTTTGTTTATTTGATTTTATTTTATCTTTTTCTTTTTCTTTTTCTTTTTCTTTTCCTTTATTTTTCCTTTTATTTTCTTTTATATTTTCTTTTTTAATTTCTTTGCAAATCTATTTAAAAAGGAAAAGTAGACTAATTTTTCTCCAGTTTCTGAAAGGATTTTTCTGTTGCTGAGGTGATGTGTTATCCCCCGTGGGGATCTTCATATCGAAATGGCCATTCAACATCTTTGAATTAATCCTTTTTTAATATATATATATATATATATATATATATATATATATATATATATATGCAGAAAAATGATACTCAATCGCGCACACAAATAAGTTTTAAACAGATTTCATTGATGAACAAGTTATTTTATCATTATTTATGTTTATTCTTCTCGTCTGCATTTTTACTGCTTTTGTATTTGATACATGTTGCTTACTTTGAGTGTAGATACTGCTAATATTTTAAAATGTCTCTTTTGTTTTGCTACTCTGTACATTTGCATTTTATTTGCTTTACAAATATTTCGTTGATCTTCACGAAAACCTATTATTTCAATCTTATATGAATTCATACCCAAACGAGATTTGTGCGTTCTTATCTAGACGTTGCAATATTCTTGTCTATTCTCAAGGCATGTAAAAAAATGTAGAAAACTATTTAAATATAACGGTGACAAATTCTTGGTAAAAAAATTATATATATATATATATATATATATATATATGTACTAGTCTCTTTATGAAAGAATGTGAAAAGATTTTCTTCTTTGTTTACAAGTATATAAAATACTTATGAATCATTTAATGCCGAAATTAAAATTTCTAGCGTGCATTATTAATTTTTTTTTAAAATATATTGTTGATTTTTTTTCATTATGAAAATGTGTGGCTGGTATTTTTCGTATAAAAATATATTTTCATCATTTATAAGTGTTTTGACCCCAGTTGGGGGAAAGGTAACTGTTTAACCATTTTTTGGACCCTACTAAGTGTTATCATCTCAGTTCAAATTGAACCTGGGAACAACAAAAATTAAGAGGTAGTTTCACACTCCTAAATACCTCCCGATCAGAGGACTTTATACAGGACGCAAGGTAGAAAGACTGTGTATTTTTACATGTCCATGTAAGTATTTTTATAAAGATAAAAATACTTATATGTGCATATTTTATGTACATATAGCATTTGAATGAAAACTAAATTTTTACCATTCTTATTTACCACTCTCTCTTTCCGTTTATATATAATTTCACAATCAAGCATTATATACACAATTTTTCAATATAGACTTTCATAAAATTTCTCAAAAATAATCCAACCGGTACAAATATATATATATATATATATATATATATATATATATATATATATATGTCAATTAAAAATAATGTTAAAATAAATAAATTAAATTTGTCGGTTTTTAATTCCATTTCGTTAATCTCCAGAACTGTTCGTAATTTTGTCTGTTTAGATTTATTTACATTACTATACATTTCACGTCAGAGATGATTATTTACGAGAAATTTAAAATTGTGTATAAAACACTAGATCTGACTTCGTTTAACCTCAAGGCACTTAATATATGCCTTCGTGTTGAGACTGAAGTCTTCATCAGCAAATTTGGCAGTTCTCTTCTTATCAAAACAATCAAAATGAATTTTCTAAGCTGCCATACTTTTGTAACCACCGTTAGACTTATCCTTTACAATTCCTCTATACTGTTTTCAGACTGACACCCAAACACAAAATAAAAAACAAAACGCATGCGCAAAATTAAAAATATAAAATGGCAATAATTTACCCATCGTACCCTGTATATAAATTCAATTAGATCACATTTATATACACATGGTGACCTACCATACTCTGTCCACAATCGACTCGGTGATAATTGTCTAAGACGCCCCCAAATCATTTGATATCTTCTTCTATGTTGTTAGGGTCGCAGGTTTGAATCTTGCTGAATAAACATGTCTTCTTAACAAAATTTTTCATAAATAATCAGGCCGGGATAAATATAAATATATGTAAAATAAAATAAATCATTAATTAAAAATAGAATATCTACTCAAATACGATTATCGAATAAAAATAATCTTCAAACAAATAAATTAAATATGTATATTTTTGTGTATGCATTATCTATCTATATTTAATGTGATGATGTATACTGAAATTATCACATTGTCTTATGAACTCTGTAAATATTAAGCCACCTTTGGAAATAACCCAAATATATAGCTCTTGTTTGTTTGCACAAGAGTTGACAAACATTGGCGGCTTTGTTAAGGCAGACCACTCGATCGCGTTTCTATGACGTAATTAAATAAGACGTTCGCAACCGTTTTCAGTCGTTCTGCTATGGATTCGTGAAAGATGTTTAATCTTTATAACTTGAAGTACTTCTCCGTATATATTTATCTCTCTTACTCTGTTGTTTTTGCTGTTTTGTATATAACTTTATCAGTTATTGTGCTCAGACTGTTTACATATATATATATATATATATATATATATATATATATATATACATCGCATTGAGTCGTATAACATATAGGGTTGATTTATCTCTCGCTCAATTACCCTGTCACCTACTCTTTTTCTATCACTGCATATTATATATATATATATATAAGCGCGTGGGTGTACACTGATATGCACGTTGCGATAGATAAAATATTGTCTAATTTACGTTAAAATAGAGATAACACTTGCATCTTATTTTAACAAATATATTTACCAAAATTACACAAAGATATTTTGCAATAATAAAGAATAAATTTGTTCAATGAAATCACCATTGGCTTCAACCACGGTCTCAGGTGACTTCGGCATCTCCTACTTGTCTTCTAGACGGTCTCCTTGCTTAAGTTTAGTGAATGCTGACATAATCCTTGCCTTCAATTCATCTTTGATGTAACAAAGAGTTTTATTGGTCTCTCGCTCATTTGCTCTCCACACGTAATAATCAAGGAGGGTCGCAGTCTGGGGAGTTAGATGTTAAGATATAAGGGGTAATGTGGATGCAGAAATTTTCTGACACCCATGATTAGCTTCTCCTGCTTGCTTGGTTCAAATTCATGCAACCATCCGGTTGATACAGGGTGATATTACCTCAAGGCACTTGATATATGCCTTCGTGTTGAGACTGAAGCCTTCACCAGCAAATTTGGTAATTCTTTTCTTATCAAAAGGATCAAAATGAATTTTCTACGCTGCCGTACTTTTGTAACCACCGTTAGACTCATTTTGTTTTAATCATATCACCCCGAGCAAGAAGGTAACGCCACTGATGTGCAGGGGGCTACATAGAAGTGAAAAGATTGGAAAAGAGAAAACCGGAAACAAGGGATGAGCCTCTTCACCTGTTCAATAGACGTGGATGGAGTGTGAACCGGGCGATAGTTTAGTCTATCTACTCCAATTGGAAAGCAAAAAAAATGAGAAGATTGGAAAAGAGAAAACCGGAAACCACATCCTAAACAGGAAACATGGGATGAGCCTCTTCACCTGTTCAATAGACGTGGGTGGAGTGTGAACCGGGCGATAGTTTAGTCTATCTACTCCAATTGAAAAAGAAAAGTGAGAAGATTGGAAAAGAGAAAACCGGAAACTGCATTCTAAACAGGAAACAAGGGATGAGCCTCTTTACCTGTTCAATATCCTTTACAATTTCTCTCTGCTGTTTTCAGACTGACACCCAAACATTCTAAAATTGAACTATTGGAGCTTTCAGCGCAAATGCCGAGCATGCCGTTTTCAAATACCTGGAAGAGTGAATTGCGTCAGTGTGCTCTTTCTCTCACAGATGGTACTCAACTGACTCTACTATACTGTGCATTTGACAAAATAAAAACAAAACGATTGCGCAAAATTAAAAATATAGTATGGCAATAATTTACCCATCGTACCCTGTATATAAACTCAATTAGGTCTTATTTATATACACATGACGACCTACCAAACTCTGTCCGCAATCTACTCGCTGATAATACAAATATAATAGCCCCATTCACATATAAAATAGGTTAAATTAATGGAAGTATTATTAATAAAAAACATACATTATTATATGCTATTAAAGGGTAAATCTGAGTAAAATAATTACTTTCCATTTTTTTCCTTACAGCTTGTAAAAGAAGTAGAGTTTCAGTTTCCTGTGTTACCTTGTACTATCAAATAAGCGGTAATTCTGTAGAGTAAGTCATTGCCGCCTATCACAAATTAATTAGTAATAATAAAAATAAATAAAACCTGGAATTAATAATAGATTTCTCAAAGATTCTACTATTAATTATAAGTTTCGAACATGAACACTTCTGCTGCTTTACGAAACTGGCTTTACGAAACTTTTTTTACCTGCTGTTGACGCATATATATATATATATATATATATATATATATATATATATATATATATATATATATATACGTTTTCAAGATAAATTGAAATGTTAGTCACCAGTGGGTTATTCTAGTTAGATATTAGTGGTATTCTCAAAGAAGCTTAAGTGTACATTAGCGTACAATACGACCTGCTTAGTGACGTGTTTTTCTTATATTGGTTGTTGAGGGTCTCGTTTAACATACGTGTCGCTTAGAGGATTGTTAAACAAACACCCCAAGTAATTTCTAGTATCGTCATCACAATTATAACGTTCTTCCTTTTGGGTAGTTCATTCATGAATAGTTAATTTCAACATTTTCATCCAAGCTAATTTCATGATGAAATAATGATTGTCAATAGGGATGATCTGAAAATTAAGATTTTGAATTTAGCATGATACTTTAAAAGCTCCTACAGAGAACTTATAATCTCTGATTCAAACTTGTATATATATATATATATATATATATATATATATATATATATATATATATATATATAATGTTTTTGCGAGAGAGAAAGAGAGAGAGAGAGACTCCTAGTGAAAACAGAATTTACTACTCAATATTAATGCCGATTTCAACAACCGTGGACAACATTAATTTCATCCACAGCTAGGAGCCCAGGTTCTTTAATAAGCGTAGCGTTGCATGGCACATGACATTCACATATGGGTATATCACATATAAATCGAATTTACCATACTAGTAGTCGGTGAGACTTTCTGTCCAACAACGTTATACCGCCAGTAATAGATAGATAGATAGATAGATAGATAGATAGATAGATAGATAACTCTCGAAAACTGCATTAGCACAAATACGAACAACTAAATAGATTGCAATATCACAGACACAGACATACACACACACACGCGCGCATATATATATATATATATATATATATATATATATATATATAGGCCGAAATAAAATAATCAATGATACTATATCCAGAAAAAGACTTACGTCCCAAACTAGTGACCACGAGTCATTCAAAATAACTGTCATAAAAACGAATCATGCGGAAAACAATGTAAACTCGAGGAGCACTTATTGACATCGCGGTCAGTATCCTCTCTCTCTCTCTCTCTCTCTCTCTCTCTCTCTCTCTTAATCTTTCTTTTTATTATAAACATACACACATAAAAAGAAGCATAAATAAACAAAAATACTGTTGTAAAGAAATGCATTGATAAAACCATTTAAAAGACACATTAAGGGAATTTCATGGGTATATATAATTTAGACATGTGGTTATATTGTCCCTTGTATTATTCGTTGTTTCAATTTGTCAAACGGTCAGTTCTCCATCGCTTCACAAGTGTTAAGGATTTTTGAACAAACCACTTTATTTCGCTTAGATAATGATAGCAACATGGTTTCAAGCCAGCGTTTTGAAAGTCAGTGAATAAGTGAACTGAAAAATATTAAACAAAGCACAGGAAAATACTACACCGAATAGTTCGTAAAATAATGAAAAGTTTTTCTATTTTATAGTGAATATGTACATGATTGTGTCAGTGTACATTTATTCACTAAAACCAAATATCCATCCGTATATATTTAGTATTGTAATGTAACATTTCATGACCACACACTAGTGCAATATATATAGATTGTCTGCAAAGGCTAGTGATTTTCTCTTGAGAAGCAGAAACAGAAAGTGCAACACAGTTTGCGGTTCTGTGAATAAGAACTAGAACTTTAAGATCGCATCAGAAAAAAAGTTTCCCCATCTCGAATCATATGACCGGTTCCTACCCGACAAAAAGCACGGAGGAAGTAAATGCTACTACTAAGGTTTGCTGGTTGCTTTATATAGCATTTCCTGGGGCACGTCAGCACATGCTTTAGTTAAACACATATACACTAAATGGGCCTTGGCTACATGTAGGTAATTTATAAACGTTTATCGTTAATCAAAATCATTGAAAATCGAGCTCTCTTTATCTTGCCATCTCTTATTCTTTCTATTCCCTCTAAATACACAAACATGTTTGTTTAGTATTTACAGCTCGACGAATAAAAGTAAAATTAATAATGACAAAAATTAATAATGACAAAAAACATGTAATGGTATTGTACGTAATATATTAATGTAAGTTTTTCCTTCAAAATTATTTTTCTTGGTATTTCATTTATATTAGTTTATTTAGTCTTTTGCAAGAAAGTTTCAGATCGTCAGTCAATGGACATTCATAAACAGCGCGTAATATAAACCAATATTTATAAACCGTTAACTCTCGAAGCTCAGATCATTTGAATGGCCATTACATTAAATTAAGGTTCCAGAGGAAAAAAGCGGGGGGAGATCAGTCCATAAGGAAGTCTTGAATTCTCCTTGAGACTATTTATTTGTCATTGCAGAACAAATGTGGGATGATAAAAAGTTCTAGTTCTAACCCAGTTCCAAAAATCAGTATTTTTATGACCAGATATTCAAATTCTGGGAAATACTTTTCAGATTTTGCAGATGTTTTCTAATACTTTCAAGCAGATATCGGGATTAACAATTATTTAACTCTATTTTGTAAATATCTGAATTACACATTTAAATAACTGAGGTATACAAAAATTCTTCCGCTTACCTTAAGAAAATAGTCATGCATTGGAACATTTTTAGCGCTAGAAAAATGACAACTGAAATTCTTGTTTTTAACGGAGGATATTTTTATATATAAAAATCTAAGCTGCTATAAATATTTTTTCATACAAAGAGAAACAATCGGTGGTTTATAGTGCAATTATGCTCATTAGAACTTCGTTATAAATATCTGGGAGAGGGAGCATAATCTAACGTAATTGTAATTAAACAATTCCAGTACACTCAAATAATTGGTCGTGATGACTTGTAACTTCGAGTTAGCACAACTATCGGTGACTCAAAATGTCTTCCTTAAGCCGATAATGGGATTCATACTATATATATATATGAATGAGATTAGTGCTGAAAAATTCACAGCTCGTCCACAAAAGGGACTGTATGTTAATATTTCATGAGGTTGGTCAGATTATTGGAAGTAAGCACACACACGCACACGCACACACATACATGCACACACACACGCAACCACACACGCAGGAACACACACTCACGTGCACGCTGGCACACATACATGCACACACACACACACACATATACACACATGTATAAATATAGGTAGCATATCTTTATTCAAACATGATTCACTGAATAATATAGACATTCAGTCTATTTTTATAATAATCTTTTCTTGTTTTTCGATGATAGGTTTCTTATTGTTCAGATAAAATTCATCAGAGAAGGCGCCGTAGTTTTTCCTTACCTAAGTACTTTTGATCTACGCGATGATTTTGTAATTCACTCCTGAGGATGAACTTGAAGGAGAGCGAAAGTACTTGTGTATTTGAAAACTAGGGCGTTTTTTAAATGAATTTCATCTTAACATCAAGTAACTGATTAGAGGATTATTATAAAAATATATATGTAATACCTCTATACTATTCAATTATATATATATATATATATGTGTGTGTGTGTGTGTGTGTGTGTGTGTGTGTGTGTGTGTGACAAGCATGTACGCCCATGCTGTTTTCATCACACGTCGTAAGAAATCCGTACCTCACTTCGAGACCATATACATAAAGAATGTTCCTATGACGTTAACAGCGGAAATTCTCTATTGTATTTGTGAGTGCGCGTTTATAAGCTTATATTTCAAATATAAGTTTTACATTGTATAAAGGTTTAATTAAATTAATATGAATCGGTATCTCAGTTTCTGTCTGTGTATATTTGAGTCTTTGTTTCTGTCGTATGTGTAGGTTGGAGTTTTACATTTAAGCATCACAGCACATCTCCGTACATCCTCAACGTTCGACAACGCCACCGTCAGCAAAATGACATTGACGTCGCACTGTCAATACACTGCTTTCAGCTTGCAGTAGATCATTTAAACAGATGCAGTCAACCAATGAAAAAGATGAAAATACATTACATCTCAAGGATCAGAATTTCAATTCTGGTTCAATCCAAAAACAACACGAGATGTGTTTCCGCTTTGGAGAAGAGTGGCTTATTGTGAAAATAGGTCACTGTATAGAAAATTGCGAAGATTTTCTTCTTTATCCAATGGGAATATAAAACGTTAACCTACAAAGCAAAGTTCAGTCAATATTTACAGAATAGCATAAATGGTTCCACAACTGTACACACACGCATACACTCACAGACATACATAAATACACACACACACACACACACACACACACACACACACACACATATATATATATATATATATATATATATATATATATATATATATATATTATCCCTCACCGGTAGCACGACTCAGACTTCATGGTTGCATAGTTCTGATGCTTTTATACATTAAATTTTATTATTATCGAATTCTCCCTTATTGCTGGAATACTAAATGATCTAGCTTGGACTGATTTATGTAAATTGTTTAAAATATTGTATGGATGGTTGTACTCCTTATTAACGTATCTATATAATCACAGATACGTTACTAAGGAATAATAATAATATAATTATATATATCCAAGATTATACGTAATCTGAAGGGGCTTGTGCAGGTTTGTGCGTATGTTTGAGATAACATAATATTCTTCTTTATGTACCGTGTTCTTTCAGGACGTGGGAGTTCATAGATTTCCACTTGTCACTATCATTTTTCGCGCTTAATATCTTTTCCCTTGGTATCCCTCCAAAACCTCACTTCGACATATCCTTGCTCAAGCCCATCAGGTAGGTCTCTCGCTGCTTCCCACTGTCTCGTCTTCCCTCTATCTGTCCTGTGAGCATCAGATTCTCCAAGCCCTCCTTCTTCATTACTTGTCCCCAGAAAGTATCGTTTTCGTTTGCATTCTCTCCAAAACCTTGTCTTAACTAACATGTTCTGTTCATGGTATCATTTCTGTTGATTCATCCTTGAAGATATCGTCCAGTATTCGCTGCCATATAGGAGGACAGATATCACATAACAGTTTACTCCTGTTTTTCTTTTTCTCTAACGAAATCTTTCTTTCTCTCAATACTCTGAAATTCGTCGTTAGCCATTCTAATTCGTCTTTGGTTCTCAGTGTCACACTTTCCACCCTCTGTTAGAATACCTGCCTTGTATTCAAACTTTTGTACCTGTTTGATTTTAGTGACCATGACGTGTAGTTGACATTTTGGAGACCTCTTTTTGCTAATAACAATGCACTCGGTTTTCTTTGATGTTTATGTAAACATCTCATTTTTTCTCATCTTTCCTTGTTATCTGCTGTAGAAGTTCTTGCATTTTCTTTTCTATTTCTGCTATCAGCACTGAATCGTCTGCGTATCTTATATAGTTAAGATTGTGGCTGGTAATGACGAAATATGGGAGGACTTCTCTCTTAGAATTGTTTTACTGTACAGGTTGAACAAATCCGGTGAAAGATATATCCTTGTCTTACACCCCTTCCTGTTTTTGTATATGAGCTGAATTAATTTGCTATCCGTATGCAGGCGGTTTTGCTGTCAGTATGGTTTCTTGATAACTCTAATTTCTTTTCTGGATATATCGAAGTTGTTGAGCATCAGTAACAAATCCTTGTGACGCTCTTTGTCGAATGCCTTTGCGTAATCTATAAAACACATGTTTACATCCTTCTGCATTTGTATTGCCTTTTCTGATAACATTGTGAGCATGAATATCGCGTTCCTTGTTCCAGCATCTTTGAAAAACCCGCGCTTTTTTGTCCTATCTAGAGCTGATTCTGCCATGCATTCTGTTCATCAGAATCCGGAAGATCAGTTTTGTTACGTTACGTGGTTCATCAGGCTAAATGTTCGGTGAGTTCACATTCCTTTGCCCCTAGCTCTAAAGCTATAAAAATTAATCTCCTTAACTATTCAGGCATATTGCCGCTTTTGTTTATTTAATTTATTATTTCTGTAATCCTATGTACACTGAATTCGTTTAAAGCTCTCAGCATGTCTATTAAAATACAGTCTGGTTCAATTGCTTTTTTCTTTCTCAATTTCAGCTTCCACTTCTGATTTTAATATTCTGGTCCGTCAGTCTTTCTAATGTATTGCTGGCTGTTCTTTCTTGTCGTAGAAGAGATCGCCAATATATTCGTTCCATATCTGGAGAATTATTTCTTTCACGAATTTCATCGTTCCGTCATTGGTTTTTATATATCATGATGCCGAGCATGTCTTTTGAACTTGTTGTGGATTCTTGTTTAGAAAACCACACAATATAATAATCACAAAAAAAGATATGAGAGGAAAAATGTAAATATATTGAATAAAAGATATACAATATGTACACGGTAAGTCGCTTCAGGAATACTTGTTAGTAGGAGTCAAATATATACAAGACATAAGTCTATATTCTTGCTGACCAGTGAGCAGCGGTTCAACTGCTCTGACAAACACAAACTCTAACAACAACTGTATTTGCTAGCCTTCCCACGCAAGGCCGGATGTGACACATGGTCATTTTAATGTGGGTATTCCCGGCCATATAGCCGGGCCAAAAATATGTCTGTCTATTTTTGCCCAGTCGTGGTTCTACCCTTCGGCGGAACCACGACTGGGTTATTGCTCTCTGTTCGGAAGCAGAGAGCTGACAGTGTTATAGTTGAAGAGTCTCAGCAACTCTAACAACAACAACCCGTTCTGTGTTGGAAGGATTATTTGTATACCATGGAAGGTTCCATAGAGTGTGTGTGAAAAGGTGTGACTCCCCAACACCCCCTCCCTAGCTTCTTTTTTAGGAAGGGTTAATATTTATTTTTGTTTGGGATCTATAATCAAAGGCTCTGTGAACTTCCGCTTTCTGTTGGTTCTTCTAATTTCCGTGCCAACTTTTGGTTTCTGGATGTCAAAAGCTTCGAAGATTTCCTTCATAGAATCTTCACATTCTAAAGGTTCTTCACCGCTTCTTTTTTGGAGTTGATTCACGTGGCTTCCATGCGTGAATTTTACCCTTTGATAGTGTACATTACGCTTCCAATTCTGCTTATAATTATTCCTAGCTCCCGATACGCCATATTGTTATTAAAAATTTTGAAATATACTTTTTCGTTGGGCTTGAACAATCTTTTTGCTATTGTAGGTGTATTCCAATTGTTGCTTTTGCCTGGTAATAATTTCTAGAAAGCCGATCGGATTTTTCGAACGAACACCACTTCGGTCAGTGACAGTCCTGATGGTGTGTTCTGGTTTGGCGTAATACGATAGACTTGTAAGAATTGCCGTAATGCTTTTTCTCATGGTGTGTCTATCGCTTTCTTTAACGCCCTTTTAACCGTATCTACAAAATGTTTGGCAAGCCCATTTGATTGTGGGTGATAGGGAGCTGTTTTTATATGTCTTATTTAGTACATTTCACAAAAATCTTTAAAATCACCTGACGTGAATTGTGTACCATTATCTGTAACTAAAACGTCTAAGACGCTGAACCTCGCAAATAGTTAATGAAAACAGCTAATAGTATTGTCGGTTGTTGAGTGTTTATATATCAAACCCTCCGGTCATTTACTAAAGCTGTCTACTACTATAAAATAGTAGTAGCCATTTATAGGTCCTGCGTAGTCCGTGTCTATTCTTGACCACGTTTTGTCCGTCTTTGGCCAAGGTTTTTGTATAATCAGCTGCGATTTTGCTGCCGCTGCACAGCCGTTACACCTTTTCACCATCTGTGCGATAACCTCATCTATTTTTGGCCAGTACACATAGCTTTTCATTAGTGCTTTCATGCAATTTTTCCCGTGATATCCAACATGAAAGTCTTTTAAGATTCTTCTTTGAAGTAACTTTGGTATCAATTTTTTCTTTGTCGTGTTAATAAATTCATGCGCTTCTGCGTTTCTTCTTATCTCTAGCTATTTAACCGGTAGTTCTTTACCTGTGTTAATTAGTACTTTGCTGATTGCATCCTCATCTCTCAGCGCTGCTATCACTGAGCCTTCAAAGGGTTCA
This sequence comes from Ascarosepion bandense, assembly GCA_037127315.1. Lineage (NCBI taxonomy): Eukaryota > Metazoa > Mollusca > Cephalopoda > Sepiida > Sepiidae > Ascarosepion > Ascarosepion bandense. The sequence continues at coordinate 2,134,998 of JBBBDQ010000154.1, forward strand.
CTTTTCTTAGAAATCAGCCTCAATAGTCTATCTGTGTGCCCTATTTATTCGATTGTAAATATTTTAGTTTAAAATTTGTAGTATTGTGCCTCACCTCAGGAGTCTATTCGCGGTATATACAAGTAGTCCTTTCTTGGATCCAAATATGGTAAAAAGCGGCTTATGGTCTGTTTGTAATATAAATTCTTTACCGTATATATATATATCTATGAAATCGAGTTACGGCGAAAATAATTCCCAAAGTTTCTTTTTCTATTTGCGAATATTTTTTCTCGGTTGGTAGTAATGCTCTCGGTGCGTGGCCTATTGGTTTTGTAGTACCATCTTGCATTTTATGTAAAATGCATGCTCCCACACCGTATGAGCTTGCATCACTTGCTACAATATCTCCAACCTAGGATCGAAATGTACCAAGGTTAAATCTGATGTCAATTTATTTATAATTTCGTTAAATGCCTTTTTGCACTCCTCCGACCAGTTCCACTGGATTTTTTTTTTCAGTTATTCGTTGAGCAGTGCCATCAATTTATGCATACTATCGACAAACTATCCATAGTTATTAGCAAGATCGATGAAGCTTTGCAATTCTGCGACATTTTTAGGCTCAGGCATTTTTTTGATTGCTGAAGCTCTTTCTGGGTCAGGTTTTTGCCATTCTCATCTATGATGTGGCCTAGATATTTTATTTCTTTCAAGAAGAAATCACATTTCTTCTCTTTAAGTTTTAACCCAAAGTCTTGTAGTCGTTTAAAAATTTCTTTGATGTGTGTCGCATGGTCTTTTAAATTATCGCTTTTAACTAAAATATCGTCCAGTGAAGCTGTGGTGAAATTTTGCCCCGTCAACATAGTATCCATCGTCTGCTGAAAAATCGCAAACGCTACTTTTATCCTGAATGGTAGCCTGTTGTATTTATATATACCTTTGTGCGTATTTATGCACAGTAATTTGGAAATTTCTTCTGTAATTGGAATCTGCAAGTATGCTTCGCTTAGGTCAATCTTTGAGAAAATTTTTCCACCATTAAGTTTAGGGAATATTTCTTCTGGGCTAGGCAACGGATAGTGATGGTCTTTAATTGCATTATTCAGTCCCGTGGAAAATCTGCATTTACGCGGATTTTTCCCGATTTTTTCTTAACATAAACAACCGGTGCCGCCCATTCACTGAAGTCAGTTTTCGAAATGATCCTAGTTTGCTCTAGTCTCTACAATTCATTGTATATTTTATCAATTGTGGCGGAAGGTACGTTTCTCTTTTTCCTAAATACAGTTTTAGCACTCTGTTTAAGCTCGATTTTCTCTTCAAATTTGTTGCAGCGTTCTAACCCTCTTGAAAATACTTCTGGCAATTCTTTGTGCAATTCCGCTTTCAGGTTTGTGGCTTCCGAAAGCTAACAATCTATTCTTTTACAAAACGAACTAATAGGTAAATCCCATACATTGAATTTTTGCATCCAGTCCGTTCCTACTAGGTTGTTTGTATTTCTCATCACATAGATTTTTAATTGTTTTTATTTCTCCCTACAATTTTACGTTCACTATAATTTCGCCTTCGAAATTTATCTTTTTCCTCGTTACGGATTTAGCAATTTTTAGTGTGTAGCATTGTCGGCCTATTTAACTTCCGCCATGTTTGTAAGTTAATAATGGTCAAATCAGATCCCGAATCCAGTTGCAATTTAGTTATTTTATTCAGAATTTCCATTTCAAGGTATTTTCTGATATTTTCCTTATTTTCATCCTCCACTCTAGTAGACCTTACACTACCAGGATGATTTTTATTTCTGCATACCGTAGCTTTGTGGCCCATCTTACCACATACTCGGTAATTTTTGTATTTAAAAAGTCAATCCTTAAACCAATATCATTCACCACATCTGTAACATGCAGAAGGAGGAGGCTTGTTTTTTACTGGATTCTTGTCAACCGTAGTGCTGTATTTTTTTCTCTTTGGCATTATGTACGCTACTCCTGACTCTTCAATGTTCTTGCTATCTCTTTATGCTGAGGCATTTCTGGCAGTCTTAAACATGGCTCGTTTTGCAGTTTGGTCAGCATGCGTTTCTTCATTTCGCTGTCTTCAGCAGCAACTAGTCCTTGTACAAATATGAGACACTTGAAATTGTCTGGGGTAAGGTCCGACAATTTAAAATGGTCACAATGTTTATTAATGATATCTGCAAAAGTAGAATAGTCCTCGTTTTCATCTTTCTGAGATTAAGGCATTTCCACCTTTTATGGAACAACGAGATGTTTGGGCTAAATATCTCTGTGAGGCCTGTCACTGTCTAATCGAACGTTAGACCATTCGTTTTTGTTTTTTTGTTTTTTTTTGCTGGGGAGAATATAGTCTACGAACTTAGTGTGTTCGTATATGCCTAATTTACTGAGTAGAAGTCTTAATTTTTTCTTCTCACTCCAGTGCTGACAGTCGATATTAAAAATATCCTCGTATTGCCTGTAATACTCTCCGAAATTTTTATCTTCCCCAACTGAGTATTTAAAAATTTCAACCGCGTTCGGCACCGCATCTTGTGAAAATGTCTTCTCCCTTACCGTGTTCCTATCCAGAGCTGTGCTTGTTAATTTTAATAACAGTTCTTGCAGTTGTGTTTGTCTTTTCTCGTTTGCCTTTTGCATTTCAATTTGTCTTTCTTCTATTTGCTTTTGCATCTCTATTTGTCTCTTTAATATTTCTGTTCGTATTTCTTCGTTAGCCTTTTACATTTCCATTTGTCTTATTTCTAATTGATATTGTCTTTCTTCAGTTCTCTTTATGATTTCGAGTATTCCCTTTAGAAAATCTTCCATTTTTTTCTTTTCGGGATTAGTGTCGACAACTTGTTTGTGGTCGACTTGTTTGAGTCAGTTTGCATCACACTTTGTTAAAGTGATTCAGGGGGAGAAAAAAATTCGTCACAATTTTGTTGTGCGACTTGTGCGCGAATCTGTTTCGCCAATTTGATGTTGTTAACGCCTCTTATGTGATTTTCGAGGTCCTCGACGTTAAGTTTTTTTTTCTTGGTGTTATATTTAAGTTCGTTCTTTTTTATCGCCAATTTGCTCTTTACTACTGATGTGACAACGTCTTTTTTTCCTCCGTGTGCACATGTTAGAATCCTCGTCGCCAAATTGTTGTTTGGCGAGAATGTATCTTTTTCTCTGCGTGAACTTGTACAAATCTTTCGTCGCTAAATTGTTGTTTGGCGACTGACTTGAGAATGTATTTTTTACTCCGCGTAAACTTCTTCGAATCTTCGTCGCTAAATTGTTGTGGAAAATTGTTTAGAAAACCAAACAATAATAACAAAATAGATATGAGAAGAAAAATTTAAGTATATTGAATAAAAGATATACAACATGTACACGGTTAGTAGATTCAGGAATACTTGTTAGTAGGAGTCAAGTATATACAAGAAGTAAGTCTATATTCTTGCTGACCAACGAGCGGCGGTTCAACTGCTCTGACAAACACCAACTTTAACAACAACAACAATCTGTTCTGTGTTGGAAGGATTATTTGTATACCATGTAAGAGTCCATAAAGTGTGTGAAAAGGGGTGACTCCCCAACAGACCTGTTCCTTATCTTCTTTATTTGTTGCACTTAATCTTTCTGTTTTTGCATATTTCTCGTTGAGGTATTTTTCTTTAGCCTGTCTGCATTTGTATCTTATTTCCTTGTATAGTTTCCCGTATTAAGTTCTATGCCTTGGCATTGTTTTCTGTCTCCTTTGATATCAGGTCAAGAATTTTGTTGGTGATTCACTTATTTTTACTTCTACGTGTGTTTTCCTTCGGTATGATGCCGTTTGCTGATCTCACTAGAGCTTCTCTTAGTGCTTTCCATTTAGAGTTTCTGTTTCTGGTCTGTTCTTCATATTTCCTTTTCACACTATATGCATATTTTTCCTACAGGTTCGAGTCGTTCATGCGTTTGTTGTATTGCGATCTAGGTATCGTGTTAGGTTTCTTCAATATCTAGAGTTTTACCCTTAATTTGTATATAACTGGGAGGTGATCGTTTTTGCAGTCGGCTCTTACTTAGGTTTGGCATTGGAGAACTACATTCATGAATCTTTTGTTGATATAATGAGTCTATAAGAATCTTAACCTAACCCACTTAGCAAAATATGATCAAATAATCAGAATCCAAATGTTGCGGGGTAACAGGCTTTCGTAAGTTGAAAATGATTTTAACAACCGAATATAAAAGTATATATATATATATATATATATATATATATATATATATATATATATATTGATTTTACACTGAGGCAATAAACCTCTTAAATGCAAGATGTTACTGTGAGTAAAAAAACAAAGAGGAAACTAAACGAAAAGATTGAAGGAGGTGTAACAAAACGATTGAAATTGCACTTAATCTTTCTTCGAAGAACGTAATTTCCAGGAAAACAAGGAGAACTGGAAGAAAGTCCTGCAAACGATGGAGAAAACAATTAGCATATATCATGATACACTTAGCTTCTAATCTTAAATTTGTAAAGCCTGGGTACCAACAAGGAAACCTCATATCTATGAAAGCCTTTAAAGCAGAGGCAAAAAGTAGCGACGTAACGGTGATAGAAATGGAACTAAATGCAAGATGCTAGGTCAGGACGCTAACGTTGGCGATGTGGCAGCAATATTCTATACACGAACTTATAAATATTGCAGATAGATTCTGGTGAGAGAAATTGTCTAGTATGCATAGTGAACCGACATTCCTTGAAGTAACATTTTCAATTTATTTAATATAATCATTTTACTTTATTTTAACGGAAAACGTGAGGGTATCAAGTTCAAAGTGTTGCTTTTTTAAAAGTTAGCATCAGCCATGCTGGTGGAAGGTAAAAACATTCTCGATGGTAATTAATATATTACTGTTTCGTCTTAGAGGCGTTAAAATTAACAAATCACTACCTGACCCAGTTTACAACATATTGGAGGCAATTTTTAGTGATCAGTTGCCAATTGGATTGTATATAACCTATCAAAACTAGAATAAATTGCTGTGTTCTATGCATAGATACACTGTTGAGAACTGATGACATGACACCGGGAAAATCGCTGATCAGATAAATCAGATTATATACCCGAGGACGCCTGCATTGATACAAAATAGTCTGAAAAAGTAGCTACATCATTTATTATTTAATCAAATCAAAGAAACCGCCAGAAACACCACAATCCCTTAACATGTGAAGAAAACCAGCATGCCAAACACTGTCAGACACATTTAAAATAACTAAAGCAGCATCACGAGCATTGCCATTCTTAACACACCATTCAATATGTCCAGTGCCTGACATATTGATGTCGCCGGTAATAAAAAAAAATCTATATGATTTCATGAAGTTCTTCCCTTCAAATCCACGTGACAAGGTTTGCGGTTAATTGGATTATTAGTTTACAAATTACAGTTATTTAAGTAAAGCTACTGTTGTCAATTTTCAAAACAATGGAAAAATCTGAACTTCGTGTATCGATAAAGCATTCCTTTTTGATGAAATAACATACTGTTCAAGTAAAGCAAAGTTTTCGTAAGTGTTATTCGGACTCTGTTCCGTCAGTAAAAAATTATTAAGAAATGGTATACTGACTTTAAACGCAGTCGTATAGACACAAATGATGCTGAACGCTTAGGTCGCCCGAAATCGGTAGTTATCCTGGAAAACACACACACAAAAAAAAAACTTCACAAACTCGTTTTGGCCAATCGTAAATTAAAGTTGCGTGAGATAGCAAAGGTACTGAATATTTCAAAAGCCAATGTATTTACCATTTTGCATGAACATTTGTCACTGAGAAAGCTGTGTTCAAAGTGGATGCCGCGTTTGCCCACAGTCGATCAAAAACAACAACGAGTCAGTGATTCAGCGCGTTGTTTGCAAATGTTTCAACACAACAAAAAGGAGTTTTTGCATAAATATTATACAATGAATGAAACATGGATCCACTACTTCGCTCCGGAGTCAAATCAGCTAAGTGGACAGCAGCAGGTGAAAGCCGTCCAAAGCGACCAAAGACACAAACATCAGCAAGCAATGTTTTGAACTCCGTATTTCGAGATGCGCATGGTATTTTGTTGATTGATTACCTTGAGAAAGGAAGAACTATCAATAGCGAATATTATATAGCATTATTGGTGCGTTTGAAGGAAGAAATCGCCCAAAATGGCCACAAAAGAAAAAAGTAATCTTTCACCAAGACAAAGGACCATATCACAAGTCGATTGCAACGATGGTAACACTACATGAATTGCAATTTGAATTGCTTCCGCATTTACCCTATTCTTCATATCTGGCTCCCATCAAAAACTGTTTGCAAACCTCAAAAGAATGATCCAGGGAAAGAGATTAGGCTTGAATGAAGAAGTGATATCGGAAACTGCGGCGTATTTTGAGGCCAAAGAGAAATCCTTCTACAAAATATTTGAATTATTAAAGAAGCGTTGGAATCAGTGTATCACTCTAGAAGTAGACTATGTTGATGAATAAAGTTGAATTTTGCCTAAAGGTTGTTATTTTATTAGTTAGGCCCGGGATTTATTAAGTGATGTATTATCTAAAGCTTTGCAGACACGTTGAAAAATAACCACCAACATATTAGCGGTCGATTTAGAGAAGTGAACGCCATATTATTTGAAAAAAGATGAAATTAGGACCTTAATAAACTCTGAATTGATTCGGGTCCTCAGTAATTTATTAAAATGTAGTAGAAAACACATCAGTCGCTTGTTCGACCAGAATGTTCACACTAAGCCTTAAAGAAAAGGACTCCAGAAAAGGCTTTCAAAAAATTCGGAAAGCAAGATACAGGAAAACATCTATTTTTAGAGCTGGAATAGAACATGGGTCAGTTGATGTGTCCATTCTTGAGGATAATTGCTGGTATACCATTGAGTCCACAGGGTTTTTAGAGATCATGTTTGGAAATGATATCGGAAAGCATGAATGTTGTTATATGTATATCACGACAGTAAACACCAAGTCATAAATGGAAAGTCAGGCAATGAATCAAGCGTAGACTTGAAAGAGAATTCAACTTTATCAGCAGATGTTAGCACTTCAAATGTATTGAATAATGGAGGAATTGTTAAGTTACGCTTATAAAGCCACCAGGAGTCACGAGAACTATACATGTTAGTGAATATAAGGTGCTTATACATATCAGTGAGAAAGGGATACTATTTCACGTACTACGAGCATACACAAAGAGGTGTTGTAGACGGGAAAAAAAGAAATACCTGTGGGATATAGCGGCTGAACATGCAGGTATTAAGCGAGGAAAATACTGGCATTTACGAGAAGGTACAAAAGCCTCAGTTTTAGCTTTCACAAAAAAAATTACAATTACCAGTAGGAAGACTGGTACAATTACCAATAGGAAGACTAAAGATGAGCACCGCAAAAAAAAAAATCGTGAAATGGATCTCATTCGGTACTCGGCAAATAAAAATAAGTTTTGTAAATAGAGTGTTCATACCTAATAGATGATCTAAAGAAACTACTAATACACTACAGCGTGATCTGAATTACCAACAAGAATTGCAAAGCACGACAATCGTCAAACGAAGAAGTAAACAACAAATTCAATAAGGAAGAATATTGGTTAGAGTTATAAGAGAAACAAGTAGGTTAGTTAACTGTTTGACACCTAGAATAAACAATAGAAAAACAAAAATCTACATCAGTAGTAATCAAATAATGAAATCACGTTTTGACGTAGATTAAAATCACAGTTGTAACCAAGAACTATTGAAACAAAAGCTTCATTCCAGCCATTGTTCGAACTCAACCGTGTTGGTCATATTGTTATGTGTGAATAAAAAGCAGAATTATCACTTCTGCTGTCAGTGAAGTAACCAGACTAAACTGTGCAAAAAGATGTTCGCCAATTAATCTAGATATCGAATGATAAAAAGATAGATATAGCTTGAGAGAGAGAGAGAGAGAGAGAGAGAGAGATTTCTATACTGTCATATATTTTATCTAATATGAGACAGTCACTCAGCCTAAGGGAAACCATCAAAGAAACAAAACAGATATCTAACAAAGTGTAAATATGAGAATAAAAAACAAATAATAATGAACCATCTGAGGAATCAAGAAGTATGTGGCCTAGAATCCTTTCTAAGCATATGGCATTTCTATGTTAGCGTAAACCAAACAAATTAAAGAACGTTCGTAAAACTGTTATAAACTCTTCACACAGAGACACAGACACGTAGACAAACACAGTCACAAACACACACAAACACATATATATATCAAGCCAGTATTTGCAAGAACCTCAATGTAAAAATCTGATTGAAAACATTAAAATCTTCATAAATCACATCACTAGAAATAATCGCTATTAGAGAGAACCTGCATATCAAACATCTCTCCTACTATTAACTTCACTTTATTTAACAGCAAGAAGTTTTACATAAGCCATGTTCTCTATGTTCACAGGAAAAAAATTATAACTGCATTACTAATTTACAGCCTGCTATTGCTATTCGGAGTCTGTTATTGTCGCATAGTAATTTTTTATGTCAACACAAAAAAAAAATCATTTTCATGGTGGGTATATTTATGTTAACGTCCCTGCAATCACTCTGACGATGTCTCATGTGAGCCGAAAGCTTAGAACCAACACACTAAATATCCAAATGTTGCACAAGTTTTGTTTTTATTTCCACCAGAAATTAAAGCCAAAATACGAGATTTAGAACGGCTCACGATTAAATATATAATAGACATTCATTTTTGTTATATTTAGCAATATATGTTTATAAAATTATCTGCTGCCTCAGTACACTATATATATATATATATATATGTGTGTGTATGTGTGTCTGTGTGTATGTATGTCTGTGTGTGTGTTTTGTCTGTGCTTGTGCGCGCGTATGTGTGGTGTACAATGGTGTAAAATTATACGTGCGAACTAATCTTAATTGAAATTTTAATAAAAATTCACTCAGAGGATTTCGTTAAAACGTTCACTAAGTCTTAGCTAGAGTATTTTTTAAAATGATATTGCCGTTGGATGATCGTAATTAACACTGACGCAACCAAAAGGCATAGCAGCTGTATTTTTCATCGTCATGGCAAAATAACTTCATAAAATAAAACTTTAAAACTTCTCTTGTGAAATATGTCATAGATCACAAATGCATGATGTAATAAAATGCATACCCTATTAGCATTATTTTTAGAATTTTATTGATAGTATTGTTTTATGTTATAGAAGATTGAGACATTTCTAATATTTCAATGGATTCATTCAAATTTGGATCTCGACATATCTTTTTATAATAGTCACATGAATTATTTTAAATTTATCCACTATTTAAAAAAGTGTCTGAACTCGTTATGGTCTGACATATTTTTGTGATTATCACAGCGTAATTATTTTTTGTTTTACCTGTTGAATATTTACATGCATAGAAACTTTTTTTACTTCTAATTATTATTATTATGTCATTTTTCATCATATTTCGATTTCTGCTTTGGTCTCACTACCAACCAAGTCTGCGGGGAGACCTAAGGCAGGTAGTGGCGTGTTGTTATGACTCCATTTCATGTTTTTCTATCCTCCCTATCATCCCCAGCATTACATAGATAACGTTTTCCTTAGTGTGTGGGCTGTACTTAATAATACAATTTTTTGTATATCTCTTAAGCTGGGGTTTCCAGGGATTCTTTCAATGTGTTGTTTTGTTCCATTTTTTATCATTCCAAGTGCACCTACTATCACTGGCACAACTCTTGTTTTCAATTTCCACATTTTTTCTATTTCAATTTCCAGGTCTTTATATTTTGACAGTTTTTCAAATTCCTTGATTGCTATGTTACAATCCGCTGGACAAGCCATATCAATTAATAGACAAGTTTTCTCCTTCTGGTTTTTAACAATAATGTCTGGCCTGTTTGCTTCAATTTTTCTGTCTGTGTAGATGGTGTAATCCCATAGAATGGTTACATCTTCTATTTCTGTAACCGGTGCTGGATGATGTTCATACCAGTGTTTGTTTACAGCTTTTCCATAATGTTTGCACATTGCCCAATGTAAATATTGCCCAACTCTATCGTGGCGATTTTTATATTCGTTTGGGGCAAGCACAGAACAGCCTGAGATTAGGTGGTCTATTGTTTCTTGGTGTTTATCACAAAACCTGCATTTTGGATCCATATTATTATGCATAATATTTGCCTGAAAGTTTCTCGTGAAAAGACTTTGGTCTTGTGCTGCAAGTATAAATCCTTCAGTTTCAGACTTTAATCCAGATGCACGTAACCATCGATGAGTATTAACTTTGTCAGCATTGGATTTATTGGCACGTACTGGATATTGGCCATGCAGAGGTTTGTCTTGCCAGCGCTGTTTCATCTTTTCAAGAGCTTTATCTTTGGCTTTCATTTTCATATTTTTTGCCGCAATAGTTGGTTCTTGGCTACTGTTTTGCTTTTCTACAGAATCTACTAACTGTAATTCTTGTTTGTATTTACTGCCTTCTTTTATTATTGAATATTTTTTCTTTCTTTCTTCATGTTGCCTTACTAATTGTATCATCTGTTGCCTTACTAATTGTATCATCTGTTGCCTTACTAATTGTATCATCTGTTGCCTTACTAATTGTATCATCTGTTGCCTTACTAATTGTATCATCTGTTGCCTTACTAATTGTATCATATTATTATTATTATTATTATTATTATTATTATTATTATTATGTCATTTTTCATCATATTTCGATTTCTGCTTTGGTCTCACTACCAACCAAGTCTGCGGGGAGACCTAAGGCAGGTAGTGGCGTGTTGTTATGGCTCCATTTCATGTTTTTCTATCTTCCCTATCATCCTCAGCATTACATAGATAAAGTTTTCCTTAGTGTGTGGGCTGTACTTAATAAGACAATTTTTTGTATATCTCTTAAGCTGGGGTTTCCAGGGATTCTTTCAATGTGTTGTTTTGTTCCATTTTTTATCATTCCAAGTGCACCTACTATCACTGGCACAACTCTTGTTTTCAATTTCCACATTTTTTCTATTTCAATTTCCAGGTCTTTATATTTTGACAGTTTTTCAAATTCCTTGATTGCTATGTTACAATCCGCTGGACAAGCCATATCAATTAATAGACAAGTTTTCTCCTTCTGGTTTTTAACAATAATGTCTGGCCTGTTTGCTTCAATTTTTCTGTCTGTGTAGATGGTGTAATCCCATAGAATGGTTACATCTTCTATTTCTGTAACCGGTGCTGGATGATGTTCATACCAGTGTTTGTTTACAGCTTTTCCATAATGTTTGCACATTGTCCAATGTAAATATTGCCCAACTCTATCGTGGCGATTTTTATATTCGTTTGGGGCAAGCACAGAACAGCCTGAGATTAGGTGGTCTATTGTTTCTTGGTGTTTATCACAAAACCTGCATTTTGGATCCATATTATTATGCATAATATTTGCCTGAAAGTTTCTCGTGAAAAGACTTTGGTCTTGTGCTGCAAGTATAAATCCTTCAGTTTCAGACTTTAATCCAGATGCACGTAACCATCGATGAGTATTAACTTTGTCAACATTGGATTTATTGGCACCTACTGGATATTGGCCATGCAGAGGTTTGTCTTGCCAGCGCTGTTTCATCTTTTCAAGAGCTTTATCTTTGGCTTTCATTTTCATATTTTTTGCCGCAATAGTTGGTTCTTGGCTTCTGTTTTGCTTTTCTACAGAATCTACTAACTGTAAATCTTGTTTGTATTTACTGCCTTCTTTTATTATTGAATATTTTTTCTTTCTTTCTTCATGTTGCCTTACTAATTGTATCATCCAATCCTTTGTTGTTTCTATGTATGTTAGTAAGCCAATAGTTGTTGTCTTGTATGACAATTCCAGTTGAATAAGACCCCTTCCACCTTCTTTACGGGGTATGTATAGACGGTCTACATCAGCCTTTGGATGATGCATCTTATGCTTAGAAAGAAGCTTTCTTGTTTTAGCATCCATTCGCCTGATGTCGTTTAGAGTCCAGTTTAAGATGTTGAAACTATATTGGACAACTGGGATTGCAAGGCTATTAATGACCATAACTTTGTTCTGAGAATTCAATTCAGTTTTTAATATCATTCGTAGCCTTCTATAGTACTCTTTACGCACTATTTCTTTCATTTTTTTATGGTGAATGTTTTCGCTCTCATTTACACCTAGGTATTTATAAGCTTCTTCTGGTTTCAATTCTTTTATTGTTACAGCAGGGTCTAGGCTAATTGAGGATGTTTCTTGTATTGATCCACATAAAACTGTAGCTTTAGCACATTTATTCAAATTAAATTTCATTCCAATGTCTTCGCTGAAGCATTTTACAGTTTGCAGAAGACCTTCCAGCTCATTATCATTCTTAGCATATAACTTTAAGTCATCCATGTAAAATAGATGGCTTATTTTCTTTATTATTTATTATTATTATTATTATTTCTTTATTTATTTCTTTATTTATTTCTTTATTTCTTTATTTCTTTCTTTCTTTCTTTATTATTATTATTATTATTTCTTTATTATTTATTATTATTATTATTATTATTATTATTATTATTATTATTATTTGTTTAGATTGTATACACATCTTCACCTGGGTCCCAACAAGAAACCTAATTTCAGAAATAGTATCATTACATTTTCACGGTACATTTCAACAAAGAAAATAGCCTACAAATATATACACATGTTACACAGATAAAGTTCTTATTAAGGTGTAATCTGGGCTTGTGTGAACATTGTTGTGTATTTTTTCTGATCAAACCCAGGACCGTAAGTACAACTGGAATTAAGGATATCTCTATGTACCACATTATTTAAATTTTCACTTAAAGGTCTATGTATTTTGATAGTTGTATTTTTTATCGTTCTTCAAATCTACATTAAAGTCCGCAAGAATTGCCATGTCAAAAATAAAACTTATTGTGTTATTTTAGTCTTTGATCACTATGGTTAGATTTAATTATTTTGTCTGTATGTGCTATAATGTCAATAAAATTATTACAGGTTCCATGTTTTTTATCGAGTCACAATGGTTTTCATATCAATTTCTTGCAGTTTCCTCCCATAAAACCATTTATTTTCTGGTGCTGATATTGGCCTCCGCTGTCATGCCGAGTTCTATTTTAATTGATGATTATTATTTCGAGTGTTCGCAAGTTGTGACTCTTAAGTCACCTTGTATGCCTCCTACATCAAGGTAAAATTAAACTCTCAACATTCGGCCATAATGCTCTCCCACTACTCCCACTCATAGTCTTATAGGCACAGTACATCAGAATCTAGGGCACATGCTTACCTGGTTCAGGTAAGTCAAACTAAAAGCAAATTAGTTAGACTGAACAGAATATTTGGTGTCATTGGAATAGTATACAGGCAAAATTAGTAAATTGTAAAACCATAACAAATCGTTCCTTTCAACATCCATATTTTTCTCAAAATAATTGAAACAACAAATTTAACAGTAAAAGGAAAAATGAAAAGACTTCAAGTAACAAATTAAACATATCTGTGAGCGTTTGTCTGAAATTAGGACAGTGTACTTTTATCATAGCAACTAGATGAGTTAATATTTTATGAGGTCTAATATTTTGCTAAGGCTTCATGAAATTATGTCCAAAAGTGAAAAATTCCAGAACGATGTCAATTATGATTATGTTTCTTTTTTTCGTTGGTACAAACGTTTTCCCTTGAAAGCACTGAACATTTAAAATTATTTTCCTTGTGAAAGAGCAAACTGAGTGTGATATATAAAAGTAAATTTATATAGCCTCATTAATTCCATGAAGTCATAAATCAACTATTGACACTGTCAGATAAGCACTAATATTTAGCAGGTGCCTCTAAACAAAAGTTAATTCTGTGAGCAATTATGGATATATTTTAGACATTAATATAGATTTTCGAAGAGACAAACATCACTCTCTCAACTTATATTAAATCTGAAAAGACTGTTTTTAACATAGTAAATACATAAATTGAAAACGACTCATTTTTTAGTAATAAATAAAACAGAAATTAAAAAACAATTCTGTCAAATAATCCGTAAGGTCGAAGGAAATAAATGTATTTAAATTTTCTAAATATCAGTGGTGCCCCTTAGGTATGAATTTGCACGAGATACTAGATTAGCAATTAGGTCCCACCCTTTTACAGTAAAACAGTTAAGATGTAACCGCATTTTCTACTCTAACAGCTTCTTTTCTCGCACTTCCCGCCTGTGGAATTCCCTTCCGTATACTTGCTTCCCCGTCAGCTACATTTTCCAGGAGTTTAAATGTAAGATCAAAAGACACTACCTAACACACTAAATTGCACCCATTCTCTCAAACACTTCCCATCTACGCAACCCTCATCCTCGGTATCCTTACCCGTCTATCACCCTCCTTCTGACATTTTCTATATCTAACCATTCTTTCTTATCAATTTCCCCTATGTAACCCCCTAACCACTCTTTATCATCACTTTCCCCTATGTAAACCCCTGCGCAACAGTGGCAGTGAAATGCCTTGCTTGGGGTGAAATGATAAAAAAAAGGTTAGATAGTAGAGATAGGAAGTGATAAGAAAGGTATAAAAGAAAGCATAATGCTTGGTCATTAACATTCTGATGAGCCCAAAAGAGAAATTACAAATAAGTGATACTAAATTCAAGCAAGTACAAGAATACAAATATCTGTTCTCACAGAAGATGAAATGTGCAACACTGAAATCTATAGACTGTTTGGGATAGACAAAAATGCATTCCAAAAGCGAAACAAATCTTTTTTGTAGAAACAATGAAAATAAAGAAAAGATTACTGAACAGTTATGTGGTATCTGTTCTCCTATATGAAAATGAATGGAGGACAAATTTCTCACAGATGAAGAAGAAACTTGAAGCAACAGAAATGTGGTTCTCCAGAAATACGCTGAGAATACCATGGATCGAACATGCGAGCAACGATGAGATTTTAGAAAAAAATGGAAACATAAAAGAAAACAATATTTAACATTAGGAAGAGACAATTCAAATTTCTTGCGTATATCATGAGTAAGAACCGCTTTTACAGGACAGATTGCAAGAAAGAGGGACAGGAAAAACAAAGAATACTTAATGTGTTTAAGTAAATAGATGGTAGAATAGTGATTCGGAGAAATAACAAAAAGACAAAGGTTATTAAGAGTTACAAGGAACAAGATGTTGTGGATGGCCATGATCAACTACATCCGGAAGAGACATAAACAATAAGATTCACAAGAAAACTTGCTATATTTTTATTATTAGTGTATTGGAAATAATGAAGAACAAAATATCATTAACTTCTAAAGTTTTACTCAAGCAACGCATATTAGGAACTCTACAGCAGCAAATCTACTCAAATGTCTTCAGTCTTCACGCCGATTTGCTTTGTTACAAACCTTTCTTGCGTGTTTGACTATGTCTTTCTGCAAGTATTAGTGGAATACCTTCCAGTGCTCCAGTGATAATGGCCACGCCAATGTCCGTGTTTTTTACTATTCCTGAGAAATATTTCAAAATTTATTGCTTCTCTAAATCTGTGATGGCTACGTCTTTTGTTTAAGATTTTGTTTACAAAACTCAGCCTCGAATCTTGGCCTGGTTAGAGCTTTGAGTTTATTATTTAATTTTTTACAATAATAATAATAACAACAGTTATTATTATTATTATTGGTGGTGGTGATGGTTGTGGTGGTGGTGTATTGCTGCTGCTGGGACTAGTTTTCTTAAATAACCGAAAATATAAAATTAAATTTAAAAACAGAACAAAATCGATAAAAACCTCGAGGAAAATATTTTGTTCGTCTGTGTTCCATCAGAAAACAATAATTTTCTGTTGTATTACGCATGCGCATTCACAAAAGTATACAGTACAACCCAGAGAAACCAAATGGTGGATTGATGAAAAAGAAAAAAATCACTAAGATTTCGTTTTCTGCTCTGTTTGTTTTAGACAATAACAGAAAAGCAAGTGAATGTAAATGTTCAGACTAAAACTTTTGCTACATTCAAAAATAAAGAGAAATACAGAGAATAATATTAAATCAAATGCCTGAATGCAAGCTGTTTTGTTGGGCAGTCTTCTGAGCTGGTCTTTCATTTATAAACTATTCGTGCACACACACACACACACACACACACACACACACACACACACATGCGTGCATGTGTTGGTGTGTGTACGTATGTGTGAAAAGTGAAACTAAATGGGAAAAGGAAATAAATAAAGATCTATATATTCATAGCTTGGGATATACAGGAATCGAAACATTTGGAAATGAACAGATAAAATAATGAAAATGTTTACAAGCGTTCATACATGAATAGAAATTTATATGAAAACGAGACACATTCCCGTATATATATATATAGTTTTAAAATGCTATATTTATGGGTTCAAGGGTCATTATCACAGATAGAATGTATGGAAATATAAAAATAAAAGTGGGCATTGAACAGCAACCTAAGGCGACAGTCTATTTCATGCTTAAAAGCAATTGTTAGGCCATTTATAATATAAAGAAAAATAAAAGTCACTTGCCCACCACCTTAACATAGCTTCCCTGTACCATTTTTATAAATATTTTCATGCTAATTGTTCTGATGAGCTGTGTTTTCGGTATTTCAGATTTACGAATGAAAGCACAGTACTAAAATGGCTGCTAGATCTCATCATTTTGCAGTTAAAATTGCTAGATGTAACCATAATTTCTCTACTAACTATTATGTTTTCAATGCTTTGAACACATTCAAGAAATGTAATGTCGCTTAGGAAGATCGCTAACGGTTAGCAGTCTTGTATCTGTATCGTAACTGTCTACGGACTGTTTCGTTATTGTATAGCAATCTGATATGACGATTCTAGGCGTCAGTATTATACCATTTGGACTAGACCACGTCACACTCTGGAAAGGTGTGTACATCTGCACAACATTCTCCTTTTAGATATTCTTTTTTTTTAGTCAATACTTTTTATGATTGGGCCACTGCCAGCGTTTCCGTCGGATTGCATTGTCTCTTATCTTTGCATTGTATTGTACATATTTGTTTTAAGAAGAGTTACTTCAAAATATATCGTAAATTATGTCGATCGACAAATGAAATTGTACTTATTGCTCATTCAGTGGTGCATTCTGAATAATCTATTACTCAATAATTCCGTGGTTTTCTAACCTATCGTTTTTGTAGTTAATCGACTTCAACGCAGCAAAAAGTATATTTCTTATAGTCTTAAAAATTGGTACCACATTTCTTTTAATTTCAAAAATGTCTTTGCCTTTGTAAATTTTCCCAACTCTTCTCAAGAAATAAATGAAAAGTTATCTTTCAGCTTATTCAGTGCTTTTTTAACTCTAATATTTTTCTCTGGGGAATAATGAATTTTTTCATAGTGTGAATTAATTGGCCAATTCCATAAATCCTACCCAATCGACGCCTAATAAATTTCAGTTGAAATTTTTATTAAGTAAACTTCTGCTTTTTTAGATTTACACGCAAGAGCAATGTTACACGTAATTTTTCAAGAAAAATTAATTTCTTGTCCCACATTCTTCTTGCAAATTTAAGCTTGCCAATTCTGTTCCACGTTTTTTCATTTATAATTTTAATATTGCTACCAGTGTCCAACTGAAATCCCACCAAAGCATTATTCATTTTTACTGTCACGATTTTTTTATGTGGAATTTCCAGTGTTTTAGCTGGTAGCACCACTTTCAGCAAGTTTGTATATTTCTTTGTGACTTGCAGTAGCTTCGTTTGTAATCTATTGTTCCAAGATTAAAACATTTTTTGGCTTTAAATAGACAGTCCTTTAGAAAATCAAGCCTACCACAACCATATACATTGGATATGTTTTGCAGTATTTGTATTTCAGATTGTTACTTTTTGTCAGTACTGTCTTGTTTCCTGTCTTTTTTCGGACGAATTATACTTTTTCCGTGTTATTCGGTTCGACTTTCGCTGTTCCGTACCATAAATTGACGAGTTTTTGGAACTCTTCCGTTAATTTTGAAAACTCTTCGAGTTTTTTTTTAAGAATTCGAGAACGTATTTTCAATCGTTTCATGATCTTTAAAGAATATTGTACATTAAATTTTTCCTGGGGACTGTTTATTCAGCTTAAATTTCTCACACTCACGTTTGACTTTATGGGCATATGTGACGAAATCTGCATCTTCTACTTCTGGAGAGTCATGTCAGTGTAATGTAATCTAGTAGTGTCAACGCAGACTGCTGGGAATCATTTTAATTGTAGCGGGAGATCAGATATACATCAATTTTTGTCACCAGTTTTATGCACATGTGCAAAAGTGCCACGAGTGAATCAACTGCAAGACTGAATGGTGCGCTGTAGTTTTAAGTTATGAGAACAGATTCTGCTATTTTGAACGTGAAAGCCGTTTGTTTGCCCGATGTAGACAAGTGTAGTGAACATTCCAGAATCTATTTAACAACGACAAACCGAGCCGATTGAAAATACCCAAACTCTGATCCATCGTTGCTTTATTAGCATCGTTCAATTTCTTGGTTTTCCTCTGTCACCATTGAGCTTCGATGATTTTTATTCTCTACTGGGTTTCAATTGCACTGATAAGAAACACATCTATATAATCCATTGATTTCAACCAATTCAGACCTTTACAGCGAGAAGACATCATTCTATTTTTATGGAATTGAATCCCCGTTATTTCAAATTTAGGACAAATATCAACTTTTCTCTATTTAATCGTCATTTCTTACCATTTTCTCTTCCATTCTTAGCACACATATCATTCAGCAATACCATTTTCACAGCAACCTTTTATTTTTAGGTGTTTTGGGGTGAAGTTAAATAAAAACAGCAAAATATTTGGTCGATGCACTCTTCGGACGTTACATTGTACAGAGAAAATCAGTAACAATGTGCATTCTTAGCTCTGGTTCTTTTCCGCGGAAGAAAAATGCCTGTTGATTTTATGAACTAGTTTATCGTTTAGATAGTACATAGTTATTTCCAACCAACTGATGGTATTGATCGACTTAAAGGTCTGAACAAGGAATAGTCATTACTTTTCATACCTCTTTTCTCAACATTTTATAGCTCTCTATATAATCAATTAGTTTTAATGGGGATGTGAGAAAGCAAGTGGAACCAGGTTATTCTAAAAATCTTAAACAACGATTCTAAATATTAGTTTAAGCATGTTCGTTTATTAATGTTTAATTGTCTATATTTCACCTTGGGAGGCATTCCAGATCGATACAAACTAAAATAACGTGTACTTACAATTGACAGATGCAGCCACTCGCCGGCCATACTGTATACCACAGTTACATACAACATTAAATGCAAACAGACTAGTGAGTTGGATGGAGAAATAACCGATCATGAGTATTTACAAGTAAAATATCCGTCCCAATTCCCACAAGTTGTTTACGATTTTTTATGAGGCTTGCTTGTTGCCAAGCAGACGGTAAATGAGTGCCTGCAGGGAAGGAGTTTTGGGATTCATCAGTTTTCTATCAACGTTGTCATTTCTTGCAATTAGCCGACGTAATTTGTCTTCATTGGTCAATTTTTATCTTTTATGCTATTTTCTATTGTTTTTTCTTTTAAAAGCTTTCGTATATCGTTTTCGAAGTGGGTTCGTTTATTATTTGCTTTTTTTTCTCTTGTTTGGTCTGCTATTTTCATATCGTTGGTAGTATGGCATTTTTCCGCTTTTCTTCTTTTTATTTCAGACTTCCCTTCATTTACCCTCCTTTTTGACATTGTCTGTATATTAATTTTAATTTTCAAATTGTTATCTCTTTTTATATCTTCATTTACCATGTAAATTTAAAATTTATTTATTTCCTGATATATGAATTCTTGTATTTTACATAGGTAGTTTATTTATCATTGCTTCCTTTTACTACTCGCATAGATCTTTACTTCAGTCTCTTCTTATCATCACTGTCTTCTTCTTCTTCTTCTTCTTCTTCTTTTTTTCTCTTTTTACTAATCATCATTATTTTTCTTCTTCTTAATCATCATTGTCTGTTTCTCCTTTTTCTACTTCATAATCATGATTGTCTTCTTTTCCCTCTTTTTTTTAGTAAGCATTGTCTTCTTCTTCTTCTTAACCATCATCTTTTTCTTTTTCTTCTTTTTCCTAATCATCGTCATTTTCTTTCATCTTCTTCTTCTTCTTCTTCTTCTTCTTCTTCTTCTTCTTCTTCTTCTTCTTCTTCTTCGTTTTGACTTTTACAATTAATCCTATTCTTTTGCCGATCGCTGTCCCTCATTGTTTTTGGACTAATTATGAATTTTGTTATTTTCTTAACATCTTTTTTTTCATAATTTCCAGACATATTTATATTTAAACGTATTTCATTCCCGACTATTTTTGTTTTGATTTCTTATATATCTTATATTTATTCATTAAGCATGTATCGAATTTGTTGTGTTCTAAATATCGATTTGTTTTTACGCGGAAACAACGAAGGAATTTCTATTCATTTATTTATTCTATTTTCTTTTTATTAATAATAATAATGTGCTATTGTTATTTCGAACTTGTTCATCCGGGCTAATTGCTAGGTACACATCTTTCAGACAATTCATTGTGTTGATTCAGCTGTTCTGTGGTCGCGCGATGTCTTGGGCCGCGCAGGAAAGTGGTTGAAATATATATATATATATATATATATATATATATATATATATATATAATGGGTAGAGCGAAGCACGATGGATGCTGCTGCTTGTTTAACGGCTATTACACCTGCCAGACTTTTCGATATCAATAGCGTTATTTATCACTAAAAAGAGCCAAACTTGTATAAAAAGAGTGGTAAATATATTTCTAGCGGAACAAAGACAAAGCGAAAAGATGCCAAAATTTGGAAAGAGAAATACAATTTCGCATCGTCCAGTATAATCTTCGTTGTGCATCATAATTCGCATTGTACTTCTAATTTTGTTGACGTCAGATTGAAGTTTGCCATATGAGCTGATTTAAATTTTTTTGAGAATTCATATCGCCTGAAGACCTTTGCTGTTTTTGTTTATAAAGATCAAAATTGGAGCCTCTAAATGTCAGCTAAAATTGATGAAATTCATTATTCATACATAGTTCTGATTATTATTGTTTTTTTATCTTACTCTTTTTTCTTTTACTTCTTATCTCTTAGTTACTATCTTCTATTTTCTTATTTGCCAGTAACAATTCGATTAACGTTATTTAAATGTCTTAGAAAATAAGACAATACGTGAGATAATCTTTGGTTAAACACAATCATTTTCTTTATTGGAATATCTCAAATCAAATTGTGATTCAACGTAAATGTTCGGAATATTTTTTTTTCCAAAGTTTACCCTCTTTTGATTTTATATTTAAAGTTCTAATTAGATTATCAGAGTGTAGAAAAATATGTTTATTTCACTTAATATATTCAACAACGTAACTTTAAGAAATTAGCTGAGAGTATTTAAATAAAAACTATGACGATGAACTACATCTAATCAGAAGAGTGGTGATTTTGAGGAGTGACAGGGAGTTATCGATTTCTATTTTTAACTCAGATTAGGTCATTTTTAACTCAGATTAGGTCATTTTAAGTGGTGTTCAGTAAACTGGATCTATTTTCGGTGTGTATGATGAAATTTGATTCGTTTTAAAAAATATTGCAATAACAAAATTAACTCTAAAATATATAACAAAGCAGTTTTATAGTAAAATTACTAATAATATATTTTCTGATCTACAAAAATATATTTAAAAAACATAGTTTTACTCTGAAAGCTTAAAATTATGTAAAAACATCTGTAGTTGAAAACATAAAATTACGTGTAAGATTTCGGCATTAAATGACCCTTAGATGTTGGTATCTTGCCATCAACTTACTAATCAAATGAAAACGTTATTTTTACACTTGATCAACTGAACGCAAAATACGTAAATATCTTATATGATGTATTCAACATATGATGACATAGATTTACCTTGTAAATTGTAAAATTCAAGGAGAACACTACGACAAATTGCCAAGCGAATTGAAAAGCAGAAAAGGAAATATGATGTCGTATTTTTTAGGAAACGAACATTTCTGCAATGTAGTATTTTAGTAGTTAAGTCCCATGTGAAGTTGTCGGCTGAAAGAGCAGATAATATGCATCGAATATTGATATACTCTAAAATAATGGTCTGCATAATCCCGATGAATACTAAGAGGTTGTAAGTTGTGGTGTAGTGGATATCGGCTCGGAACGAGAAATCGGGTAGCCAAGTTCAAGTTCCTGCTGAATTCGTTGCATTCGAGTACGTACAAATACCCTTGGGAAAGGTATTAATTCGTCTCTAGCTCTATATAAAATATCAGGATAGATTGGATTGTATAGCCTTGCTTGACAACCAGTCTACCGCAGAATGTAATCTTCTGCCCAGTCAGAAAGAGACATGATCGCCCAAGCTTGTATCACGTATGGAACTTAATTCACTGACTGAGGTTAACATTTATCCAAAAAAAGAAAATCACCAAACCAATCTATATGTTTTATAGAAGGGGAGAACACCTGTTTTCTGTGGTTTTAGTCCGTAGATAAGAAAGTATGATATATATATATACAAATATATATAAATAAGTATGACGCAATAAAAACATTAAAAATTTCGTATGGCTACTCGTGTCTATCGTAAGCAATTATCAACGATTATTATGGATTCGTGTGATTAACGTATAAGACTGTTCAACGTTTTGCTCAAGAAATGCATTACTGAATAACTGATGCTGAAGCGACCAACAATATTATCGTCTCGCCGTTTATAGGAAACTGAAAACTTAAGTCAAAGATGATTCACACATCGCTACTAAGACCAAGTTTGCCCATGATTATGCAGGTTTATGAAACTTAGACGACGAAGCACATCTCATGGAGGAATACACTAAGGTCACTGCTACCGAAAATGTACATCAAACCAAAAAATAAGTTGCCAGTTTCTTTTATTTAATTTAATGTATTACTCACAAGGAATTCATCCACTTTTTTTCAAACTACAAATAGTGCATCAGTCTATATTTTTGAGATGAGGTATTGTACATATTTACTCTATTTATATTGTTCGTGGTGTTGTCCTCATCATTATTGTCATATTCACGACGCTTCGGTCGTTGTACGCTCCGGCTTTCTTCAGGTAATATACGTTAGAATTTTGACCTGAACCCATAGCCCAGTAGATAAAAGTATTGGTTGAAGTAATCTAGGGACTTGTCTCAAGTAGCTATGTATTCAATACCTGGTCACAACATGGAGATGAAAAGAATATTTGGAGATTTCAGTTACGAAATGGAAATAACTAAAACTGAGATATTTAGAAAAGACATGACATGTGGAACCAGAACAATCTACCCTATTAGACTAAATAAAGGGTTGGATTCAAAATTATTTTCGTATATTACCTGAAGAAGCTCAGAGCGTACCATATCCGAAACGTCAGTAATCCGACAATAAAGATGAGTTCAACTATTCGAACAATGTAAATACAAATGGCATATTTTTTGTGTGTGGAAGAGCAGTTCTTTTGATGTCCTGTTAAAGATTGTGCAGTAATCTCAACTGCACATTGTTCGACGGTTCACAGCTTCCAGAATTATATCACTATTGTTCATCTTATATATTCGCCTGATATCTCTGAGACCATTTTTGTTCCGGAGGGTAAAAAGAAGCGACAATTTTATCATAAATGAGTGAGTTCAGACATAACTCACAAGCAGTGCTCGATAAAATCACACTTGATGATGACCCACAAGTCAAACTCGTATTGCTGCATACATGTTAGTGACTACCGCGAAGTAGAAGGTGCCGTGTAGTTGGTTAAGGAAAGAAATCTTTTTTTTACTATCAACTTCCGCAATTTTTTTCAGTAGCACTATTTAATTGATTTCTATGGCAGTAACGATTCAAAAATAGTCATTTATTTTTATTAACAAAACAAAATTTAAATAGAAATGAACAAAAAATAAATCGTAATAAATTTACTCTGTAAATCCCCGGTAAAATGTGCTACACACACACACACACACACACACACACACACACACACACACACACACACACATATATATATATATATATATATTGCTGTTTCTCTTCAAAATCCAAACAACTAGATTGAAGATGACCCTCAAAACTTGTAAAAATAGTTTATAACATAGATTTATGAAGGGAAACCAAACTACTAAGAGGATACTGAATATTTACCTGATTGAGTCACTTCGTAAAATGTGATCAAATGTCAAGAGAATTACTTCTATTTTCTTTTAGTCAAGCAGAGAATTTACTCATCGTCATTTTAAAAAAAAAATCTTTTTTAGAATCATTTCGTTCCAAGCAAGGCAAAACTGCTATTGGTGCGCAGTGGGTTGCAGAGAGAGAAAAAACTATGTACAGCTGATACTGAATAAAGGATGGGAGGTGTATGGGATTTAGAAAGATGGCAATTGACGTTGCATTTAAACTTTTGTTGATTGGATCTATCAGGGATGCAACTATACAGAAGAAATTCCACAAGAGAGGAAGGACAAGAAAAGAAACTGAGGAGTAGAAATGCCAGTTTAGTAACACAAGTAAATTCATGTGGTCGAGGTACCAGGGAAAGAGCAGAAGCCCTGAAAATATTTGTAGAATAGACAAAAGGGAAACCAAATCTCGTCAGTGAGAAAGTGACTGAAGCCGGGCTGCAAATATGGATCAGTTACTTTACAGAACCTCGAGATGAAAATCAGTAGTGACTAGTGTTGTTGAATAGTGGTTCCAACAATTAATAAAATGCTGTTGGTATATGTAAGCACAAACCTACCACAAGAAGTGTTTACAGTGTTGATGCTTCTATAAGAACAAATATTCTATTAAAATGCAGCGAATAATGTAAATAGTGTAAGAAGATACTAGTTTATTTATTCCGATAACATATTAATAAATGTAGGAGGCGATACATTATTCGAAGGCATTTTAG